>CANIUD010000654.1:0-700000 GCA_947470075.1 Closterium sp. Yama58-4 | reverse complement strand
GGGTCACCTGGGGGGGCGCGGGAAAGGGAGAGGAGGGGAGGCGAAAGGGCAGGAATTTCGGTTTCTTTTAAAGCAAGAGTATACATTTGAAAGTACTGTTGCTTTGGAACAGTACCCTCCCTTAGAGACAACCCCAACGAAAACGATGTGGGGTTCGCGAACAGACTGGGCGAAAATTTGGAAGGGAGATGCGACCACGAGAACCCCTCCCGTCACCCAACTCCAGAAGTTCCTCACAAAGACTAAGTATAAGCGACTAATTCCTACCATAGACACTAACGTACCTAATTTGAGTTGTAGGAAACTCATACTTCGTGATGTGCCGTTTGCCATGATTTGTTTATGTGATGTATTTCAAGGCTCTAGCCATCTCATCTGCCACACCCATCTGCCCGCCCATCTGCCACACCCATCCGCCCGTCCATCCGCCCGTCCATCCGCCCGTCCATCTGCCTGTCCATCTGCCTGTCCGTCTGCCCGTCCGCCTGCCCGTCCATCTGCCCGTCCGTCTGCCCGTCCGTCTGCCCGTCCATCTGCCCGTTCATCGGCCCGTCCATGTGCCCGTCCATCTACCCGTCCATCTGCCCGTTCATCTGCCCGTTCATCTGCCCGTCCATCTGCACTCACAAGGCTTTGCAGCAGGTCATCCATGCCACGGAAGGCCTCGGGCAGGCGCTTGCGCATCACCGCTTCCAACCGCTCTGCATGCCTGCTGGCCACTCCGTACCACACCTTGTCGGGGGCGCCCCCAGTGCAGGTAGTTGAGCGAGTTGAGATGATGGTCCTCCACATGCTGCCACGTGCATGGGATGGACGGATGGGATGGACGGACGGGATGGACGGGCGGGATGCAATTGAGAGATGGGTAGAGAGCGCATGAAGCAAGCGCATGCTGCTGGCGCAGAAGAGAGAACAGAGAGGAAGAAACAGCAACAGAGATTTAAAGAGCAGAAGAGGGAGAGGGGAAAGGTTCTTAGGAGGGGGAGGAGGGGGAGAAGAGGGGAAGAGAGAAAGAGTGGGGACTTGAGGGGAGGAATGGGAGGACGGAGGAGGAGGACGAGGAGAGGGAGAACAAAGGGGAGGAATGGGAAGAGGGGAGTAGGGGAGGAGGGAGAGATGGCACACACCCAGCAGAAGGAGGAGAGGCACATGCCGAAGTAGACCCAGGGTGCAGTGATGCCTGATATAGGCTCTTCCTCAAACTGCAGCACTGATGGGCCCATGCGCGCCACACTCGACATGTCCCACGTCCCTCCACAACCACCGCCACTGCCGCCGCCGCCGCCGCCGCCGCCACCACCAGTGCCACCAGAACCACCATCTCTACTACCACCATCAGCAGCATTGCGATCAAAACCGCTGCCATTACCGCAGCCAATGCCGCCACCGCCGGCGGCGGCGCGGACGCTGCTGCTGCTGATACTGCTGCTTCTGCATACACCCATGCTGCTTGCAACGCTGCTGCTGCTGCTGTAGTGACTCGCTTGGTGCTGCATGAGTGTCGGCAGCACTGGCAGCGGTGGCAGTACTGTATTTCGTATAGATAGCAGCACCGGTGGCAGGATCGGGTCTTCCATTGCTGCCGAATCTGCTGCAGGTGCTGTTGGGGTTGCTGTACCAACGCCCCTCCCTTCAGCACCATTCGAATCAGCAGCGTGGAGAGCTGCTAGTGCTGCGAGTGCTGCTGGAGTTGCTGGGGTTGCTGGGGTTGATGCTGTATCAACGCCCCTCCGGGCCCACCCTTCAGCACCATTCAGATCAGCATCAGCCAGTGCTGCTAGTGCTGCGAGTGTTGCCAGGCCTGAGGGTTCTGCATCAGGACTTGGTGCTGCTTTTGCTTTCACGTGCGGTGTGGTGGGAGCAGCGCGTGGTATGTTGTGCCTCTCCACGTCCGATGCATACAGCACCTGCACATGCACAGAGATCAACGGAAGCAGAAGGATCAATGGAAGCAGAAGGATCAGTGGAAGCACAGTCAGGCATTGTGGGGCATGTGCAGCGCGGTGAGAATGGGTGGTATGAGGTGCCCCACGTCAGATGCATACAGCACCTGCACATGCACAGAGATCAATGGAAGCAGAGCGATCAACGGAAGCACAGTGATCAGCACAAATCCTGCCTCACATCACATCGCATCGCATCGCATCGCATCGCATCGCATCGCATCACATCCCCTCCCCCTCCTCATCGCCCTCTCACCTCTATACGTTCACTTGGTGCCTCCACAACCCTCCAGAACTCCCCCTCCACTTGCTCCCACGTCGGCACCCCTCCATTCCTCCCACCTCCACCCCCACCCACATTCCCATTTCCACTTCCCGAACACAAAAATTCTCCTCCACTCCCCCTCGCACCACCACCCACCCCACCTCCCTCCATCCCCTCCCCCGCTCCTTCAAAATAGGTCCTTTCAAACCGCTCGGCATACGCCTGGAACTGTCTCAGCGTGTGCCTCGCCCCTGGTTCAAACCCAAACTCGCATTCTACACCAACATGCGCAGGAAGCGGGGGGCGGACGAATGGGCGGGTGGGGTACCGGACCCCACCCACCCCACCCACCCCACACCCCTCCCCGCCCCTCTCCACCGCATTCAACCCCCGTTTGCAACCACCCCCGTCCCTGTGTGTCCGCTTGCCCTTGCTGATCCAGTGGAGGGGTCTTCTAGGGGAGCTGATGCAAGAAAGGGCTTTTATCTTGGGAGGCTTTTCAGAGGTTCCAGAAGTTATCTTAGGGGGTTTCTCGTGCCAGGTGTCATTGGGCCCTCCAGGGGCTGCTAGGGCGAGAACAATGGGAATGTTGTCAACTGAGGTGACGGGGGGGATATAGTGCTGCTGCCGCTGCCGCTGCCGGTACTGGTGCCGCTGCCGCTGCTGCGGCTGCTGCGGCTCCTGGTGCTGGTGCTGGTGCTGGTGCTGGTGCTGCTGCTGCTGCTGCTGCGGCTGCTGCGGCTGCTGGTGCTGCTGCTGCTGCTGCTGCTGCTGCTGCGCCTGGTGGTGGGGGTGCGGCTGGTAACCCTGGATGTTCCCAGCAGCTGCTGCCCAAGGCTTGCGGACCTAGTGTGCATGGAGAGATGAGGGAGCGAGGAGGGGTAGAGAGGTGAAGGAAGGAGTGGAGAGGTGTAGGGAGGAGTTGAGAGGTGAAGGAAGGAGTTGAGAGGGTTAGAGGAACCAGGGCAGGGAAGAGGGAAGCGAGGGGATCAAGAAAAAAAGGAGAAGATTGCTGAGAAGAATGACAGCAGCAGGAGGGCGTCTCAGAAACGCATCTGAAACCACTCGCCCTCAACTGCAGGCAGGCAGCTGATTTCTTGCAGCGCAGGGAGGACTTTTGAGGCGCCTCAAAAGGCGTCTCAGAAGCTCATCTGAAACCACTGGCTTACTCGCTCTCACCTGCAGGCGGCTGATCTCTTGCACGCGGGTGGGGTAGGCACAGCGCAGGGAGCGCTGGTGCTCCAGGGAGAGAGAGGCGCCCGCAGGGAGAGTCCAGGAGGCGGGTGGCACGATGCGGCATATCCCGTGCTCCTCTGCTAGCCGCTGGATGGACTGGATGTAGCGCACTGGGTTGGCAAACTCCTGGTGGGTGGGAGGGTGGGTGGGGTGGTGCATGGGTGGGGGATAAGGATGGCTCTTGAAAGGATGGTAAATAAGCCGCCTCTGCTAGCCGCTGGATGGACTGGATGTAGCTTACAGGGTTGGCAAACTCCTGATGGCTTTCGAGACGCCTTATGAATGGCTCGTATGTATGGCTGGCTGAGTGATAAAAGTAGTAGTGTTTTGAGAGGTCTCCAAGCACTACTTTTATCACGATGGACGGATTGGATTGAATGTAGCGCACGGGGTTGGCAAACTCCTGGAGTGGAGAGAGAGACGAGGATGGTTCTGAGCTTCGGGGTTTAGAAGAATTGTCACGAACGCGCGAGCTTGCCAATGACAAGGAGAGCAACGATAACAACAGCAATAGCAACAGCAACAGCAGCAGCGTACCTCGGCAGTGGGGTAGAACGTGGGAGCCTCTCCCACGGAGGGCCGTCGCGACTGATCCGGCTTCCATCGTGACGACACGTGGCAGCACCGGTAGCACCCGCGGTAGCGGCACCCCTCACACCCCTGCATCACTCCCCACGGAAGGCCCGTGTCCTGTGCTCGCATCTGCAGGCACAGAGGGGAGAGGGTAGAATACATAGGCTTTCAAGGCACTCAAAGGACCTCAGACACACCCATGCATTTCCTCCCCAGAGAAGGCCGGTGTCATTTCTGCGCTCGCATCTGTGGGCACAGTGGGGGGGAGAGGGTAGAATGCATAGGCTTTCAAGGCGCCTCAAAGGACCTCACCTCACACACACGCATGCATCACTCTCCAGGGAAGGCTGGTGTCCTGTGCTCGCATCAACATGTAAGCCACCACCTCACGCCGGAAATTAGTGACCCACCACGTCTCTTGGTCGACTTCATATCATGGTGAGTCGATCGACTGACGTCAACTCACCAGAGCGCAAAAACCACGATGCCTACCTTGTGCAGGGAGTTATATTCCGCCTCATCCTGCCAGAAATGCGCCACTGCAGCACCGCCACCACCACAGCCAGGCATGTTCTGAGCTGAAACACATCGCAGCACCGCCATACGCACTAACCAGAGCGCAAGAAGCGCGCTGCTCACCTTGTGCAGGGAGTTGTATTCCGCCTCATCCTGCCAGAAGTGGGCCACCACTGCAGCACCGCCACCGCCACTAGGAGTGATCTGAGCTGACCCAAACACTCCCCCAGGAGCACCGCCATGTGCACTGCCTTGATGCCTTCTTTTTCCATGGAGTGCCTTTCTGTGAGTATCCTCATCCGCTGCTTCTCCTCCTGGTGGCCGCGTCATACGCTTCCTTCTCTTCCGTGGACTTGCTGCTGCTGCTGCTGCCGCTGCTGCCTCTGCTGCCGCTTCTGCTGCCGCTCCTGATGCTGCCGCGCCCTCCGTCCCTCCTGCAGGAGATGCCCTGGCTCCGGTAGGTTCTTCCCTCTGACCTTGTGGAATCGCGTCCGCTTCTTTCTCATCCAGAAACACTACATCCTCATCGTCATCATCAGCATCATCACCATCACCATTACCACCGGCATCGCCATTACCATCACCACCACCAGCATCAACATCAATGTCACAACCTACATCATCATCAGCATCACCATCATCATCAGCATCACCATCAGCATCAGCATCAGCATCAGCATCACCATCAGCATCAGCATCAGCATCAGCATCAGCATCAGCATCATCAGCGTCCCCATCCGAGTTCAAATCGACACGGCCATCATCATCAGCATCATCATCCGCATCAGCACGGTCATCAACATCATCACACACATCAACTTTCACATGACAACCGTCATCATCACCTTTACCCTGTACCTCAAACGCCCCTTGCCCATCATCCTCTTCATACGGACACTCAGTCTTCACCACCCCTCCCTCCTCATTCTCCTCCATCTCCTCCTCCTCCGTCTTAACAACACCCATGCCTCCCTCCGCGCCTCCCCCCTCACTTAACTCCCTCCGTTTCGTCCCACATTCACCATTCACCTTGATAGTCACACCAGGCCCACCACAGACACCACCCACACCACTCACATCACACGCACCACCCGCATCACTCACATCACACGCACCACCCGCATCACTCACATCACACGCACCACCCACAGCACTCATATCACACGCACCATCCGCATCACGCGGACCACCCACACCAACTCCACTAGCAGAGCAGCCACTAGGCCCCCTCTCTTTCTCGCTGCATCCTTCTTCTTGCTCCGCCTTCACCCTCGCCTGCAGCTTCTGCTCCTCTCCCTTCCATCCCACTGAACCTCCCACTGAACCTTTGGTCTCGACATCCATATCAGTATCCGGCTCTACCTTAGCTACTACTCTCTGCGTCCTTGACTCCCTATCCCTTTCCCTATCCTCTCGTTCCTCTACCTCCATCCCTCTCTGTTTCTGATCCTCTCCCATCAAGATTTCTTTGGGCTCATCCTTGATCGCCTCTTCCTTTGCATCTTCCTCCGTTTCTTCCGCCGCACGCACTGTACCTTCCTCTGCACCTTCCTCTGCATCTTCCTTATCTGAGAATACCTCCCCTTCCTCAATTTCATTCTCTGCATTTTCTCTCTTTGCCTCCTCCTTACCTTCCAGACCCTCCTCCGCAACCCCTCCCTTCCTCACCCCACCCACCACACTCGCACCACACCCATCAGATCCCCGCCTCTCCTTTCCGTCACACCCTTCCGCCCGCGCCTCCCTCTCCTTCTCCCTCTCCGTCTCCCCATCTTTCATCCCCATCGCCCCGTCGCCTTGTCCATCATCCTCCTCCTCATCATCCTCAGCAGCATCCGATCCACTTCTCACTGATCCCTCCTCATCTTCACTCTCCGACTCCACCTCCTCATCCCCCTCCCTCGCCCTTTCCCTCTCCCTCTCCCTCTCTCTCGCTCTCTCCCTTTGTCTCTTCCACGCCTCTGCCTCTGGATGATGTCTCCCTTTAGTCACTTTCAACCTCCCTTTGTATCGCACCCGCGCACCCCACCGGCCCACTCCCGCCGCCGTCCCGTTGAACCACGAGTCGTGGAGGCGCGCGGACGCGCCCTGCGGGGGGACCGGCTGCGCGGAGAGGTGCGCGGAAAGAGCTGACGGTTGCGCGGTTCGGAGCGGTGCTTCACGGTGGACGGCGATTGGAAAATCTTCCTCATCGGAAGAGGAGGAGGAGAGCGACGGGTCCACGGGTGAACCGAGATGCTCCGGTGCGTTGGAGCCCGGGGGCAACGGACGCGCGGCGGAGAAATGGCGGCGCTGGGAAAAACGGAGAGATGATTCGCTGGGGGGGTGACGACTATCTGTGGAGCGAAAAGGGCGGCTTTTTTGTCCGTGGAGTTGGTTCGCGGAGGGAGAGAGAGGGGCGTCGAAAGATAAAAGAGGTGCCTTTGGGGAAGACGGAGGGTTGTCGCGGGAAGAACGATGCGTGGTCAGATTTTTATGATCAGTCGGATCCATAGCGCGAGTCGGGGAACGCCGAGAGTAGGAGGCGGTGCGGCAGTTGTGCTCGAAACGATATGGAAGCGTACAGAGTTCAGGAAATGCAATGCAGCAACTTTGGAGCTTCGACGTGCCTGAGAAAAGCCGCGACACGCGACGAAGTGAATATGATCAGTCAGAGGGCGTGTGCTTGGAAGGTCACACTATTGAGCGGACAAAGCAATCGATGCCTAATAATCCTCCGACCGCACTGAATGCAGGATATTTTGACAGGGTTTCAGCTGGGCTTGGGATCAAGAAGAGGTGAGACAAGTGACAGACTACAGGACAAGCAGGGAGGAGAATAGGAGAAAAGAGAAGGGTTTTTAGTTATTTCGGAAGGGGTACTTCCGACCCTGCGCTTTCTAGGGAGCTTCATCTCTACCTGCACAGAGTTTCCCATGTTTCGACGCCCAGGCAGAAGACTTATTGGGCTGGGACAGAACTCGGCTCCACGTTTATCCACGTGTCAGTCACTGCGCATCCCAACCGCTGCTACTGCACACAGAGAAACAGTGCGCAACCGCTTTTGTTATTTTCTGCCGAGCCAAAACCACGTTCTGGGTGGCTCGGCACCTCACTGTTTCGATATCTGGGGGGGGATCATTTTCGCGCCCAAACTCCGTCCAGTAACACACGCCAGGGCGACACTGCAAACGGAAATAAACTCCGTCTAGTCCAGTGACTTCAACCTCCGTCAAACGATGTTAATAGCTCCCCATAACAGAAACGCGATCTAGTTTTAGGCTGATTTGAATATAATAGAAACTTAGCCATTATTTTTTAGGATTGCATATGGCCTTTCTAAATTAATTTGTAAAACGGTGTTAACATTCAGGGCATTATTGAGTTTCCTTTTCCTCTAAAATTGAAACACGCAAATTTCATTTAAAGGGACAAAACATCGTGCAAGTTGCAAAAGCCGGGTTTATAGAAGAAAATGGCATGATCTTGCATGCATTTACAGTCCTATAGTATTGTCTACAGTTGTAAACATAGTGTTACGTATTTACGTGTTAAGCCTTTAAACATTCATGGGCGTTTAAGTCCACAGAATAACTTATTTGTGAGAATTTAACTTCACAAATATAATAATAATATACACATAATAACATATGTGTGAAAATGATATCATGTGTTCTGAAACGCCCAGAGATATTTAAAGGCTTCTAAACTCTAGCACCCTGTGTCTACATATGTTGACAATAGTACAAGACTCTAAATCCACGCAAGATTATGCCATTTTGTTTAATGGGTTAGGGTTTTGCAGCTTGCACGATGATTCGTCCCCTCAAAAGCAAGTTGTTTGTTTCAATATTAGATCAAAAGGAACCAAGAAGGCCCTAAATGGAAACATTGTTGAACAAATTAATTTAATAAGGCCACATGCAATCTCAAAGAGCTTGAATGGTAACATTGTTTAACAGATTAATTCAATAAGGCTTGATGTAATCTTCTAGATATACTTGAATGGTAACATTGTTTAACAAATTCATTCAATAAGGCCAGATGCAATCTTCTGAAAATACTGGCTAAATTTTTTTTCAATCAACTCACCCTAAAACAAAATCGCGTTTCTGTTATGGCGAGGTATTAGCGTCGTTTGACGGCAACTGACGTCACTGTACTAGACGGAGGTCGTTTCCGTTTGCAGTGGCGCTCTGGCGTGTGTTACTGGACGGATTTTGGGCACGAAAATGATCTCCCCCAGATATCGAAACAGTGAGGTGCCGAGCCACCCAGAACGTGGTTTTGGCTCGGCAGAAAATAACAAAAGCGGTTGCGCACTGTTTCTCTGTGTGCAGCAGCAGTGGTTGGGATGCGCAGTGACTGACACGTGGATAAACGTGGAGCCGAGTTCTGTCCCAGCCCAATAAGTCTTCTGCCTGGGCGTCGAAACCTGGGAAACTCTGTGCAGGTAGAGATGAAGCTCCCTAGAAAGCGCAGGGTCGGAAGTACCCCTTCCGAAATAACTAAAAACCCAAAAGAGAACGGAGAGATGGGATGGGTCGATGGGGAGACAAGGAGACAAGACAAGAAAGGGAGAGGGAATGAACAGGCTGTTGTGGGAGAAGGGAAGGGGGATGTTGCGGGATGCGGCCATTTTCAGGTGCATGCAGCTTAGTCGAGGCGCGTTATTCAGGTGCATGAAAGGTTGCTTACACTTTTCTCAGGTTAAAAAATGTCTCTCGTAAATTAACACGCAGTTCAAGATTAACACGCAGTTCGTAAAATAGGCACAAAAGGTCTGAAATAGATGCAATTTCGGGCTACGCAAATTGGAATCGGAATGGTTGGCTCTCGATGCTGCATTTTCTGACGTAACTCAGTGCAATGATTGCATTTTGTCCAATTTATACGCAAATTTCTGCTTTGCACCAACTCATTTCGAACGAATCTAATGCTAGATCTGTTGTACTTTTGACGCAGATGACGGACGCTGCGCATGGCAAATCAGCAAACCCTTCGTGAGTGTTTGTATATTTTGCCTCTACCAAACTAAGTTTGCCGTACGTGCATATTGAAATAGGTGGTATTCAACGGCCTTAATTACGTGGCATTAAATATACATGTAACATACGATATATCCTTAATTGCGGTAGGGGTAACTCATTCCTAACACTCGGGCATATTTATCGTGTTTCGGACTACCCTTTTCAAGCAATGCACGTCCCACTAGAGTTTGCTGATTTGACCCGCGAAGCGTCCGCCACCTGCGCCAACAGTACAAACGATTTAGCATTACAATCCGTTCAAAAAGATTTGGTGCGAAGCAAAAAATTGCGTAGAAACTGGGCAGAAATGCAATCATTGCACTGAGTTACGTCAGAAAATGCAGCATCGAAAGCCAATCATCCCGATTCCGATTTGCGTATTTCAGACCTTTTGTGTCAATTTTTATCGAATCTTGAACTGTGCACTCATTTACGGGAGAAATTGTTTAACCTGAGAAAAGTGTACGCAACCTGGCATGCACCTGAATAACGCGCCTCGACTAAGCTGCATGCACCTGAAAATGGCCGTTGCGTGATGTGTCGGGCGGGGACAGAGGATGATGGCTTAGCGCAGCGTAGGGATTGGTTTACACGTGGCTCACGTGGGATCGCTGTCGTCGCTGCGCAGTGCATGTCATAGAAACTGACGCGGGCAGCAATTGCCGACGCAAGGTTCCACTTCTGGAGGGGATAATTGGGCCTATATTCTTCTATAAACTGTGTTCCAAGTCAGGAACTTCAACAGCTTCATGTTCATTATTCCGAAATCCCTAGCATGCCACTCCTCTGAATTTCCATGGGTACTTCAAAACATTTGGTAGGATCTGAAGGGCTGGAGGGGGCGCTCGGGGTATGCGATATTCCTTAAGGACAATATCCGTGTGTCAGCGCGGCATTTTCCCGCCTAATTTTGGACTCTCAAATGTTTGTGTTGCATTCGAAATCAGTTTCGGATGCAGAGCGGTCTGTCACGGTTTGATCATTGTTTTGCGTGATACAGTAGTCTCCTGTGTGATAATTAAGGTAAAAACAGGCCGACAGATGGAGCGTGCTGCTCACGACTCCGCTTGCAGCTTCCAACTTCCAACCCATTTATCACCTAGAGATACTGTACATTCAATTCGCTAATATTCACGCATATTTTCTCGACATTCCGTCTACTATTATTGACAGGGGAAAATATGCCACAAGTAACGAACTTGGGACTCGATAACGTAAATGGTACAAAAAAAAACGCGTACGGTCACTGTATCGGGTTTCCAGACGGGTTTGGTAAGTGGGGTCACGGATTCAGTCATTAACAACAGGTAAAAAATCACGCGAATGGTCACACATGTAACTCCCGCCAAAAAAACTTGAAACTCAACAAAATTCCCGCTCGCCCCCAACCAATCTGCGAACTTGTAAAAAAAAAACTAAAACCCAATCGGAATCGGATGCGGTTCGGGAACGGATCAACCCTAAACACCTGGCTAGTTACGTGTTAGGGTTGATTCATCCGAAAATGCACCCAGATTCTTTTTGGGTTTCATTTTGTTTTGGCGGGAATTTCATCTGTGACCATTCGCGTTTTTTTTTACCTGTTGATTGTGACTGATTCCGTGAAACTCTTTATCAGTCGCGTGAAAACACCCTTTGCAGTGACCGTACCCTTTATTTTTTTACCAACTGTGTTATCGAGTCCCATGAAGGTTACGAATGGCATATTTTCCCTATTGACAGCGCTGCTCACACAACCACGCGACAGGCAGTCTGTCCACACTTGCGGATCTCTCACCCGATTCCCCCCAAAGCAGCACCATGTCCTCGCGCGAAGAGCTGCGGAGACCAGACGACGCCCTACGTCGACTGATGGCACTGGCTCCGTCGCAGCAGAGAGCTGCGAAGTTACCGCGCCGCGGCGTAGACAAATGCAGACGTATCGGCTCAAATGCCTCAGGCTCTAATCGAAACCAGCCTCTCGCGGCCGATTTCGCTGGTACTTCTTCGCGTGGCGCCAACGAAAGAAATAAAACTGGCGAAAGCCGTAGCGGGCTGTGGCGATGCGTGGTGTGCGAGAAGCACGTCGCACGGTCTCGCATGCTGTTCCACGTGAATGAGTGCCTGGACGCGACGAGTCAGCCGTCTAGCCGTTTGCAGTCAAACCGTTTGCCGTCATGTCCTCTGCCGTCGGACCCTCGGCCTACGATCCCGTTGCCTTCAGATTTTGTAGAAATACCAAATGACGGCGAAAGAACGGGTAACCATGGCGCGGGCGAACAAGCATCGCTAGGAATAGAGCATGCAACTGCGGCGGCGTGCCGGGGAAAACAGCGGAAACAACGGTCTGGCGCTGCTGGTAATTCAGCTGCTACGATTGGTGCCGTTGGTGTAGTTGGTGCAGTTGCTATAGCTGATACCGTTGGTACCGTAGGTGCTTCAGCTACTAACGAGCTGTCTCTCCGTCTTATGCGGCGAGAAGGGGACGCAGAGAGAGACGATGGCTTGGGATCGGATCCTGCTGGAGTCTTTTTTGTGACAACAGCGAGTGAAGAGGCCCATAGTGACATTAACGAGAGCACGACCGTACGAGAGAACAGGAGCTCGGAAAAAACTGATCTTCAACGAAGGATGGGCAAAGAAATGGCAGCCCACGGCGCACACGAGATTTCTCACAAGTTACTGTGCTCTGCGTTGACTCGAGATACACTTCAGCAATCTCTGGTGCCGGAAATGGTCAGGGATAGGGGCGTAGTGCAGATAACAAAGGTACCATTGGTGTTGAGAGAGAAGAGCGCCTGGGTTGGAGATGGTGAGCGGACGCAAGGGCAAGCAGTGGGAGGTTCTGTACAAGGTCGGGAGGACGCTGCTGTTGCCGCCGCTGCGGCTGCTGCTGCTCCTGCTTCTGTAGCGCTTGATCCTGGTGCTCAAACGGAACGAGGGGGGCGTGGTGAGGAGGGTGCTTGCAAGGAAGGTGACTATGAGGAGGGTGACTGCGAGGAGGGTGAATGCGAGGACGGTGACAGTGAGGAGAGTGACTGCGTGGGAGGTGAGAATGAAATCAGGCATACGGGTGCTACTTGCTTGCATCACAAGGCCCGTGGTAAGAGGCGAAGGTGGCGAGAGGGAGGGGTGGGCGGAGAGAGCAGCACAGGGGAAGGCGGCACAGGGGAAGGCGGCACAGGGGAAGGCGGCACAGGGGAAGGCGGCACAGGGGAAGGCGGCACAGGGGAAGGCGGCACAGGGGAAGGCGGCACAGGGGAAGGCGGCACAGGGGAAGGCGGCACAGGGGAAGGCGGCACAGGGGAAGGCGGCACAGGGGAAGGCGGCACAGGGGAAGGCGGCACAGGGGAAGGCAACGCAGGGGAAGGCGGCACAGGGGAAGGCAGCGCAGGGGAAGGCAGAACAGGGGAAGGCGGAACAGGGGAAGGCGGCACAGGGGAAGGCGGCACAGGGGAAGGCAGTACTGCACTCACGTACAGCATTCATCAGAACCGCTTGGAAGCTGCACAAGGGGGAACTCCTTCCGCATCAGTACCACCATCCGCCTCCTCCCGTTTCTCCTCCAGAGCAACATCTCCCCCTGCTGTTCCACACCCATTCTTCCCAGGGCAACACCCCCGCCCAACCCAACAACCTCAGCCGCCCCAACAACCCCTGTTACCGCCAAGTCAACAACCCCACAGTCGCCCGCACCATCCGCTGTCTTCCCCTGCCCTTTCCCCCAAGCTTTCCCCCTCCTTTTCCCCCACGGCTGCACCGTCCCCCTCCCCCTCAGGCTCTCTCCCTGCATCGCCTCTTGACTTCCTCTGCCCGGACAAGTTTTGCCAACCCCGCCTCTCCGCCTTCCTCCCCCCTCCACCCTCTCCTCCTTCCCTTCCTCCGTCCTCTCCTCCTCGCCCTTCCAATCAGTGCGGTTCCATCCCTGATGCAACATGCAGGCTTTCACTGCCTAGTGCCCTGCCCACTGGTGCTGCAGTCCCTTCTGATGCAACCCCTGCTGCTGCAGGGTGTGGCGGCTATGGGGAGGGGATGGCAGGGCGGGAGAAAGGCCGTGTGACTGTTCTGCAGCCAGGGTAAGTGGGCCGAGGGTGATAACAACTTTTGAGGCGCCACCCAAAGCTGTTCTGCAGCCAGGGTAAGTGATGGGCCAAGGAGGGGAACAGGTAGAGGGAACGCACGGTCGAAGGAGAGTGGTTTTCAAGGCGCCTGTAAACCCCTCTCAGCTCTTAGACACGAAGAGCAACGGAGTCTGCAAATAGGAAACTGTTCTCTTCCTCCCTGCCTCCACATCCCCTCTGCTGAAGGGTGTTTTTGAGAAATCTCAAAAAATAGGATACCGTTCTCTTCCTCCGTGCCTCCACATCCCCTCTCCCTGCCATTCGCACACGCGAATCGGATCCCCTCCTCCTTCTCTTTCTCTTCCCCTGCCACGTGTGTGCCACGTCAGCATGGTGCTGCTTCGACGGCGGCTGTCAGTGCAGCAGCAGCAGCGGTTTGTGCAGGCAGCGCAGGAGACAAGGGACCTGTTCCGCAGACCAATCACTGCTGGGGGAGGCAGATACCACCTGTACTCGGTGAGAGGTGGAGGTGGTTAGGCGGTTAGCTATTCATTACGCTGTGGGAAATAAAAAATCGTGATGATTCTATGGCAAGGGACCTGTTCCGCAGACCAGTCACTGCTGGGGAAGGCAAATACCTCCTGTACTCGGTGAGAGGTGGAGGTGGGGAGGCGGTTAACTGGTCATTACGCTGTGGGGAATAATAAAAATTTGTTATGATTCTATGACAAGGGACCTGTTCCGCAGACCAGTCACTGCTTGGGGGAGGGTAATCTGGTAGCATGTGCCAAGTGACCATAAGTCCGTTTCCACACATGCACATGCACAACCTTTTGATCGCCTTCATACGTCGATTGTGTTTGCTCCTCTCTGACTCTTGAGGCACCACATTGTGTGTGTATGTGTGAGTGTGAGTGTGTGAGCGCCTGTGCCACTGTGTGTGTGTGTGTGTGTGTGTGCGTGCGTGCGTGCGTGCGTGTGTGTGTGCGCGCGCGCGCGCGTGCCCTCCGCTCCTGTTCGCGTCCCTGCCGTAAACCCACACAGACCTGTTGGGGTGCGGCTTGGAGCAGCACACTCAACCGTTATGCCACTGCTGCATGGGCCCCGCCCATCCCCCCTGACCTTGCTCACCTCGCCGGGTGCTTGGCTTTAGAAGCACACTCACACAGCCCGGTGTTCTGGGATGGTGGGGGAGAGGGAGAGGGAAGAGGAGTGGGGGAAGGAGAGGAGAGAGGAGTGGACAGCGGGAGGAGAGGAGGAGGAGGAGGAGCTCTGGGGGAAGGAAAGGGAGCAGCTGCCAATCTGAACACCTTTGTGCCAGACGTTTGCCTTGTCAACTTCTACCCTGTAAGCCCATGTGCTTCCAGTTCGTGTACGAAACATGTGCGTGCATTCTCCTCTTGCTACGTGCATGTGCATTCAGAGTGGTGACGGCACAGCAGCAGCAGCAGCAGCAGCAGCAGCAGCAGCAGCAGCAGCAGCAGCAGCAGCAGCAGCAGCAGCAGCAACAACAACAACTCCGTTGTGGAACTGCATGTGTGCCTTGTATGCCAGATATATATTTCTCTTGTTGTTAAAGAAACATTCCATATGCACTGTTTGTCTCGCTACAGGCACGCGCAGAGGAACTGGGCCGGATAGGGCTGGGAGGGCACCAGGATCGAGACGACTCGTACAACATGCCCGTGGTAGGCAGCAGGGAGAAAAGGCATCTAATTTCAGATGAGAAGTGGCCATGTTCCAACTTGTTCTTCTCATAGAGACTGAATTACGAAGGTACAGAGTCGAGTCGAACGGCTAATTTGCTCCTGTTCTATGGGAGGGGAGAGGGGGTTCCGGTCCGTTCACCAGTGCCCTTAGCAATCTATACGGTGGGCCTGTTTCCTGCATCCTAGGTGAGCGTGAGTGTGGGCGACACCATGAAGTTCTTCTTCCGGCCACTCCCTCCTCCCTCCTCTGCACCTTTTGAGGCATCTCAAAAGTCACCTGTGCGCATGTGTTTGCATTCTACATGGTGGGCCTGGTGGTACTGTATCTGTATTCCAGGTGAGCGTGAGTGTGGGCGACACCATGAAGTTCTTCTTCCGGCCACTCGCTCCTCTGCACATTGTGAGGCGTCTCAATCACATGTGCCCATGTGTTTGCACTCTGTACGGTGGGCCTGGTTTCTGGATTGCAGGTGAGCGTGAGTGTGGGCGATACTATGAAGTTCTTCTTCCGGCCACTCCCTCCTCTGCACCGCCGTCGCTCCGGCATCGCAGTGCAGATTGACGACCCGGTGGCTGCTGCACGCTCTGCGCTTGGCGACGCTGCACATAACAGGTGCGACTTGTGCCATTGTAACGAGGTGACTTTTGAGTCGAATCAAATGTCGCGCTCCGGCACTGCAGTGCAGATTGACGACCCGGTGGCTGCTGCGCGCTCTTCTCTCGACGATGCTGCACATAACAGGTGCGACTTGCATGTGTGCAGTTGCAAGGTAAGCAACCATACGTTCGTGTGTGCGCACGTTCTCGTTCTGGCTGGTGCCGGTCCGGTATGGTGTTATGTTCCCACCACTCCAGTCAATGTTCTTTGGCTGGCATGCACCCACTTAGTGACTCTTCCCTTCCTACCTACGGTACTTGCATTTTCTGGACAGGGAGCGTGTTGTGTCTCTATCCAGTGGAGACGTGCTGGTGTTTGGAGCTGCTTCGCGCCTTGTGTATCATGGAACCAGAGATCTGGCCCCGGGAACCAGACCACCAAACCTTGTCATGACTCCAGGCCGGCTCAACTTCACCTTCAGGGTGAAGGACAAAGGAGAGGGTGGTGGGACGGGCCAGCGCGACAAGGGGTAGGGGTAGGCTGGTGTGGTTGTCAAGTATCAATGTGTACTGGATGACAAGGTGCTGCTTTGTCACTGCAAAGTGTGGTGGTTTGTCTCATGCATGATATTGTGCATCTTGTAGAAACAGTGGCACCTGTAGGTGGCAGCAAAATAAGCTGTGCATGTGTTCCCTATGAACTGGCAGGCAACCAATTCTGCTAAGCGGTGCCAACGATAGAACTCCGAGTAACAGCAGAAAAGCAATACAGGTAGGTTGGTAAAGGCTCATGCTCCACAACCGCTTCTGCAAAGGCAGCACCCATGTGTGCTGAGCAACCTTATGCATGTCTTACATCTTTCATCCATATAGCAGAGGTATGAAGAAAAGATCAGTAACAGCTAGAGAACAGCGATTTAATAATAGGAGCACAAACCAAGCATGTCATGTTATACTCATCCAGACAAAATGCACAAGTAAAGGAGGACAAGGGGAAAAACGAATCCTAGTCAGAAGGCCATCTCACATAGGCTATACAATCGTCCAGTCAAGATTTAAGCCTGCAAGGCTCACTTCTTAGCAGCTGTCTTGGCCTTCTTGGCCGGTGGTGGCTTCCTAGGAGAAGCCCGAGCAGCTGTCTTGACCTTCTTTGGCGATGGAGCCTTTGCCTTGGGTGTCACCTTCTTGACCGCTGGCTTCTTATCCGTCACCTTCCTAACCTTCGGGGCTGCGCGCAAAGGCTTCTTCGCGGGGGACTTGGCAGGCGTCGCAACCTTCTTCGGAGTCGATGGCTTCGCGGACTTGACAGCCTTCGGAACAGCCTTGGGTCGTGGCTTCGACGCAGCTTTAGGCTTCGCCACCTTCTTCACTGTCGTGGGGGTCTTCTTCGCTGGAGCACGAACAGGCTTCGCTTGCTTCAATTCACCTCCAAGCTTGAAACTAGCCTTCACCTTCACAAGTTTGCCAGCCTTGGTCAAGTTCTTCAGTTGAATGGCCAGGGTCTTCTTCCAGTTGGCAGGAAGGTCTGGGTGCTTTTGAGCGATATACTTGGCAATGGCAGGCACACTTGAACCAGTTCTTTCCTTCAAGGCCACAATAGCTTCCTTCACCATCTGCACCATTGCAACGAAGAGAAAGCGTTAGAAGAGAACTCTTTGAAATAATGTCTTCATATAACTTCTAGTGACGCACCTCAATGTACTTCGGATGATTATGCTTGGCGGCTCTTGGCTTGGCACTGGCAGACTTAGGAGACTTCGCCTTAGCAACTTTTGGCTTAGCAACTTTGGAAGCGGGAGCTTTAGCCTTGACTGCAGGAGACGAAGCCGCCTTCGGCTTGTCTTCTCCTGCCTTGCTAGCAACAGTCTCCGCCATTGACCAAGTAAGTGTGTCCAAAAGTCAGTAACAGGCAACTATGTTGAGCAAAGTTGGTGGTGCAGTACTTGACACAAACGTGAAACAACTTCAGCAGCCGAAGCGCAAAGCTCTAAAAAAATATAAGATGATAGCCTACGCAAAGAGCAGATATAATAGCAGGTCTAAGCGCGGGAATTCAGCTCACAACTGAGCCTAAGGTTCTTGAAGCTCCCCCTTATGTGCAATGAAACCCCAGTTTTCCTACCACCAGCAGGCACAACGAAGCAAGCAAGCTGAAGGGGTGTCTCCTCTGTCGGGTCAGGTGCCCAACGCAAGCATCGTGGTGGGAGAGAAACGGATGAGCCCCGTAAGGTGCGAAATTCCAGTGAGCAGGACAGAAGCTCCTCTCGATTGGCTCTTGCCAACATTCGAGGATCGAAGGGCCAACGTCCCTTTCTTGTCGTGGAAGAGGACATGCGCATCCCGCATGTCAAGGTAAAACAACTGACGATCAGGATTTCCCCATAGCGTCGCTGACACACACTTCGCTCAGCAACCAGCACAACATTCGCTCGCTCGAAATTGATCAATTCTTATTGGACGAATGCGATTCATGATTGTCACAATTTACGGAGCAAACTACCACTAGAAACTACAGAGAACACTGGGATAAAATAATGAATTTCTTACAATCCACTTCAGTACATTGAAGAATATTATTTGGTACAACACCTTGGAAACCTTCAATGGTACAAAAGAACCTGAATTAAGCCTATATATTCAAGAATTTTTAATCCAGGCTATAATTTTCTCACACTATAATAATTCGCTTACAATGTTCACTTGTGCATCCACTAATAGGACACTCTCTCCAATATGGTAATAATCAACCGTTTAACCAACCTGCACACTCATGTCATGGCGTTCAAGTTTGTACTATGGCTTGATTCGGAGAGGTGGACATTTGATTGTGACGCATGGTTGCTCGATGTCACACTCCACTTGCGGAGCCAGCACCAGAATACTTCATAATGTAGATGCATTCGTTGGATAAGCTACATAACCCCACCCCCTTCCGTCCTACTGCTCATACACCTGAGCCTACGTCGGAGGAGCAGGAGGCTCACCGTATGGCCCATCTTGCTTACTCGGCGTGGGAGTCGCATGACGCTTTTGTGTGCCTTGCTTAGATGCATCCTTCCGCCGGCCGACCAAGTGCACTTCTGTCGAGCGAGCGATCGCCATGGCGTTATCCTTGTTCGTGAATCTACCCCCTCCTCTACTACTCTGAGTACCTCTTCATGCCTTTTCTCTTCCCTTACCATGTCTTCCTAGCTATCGCTGATCACACTATTCACACGCGCTTGTTAGCTTTCGTGCTGCTTGCATTATCAACCACCTCGCTTTGCACGTCCCCCCAATGTATCTCACATGCACTTCCTATCAAACAACCTTCTTGACCACATCGTGCCTGCTCGCTATAACCTCCTCGCCGTGCACCCCATAAGCCTCACATCAATCTCTTTGAAACTTGTCCCTCTCAAATCGAGACTCAGCTTCGTGTCGAACATTATATGTGTTGTGCTTGTTTAGGCTGCAGTGGGTTAGCCTATAGGGGGTACACAATTCTAGGGTTAGGTACTTGTACTCATTGCACTGCTAGTTCAACCATTCCAGTCCGTTCATTCTGACATGGTTTCAGAGCAGGTCCTTCGCTAGGACCTAAGTTCTCTTCGGGCCCACCACTACCTACTACCTACTAGCGCCCTCGTGCGCCCTACTATCGGAGTGCGCTTTAGCGCCTCCCCCCTTAGCGCTCTCGCGCACTACTTTTTTTTTTTCCGGCCCCGCTGGCCCCGTCGATCGCGCCCCGCTTAAAGGCCCCGCGGCCCCGTCGCGCTCTGCTTAACGGCCCCGCGACCCCGTTGCGCCCCACTTAGCGGCCCCGCTGGCCCCGTCGATCGAGCCCCGCCTAGAGGCCCCGCGGCCCCGTCGCGTCCCGCCTAGAGGCCCCGCGGCCCCGTCGCATCCCGCCTAGAGGCCCCGTGGCCCCATTGCGCCCCGCTTAGCGGCCCCGCGGCCCCGTCGAGCCCCGCCTAGAGGCCCCGCGGCCCCGTCGCGTCCCGCCTAGAGGCCCCGCGGCCCCGTCGCGTCCCGCTTAGAGGCCCCGCGGCCCCGTCGCCCACCACCTCACGGCCCCGCGATCCCGCTGCGCCCCGCTTAGCGGCCCCACGGCCCCGTCGAGCCCCGCTTAGAGGCCCCCGCGGCCCCGTACCGCCCCGCTTAGCGGCTCAGCGCAGCCACGCAACCGAACCGAGCCGCGCCGCCCTACCCGACCGAGCCGCGCCGCCCGTACTAGCAGCCTCGTCGACACTGCTGCTCCTCCTACTTCTCCTACTGCTACTACAACTGCTGATACTACTGCTCCTACTACTGCTCCTACTGCTACTACTGCTGCTACTATGGCTAGTCCTCCTGTGCTAGCCTTCGATGCTGAGGGCCGCCCAGTGAAATTTGACACCTGGCTAGATGACCTGCATCTCTTCCTACAGCTCACTGCCAAGGAGGATATTTCGCTGTACGATCATGCCCTCGGTCACGCTACTGCCCCTCCTACCACTGCAGACAGCACTCAGCGCTCACAGTGGCAGACTCGTGACGCCCACGCTCGCTTCGCTATTCGCAACTCCCTGCCGCTAGATGAGCGCGAGCACTTTGGCCAGCACAAGACTGCTAAGGACCTTTATACTGCTGTCGTTGCTCGTTACTCCTCACCTGCCTCTGCCACACTAGGCCGCCTCACCCTCCCCTACCTGTTCCCCGACCTGGCCTCCTTCAGCACAGTCGCTGACCTCATCACCCACCTCAAGACTAGTGAGGCCCGCTTTCGCGCTGCTATGCCTGACGAGTTCCTTGCCAGCAACCCCCCCCCCGCTCTGGATCACGCTCTACCACATCGTCACCCGCCTCCCTGACTCTCTGCGCGCAGTCAGGGACCACTTCCTCGCTCGCTCTCCCACTGAGCTCACCATTGCCCTCCTCGAGAAGGAACTCCTTGCAGCTGAGGCGAGCATCGTCGCTGTAGGCACCTCTCGTGGCGACCCCCGCACCCCGTTCTTTGAGGGGTGTTCCCCTTCCCCCCTTCTCCCCTCTGTCGCCTCTGCTGCTACTGTCGACCTCCTTGGTGCTGAGAAGGTCGGGACCGCGTCTGCTCCGAGCGGGCGCCGCAGGAGCAAGGGGGGCAAGGGTGGAGGTGGCGGCGGGGGAGGCGGGGGTGGTGGCGGTGGGGGTGGAGGTGGGACTGGAGAGGCTAGTGGCGGCAGTGGGGGTGGTGACAGCAGCGGCGGGAGTGGTGGCAGGGGCGGAGGCGGCGGCGGAGGCGGAGGTGGTCGTGGCGGCGGCAGGGGTGGAGGTGGCCGGGGCGGTGGCGGCGGCGGTGGTGGTCGTGGAGGCGCTGGCGGTGGCCAGAGCCAGCAGCACGCCCCGTCGCTCCAGGAGGCACGTGAGTGGTATTCGCAGCGGGGGGGGGCGGGTGGCTTTACCTGCACGTACGTCATCCGCACTGGTGACCGCGCTGGCCAGACGTGTGGGAAGCCGCACCCCACGCACCGCTGTTTCTCGCGCCTTACCGACGCATGGCGCGCCCAGTTTCCTGCTGGCGCTGAGTTTCCCCGCTGGGCTGATCTGGAGAGGCAGGGGGTTGATATCTGGGCTCTAGACTTTGATGCTATTCTCACTGCCATGTATGCGATGTTTACTAGTGGAGAGGGTGCTCAGTACTTGCGTGTTCCGCCCGACCCGGGCATTCTGACCAGTCCGACTGCCGCTCTAGGTGCTAGTGAGTCTGCTGCCCCAGGTCCTGGTGAGGCTGCTGCTCTAGGTGCTCGTGAGTCTGTGCCCCCTGGTACTGAGTCGACTGCGGCACTGCACACCTTCACACTGGACTCAGGTGCTTCTCGCTGTTTCTTTCGTGACTGCACTGTCCTTGAGCCACTCGCTCGGCCAGTTGCTGTCTCTCTCGCTGACCCCTCTGGGGGTCCGGTCCTTGCGACCTCCTCCACTGTCCTTCCTTGTCTTGCGGTCCCGTCAGGCACACTGTCAGGTCTCTACCTCCCCTCGTTCTCTACGAACTTGGTGGCAGGTAGTGCGCTCCAGGACGGGGGTGTTCACCAGTTTACCCCTGCATACGAGCGCGTGACACACTGCACGTGTGCTCGGACGGGCCGTCACCTGGCTACCTTCACTCGGCAGCCCGGGTCGGACCTGTACACACTGACCACTGAGTCCCCTCAGGTAGCTGCGTCTGCGTCTGCGTCAGGTCAGCTGTCCGCCCCCTGCTCGTGTCGCTCTCTGGCACATGAGACTGTCCTCTGGCACCACCGCCTTGGTCACCCGTCTGTGCAGCGCCTTCGGGCCATGCACAAACGGGACCTTGTTGCTGGTCTTCCCAGGGTTCTCCCTCCCCTCCCACCCTCGCCTGCTCCTCCCTGTCTTCCCTGTGTCGAGGGGCGGCAGCGCGCCGCTCCTCACTCCTCCTCCTTTCCCCCGACGACTGCTCCTTTGCAGACGCTCCACATGGACGTGTGGGGCCCAGCCCGCGTCCGTGGTCAGGGTCAGGAGCGGTACTTCCTGATTGTTGTTGATGACTTCTCGCGCTACACCACGGTCTTCCCCTTGCGCACCAAGGGTGACGTCCCTGATGTCTTGATCCCTTGGATCCGCAGATCTCGTCTCCAGCTCAGTGAGCGTTTTCGCTCCGACTTCCCTGTCCTGCGTCTGCACTCTGACAGAGGTGGGGAGTTCTCCTCTGGCCTCTTGGAGGCCTTCTGTCAGCAGGAGGGCATTGAGCAGTCGTTCACGCTTCCGGCCTCTCCACAGCAGAATGGGGTTGCTGAGCGCCGCATTGGCTTAGTCATGGAGGTCGCTCGTACCTCCTTGGTTCATGCGGCTGCCCCCCACTTTTTGTGGCCGTTTGCAGTCCGATACGCTGCGCATCAGCTCAACCTCTGGCCCCGTGTCTCCTTACCAGAGACTTCTCCGACACTGCGTTGGACGGGAGAGGCTGGCGATGCGTCGCGTTTTCGGGTCTGGGGATCCCGAGCTTTTGTTCGCGACACGTCCGCGGACAAGCTCTCCCGTCGCGCTGTCCCCTGTGTCTTCCTTGGCTTTGTCCCGGACGCGCCTGGTTGGCAGTTCTACCACGCCACCTCGCGTCGTGTCCTGGCCTCTCAGGACGTCACTTTTGACGAGTCCGTCCCCTACTACCGCCTCTTCCCCTACCGCACTGCCCCACTCCCCCCCCCGCCTCTCTTCCTCGCTCCAGGTGCTGAGGTACCAGACCCCCTCCCCCCTCAGGGTGCCGCTCCCTCAGGTGTGTCCCAGGTAGACCCGGGTGAGCCTGTCGAGGTAGCTGTTGACTCTCGTCCTGCTAGGGGTGCTGAGCCTGGGGGTGCTGCGTCTGAGGGTGCTGAGCCTGGGGGTGCTGCGTCTGGGGGTGCTGAGCCTGGGGGTGCTGCGTCTGGGGGTGCTGAGCCTGGGAGTGCTGAGTCTGGGGGTGCGGAGCCTGGGGGTGCCGAGCCTGGGGGTAGTGCGTCTGAGGGTGCTGAGCCTGGTGGTGCGGAGCCTGGGGGTGCTGAGTCTGGGGGTACTCCATCTGGAGGAGCCCTCTCCTCACAGCGGCTGCAGGAGCGGTACCTACAGTACTGCCGCCTCCGGAGAGGTACTGCTGCATCTGGTCGCGGTGCTTCCCCTCCTGCCCGGGAGCTCCCCCCCCTCCAGCAGATCCGAGAGTGGTACACGAGGCGCTGCAGTCTTCGGAGTGGTGCTCCTGGTGCTGCGGACTCGGACGTTGGCGCTGCTGCTGGTGCTGCGGACCCGACTGGTGGAGCTGCTGCTGGTGCTGCGGACCCGAGCGGTGGTGCGGCTACTGGAGCTGAGGACCCGAGCGGTGGCACTGCTGCTGGTGCTGAGGACCCGGACGTTGGAGCTGCTGCTGGTGCTGAGGACCCGGCTGGTGGAGTTCCTGCTGGTGCTGAGGACCCGCGCGGTGGAGCTGCTGCTGGTGCTGCGGACCCGAGCGGTGGAGCTGCTGCTGGTACTGAGGACCCGGGCGGTGGAGCTGCTGCTGGTGCTGAGGACCCGAGCGGTGGAGCTGCTGCTGGTGCTGAGGACCCGAGCGGTGGAGCTACTACTGGTACTGAGGACCCTGGCGCTGGTGTCTCTGCTGGCTCTGGAGACGCTGCGCGGCCGCGGCCGTACTTCGTACCGCTCCTTCAGCAGGTTCTTGGTCAGGCTCATCCGCCTTGTTCTCCTCCCTCCGTAGAGTGTCCTCCGCCTGTCCAGTCGCAGTCACAGTTACCGCCTGCCTCGCCTCTCCCTTGTCCCTCTCCTTACACTGGTCCCACAGGAGGTCTTACAGAGCGTCGTGGGCCTGAGTCTCGTCCTGCGTCGCCTGTTCGTCCTGCTCGCACTGGTCGCCGTGTCCCACGTGAGCGTCCTCCTCCTGTCCCTGGCACTCACTACATGACTCTGCGTCCCTCCACTGCTCCTCAGCATGTCCCGCTGCCGTCTCCTCCTGCGTCCTCTCTTCCTACTCTTCCTGACCCGGAGTCTGACTCCCGTCGTGCTGCCAGTCCCACTGTCACGCGTCTTCTCGCTACTGTTGTCACTGACCCTACCTTTGAGTTCTCTGGTCGCTGAGTTGATAGACTTTGCTGCCCGGTGTCGTCTAGACTACGCCACTAGCCTTGTTGCTGAGTCTGAGTCTGAGTCTGTCTGTCCTCCGTCCGTCGGGGGTGTGTGTGCTCTTGGCACGGACGTCCTTGAGGACAGACAGGAGGAGTTCCAGTGCTTTGCTGCTTCTTTGCCCCATCTCGTGTCCATGCTAGTTGCCCCTGAGGGAGACCCGGATGCACCAGACATCCCGACCCCGCGCTCTTACGCTGAGGCGATGGCGGGTCCCTACTCCTCTCAGTGGCAGACAGCCATGGACGCCGAGATGGCTTCCTGGAAGTCCACACGCACCTACGTCGACGAGGTTCCCCCTCCTGGGGCGAACATCGTCAGTGGCATGTGGATTTTCAGGGTGAAGCGGCCACCTGGTTCTCCTCCTGTCTTCAAGGCGCGCTACGTGGCTCGAGGCTTCAGTCAGCGAGAGGGAGTTGACTTCTTCCAGACCTTCTCCCCCACCCCGAAGATGACCACTCTTCGGGTGCTGCTACACATAGCCGCTCAGCGCGACTACGAGCTTCACTCACTTGACTTCAGCACTGCTTTCTTGCAGGGCAGCCTGCACGAGGAGATCTGGCTGCGCCGCCCTCCTGGCTTCACTGGGTCGGTTCCTCCTGGTACCCAGTGGAGGCTTCAGTGGCCGGTCTACGGTCTCCGCCAGGCACCGCGTGAGTGGCACGGCACACTGAGGACGACACTTGCGGCTCTTGGGTTCGCTCCCTCTACTGCTGACCCGTCACTGTTTCTACGCACTGACACCTCGCTGCCGCCGTTCTACATCCTCGTGTATGTCGACGACTTGGTCTTTGCCACTGCTGACACCGCGACACTCGCCCACGTGAAGTCGGAGCTGCAGAGGAGACACACGTGCACAGACCTGGGTGAGCTGACAAGCTATCTTGGCTTGCGGATCACCCGGGACAGAGCACGGCGCACCATCACCTTGACTCAGTCACACATGGTGCAGCAGATCCTTCAGCGCTTCCGCTTCACGTACTCCTCGCCTCAGTCCACTCCTCTGCCTACCGGTCACTCGCTCTCAGCTCTGCCTTCGGATGAGTCCGTAGAGCCGAGTGGCCCGTATCCAGAGCTTGTGGGCTGCCTCATGTACCTGATGACCTGCACTCGACCTGACCTTGCATACCCTCTTAGCATCCTTGCACGCTATGTCACTCCTGGCCGTCACAGGAAGGAGCACATGGATGCCGCTAAGAGGGTGTTGCGCTACTTGTGCAGTACGTCGGGCATGGGGCTAGTGCTTGGAGGGCGAGACCGAGTTGTACTTACAGGACACTCAGACGCTTCTTGGGCTGACGACCAGGCTACTCAGCGGTCGTCTCAGGGTTACACCTTCAGCCTTGGCTCCGGCTCAGTTTCCTGGCGTTCTACACGCTCTTCTTCTGTTCTCAGCTCCAGTTGTGAGGCTGAGATCTACGCCACAGCCATGGCTGCCCAGGAGCTTCGCTGGCTGACCTACCTGCTGACCGACTTGGGAGAGCGGCCTCGTTCTCCTCCAGTGCTGTACGTCGACAACCAGGCTGCCATTGCCTTGTGTGAGGAGCACAGACTGGAGCACAGAACGAAGCACATCGCCCTTCGGTACTTCCTTGCTCGAGAGCTGCAGCAGCGTGGTCAGCTACGTCTGCGTTACGTGGCCACTGAGGCCAACCTTGCTGATGTGTTCACCAAGGCGCTTCAGCCTTGTGACCATCAGCGTTTCTGTACTCTTCTAGGCCTTGTGCCTGCTGGACCTCACTTACTTACTTCTTGACTCTGCTTGTACTGTGATCTTTATATATATGCCTGCATGTTTACACTTGGTAGGTTGTGATCACTGTATCTCTTGCTATATTATCAACCTGCATGTGAACTGGTCTTGTGACCACCTGCTTGTGCTCGGAATTTGTGTGGTATCCTTGAGATCCACCCTGAGCTTGTTTTGCTTTGCTTTGACTGGTCTTGTGACCCCTTGCTCTCCCCCACTTTGCCTATGGGGGTGTGTCGAACATTATATATGTTGTGCTTGTTTAGGCTGCAGTGGGTTAGCCTATAGGGGGTACACAATTCTAGGGTTAGGTACTTGTACTCATTGCACTGCTAGTTCAACCATTCCAGTCCGTTCATTCTGACACTTCGCACCATCGCCTCTGCCATTGGTGTGGTAGTCCCCTGTACTTTTGAGGGGTGCACTTCGCCCTAGCTCCCTTCCCCAACTGCCTCTTCTGGTGTTGCTGAACCTGCTTGTATAATGGAAGTAATAGCTGTCTCTGCCTTCTGTCATAGATGGGAACGATGCAGGGTTAGTCATGGTTATGGAGGAGGTGGAGGTGCTGGTACGCCGGGGGTGTTAAATGTATGATGATACATATAAACTGCTTGCTGCTTGTTCTAGCGTAGTTATGTGCTTCCTATTGTTGGTGGTGTACCTTCCCTAGTTTCTGCCCTCGTCAAACTATATATTGTACTCGCTTCCTTCTATTGATTCTTTTTTTTCCATCTCCTTTTCTTCTCGTGATCAAGTCTATGCACCTGGCTAGAGTTTCTCCTAGCCTAGAAAGCTTCTAATCTCGACATGTTATCAGAGCCATTGATCCTACGGACCGAAAGTGTTATGGGCCCACCCGTCACGCTAGCCATGGCGCCCGTTGTGTCTTGCCTGTCACGCGCTCTGCCAGTTCCGCGTGCACGCTGTCTGTCCAGATCTCGCGCAGCCCGTTCTTGTCAGAGGTCCACTGGTGATCCCCGATTGATCCTAGGGAAGGGTTACAGGCACGTTGGCCTCGGGGGTTATGGACGCACTCACTTGCTACACAAACAAGCCCTTTTAATCCTAGTGATTAGTGGCTGGCATTCTGACAATTCCGCCCGCACGGAGCCCGTCCAGGAGCGCGCAACCCCAGCCGCCCCGCGCGCAGTCCGTTCCGCCCGCCCGCAGCCCATCCAGGCCGCACGCAGCCTGAGCCTGCTCGCGCGCAGCCGTTTCGCGCGCGCGCGGCTTGTCCATCCCGCGCGCAGCCCGTTCCGCAGCAGCGCGCCGCCCCACGCCCGTGCGCGCGAAAAGGCGCAGCAGCACGCGCCCCACAGCCGCGCACTACCGGCAGCAGCAGCCCCCCACACCCCCCCCCCCCCCCCCCCCCCCCCCTCCTCCCTTCCCTTTTGCGGCTTCTGCCGTTGGGGGGGGAGATGTGGGGGTGGCGAGGGTGACCAGCCAGCACCGGAGTCCCTCCCCTCTCCCTTCCGCGGCTTCTGCCGTGGGGGACAAGAGGGGGGGGGGGATGGAGAAGGGTAAAGGAGAGGAGAGAGATGTTCTGCATCGCCATCAGCCGCCTCTCCTCATCTCTCTCTCACTGCCGCGCGTGCTGTTGTAGGGGTGAAAGTGAGAGGGTGGCGAGCATTTGCCGTTGCAACAGATGCTACCGTGGCACCTCCTGCTGACGCCCCTGCCGCCACCTGCCTGTTAAACTGTGTTATGTTGGTAGGCTGTAGTGGGGTAGCCAGTATGGGGTACAACCCCAACTAGGGTTTGCTACTTGTACCCAATTCTTCCATTCAATGAACACATTCTTGCCTAGTCCTGTTGATATGGTATTCAGAGCAGGAGGTCCCTAGGACCTATCGACCGTTTCTTTTAAGGGCCCACCACCGCTCGCATGCGGTTACCACGCTACCCCGTGCCCTAGCCTCGTAACGCTCTCGTGCGTCCTCGTTAGCGCCCTCGCGCGCCCTCGTTAGCGCCCTCGCGCGCCCTCGCTAGCGCCCTCGAAGCGCCCCTCGTTAGCGCCCTCGCGCGCCCCTCGCAGCGTCGCCCGCCCGCCGAGCCGCCCGCTCGCCGCCCGCCCGCCGCGCTGCCTGCTCGCAGCGTCGCCCGCTCGCCCCGCTGCCCGCTTCGCAGCCCGCTCGCCCCGCTGCCCGCTTCGCAGCCCGCCCGCCCGCTCGCTGCCCGCTTCGCGGCCCGCCCGCTTCGCTGCCCGCTCGCAGCGTCGCCCGCCCGCCCGCTGCCCGCTTCGCAGCGTCGCCCGCCCGCTTGCTGCCCGCTCGCAGCGTCGCCCGCTCGCTCGCTGCCCGCTCGCAGCGTCGCCCGCCCGCCCGCTGCCCGCTCGCAGCGTCGCCCTCCCGCCTCGCTGCCCGCTTGCAGCGTCGCCCGCCCGCCCGCTGCCCGCTTGCAGCGTCGCCCGCCCGCCCGCTGCCCGCTTCGCAGCCGCCCGCCGCGCTGCCCGCTCGCCGCGTCGCCCGCCCGCCCCGCTGCCCGCTTCGCAGCCCGCCCGCCGCACTTCCCGCCTGCAGCGCCGCCCGCCTCGCCTGCTGCTCCCTGCCTGTGCACCGCCGCTTGCTCCTGCTGTGGCTGCTAGCTTCGCTCTAGCGCGTCCCCTCTGCTGCTGCCGCTGCTCTGCTGTGCCCTCACGCCTGAGCTATGGCCTCTATTCGCGTTCTTTCCTTCGATGCTGAGGGCCGTCCCGTGCAGTTCACTTCCTGGCTCGACGACCTGCAGTTGTATCTTATGAGCAATAGCACGGACCACATCTCCCTCTATGACTACGCGTCTGGTGCTGCCGCTGCTCCTGCTGCCACAGCCGAGCTTAGTGTACGTTCACAGTGGCAGACTCGTGACGCTGCAGCTCGCCTGGCTATTCGCAGTCACCTGCCGTTAGCTGAGCTAGAGCACTTTGGCGACTGCAAAACCGCTAAAGCCCTATACGACGCTGTCGTTGCTCGCTACTCCTCACCTGCCACAGCCGAGCTTAGCCGTCTCATGCTGCCTTACCTGTTCCCTGACCTGTCCACCTTTGCTACAGTCGCCGATCTTATCACCCACCTTCGCACTAGTGATGCTCGCCTGCGTGCCGCCCTTCCCACCGAGTTCTGCGCTAAGAACCCCCCTCCCCTGTACTGGGCACTCCACTTCATAGTCACCCGTCTCCCTGACACCCTCAGCTCAGTGCGCGACTATTTCCTTGCTCGCTGTCCCACTGAGCTCACTGTCGCCCTCCTAGAGGAGAAGCTGCTAGCAGCCGAGAAGAGCATTGTAGCTGTAGGTGCTGCTCGCGGCGCTCCTCGCACCCCCATCTTTGAGGGGTGCTCTCCCTCTCCCCTCGCTCCCTCCTATGCTACTGCTGCTGCTGTTGACTTCCTTGGTGCTGAGTCTGCTGGCGCTGCTTCTGCTCCTGGTGGGAGGCGCCGCACCGGCAAGGGCAAGGGGGGCAAGGGTGGCGGGGGTGGCGCTGGGGGGGGAGGGGGTGGGGGAGGTGGGGGGGGAGGCGGTGCTGGAGGGAGCGGTGGCGGGAGTGCCGGTGGGAGTGGGGCCGGCGGCGGAGGCGGGGGCGGCGGCGGGAGCAGTGGCGGTGGTGGCAGCGGCGGCAGTGGCGGCGGTGGCGGTAGTGGCGGTGGCGGTGGCGGTGGTGGCGGTCGGAGCGGAGGTAGTGGCGGCGGTGGAGGTCGGAGTGGAGGCACTGGCTCGGGCCAGAGCTCCCACCAGCAGCAGCGTCCCCAGACGACCCAGCAGCTTCGTGAGTGGCTTGCTCAGCGTGGGACGTCGGGGGGCAGTGGCCGCTGTTCCTATGTCATTCGCACAGGTGACCGCAAGGGACAGACGTGTGGGAGGTTCCACACCCCGTACCGCTGCTTCTCCCGCCTTGACGACGCTTGGCGTGAGGAGATGGGCGAGGATGTTGAGCGCCCCCGCTGGGCTGAGCTGATGAGGGCTGGTGTTGATATCTTTGCTCTTGACTATGATGCTATTATTGCTGCCATGTATGCATTGACTGTTAGTGCCGAGGGAGACTGTTACTTGTGTGTGCCGCCTGACCCAGGTATAGAGCCCGCTGCCCTAGGTACTAGTGAGTCTGCTCTCTCTGGTATGGTGCCCCCTGTACCTGCTCCCTCCAGCACTGTCCCTGCTGCTTGCGAGTCTGCTCTCTCAGGTACAGCACCCACAGAGACTGCTCTCTCAGGTACTGCACCGGCTGAGGCCTGTCACACCTTCACCCTTGACTCAGGTGCTTCCCGCTGCTTCTTTCGAGACAGTACTGAGCTCACACCGCTTCCTGCACCGGTCCCAGTCTCCTTGGCTGACCCCTCTGGGGGCCCAGTCCTTGCCCAGTCCACCACTGTGCTCCCTTGTCCGGCGGTTCCGTCTGGCTCGTTGACGGGTTTCCACCTCCCCTCGTTCTCGACGAACCTGGTGAGCAACGCTGTCATCCAGGATCAGTGGGTTGACACCTTTACCCCTGGAGGACAGCGTGTGGCGATCTGCACGTGCTCCAGGACCGGCCGTCACCTGGCTACGTTTACTCGTCGGCCGGGGTCGAGTCTCTACACACTGACCACTGCGTCTCCTCAGGTCGCTGCTGTCGGTCAGGTGTCCGCGTCAGGTCTAGTGGCCCACGCCTGTGAGTGTCGTTCCCTGTCGCACCAGACTCTTCTCTGGCACCACCGCCTGGGTCACCCCTCCTTGCCACGCCTCCGTGGCATGCACCGTCGCTGCCTTGTGTCTGGTCTTCCCAGGTCCCTCCCTCCCCTCCCTGCCTCGCCTGCGCCGCCTTGCCTTCCTTGCGTCGAGGGGCGGCAGCGCGCCGCTCCTCACTCCTCCTCGTTCCCCCCGACAGAGGCTCCTCTGCAGACCCTCCACCTGGACGTGTGGGGCCCAGCCCGCGTTCGTGGCCAGGGCGGTGAGCGGTACTTTTTGCTGGTTGTCGACGACTACTCGCGTTACACCACGGTCTTCCCCTTGCGCACCAAGGGTGAGGTCCCTGCTGTTCTGATCCCTTGGATCCGCACAGTTCGTCTCCAGCTCCGCCGCCGTTTCCGGACGGATCTTCCTGTCCTGCGTCTGCACTCTGACAGAGGTGGTGAGTTCTCCTCCGACCTCTTGAGGACCTTCTGTCAGGCGGAGGGCATCGAGCAGACCTTCACGCTTCCGGACTCCCCACAGCAGAATGGGGTTGCTGAGCGCCGCATTGGCCTGGTCATGGAGGTCGCTCGTACCTCCTTGGTCCACGCGGCGGCTCCCCATTTTCTGTGGCCGTTTGCTGTCCGGTACGCCGCGCATCAGCTCAACCTCTGGCCCCGTGTCTCCTTGCTGGAGACCTCGCCCACACTGCGTTGGACGGGGGAGGTTGGCGATGCGTCGCGCTTCCGGGTGTGGGGTGCTCGTGCCCTTGTCCGCGATACGTCCGCGGACAAGCTCTCCTCCCGCACGCTTCCCTGTGTCTTCCTTGGCTTTGTCCCTGACGCGCCGGGCTGGCAGTTTTACCACCCCACCTCGCGCCGGGTCTTCGCCTCTCAGGACGTCACCTTTGACGAGTCGGTCCCTTTTTACCGTCTCTTCCCCTACCGTACTGCCCCCCTCCCTCCCCCGCCGCTTTTCCTTGCTCCTGGTCCCCCTCCGGTAGACCCCCTCCCCCCTCAGGGTCCTGCTCCTTCAGGTGTCTCTCAGGTAGATCCTCCTCCCGTCGCTGAGCCTGTCGAGGTCACAGGTGACTCAGGTGCTGCTGCAGGTGGTGCTGCTGGGAGTGCTGAGCCTGCGGGTGCTGGGCCTGGGGGTGCTGGGACTACGGGTGCTGGAGCTGAGGGTACTGTGCCTGAGAGTTCGGCGCCTGGGGGTGCTGAGCCTGGGGGTGCTGCGACTGGGGGTGCTGAGCCGGCGTGTGCGGAGTCTGGGGGTGCTGAGTCTGGGGGTGCTGCGCCTGCGGGTACTGAGCCTGGGGGTGCTGCTACTGAGCCTACGGAGCCTCGGGTTGCTGCGTCTGGGGGTGCTCCGGTTCGGGGTGCTGAGCAGTCTCTCACACCACAGCAGCTTCGTGACTGGTACGTCCGGCGCTTTCGCCGTCCTAGTGGCTCGGCTGGAGCTGGGGGTACTGGAGCTGCCGGGACTGGTTGTTCTGGGAGCGCTACGACTGGAGCTGCTGGAGCTGGGGACTCTGGAGCTGGCGGCGCTAGCGGAGTTGTAGCTGCCGACTCTGGGGGTGCTCTTCCTTGCGGTGCTGCGGACCCTGGGGGTGGTGCTGCTGCTGGTGCTGCGGACCCACCTGGTGGAGCTGCTGCTGGAGCTGAGGACCCGAGTGGTGGAGCTGCTGCTGGTGCTGGGGACCCGGACGCTGGAGTCTCTTCTGCTTCTGGAGACGCTGCGCGGCCGCGGCCGTACTTCGTACCGCTCCTTCAGCAGGTTCTTGGGCAGGCTCCTCCTCCTTGTCCTCCTCCCTCCGTCGAGTGTCCTCCGACTGTCCAGCCGCAGTCACAGTTACCGCCTGCCTCGCCTCTCCCTGCTCCCTCTCCTTACACTGGTCCCACAGGAGGTCTTACAGAGCATCGTGAGCCTGAGTCTCGTCCTGCGTCGCCTGTCCGTACTGCTCGCACTGGTCGTCGTGTCCGTCGTGAGCGTCCTCCTCCTGTCCCAGGCACTCACTACATGACTCTGCGTCCCTCTACTGCTCCTCAGCGTGTCCCTCTGCCGTCTCCTCCTGCGTCCTCTTTGCCTGCTGTTCCGGACCCTGAGTCTGACCGGTATCGTGCTGAGCACCCTACTGTCACGCGTCTCCTAGCTACTATTGTCACTGACCCTACCTTTGAGTCCTCGGCTGCGTCTGCTCTGGTTGCTGAGTTGGTTGACTTTGCTGCTGCCTGTCGTCTAGACTACGCTGCTCGCCTTGTTGCTGGGTCTGAGTCTGCGTCTGTCTGTCCTCCGTCCGTCGGAGGTGAGTGTGCTCTTTGCACGGACGTCCTTGAGGACAGGCAGGAGGACTTTGAGTGTCTCGCTGCTGCTTTACCTCATCTTGTGTCCTCGCTGCTTGCCCCTGAGGGAGACCCGGATGCACTAGACATCCCCACTCTGCGCACTTACGCAGAGGCGATCTCGGGTCCCTACTCCTCTCAGTGGCAGACAGCCATGGACGCAGAGATGGCATCCTGGAAGTCCACAGGCACCTACGTCGACGAGGTTCCCCCTCCTGGGGCGAACATCGTCGATGGCATGTGGATTTTCAGGGTGAAGCGGCCGCCAGGTTCTCCGCCTGTCTTCAAGGCTCGTTACGTTGCTAGAGGCTTCAGTCAGCGTCAGGGGGTCGACTTCTTCCAGACCTTCTCCCCCACCCCGAAGATGACCACTCTTCGGGTTCTGCTGCACGTTGCTGCTCAGCGTGACTACGAGCTTCACTCTCTTGACTTCAGCACAGCGTTCCTGCAGGGCAGCCTGCACGAGGAGATCTGGCTGCGCCGCCCACCTGGCTTTACTGGGTCGTTTCCTCCTGGTACCCAGTGGAGCCTCCGCCGGCCAGTCTACGGTCTCCGCCAGGCGCCACGCGAGTGGCACGACACACTGAGGACTACACTTGCGGCTCTTGGGTTCGCGCCGTCTACTGCTGACCCGTCGCTGTTTCTGCGCACAGACACGTCGCTGCCGCCGTTCTACATTCTCGTGTACGTCGACGACTTGGTCTTTGCTACTGCTGACACTGAGGCACTCGCTCGTGTGAAGTCGGAGCTGCAGAAGAGACACACGTGCACTGACCTGGGTGAGCTGCATAGCTACCTTGGCTTGCAGATCACCCGGGACAGAGCTCGCCGCACCATCAGTCACACATGGTGCAGCAGGTCCTTCAGCGCTTCGGCTTCCAGTTCTCCTCACCACAGGCCACACCTCTGGCTACCAGCCACTCGCTCTCAGCTCCACCTCCGGACGAGTCCGTAGAGCCGAGTGGCCCGTATCCAGAGCTTGTGGGCTGCCTCATGTACCTGATGACTTGCATGCGACCTGGTCCACCCGCTCTTCTTCTGTTCTCGGCTCTAGTTGTGAGGCTGAGATCTACGCCACAGCCATGGCTGCCCAGGAGTTACGCTGGCTCACCTACCTCGACTTGGGAGAGCGGCCTAGTTCTCCTCCAGTTCTGTACGGTGACAACAAGGCGGCCCTTGCCTTGTGTCAGGAGCACAGACTGGAGCACAGGACGAAGCACATTGCTCTTCGCTACTTTCTTGCTCGAGAGCTTCAGCAGCGCGGTCAGCTTCGGCTTGTGTACGTGGACTCGAAGGCCAACACTGCTGATATCTTCACCAAGGCGCTCCCGCCTAGTGATCATCAGCGGCACTGTACTTCCTTAGGCCTTGTGTCCACATTCCCTCATTTGCTTACTGCTTGACTTTCTTTGTACTGTCCTTTATATATATCTCGTTGCTTGCTTGCTAGGTCTTGATCACTGTGTTGCTTGTCTTGTACTATATCTAGCACTGCATGTGAACTGGCCTTGTGGCCTTTGCTTGTGCTCGGAGTGTGGTGACGTTGTGATCCACCCTGGGCTTGCTTTGCTTTGCTAGACTGGTCTTGTGACCCTTTGTTCTCCCCCACTTTGCCTATGGGGGTGTGTTAAACTGTGTTATGTTGGTAGGCTGTAGTGGGGTAGCCAGTATGGGGTACAACCCCAACTAGGGTTTGCTACTTGTACCCAATTCTTCCATTCAATGACACATTCTTGCTTAGTCCTGTTGATACTGCCCTCTCGTTTTCGTTTGCTGCTGTTGAGCGGCAGGTGCTGCCGTTGACCGCACGTTGCCGTCGCACGCACCCGCTCTCCATGCGACCTGCCGCCACATGCACCTGCTTCTTGGTCAGGTTCTTTGTTGAGTAGCACTAGTTGCCCTGCGGGTGAGTGCACAAGTTGCGCAATCTAGCACTCGTCTTGCTGCTTATTGTGTAACGGGTGAGTGCGCCCATAACCCCCCAGGCCGACATGCCTGTAACCCTTCCCTATGATCAATTGGGGATGTCTAGTGGATGTCTGACAGCTGCTGGCGCTGGCGTCCGTCCATGGCGCTAGCGCAGGCGCTGGAGTCCGCGCTGGCGCCGGGCGCCGGTGTCCGCACTGGCGTCGGGCGCTGGCGACTGCGCTGGCATCCGAAATTGGGGGCGGGGCGACGGGAGGGCCACAGGGCGATGAGACGAGACCAGCAGGGAGCGTGATGGGGGGCCGAAACGAGGCCGCGGCGAGACCAGCGGGGCGCGCGACGGGGAGTGCAGCGGGCTGCTCGACGAGGCTTGCTATTGCAGGGTCTATCGGTGGGTGCATTTGGCACGAGATTCAAGAAATAAGGCATGGAAGGTGGCACGAGATTCAAGAAATAACATGGAAGGGTGCACAAACAGAGTGTATAACAATTACAGCTACAGCTACAAGCACTTATAGATAGATATATGTATACATAATTGTATACATAATATATCATGTCAATTACACCCACTTCAAGTGCATGCACTTCCCTGCCCATCGGTAGGTGAGCCCGGAAATTAACATGGACCAGCATGACTATACCATTCGACTTATGCGGATCTTGGGTTATAAATGTTTTAGGCAAACCATTTCTTCGGTGCGACTACAATTCGCATGCGAAAGAACTTGTTTTCGGAATAGTGTGAGAGATTTGAGCATATAATCTCCTTGGATAGTGTTTCGCCCAAATCTTGTATTGGTCATAGCTTTGTTGGAACTAAGAAACAAACTAACTCTGAAACAAACTATAAACTCCTATCAAAACTTTCACGTGGATACATAGTCTACAGTATATACACTTGGAAGACTTCCAAAGATTTTCTGTGTCACAACCAGAGCTCGATATCCAACTTGGCCCACTGGAAACCAGACAGGTGGCGGTCTGCCACGTCAATATTCTTTCCCAAATCGTACGCCAAACCACTGCCAGAGAGGGAGCTTCCCTTACCTGTTTTGTGCGTCCATCACCGCAGCCAACCTTCTCCCGCCCCCGTCTCCCCCCCCTTCCCCCACCCGATCTCGAAGGGATCACACGGCAAAAAACATCGAAGCCAGTTCCATTGCACGAAACACGTTTTTCTGAAGGAAAGTGGATCTCTAGAGTTTCTTGCTCTTCTTGCAAGACGCGTTCTGTTCGCTGCGGCTCGCCTGACACAGCCCGTCGACCCTTAGGCTGCGTAACAAGATGGCGCTAATGGCTGCGACCGTGTGTCCCGCATTGATTGTGCCAGTCTCAGTCACTGCTACAGCCCGTCAACATGCTGTGTGCAGGGGTAAGTTATAATAGTATATTCTTCGATCCGTTCAGGCCTCTCCCTCCCACCTTCCCCCCCCCTCCCACACCCCCCCCAACCACCCCCCCCCCCCCCCCTCTCTCTCTCTCTCTCTCTCTCTCTCTCTCTCTCTCTCTCTCTCTCTCTCTATCTCTGCACGCGCGCTGCTCTCTCCCCCCTTCACTCGTTCTCTCCCCCCTCCCCCTTTTCTCCCTCCTCCCCCCTTCACTCGTTCTCTCCCCCTCCCCTTTTCTCCCTCCTCCGCCCTCCTCAACCCCTCTTTCCCCATCACTCTCCTCCCTCTCGCTTCCTTTCGTCCCCAGTTTTTTCAGCCTCCGTCACCGTCCTGCTCTCATTCTCTCCTCTCAGCATTATTTTGTTGCTTCCCCTCATCGGCACTTGTCCTTTCCAACCCCGATACGTGCTTTCTGTCGACGCATCAAACAACCTCTCCGCAGGGCCCATCCGAAGCGCCTTCCTGGGAGCATCTCCTGCCGGTTCCCTCAGACACAGCGGTGCGGTCTCCTTCACGGCCCCCAAGCTTCGATCCAGCCGTCAGGGTTCGTCGCGGGTGGTGTGCGGGTTGTTTGGCCTGGGCGTTCCGGAGCTTCTTGTCATCGGCGGTGTAGCGCTCGTGCTCTTCGGCCCGAAGAAGCTTCCTGAAGTCGGCAAGGGTCTAGGAAAGACCGTCAAGGGCTTTCAGGATGTGAGTGATCTTGAAGTCATGAGTGCTTGCGCCTTTTTCCGTGTGGAATGTACAGTCGACTCGCAGCAATGCTTGTTGATTTGAAAAAGTGTAGAGTACATTCACGTTTGATACATTTACGGAAAAGTGCAGACGCGATGGTGTCTCTTGGGAAACTTCACTACTAGCAAGGACTTTCTTTTAAAAAGTTACCCGTCGTTTTCAAGGCAGCCACCCATTAATTGCACTAATGACGTTCGAGTCTGCTTCGTCTCGTCGGATGTGCATTGTTGTGATATGTATTGTTACCCCATGGTTGTCATGTTGCATCATGGACGCATTTTCACGCATTTTACTCACACATGTAGCAGGTTTTTTGTTTGTTTGTTTTCTTGTTTGTTCCTTTCTTTTTTTGTCACTCTCTCTCAGACAGTGCATCTGGACTTTCGCCATTTGAGCCTTAGTTTTTTGCCGTTCATTCCATGCATCCTCACTCTCGGAGCTCTTTTTGAAGGTCAAGAGCGTCAGCAGTTTCATTGAGTACTTTAACCTTCTATTTCCCGCAGGCGGCAAAGGAGTTTCAGTCAGAGCTGAAGGCGGCCTCCTCGGGAGACGACGCAGCGACCACTGATGCTGCCAAGGCTGCTGTGCCCCCCCCTTCAACCCCTGCAGCTCCTGCAACCCCTCCTCCCTCCACCACTCCCAGTGACAAGAACTGACTGATCACATGATTGCACAAAAAAAGGAAAACTGCTTGTTTGGATTTGGGTGGAACCCTAGATTGGCGTGTTTGGTGTGTTGAGAAGCGTTTTCATGGTGTGATGTAGGTAGTACTTCACAGTTTCCCAGCTTGTGCTAGTATGTAAGGCCGTGCTGCGCTATCAGTGAATGTTGTATTTAGTATTGCAGTATCCCCCGTTTCAGATCAACAGTACCTGCACTCAAGCTGTGTAAGAAGAATGACATAATCTATATTTGTGTTATCGTAAGTAGCAGGCTCATGAATCGCAGGCTCTGTTGTCGGCTCTACACCCGGTACGCCATCGTCCAATTAGTGAGTCACAACCATAAACATACCGATTCTCGAAGCAGATCGCACATTAGGAATCTGATTGCTGAAGCGTCCAGTGGCCCATCCTTATGTTGCCAACATAGCTCCTTATTGATCGTTACGACCGGCGTGTCGACCGCGTCCATTTGGTACTTGCGACGACAGTGCCGTAGAACTGTCGTTGGAAAATCGTCGCACAGATGGGTGGTGGAGAGTACCAGTTGTCGTTCGAGACGTTCGCACATGACGAGGACGTGAGTTAATCTCATCGCCTGCTTTTTTTCGTCCCATCCGTTCCGTCTGGTACTCTTTCCCCGGGACTGGTCGCGAGCTCTGAGGAGAACCTGACTTGAACGCGAGATCGATCCACTGCGCGTTGCCTCTCTTCAGTCTCTTCCAGTGTCTTCTGTGTACACGATGATAGCCTTTTCTGATTCGTTGACCACTGTCCATGTATTCAAACGCCCTGGCTGGCCAATTCGACGTCCTAGTGACGTAAATTACCGGCAAATTCCGTTCCCACTTACTTTGATTACAAATCCACCATTGTATTGCTTTGAAGCTGGCATGAATCCTTGAATTCAGGATCTCAGCAAATCTCAACCCCTCTTACAACGAGCCACCATCCCACAACTGCTTCCCAACGCAGGTGCGAGGGATTGCGGTGATCAGCGAGGATTGCTTTGCCACGTCATCCCGGGACAAAACCGTCAAGCTGTGGCGGCGCGCGCCTGCGTCCACGTCAGCGGGCTCCGCAACGAGCAGCGAATTCGGCCTGGATAAAAACCCTCGTGGGTCACACGAGCTTCGTGGGACCCCTGGCGTGGATTCCTGGGCGACAAACTGGAGCAGGAGCAGGGGGGGGAGGGGGGGGAGGGGAGGGCTCGAGTGATGCTGCAGGAGCTGGGAAGGGTGTGCTAGTATCGGGGGGGATGGATTGTCTGGTTTTGGTGTGGGTGTGGGATTTGGAGGCAGGGGAGGTGACGCAGCGGTTGGCAGGGCATGAGCAGCAGGTGACTGGGGTCACGGCGACTGCAGCAGGGGACATCGCCACGTGCTCTGTGGACAAGTAAGTTCTTCCTCTCGCTTTAGAGCGTCCTTTGCATCAAACTGTTTGTTATGGTCTGGCATGGTATGGTATGACTTAGTATGGCTTGTCTCATGTCATTTGCTTGATAGATAGTGTCTATCAGCCATCCTCCCACCAGTTATTTGTGCTTGCCTCTCTCCCTGTAACAAAGAATCCCCACTATACCCCCTCACTTTGTCGTTCTGCTCTGTGTTTCTCCTGCTCCCCGCACCTCCCCCTGTCAGGACCATCCGGGTGTGGCGAGACGGGCACTGCCAGCAGCAGCTGTCAGGCCACGAGTCATCAGTGCTCTGCCTTGCCGCTGCTCCCAATGGGCTCCTCTTCTCAGGTCTCACCACTGCTCATACTCTCTCACCTCCCATCGTTTCTTGAGTCGACTCAAGCGTCAGGCCACGAGTCATCAGTGTTGTGCCTTGCCGCTTCTTCCAGTGGATTGCTCTTCTCAGGTCTCACCACTCACACTCCCTCACTTCCCATCGCTGGCCCCCCGCTTCCTACCTCGTTTCCCCTCCGTGCCCCTTGTGTCCCCCTTTGTCTGCTCTTTTCCACTCTTCTCTGCTTGTGTCCCCTCGTTTTTGCCACGTGGCAGCTTTGCCATCCATCCGCGGCTAGCTGTAGCCATCCGTCCATCTCTCCCCTCCCCAATCGCTGCCCTTGTTCCCTCCCTTGTGTGGCCATGTGTGTGTGCCGGCGTGTGCGTGTGTGCCTGAGTGCCTATTGCCCATGTGTGGGGTGTGAGCACCTGAGTGTACGCGTTTGTGTCTGGGTGCTCTGCGCACGTGTGTTTTGATCGTGCGTACCTGTGAGCGCATGCATACAGGGTCAGGAGACTGCACCATTCGGTGCTGGGACGGCTCCTCCTGCATTAAGTCCGTCCGGGCGCATTCAGGTGCTCCCCTTTCTCGTCTCTCCACTCCCGTCCCCCCTCTCTTCCCGCCCTGTTCTTCTCCCTCTCTCTTGCTCGTTGCCCACACTCCTCCCCTTAGCTTCGCGCCACTATCGTGATCCCGCTTCCCTTCCCACCCATCGTTCCTTGGGGTCCCTCCCCAACTCTTTTTCTACCTACCTCCCCTCTCCTATTTTCCTTCACTACTCACCTCTACATCCCTGCTGTGTGTATGAGTGCGTGCGTGCATGTGTGCGCGCGCGAGCTTGCGCGAGTGTGCATGCGTGTGTGTGTGTGTGTGCGTGTGTGTGTGTGTGTGTGTGTGTGTGTGTGTGCGTGCGCGCGCGTGTGTGTGTGTGTGGGGGGGGGGGGGCGGCGCGTGCGCACGCGTGCGTGTGTGTGTGTGTGGTGGGGGGAGGGCGCGTGTGCTGTGTGCCCTTGCACCAGACTCTGTGCGTGGCCTTGCACTGCTGCCAGCGGTTGGCCTCCTCTCAGCCTCCCATGATGGGTGCGTGGGCTTGTTGAGTAATGGGGTGGATGGGTGGATGAAAAAATCAATGAGTCTATGAGTGGGTGGATGGATTGGCCTTGGGTGACTGAATGGGTGGGGGAGATACGGGTGATGTGGGTGGGGTGTAGAGGTCGTGAGTTGGGAGTGTAAGTTCTCTGTTTCATATCCATGTCGCGCCAGTGATTCTGCTGCATCTTGCCCCCCCCCCCTCCCCTCTTCAACTGCTCGATGCCTCTCCATGAACCAAGTTCTTCCTTTCAACCATCCACCTCCCTCTCCCCCATCCTCTTGGTCCCAGTATTTATATCATCTTCCCGTCAAGTTTCAACTTTTTTTCTCCCCTTCTCTTGTTCTTCTTCTTCCCATTTTCTGGCCATATTCTCATGTCTCTCTGCCATCGCTCCTTCACGCGCCCTCCCTGCCTTCTCTCTCCCCTCTTCCCCTCTTCCCCGCCCCAACAGCTCGGTGAAGCTGTGGGACCTGTCGCTGCAGCCTCTGCTGGAGATGGTGGGGCACACAGCGCTGGTGTACTCCGTGGCATCCACGGCAGGGGGCGAGCTCATTGCTTCCGCCAGTGAGGACGCCACTGCTCGCCTGTGGAAGGGTATGTGAGTGGTCATGATGTTGAAGGGAGGGATGGATGGGAGAAATGGGAGGGGAGTGATAGGAGGGATGGGAACGATGGTATAAATAAGTGTTTTGTTATGGAACCGGTCAGGCATGGAAGCACAGTGATAGTTATACCCACACTTTTTCACAAGCCACTTCCTTCCTTCCAGTTATCGGCATATCCCCAGGCCTCCTTGATGATTGAGGACGCGCCCGCAATGACACGCATGTAGTGACGCGCACGCAGTGTCTCCCCTTATCCGTGAACCAATCGCAAAGCCCTTGTCTCCTCTCCTCTTATCGCCATGTCTACAGGGTCTGACCCATCTGTGGTTCTGACGGTGAATGCATGCAGGTTCTGGAGCACCCTTTCCGCGTTAGTCTGTCGCCTTTCTAAGCTGATGTTTGCGTTGACTCACAACTCTCTTTTCTCCTCTGCCGTTCTCGTCATGTCCCTGCTGCTGTGACCTGTCTGCCTGTCTGCCTGTCTGCCTGTCTGCCTGTCTGCCTGTCTGTCTGTGTGTCAGACGGCGAGTGCATGCAGGTACTGGAGCATCCTTCCTGCGTCTGGGCCGTCGCCTTTCTCCCTAACGGAGACCTCATCACAGCTTCTGCAGATGGTTGCTTCCGCATATGGACAAGAGACGCCGCTCGCGTGGCACCAGAGGGCCTGCGGGCCAGCTTCGAGGAGAGGGTGAAGGCCTCTAGGAAGAAGTGAGCCTGACTCTCCCTGCTTCTCCTTTTGTTGCTGCTTTTTTTCCTTTTCCGTCCTTCGCTCCCGCCCCCTCCGTCCCTCCAGCCTTGTGTTCTCTCCTTCTTACCTCAGATCTTGCTCCCTCTGCCTCCCCCCTCGGCTTCCCCCTGTACCACCCCCTTCTGCCCCCCTCCCTATGCCTCCCCCCTTTATCACCCCTTTCTGCCTCCCCCCTCTGCCTCCCCCCTTTTTCTTGCGCTTTACCACCCTCACAAATGTACATTTAACTATCACATTCCACTTGCATTCGCACCACGCATGCACACACGTCCACATGCGCGCACACACCACGGTTCTATCGTACCCTCTACTTGATCCTGTCCTGTCCCATGGAATTGGTTTCAGTGGTATGCATTGAATACCAGGCTCGCCCTGTTCGTGCCTCTCGCCTTATCCCTGGCCCTATCCCCGTCCCTATCCCCGTCCCCGTCCCTGTCCCTGTCCCTGTCCCTGGTCCCTTCCCACGACCTAACCCTGCCAGGAAGACAGTAGGGGGGTGAACGTGGACGAGCTGCCAGGCATTGAAGCACTGCAGCAACCAGGTGAGTGAGATGCCTGATCGCTCTTACAAGTAGCATGGAATCTTGAGTCGACTCGATGTGTAATGCCTTTGAAAGACAGTAGGGGGGGGTGAACGTGGACGAGCTGCCAGGCATTGAAGCACTGCAGCAACCAGGTGAGGTTCCTAAAAATCGTGTCGTAGTTTGTATGATCGGCAACTACTTGATTGTCACTGGCTAACTGCGTGCAGTGCATGTTGCTGCATGTGCATAACCTATTCGTGCATGTGTACGGTTACCATGGGAGGCAGGTCAAAAGGACGGGCAGACACTGATAGTGCGGGAGAATGATGTGGGGGTGGCTTACCAGTGGAGCCAGAAGGAGTTCAATTGGGAAAGGTGAGCATAATGAGGAGCTTCCATAGAGTATGTCTCTGCTTGTCTGTTGGTGTGCTTGTTCCTGTCAGCTTATCTTTCCTGGGGGGTGGCATACCAGTGGAGCCAGAAGGAGCTCAACTGGAAAAGTGGGTACAACGAGCATGTACACCTGTACCGCGCCTGCTGTTTGCTTGTCCTGCATTTTTCGATTAATAAGGCAACACTTGCCAGCAACTTGATGCGTGTGAATGCATAAATAGTTTTAGGTTTGGCTTCTCATATAGGTCGGTGACTGTTTGTGTGTGTGTTGGACTCGGTTGCTGTGTGTGTGTGGTGTTGTGCAGATAGGGGAGGTGGTGGATGGTCCATCGGAGCCTGTCGATGCAAAGATGTATGAGGGCAAGCAGTATGACACTACGGTGTGTGCTGCTGCTGACACTCCTCTGCTGCTGCTGCTGACACTCTCTGCTGCTGCTGCTGCTGCTGCCGCGCGCCGCCGCGCTGCTGTTGCTGGCGCCGCCGCCGTATTTGTATGACTTTTGAGAATTCTCAAAAGTCATACAAATATAGCTGTTGCTGGCGCCGCCGCCGCGGTCACCGCCGCTGCCACCACCACACCGCTGCTGCTGCTGCTGCTGCTGCTGCTGCTGCTGCTGCTGCTGCTGCTGGTGCCTCTTTGTTCAGTTAAAGGGGGCTACATTTGACATTGTACTCGCATATGGACGATTGCTTTCTTTAGCTGATGCCTTGCTGTCGCTTGTGTCTCACTCCCACTGTCTTACTGCTGTGCTTCTCACTCTCTCACCACCTCACCCACCCACCTCTCATCACCCATGCAGTCTTTGACGTGGACATTGGAGATGGAGTGCCTGTGCGCAAGCTGCCATACAACCACGGAGGTCCGTCTTGTTCTGTTTTGCCTTGTCCTGTTCCGTCCCGTCCCGTCCCATCCCTCTCACTTCCATCCCCATCCCATTCGGCCTCTCATTCAGTCATCTGCGGCCTTTTCGTCTTTGTGTCACTGGTTTGGTTTGCCCTTCGCACCACTTGCCCCTTCCGCCCTCGCCCCGCTTCCCCCCCATTTTCTGCTCTCCCCCACGCCGCCCCCCCACAACAGACAACCCATATGACGTGGCGGACAAGTGGTTGTTGTCACAGGATCTGCCGCTGGGGTACCGAGAGCAGGTGGTGGATTTTATTCTGCGCAACACAGGCCATGTTTCCTCCTCTTCAGTGCCCTCCTCCCCTGTCCGCCTCCCCTCCCTCCCCCCCCCCCCCCACCACACCAGACAACCCATACGATTGTGGCGGACAAGTGGTTGCTGTCACAGGATCTGCCGCTGGGGTAACCGAGAGCAGGTGGTGGATTTCATCCTGCGCAACACAGGCCAGGGACCTGCCATGCCACTTGGGGCCACCATTCCTGACCCGTACACTGGTGGTGGGTGTGTGCGTTGCCGTGGTCGTGTAAATGTACTACCCGTAGCCGGACCCGTGCCATGCGCCCATTCACTCATGCGCTCGCTTCCCCGTGTCTCTCGCCTCTCGATAACTAATGCACTCTGCCTTGTGCTTTTTTGCTTGTTGCTGGCCACGCTCCCACGCACCCCTCGCCCCATATTATTGAATCTTCAGGGAAATGTTTCCAGAGAGTTCAGGATACTTACTAGCGTATTGTGTGCCAATCGTCCGTCTTTTCTCGCACCCTTGTCTTACCCCCCCCCCATCCTTGGCGTTTTTCTGTTTGCATGTGGTTCTATCTATCTGTCACCAGGCCAAGCATACGTGCCATCAGCAACACCCTCGTGGGGCGGACCTACCCCTGCCTCACGAGCCCCTGTGCAAGCCCCACCAGGTAACTCGTGAGGCGCCTCAGAAATAATTTCAAGCCCCAACACCACATAACCTCCAAGGCGCTTCAAAAGTTTGACTTGGATGACTAGTTTGACTGGTTTGACTGCATTGTTTCTTTCTGCCCTTGGAATTTCCTGCTGCAGCGTCACTCTCCAAGGGTTCATATCCCTTGAATGCTGTTTGTTCTGTTCTTGTTTTCTTGCCCAACGCTGGTGGTTTGATCGCGTTTCTCTTGTCAACCTGCCTCCTCACAATGCTTGTTCTCCGATCAGCAGCACCAGCAGCGGTGGCAGCACAAGCACCACAGGACAAGCTGTTCCCCAAGGTCAGTTGGTCAGTTGGTCAGTGACTTTTGAGTCGACTCAAAAGTCACCTCGCAGCACAAGCACCACAGGTCAAGCTGTTCCCTAAGGTCAGTTGGTCAGTCAATCAGTTGTTTGGTTGCTTGGTGGCTGACCATGCTTTTTCTTCTATGCCTCTCATCCCATGCTGCTACATGTTAGGTCATTCCATTCATCTCATGCCATCTCATGCTATGCCATGTCACGTGCCGTATCATGGAACATCATGCCATAACATGTCATGGTTGTGCGAGGCACGCACATGCGGCACCATAGATGTATGTGAATTATGGCATGCTGCGTGTACTGAGACCCATGTCATGTCATGTCATGTCATGTCATGTCATGTCTTGAATGTCATCTTGTAATGTGTCTTCAGTCGCTCTGCCATCCTCCAACTTCCCTCTCCCACCTGCCCCTCTCCATCGGCTCTCTCTCTCTCTCTCTCTCCTACCGCTCTCCTCTCCCCTCTGTCCTCTCCACACACCCAGAGGGGCTACTTGGTCTTTGACTCAGCGCAATACGATGGGATTATGAAGAAGCTCAAGAAGTTCAACACTGCCCTTTCTCCACCTTCCCCCTCTCCCCCCCCCCTTCCTCCCTGAAACACCAGAGGGGCTACTTGGTCTTTGACTCAGCGCAATACGATGGGATATGAAGAAGCTCAAGAAGTTCAACACTGCCCTTTCTCCACCCTTCCCCCCTCTCCCCCCCCCCCCCCTTGAAACACCAGAGGGGCTACTTGGTCTTTGACTCAGCGCAATACGATGGGATTATGAAGAAGCTCAAGAAGTTCAACACTGCCTTTCTCCACCCTTCCCCCCTCTCCCCCCCCCCTTCCTCCCTGAAACACCAGAGGGGCTACTTGGTCTTTGACTCAGCGCAATACGATGGGATTATGAAGAAGCTCAAGAAGTTCAACACTGCCCTTTCTCCACCCTTCCCCCCTCTCCCCCCCCCTTCCTCCCTGAAACACCAGAGGGGCTACTTGGTCTTTGACTCAGCGCAATACGACGGGATTATGAAGAAGCTCAAGAAGTTCAACACTGCCCTTTCTCCACCCTTCCCCCCTCTCCCCCCCCCCTTCCTCCCTGAAACACCAGAGGGGCTACTTGGTCTTTGACTCAGCGCAATACGACGGGATTATGAAGAAGCTCAAGAAGTTCAACACTGCCCTTTCTCCACCCTTCCCCCCTCTCCCCCCCCCCCTTCCTCCCTGAAACACCAGAGGGGCTACTTGGTCTTTGACTCAGCGCAATACGATGGGATTATGAAGAAGCTCAAGAAGTTCAACACTGCCCTTTCTCCACCCTTCCCCCCTCTCCCCCCCCCCCTTCCTCCCTGAAACACCAGAGGGGCTACTTGGTCTTTGACTCAGCGCAATACGATGGGATTATGAAGAAGCTCAAGAAGTTCAACACTGCCCTTTCTCCACCCTTCCCCCCTCTCCCCCCCCCCCTCCTCCCTCCCTGAAACACCAGAGGGGCTACTTGGTCTTTGACTCAGCGCAATACGATGGGATTATGAAGAAGCTCAAGAAGTTCAACACTGCCCTTTCTCCACCCTTCCCCCCCCCTCTCCCCCCCCCTTCCTCCCTGAAACACCAGAGGGGCTACTTGGTCTTTGACTCAGCGCAATACGATGGGATTATGAAGAAGCTCAAGAAGTTCAACACTGCCCTTTTCTCCACCCTTCCCCCCTCTCCCCCCCCCCTCCTCCCTGAAACACCAGAGGGGCTACTTGGTCTTTGACTCAGCGCAATACGATGGGATTATGAAGAAGCTCAAGAAGTTCAACACTGCCCTTTCTCCACCCTTCCCCCCTCTCCCCCCCCCCTTCCTCCCTGAAACACCAGAGGGGCTACTTGGTCTTTGACTCAGCGCAATACGATGGGATTATGAAGAAGCTCAAGAAGTTCAACACTGCCCTTTCTCCACCCTTCCCCCCTCTCCCCCCCCCCTTCCTCCCTGAAACACCAGAGGGGCTACTTGGTCTTTGACTCAGCGCAATACGATGGGATTATGAAGAAGCTCAAGAAGTTCAACACTGCCCTTTCTCCACCCTTCCCCCCTCTCCCCCCCCCCTTCCTCCCTGAAACACCAGAGGGGCTACTTGGTCTTTGACTCAGCGCAATACGATGGGATTATGAAGAAGCTCAAGAAGTTCAACACTGCCCTTTCTCCACCCTTCCCCCCTCTCCCCCCCCCCCTTCCTCCCTGAAACACCAGAGGGGCTACTTGGTCTTTGACTCAGCGCAATACGATGGGATTATGAAGAAGCTCAAGAAGTTCAACACTGCCCTTTCTCCACCCTTCCCCCCTCTCCCCCCCCCTTCCTCCCTGAAACACCAGAGGGGCTACTTGGTCTTTGACTCAGCGCAATACGATGGGATTATGAAGAAGCTCAAGAAGTTCAACACTGCCCTTTCTCCACCCTTCCCCCCTCTCCCCCCCCCTTCCTTCCTCCTGAAACACCAGAGGGGCTACTTGGTCTTTGACTCAGCGCAATACGACGGGATTATGAAGAAGCTCAAGAAGTTCAACACTGCCCTTTCTCCACCCTTCCCCCCTCTCCCCCCCCCCCCCCCCCTTCCTCCCTGAAACACCAGAGGGGCTACTTGGTCTTTGACTCAGCGCAATACGACGGGATTATGAAGAAGCTCAAGAAGTTCAACACTGCCCTTTCTCCACCCTTCCCCCCTCTCCCCCCCCCTTCCTCCCTGAAACACCAGAGGGGCTACTTGGTCTTTGACTCAGCGCAATACGATGGGATTATGAAGAAGCTCAAGAAGTTCAACACTGCCCTTTCTCCACCCTTCCCCCCTCTCCCCCCCCCCTTCCTCCCTGAAACACCAGAGGGGCTACTTGGTCTTTGACTCAGCGCAATACGATGGGATTATGAAGAAGCTCAAGAAGTTCAACACTGCCCTTTCTCCACCCTTCCCCCCTCCCCCCCCCCCCTCCCCCCCCCTTCCTCCCTGAAACACCAGAGGGGCTACTTGGTCTTTGACTCAGCGCAATACGATGGGATTATGAAGAAGCTCAAGAAGTTCAACACTGCCCTTTCTCCACCCTTCCCCCCTCTCCCCCCCCCCTTCCTCCCTGAAACACCAGAGGGGCTACTTGGTCTTTGACTCAGCGCAATACGATGGGATTATGAAGAAGCTCAAGAAGTTCAACACTGCCCTTTCTCCACCCCCTTCCCCCCTCTCCCCCCCCCTTCCTCCTGAAACACCAGAGGGGCTACTTGGTCTTTGACTCAGCGCAATACGACGGGATTATGAAGAAGCTCAAGAAGTTCAACACTGCCCTTTCTCCACCCTTCCCCCCTCTCCCCCCCCCCTTCCTCCCTGAAACACCAGAGGGGCTACTTGGTCTTTGACTCAGCGCAATACGACGGGATTATGAAGAAGCTCAAGAAGTTCAACACTGCCCTTTCTCCACCCTTCCCCCTCTCTCCCCCCCCCCCTTCCTCCTGAAACACCAGAGGGGCTACTTGGTCTTTGACTCAGCGCAATACGACGGGATTATGAAGAAGCTCAAGAAGTTCAACACTGCCCTTTCTCCACCCTTCCCCCCTCTCCCCCCCCCTTCCTCCCTGAAACACCAGAGGGGCTACTTGGTCTTTGACTCAGCGCAATACGATGGGATTATGAAGAAGCTCAAGAAGTTCAACACTGCCCTTTCTCCACCCTTCCCCCTCTCCCCCCCCCCTTCCTCCCTGAAACACACAGAGGGGCTACTTGGTCTTTGACTCAGCGCAATACGATGGGATTATGAAGAAGCTCAAGAAGTTCAACACTGCCCTTTCTCCACCCTTCCCCCCTCTCCCCCCCCCCCCCTTCCTCCCTGAAACACCAGAGGGGCTACTTGGTCTTTGACTCAGCGCAATACGATGGGATTATGAAGAAGCTCAAGAAGTTCAACACTGCCCTTTCTCCACCCTTCCCCCCTCTCCCCCCCCCCCTTCCTCCCTGAAACACCAGAGGGGCTACTTGGTCTTTGACTCAGCGCAATACGACGGGATTATGAAGAAGCTCAAGAAGTTCAACACTGCCCTTTCTCCACCCTTCCCCCCTCTCCCCCCCCCCCCCCTTCCTCCCTGAAACACCAGAGGGGCTACTTGGTCTTTGACTCAGCGCAATACGACGGGATTATGAAGAAGCTCAAGAAGTTCAACACTGCCCTTTCTCCACCCTTCCCCCCCTCCCCCCCCCCCTTCCTCCCTGAAACACCAGAGGGGCTACTTGGTCTTTGACTCAGCGCAATACGATGGGATTATGAAGAAGCTCAAGAAGTTCAACACTGCCCTTTCTCCCACCCTTCCCCCCTCCCCCCCCCTTCCTCCCTGAAACACCAGAGGGGCTACTTGGTCTTTGACTCAGCGCAATACGATGGGATTATGAAGAAGCTCAAGAAGTTCAACACTGCCCTTTCTCCACCCTTCCCCCCTCTCCCCCCCCCCTTCCCTCCCTGAAACACCAGAGGGGCTACTTGGTCTTTGACTCAGCGCAATACGACGGGATTATGAAGAAGCTCAAGAAGTTCAACACTGCCCTTTCTCCACCCTTCCCCCCTCTCCCCCCCCCCCTTCCTCCCTGAAACACCAGAGGGGCTACTTGGTCTTTGACTCAGCGCAATACGACGGGATTATGAAGAAGCTCAAGAAGTTCAACACTGCCCTTTCTCCCACCCTTCCCCCCTCTCCCCCCCCCCCCTTCCTCCCTGAAACACCAGAGGGGCTACTTGGTCTTTGACTCAGCGCAATACGACGGGATTATGAAGAAGCTCAAGAAGTTCAACACTGCCCTTTCTCCACCCTTCCCCCCTCTCCCCCCCCCCCTTCCTCCCTGAAACACCAGAGGGGCTACTTGGTCTTTGACTCAGCGCAATACGACGGGATTATGAAGAAGCTCAAGAAGTTCAACACTGCCCTTTCTCCACCCTTCCCCCCTCTCCCCCCCCCCCCTTCCTCCTGAAACACCAGAGGGGCTACTTGGTCTTTGACTCAGCGCAATACGACGGGATTATGAAGAAGCTTCAAGAAGTTCAACACTGCCCTTTCTCCACCCTTCCCCCCTCTCCCCCCCCCCTTCCTCCCTGAAACACCAGAGGGGCTACTTGGTCTTTGACTCAGCGCAATACGACGGGATTATGAAGAAGCTCAAGAAGTCAACACACTCAACACCGCCCTTTCTCCACCCTTCCCCCCTCTCCCCCCCCCTCATTCCTCCCTGAAACACCAGAGGGGCTACTTGGTCTTTGACTCAGCGCAATACGACGGGATTATGAAGAAGCTCAAGAAGTTCAACACCGCCCTTTCTCCACCCTTCCCCCCCTTCCCCCCCCTCATTCCTCCCTGAAACACCAGAGGGGCTACTTGGTCTTTGACTCAGCGCAATACGACGGGATTATGAAGAAGCTCAAGAAGTTCAACACCGCCCTTTCTCCACCCTTCCCCCCTCTCCCCCCCCTCATTCCTCCCTGAAACACCAGAGAGGCTACCTGGTGTTTGACTCAGCGCAATACGATGGCATTATGAAGAAGCTAAAGGAGTTTAACACTACGCTTGCATCACAACAACCATCATCATCATCACCGTCGCCTGTGGTGCTATCAGAAGAGCAACTGGAGCAGCTAAACGGATTGGTGTCTGTGCTCAAGGATACCTCGCACTACCACTCCTCCTCCTTTACTCCGCAGCACTATGCACTGCTCTCCTCCCTGCTCTCAACCTGGCCTGCTGCCAACCTCTTTCCAGGTCTGTGCTGTGCTGTGCTGTGCTGCCAATCTCTCCTGCAGGTTTTGAGACGTTTCAGAACTCCTCTGCAGGTTTTGAGAAGTTTCATAACTCCTCTGCAGGTTTTGAGACGTTTCAGAACTCAATATCTTTCCATGTCAAAGCTGTGTCGTGCTACTGTTTGTAACACCATCTTCCCATGAAAGTCGTTGCTCCATGTATCCTCCCTCTGTCGCCTCTCCTCTCCCTCCGCTCCTTTCCTCTGCCCACAGCGTTGGACCTGCTGCGGATGATGCTGCTGCACCCATCAGGCGCTGCTTGGTTCGCTGCCAATGCCTCTGGGCCTGGTGCGTGCACTCACTCATGCACTCACCTCGCTCACTCATGCTTTTCGCTCGCTCGCATAGCTCACCAAATTATGCACTCTTTCTCTCCGTTGCACTCTCCATGCCAATACTTTCCATGCACTCGAAACAAACGCCTTGCCAAGTTTTACCGACCTGCCACCGCATCCCTTCTGCACCCCTCCCTCCAGACGGCATGCTGATTGCATGTATGCGCAGAGCAGCAGCGGACCCACCCACGCCTGCCAACCACCTCACGGGCGTGCGCGTGGCAGTCAATGCGTTCGGCCTTCCTGCCATGCACCAGTGGCCTCGCCAACACCGCGCAGAGGTCTAGCCTTCAGTCCCGGTTTTTTTTTTTTTTTTTTTTTTTTTTTTTTTCCCCGATTTTTTTTTTGCAAGGGATTTTTGAGTTGACTCAACAGTCGAGACTTGGTCTAGTAGTCGTCTCGATTGTCTCACTGACCACCCTCTCCACCAACTTACTTTCCCTTTTCTGCTCGCCTTCCCCTTGCCACACCTGCCATGACATGACACTCATAAGCTCGCTCTATAGCCTCAACTCTAGTACCCCTCACTTCGCCCCTCCGCACTGCGCCCCTCACTTCTCCCCTCGCTACTCCCCTCACTCCATCCCTCGATCCATCCGTCACTCCCTCGTTCTGCCCCTGATTCCCTCTGTCCTTCTCAGGTTCTCGACCTCTTTGCCCCCTGTGTCTCTTCCTCCAATAAGAATGTTCGACTTGCTCTCGCCACTCTTCTGCTCAAGTCAGTCCACTCCCCTGCTGCTGTTGAACTCATCATCCAGTATATACCTTCCGTCGCCTTCCACTCAAACCGTTTTTTGCCACTCCGCTCAACCTCATGCTTGTACCGCGTCTCCCATAATTCGGATCATTCGCACAACTAAATGCCTCATATGCCACTCGATGCGCTGCCCTCCACACTGCCATGCATCACTGGCTGTGCTGTGTTGCCCTCCCACCATGCCACCACCAGCTATGCAGTGCTGCTGGTAGATGGTGCAGCAGCGAAGGGAGAGGACCAGGAGGAGGGCCAGTGCAGACCCTCTCTGCTGCCTTCGAGGTTGGCCTGTCTGTGCTCCAAGCTTTGCACAAGGGCCTCTGCTTCCTTTTCCTTGAGCGAGGTTCTTTGTTTCTGCGTCCATGCGTCCACTCACACCCATGCACGTGCATCCTTGCACTGGCCGTTTGTTCATACACACGTTTACCATTATCAATGCCATCCCTTTCCATCGCGCTTGCATACTTGCCTCACATCCACACAACCCCCCACCCACAACATCATCACTGTCTGCGCACCTCTTCCCTACAACTTGAGCAGCATCCGATCACACAGCAGTATGCCCTCCTTTCCTGACTGTCTGTCATCCCCATAATGTCTGCGCATCTCTCTACCATACAGCTGGCGGCAGCATCGGAGGCGGATCCCGAGGTTCGCTACCGAGCACTGCTTGCCATTGCCACTCTCGTGAGTGTTCCTCTCCACAGCATCTCAAACGCACTTTTGTATTACCTGTCGTTTTTTTTTAGGAGGTCAGTTATCGTCCCCACCACCACCAAATCACTACCTAGCCCCTCTGCATTGAGCGCCTAAAATTTGGAATGTCTCAATTAGATGATCTCAATGCATAACTTTTTGTTTTTGCTCTGGATCTTCCTCTTCCCTCATGCACTCTTGCCTATGATACGTATTGCTAACAGTACTCTGCAAACCCCCGCTTCCGATCCCTTCTCCCTCCCCTCCCACCCTTCTTGTCCCCATCTCACCCCTTACGCTCCCTCAGATGCACTGTGGCGTGGTGAGGGAGACGGCAGTGGAGATGGGGGCAGCACATCCAAGGTCATGCAGGCAGCAGCAGCATCGACTTACCAGCCGACTGAAAAATCCTCTTGTCCCCATCTCACCCCTTGCCCTCTCTTCAGATGCACAGTGGCGTGGTGAGGGAGACGGCAGTGGAGATGGGGGCAGCAAGAGGTGGTTCAGGCAGCAGCAGCAGCATCCACAGCCACCAACGCTCTGCCGCAGCTAGGCAGAGAAATGAAGTCGCTAATCGGCTGATAGCAGTTTTATGATGGTGCGGTGCGGTGGTGGTGCGGTGCGGGTCGGTGTTGTGCGGTGTGGTGTGGTGCAGGTGACTTGAACAGTGCAGCTATATGAAGCTGGTTGCTGCGGTGTAGAAAATGTATTGATTTGAGCCATGCTGTTGTTTGAAACCTTCGCTGGAGTCCCATCCCAAGATGACGGATTGTACCTTATTATGGTAACAGCAAAACTGTACATGGCTCATTTTGCTTTGGTAGCTACCAGCAATAACACTGCAGAATGCGTAATAACAGTGTGGTAGCTATCTACCCATCAACACCTTGCATAGCATTTGTGCACAAAAATAGAATTCAAACCTACCGTACATTTTCGAACTAATGTAGACTATTGCTCCATGCATAAACAAAAGCAATTTCCTCAAGGCTGGTCAAAGTTTTGTCTCTATAAATCCACTGTTGCCTTGCCTGGTTGCCTCAACTCATCCAACCTGCAAGGGAAGGAGGCACCACCACCATGCAATGCAATACTCTCTATAATTCCTGTATGTGTGAAACACTTGCCCTATCACACAAGTCCTGGGTAACTCTGTGTGAAGACGCATGAGATGCTACATCCGCTGTAGCTCTCTCTTGAAACCGTGGAAGTCCGAAACATGGCCGGATGGACGTGGGGTGGGGTGCTAACAGCATAAAACTGACCCACTGTTATGCTGCTGCTGCTGCTGCTGCTGCTGCTGCTGCTGCTGCTGCTGCCCCACTCGCTTATTTCCGAGCTGCTGCTGCCATCAGAAAAAAAACCACTGGCTAATCCACCTAACCTAAACCATGCATGCTATGCCCTCACACAGCCCTCTCCTCCTCGCCTGCCTGCTTCAGTTCAGTCACCTGCTCCATCTCCCTTCACCCCTTTGATTGAGTGCTCCACTCAAAAGCACTCAAAAGCTGAGTGCTTCAGTCACCCGCTCTGTCTCCCTCCTCCCCTCCTCCCCCTCCACCTCCCACCTCCCCTCTCCCTCGCCTCATATTCAACCTCACACGCAGCGCCTTAGGCCGCACCTGACTCCTCTCCTCCCCTCCCTCCTGCACACTCCACCCCCATCTCCCCCCCCCCACTGCCTCCCCCCCCACTGCACCTCCCCCCCCCCACCCTCCTCTATCCTCCCCCACCCACCCCTCTACTCTCTTCTCCCACCCTCCCCTCCCCCTCCTCCCCTCCCACTCCCCCGCCCCCTCCTCCGTCCTCTCCCCCTCTCCCCTCATTCACCCATCCCATAGCACTCAGTCTCCTCCTTTGGGGGGTGGGTCCTCTCCGTCTCTTGGCTGCTGTTCCTTCCAGGAAAACTGCCTCTCTCGCGCCCCACCCGTTCCTCTCCTCTGCTTCTGACAAACCACCCTCCGGACCTGTTAGCATATCAGACCCCTCCCCTCCTCCTCCCCCTCCTGCCGTCTCCCCACACTAAATCCATTCCCTTCTCCTGCTCCTTCCTCCTCTCCTGTCATCTTCTTCCACTGTTACCGGTGTTGCCACTGCTGCAGCAGCTGCTGCCTCTGCTGCAGCCGCTGCCGCCGCCGCTGCAGCAGCTGCAGCCCCTGCTGCTCTCCCTCTTTTACGTCCACCCCACTGCTATGCCAGCATCACCAGCAGCCACCCCACCAGCAGCTGCAGCAGCAGCAGCAGCTGCGGCTGCTTTGCCTTTGCTTCTGCCTCCGGGTCTGGGTGGACGATCTGACTGCCTCTTACGCTGGGATAAGGAGGCAAGGGAAATTGGAGCATGGTGGTACAGGCAGGACGGGAATACAGGGGGAATGAGGGAACGGCTTGCGATAAGCCGAGTCTTGCATGCAGGACGCCGTTCGGGGAAACGAAGGGAAAATGGGAATCCACGGCGATACCAGAAACAGTAAGTTCACAAGGGAGCAATGAAAGAGAAATAAGAGACTGGAAACAGCAATGTGTTAAGACACAACCTGACACTGAAAACAAGTGAAAGAGGCAGCACGGACTGTGCACTGAGCTTTCAAAACGCCATGACGCCACATTCTCACGGTCTCTTCTCATAGTCTCACCTTATGCGAGCCTGCGCCTGCCCCCTCGGCCCCTCCCATGGCATCTCCCCCTGACACATTCTCTGACGCGCCTGCGCCGCCATCTCTCCTCCCCGCTCCTCCCGACTCCTCGCCGCCCCTCCCCCCTCCTCCTCCTCCACCGCCTCGCCTCCCTCTGCATCCAGCCGGATCTTCTTCGACCCACGCCGCCTCCGCCGATCCTGAAGGGAGGCAAGAGGCAGGGAGGAGGGGAGTTGGGGGGGGGTGTGTTATAAAATGGGGGATGAGGATGAAATTGTCCACTCCACCCAAGACCCTAAACCCACTCCACCTCAAATTGTCCTGCTCAAATTGACCCTTTCAGCTGCACCTCCAGCTCCGCATCATCCAGCAGCAGGCGACACCACCTACCTCCTCCGCATGCACCATCCCTCCTCTCCCTCTCCCTCCCCCCCCCACAGAGACCCCATCCCCACCACAGAGACCCCATCCCCACCTACCGAGTGCTGTTTAGCAGCCGCCTGCTCCTGCTGAGCTTTGAGCTGCGCCTCCAGCGCAGCATCATCTAACAGCAGCAGCGACACCACCTCCTCCACATGCTGCACCCTTTTCCCCCACCCCAGGCACCCCCATCCCCACCTACCGAGTGCTGCTTCGCAGCCGCTTGCTCCTGCTGGGCTTTAAGCTGCGCTTCCAGCTCAGCATCGTCCAGCAGCAGCGACACCACCTCCTCCGCCTCAAACACGTCTCCGCCGCCCGCGCCACCGCCCCCCCCCCGCCACCAGCCCGCCACCAGCCCGCCACCAGCCCGCCGCCCTGCCCCGTCATCCCCCACCCACTCCAGACAGGCACTTACAGAGTGCTGCTTGGCTGCAGCCTGCTCTTGCTGGGCTTTAAGCTGCGCCTCCAGCTCAGCATCGTCCAGCAGCAGCGACACCACCTCCTCCGCCTCAAACACGTCTCCGCCGCCCGCGCCACCGCCCCCCGCCACCAGCCCTCCGCCTGCAGCGCCGCCCTGCCCCGTCATGACGAGCTGCTGCACGGTGTTCTTCTGATTGGCGCGCTTCACTATCTTCTCCTCCACCGTTCCGCCGCAGATCATCCGGTACACACCGTCACCTGGTGGGGGAGGAACGGAAGAGTATGTGGAGAGGAGGAGGGCGATTACAAGAGCAGAAGATGCAACGAGCTGGCTCAAAGGCCTCTCTGGTTGGCGCACTTCATTATCTTCTCCTCCTCCACCGTCCCCCATTTCCCCACTTCCCCATTTCTCCCATGTCCCCTCTTTCCCCAATTTCCCCCTCCTCTTTCCCTTTCTGACCCAACCCTTCCATCCCCGTCTCCCCTTCCAACCACTCCTCCCCTCTCTCACCTCGCGCGTCTGCCCCAGGCGAAGAGCGCGGCCCATGGCCTGCAGGTCCATGGTGGGGTTCCAGTCGCTCCTTCCTCCAACTTGCCTCCCCTTTCCCCTTTCCCCTTTCCCCTTTCCCCTTCCAATCCCCCCATCCACAACCCTCCTCGCCTCCCCCTCACCTCGCGCGTCTGCCCCAGGCGGTGCGCGCGGTCCATGGCCTGCAGGTCCATGGTGGGGTTCCAGTCGCTCTCGTAGAAAATCACCGTGTCTGCCGCCGTCAGGTTGATGCCCAGCCCGCCCGCGCGCGTGCTCAGCAGAAACACAAAGATGTCGGATCTGCACGGGGGGGGGAGGGAGGGGTGTGGTGTGGAGAGGTGGGGTGTGGTGGTGAAGAAAGGTAACACATGTTTCATCAACCTTCCCCCCAGCCCGCCCGCACACGTGCTCAGCAGAAACACAAATACGTCGAATCTGCACGGGTGTGTTGCGAGGGACAGGAGGAGTGGGGTGTTAGTGTATTGAAACCCATTCACCAACTCATTGCACTAAAAAACAAGGTTCTACAAACCGGCTCCAATACTCCTGACAGTTCTCCAAGAGCTGGAAAAGGAAAATCTCTTAAATACTCTGTGTTTTGAGGCGCCTCAAAATACTCACCAGTGCTGGAAGGCTTTGACCATCTAGAAACGAATCTTTGCGGTTTGGGGCGTTGCAAGAAACGCCTCCAAGAAACGCCCCCGTCATTTCAAGAAACGCCCCCGCCATTCCTGATCATCCTCACGAGCCCTGGTCACCCTACCATACCACCACTCACTAGTGCTGGAATTTTTCTGATGAATAGGTTCTTGAGAATTCTCAGGAACCAACTTGTACTACTCATTGTTCCAACACACCTTCCTGCAGCGCTTTAAAAGTCTATAATATTAAAAAAGCCCCCCCCAAACCCACTTACTTGTGCTGAAAGTCCTTCACCATCTCCCTGCGATCCACAATCGTAGACGAACCATCCAGCCGCAGGTACTTGTACTTGCGATAGCTCATGTAGTCCTGGGAAGGGCAGGAGAGGGGAGGGAATAAGGGCAGAATGAGCATGGTAAAGGGGGAAGTGGGAGGACTATATGAAGCATGAGGGGCCACACAGAAAGAAAACGGTGTGAATTCAACTCCTCAACACAGGTACTCGTGCCTGCCTTCCCCTTGCTCTTACCACCTCCTGTCTTCACCTCCCCCCTGCTCACCTCGAGGATGTTAAGCATCTTGATCATCTGCGCAAACAGCAGCATTCATTTCTTAGGCACCTCACCCACTCACCTCCTCCCCTGCTCTCACCAGCCCCCCTCAGTGCTCACCTCGAGGATATTAAGCATCTTGGTCATCTGCGCAAACAGCGTCACCCACTCCTTGGTTACCCCTAAAATACATGCGCTCAACTCTCCCCTGCACTCACCCACCCCCCCCCCCCTGGCCTCACCCATCCTCTCCACCCCCATACACTCACCTCGAGGATGTTAAGCATCTTGGTCATCTGTGCGAACAGCAGCACCTAGTTCTAGGGGCCTCAAAAGTACATGCACTCACCTCCATCTGCTCTCACCAGCCACCCCCACACACTCACCTCGAGGATGTTGAGCATCTTGGTCATCTGTGCGAACAGCTGCACCTAGTTCTAGGGGCCTCAAAAGTACATGCACTCACCTCCATCTGCTCTCACCAGCCACCCCCACACACTCACCTCGAGGATGTTGAGCATCTTGGTCATCTGTGCGAACAGCTGCACCTAGTTCTAGGGGCCTCAAAAGTACATGCACTCACCTCCATCTGCTCTCACCAGCCACCCCCACACACTCACCTCGAGGATGTTGAGCATCTTGGTCATCTGTGCGAACAGCTGCACCTAGTTCTAGGGGCCTCAAAAGTACATGCACTCACCTCCATCTGCTCTCACCAGCCACCCCCACACACTCACCTCGAGGATGTTGAGCATCTTGGTCATCTGTGCGAACAGCTGCACTAGTTCTAGGGGCCTCAAAAGTACATGCACTCACCTCCATCTGCTCTCACCAGCCACCCCCACACACTCACCTCGAGGATGTTGAGCATCTTGGTCATCTGTGCGAACAGCTGCACCTAGTTCTAGGGGCCTCAAAAGTACATGCACTCACCTCCATCTGCTCTCACCAGCCACCCCCACACACTCACCTCGAGGATGTTGAGCATCTTGGTCATCTGTGCGAACAGCTGCACCTAGTTCTAGGGGCCTCAAAAGTACATGCACTCACCTCCATCTGCTCTCACCAGCCACCCCCACACACTCACCTCGAGGATGTTGAGCATCTTGGTCATCTGTGCGAACAGCTGCACTAGTTCTAGGGGCCTCAAAAGTACATGCACTCACCTCCATCTGCTCTCACCAGCCACCCCACACACTCACCTCGAGGATGTTGAGCATCTTGGTCATCTGTGCGAACAGCTGCACCTAGTTCTAGGGGCCTCAAAAGTACATGCACTCACCTCCATCTGCTCTCACCAGCCACCCCCACACACTCACCTCGAGGATGTTGAGCATCTTGGTCATCTGTGCGAACAGCTGCACCTAGTTCTAGGGGCCTCAAAAGTACATGCACTCACCTCCATCTGCTCTCACCAGCCACCCCCACACACTCACCTCGAGGATGTTGAGCATCTTGGTCATCTGTGCGAACAGCTGCACCTAGTTCTAGGGGCCTCAAAAGTACATGCACTCACCTCCATCTGCTCTCACCAGCCACCCCCACACACTCACCTCGAGGATGTTGAGCATCTTGGTCATCTGTGCGAACAGCTGCACCTAGTTCTAGGGGCCTCAAAAGTACATGCACTCACCTCCATCTGCTCTCACCAGCCACCCCCACACACTCACCTCGAGGATGTTGAGCATCTTGGTCATCTGTGCGAACAGCTGCACCTAGTTCTAGGGGCCTCAAAAGTACATGCAATCACCTCCATCTGCTCTCACCAGCCACCCCCACACACTCACCTCGAGGATGTTGAGCATCTTGGTCATCTGTGCGAACAGCTGCACCTAGTTCTAGGGGCCTCAAAAGTACATGCACTCACCTCCATCTGCTCTCACCAGCCACCCCCACACACTCACCTCGATGATGTTGAGCATCTTGGTCATCTGTGCGAACAGCTGCACCTAGTTCTAGGGGCCTCAAAAGTACATGCACTCACCTCGAGGATGTTGAGCATCTTGGTCATCTGTGCGAACAGCAGCACTCGGTGCCCTTCCGCTCTCAGCCGCCGCAACAACACGTCCAGCTGATGCAGCTTGCCCGAGTCCTGGGGGCGGAGAGGTGAGGAGAATGGGGTTGGGGTTGTAGGGAGCAAGGACGAAAGACACCACGCAGCAGCACATGTAGCTTGTGTTTCTGAAAATCCACAAATGTTTGAAAATCTTGCCCTCCCTCCCTCCCTCCCTCCTTCGCTCGCTCTCTCCCCCCCTCCCTCCCTCCCTCCCTCCCTCCCACCCTCTCTCCTCCCGCTCACCGTGAGCATCTTCGAGAAGTCGAATATATGGATAGGCGGAGACGACTTCTCTCCACATCATATTGCACACCAACAGCGGCTGAGGCAGCTGCAGCTTGCAGGTTACGAGACGACTTTTGGGGCGCCTCAGAACTCACCGTGAGCATCTTCGAGAAGTCAAATATCTGAATAGGCGGAGACGACCCTTCCACATCAAACTGCACGCCGAGCAGCGGCCGCGGCAGCTGCAACTCCATCCCTCCCCTCAAAAAACCACCACCATCACCACCACCAGCAGCAGCACCTCCACTCGCATCGGAATCCCCTCTCCCAACCCCCCCACCACCTCCACTCCCCCCTGCTCCTCCCCCATCACTCCCAGCACCGGCGACGAAGCCGGCGGGCGAACAGACAGCCTCGCACCCGGATCCGCGGGTAGAAACGGCCCAGAGAACTCATTCACACGCGTGAAACCCAGCAGCAAACGCATCGCCCACGGCGGGTAGAGCTGCTGCTGCTGCTGGTACGCGAACGAGCGGTCGTGGCAGAGGAAATCGATGGGCGGGCCCCGTACGGGGGGCATGAAGGTGCGGGTGGCTCGGATGAGTGACGTGGCGTTGTAGAGACGGTCTGGGAAGGAGGAGATGAGGGGGGACGGGAGGAGGAACGGAGGATCCCTAGGCCAGCCGGTTAGCAACGGCACTTGGTTGTCGCTGCTGCTGCTGCTGTCACCCTGCCGCGCCGCTGCGCCGCCGCCGCCGCTGCAGCTGCTCTTGCCGTTGTTGTCTGCAGTGCTGTTGTTAGTGTGGGCACTTTTCAAGTGCTCTCTGTCGTTGTTAGTCCTCTCCGGATTGCTCTGCCTGCTGCTGCTCTTGCTGCTGTGCTCCTTATTCCTCCTATCTAGGCTCACATCATTCTTGCTCTCAACACATTCAGGGTGATCACTAGAATGCCTCCCCTCACCCTCTTCCTCCTTCACTCCACCCTCCTTTATCCCCCCCATTCTCTCCCCCTCTCCTCTTCCCTCTGCCTCCTCTTTCACCTCCTCTATTTTCACACTCCCTTCCACCTCTCGTCTTCTCACATCTTCCTCATTACTGCCACTCGCCTGCTTTCCCGCATCCTTCTCCCTCTCCCCGTCTTTCTCTTCCTCCCTATCTCCAACTTTCTCTCCCTTCACCTCCTTGTCCTCACTCGCTTTCTCCCCATCCACCTCCATAGCCTCCTCTCCGCGCTCTTTCTCTCCATCTACCTCCTTCTCCGTCTCTTCACCTCCCCCTCTATCCTTATCCCTTTCTTGATCTCCTTCCTTATCGCTCTCCTTCCCCTCTTCTCCTCTCCTCTCCTCCATAACAACATCCTCGTCCTCTCTCTTAACATCTACTCCTTCGTTACCCCGCTCCACATCTTCCCCACTCCTCCCTTCCACCCGCGCCCCCCCCTCACCTCGTTCCCCTACCCTCCCGCCCTCCTCTTCCTCTCCTACCTTCGCTGCCTCCTCCCCCTTAACTCTCTCCTCTTCCTGGTTCTCCTTCCTCACACCCCTCTCCTCTTTGTCACCAAATCGTCTCTCCTCTACCTTTCGTAACCAGTGCTCTCGTCTCCTCAACAAAGCTCCTTGCCCTCTCGGCTTCACACACAACAATCTATGTACAGCCAACAACCTCTCTTCCATCCCCTCCTCCTCTCTTCCCCTCTCCTCCTCCTCCCCCCTTTCCTCCTCCTCTTTCTCCCCCTCAACATGCCTCCCCTTCCCAACCGCCCAATCCTCCTCCCAATCATCCACCCAGTCAATTGAGCCCTCCCCCATAAACACCTGCGCACACCCCGCTTGCCTCATCAACTCCCCCGCAACAGCCCTCTCAAAGGCCGTGGCACGAGCTAGAAAGGAGACATCCGAAGGGGCTAGATTCAACAGGCGGAGAAACCCGAATGGAGAGATAGCAGCGGGGGTGGAAGAGTAAGAGGAGGCGGATGGAGAGGCAGGAGAGGGGAGGCGTAGCACTGGACGGGACTGGTGAGTGGCTGAAGAAGCAGAGAGAGAGGAGGGGGAGGAGGAGGGGGAGGAAGGAGAGGAGGAGGATGGTGGGGAGGAGGACGGGGGAGAGCGGGGAAAGAGAGAGTGGTGGATGTGGAGGGGGGAGAAGATGGATAGTTGGTGGTACAGCCACTTGTTTGCGAAGCCCTGGAACACACCAGAGGAGGTGGGCGGGAGCGCAGGTGTGCATTCTCGGTAGAGAAGCTTGGGCATCTGCAGTGAGGGAAGACAGAGAGGCGGAAACGGATGGGAGTCCGATTGTGGGACACATCACAAACATGTGGTGGGTGGGTGGGCGGGAGAGCGGGCGTGCATTCTCGGTAGAGGAGCTTGGGAATCTGCGTGCGGTAAGGGGAGACAGAGGGAGAGGCGGATGGGAGTCCGATTGTGAGACACATTACAAGCATGTGGTGGGTGGGTGGGAGCGAGCGATGTCGTGCAGCAACAACATTCTTTAATCCCCTCAGGTCTACAGCACTGTGCATAGTAAGTATGTGATTGGGTTGAAGCGCCCAATTAACTAAAGCACCGAGCGTGGATACGTACCGTGTACGAGACGGGGTTGTGGCGGCCGCTGTACGGCACCCAGTCAAGCTCCCCGAAAATAGAACCTCTGCTATGGAATCAACTAGAGCACCAAGCGTGCATGCATACGTACCGTGTACGAGATGGGGTTGTGGCGCCCGCTGTACGGCACCCAGTCAAGCTCCCCGAACGGTGGGGGCTGCAGCGGCGGGGAGATGGTGGCAAAGTAGAAATACGCCGCTGCCTCGTTGCGCTCAAACAGCTCTGGGTGGTTGCACACCTGGAGAGATGCGCGGGATGGTGGGGAAAATGGCCGAGAAGAGGGGGAAGGGGGCAAGAACAGGAGATGGTTGGGAAGTAGAAATACGCTGCCGCCTCGTTGCGCTCAAACAACTCCGGATGGTTGCACACCTGGAGGGTGGGGCAGGGCAGGGATGGGGGAAAGAGGAGGCATGGTTGAGTTGAATAGAAGGAAAATGGGACTACGTGTGGGATATGATATGGTAAGCCACGACGTAGAGATACGCTGCCGCCTCGTTGTGCTCAAACAACTCCGGATGGTTGCACACATGGAGAGATGGGCGGGGAAGGGATGGGGGAAATGGCTGAGACGAGGGGGGAGCAAGAACAGGAGATGGTTGCGAAGTAGAAATACAGTGCTGCCTTATTGCGCTCAAACAGCGCGCAAGAATGGGAAGTGACGGCGAAGTAGAAACACGCCGCTGCCTCGTTACGCCCGTTCACCGCCCATCGTTCACCTTCCAGAACTCACATTCCGGAGATCATATGGATTAATGTGCGTCCAGAATCGTATCACTTCTTACGACCATTTATCCTGTTGCTGGCAGGAGAAGAAACGAAAGATTGACGTTCAAACTTCTTACTTCCAGATCTACAACAACCAGATCACAGATCTTTAAACCATTCCTGTCAAAGAACAAAATCCGAGGAATATCCACCAGGTCTGTGATCTGGTTGTTGAAAATGAGTACGGTTCTGAAAGCACATAATACGAGGACCTTGATTCGATTAATATCCTGTTCTTTCACCGCGCGGTACAGCGCCTGCTGCCTTCCCCTCCTTCTCAGACGAGTCCTTCAGGAACAGAGCCCCAACCGCTCACCTTCCTAAGATGGGTGACTGCATCTGTACCACTCGGACCCTCACAAGCTCCACTACCCAGACCAACGCCTAGAAAAAGAGGGGCCTTGAATCTCAGTCGCTCACCTTCCTGAGTTGGATGACGAGGTTCGTGAGGTGCAGAACCTTCTTCTCGTCGATCTTTGAGGTGCCTCAAACGCCCTCCTCCCACACCACCACACCATCACACACCTTCCTGTGTCCACCTCCCTTCACTTACCTTCCGGAGTTGAATGACGAGGTTCATGAGGTGCAGAACCTTCTTCTCGTTGATCTGCCCGCCCACGCTGTCAAACAGGTCAGCAATGGAGATCTTGTTCTTCACCGCGCGGTACAGCGCCTGCTGCCGCGCGCGCAGCTCGCACGGTACCACGAGCTCCTTCTTGCCGCTCATCTCCGTCTCCACGTCCTTCTTCACCCGCCGCAGCATGAACGGCTTCAGAATGGCGTGCTGAGGATTGATGGGGTGAGGAGCGCATGCAAGGGAGGAGTATAGGGGCGTTAAGACATCCTTTCACCCGCTTCAGGATAAATACTTTCAGAATCGTGTGCTGCAGGAAGGGTGACAGCCCAGGGGACAGACATGGCGACAGGCAGGCAGGGAAGCTGTCGCAAAGTCAGTCGTCATCTTTCCGGCAAGAACCAATAGTGGAGATCAGAAATGGGAATCAGAAAGGGTATTAGAAAGTGGATCAGAAGGAGAGTGCAACGCAATGGGTGTGTGAGACAGGGCGCATACCAGACGGCTGAGCTGATGCTCGTTGAGCAGCCCTCCATGCTCCGCATGCCCCTCAATGCTGCTCCACAAGGAAAGAGTGCCACGGAGAGAGAATTGGAGGGCAAGAAGTTGATAGGGAGGGAGAGCGGTGTCAGTCAAGTTACGAGGATGGTGCGTGAGGAGGAGAGGAGTGGGAGAGGTGGGAGAGGTGGGAGAGGAGGATAGAGGTGGGCATGGTGAAGAGCAGCAGCAGCGCCACAGCATCAGAGCGCACACGACTCTTGAGACTTTGATGATCCCTCTCTGGCCCCCTGCCACCCTGCCCCCCTACCCCCCTGTCCCCATGTCCCCTGCCCGCTGTTCCCTATCCCTTCCCCTCTCCACCCTCCCCATTTTTGAGGCGCCTCAAAAGTGTTCCCTATCCCTTCCCCTCTCCACCCTCCCCATTTTTGAGGTGCCTCAAAAGTGTTCCCTATCCCTTCCCCTCTCCACCCTCCCCATTTTCTCCACCTCTCTCTCTCCCGCCCATCCCTTTCTCCCCCACCTCTCCCCCAACCCTTCTCTGCCCCCACCCCTTCCCCCTTCCCCCCACCTCCCCACAGGACGCACCCCTTGGAGAACCATTCGCTGAACTGCTCGTGGCTGTCGAAGAGCGTGGGCATGATGAAGTGCAGCAGCGCCCACAGCTCCGCCATGGAGTTCTGGATGGGCGTGCCCGTCAGCAGCAGCCGGTTGCGGCACGAGAACGACAGCAGCGTGCGCCACCGGATGCTGCTCGTGGTGAGGGTGGGACAGGGTGGGGACGGGAAAAGATGCAGGAAGGAGGGATGGGATGATGCCAAGTCACGGCGCGGTGGGGATGAGCAGCTGGTTGCGGCACGAGAACGACAGCAGCGTGCGCCACCGGATGCTGCTCGTGGAGGAGTGAGGGGAGCGCGGAGGAGATGCAGAGGATCGTGCGATAAAGAATTGCGAATCTACAGTGCTCAAGACGACCAAGTGTAAGCACACAAGCACCACGCACACCAGGTGTGAGAGAGAGAAGGCAAGGAGTGGATGGCTTTTGAGGCGCCTGCCTCAAAAGACACCAGGTGAGAGAAGCTGGGAGTAGATGCAGGGGGTAGTGCAAGCGAAGCGCAGCACGCACCTACCAGCGCTCTTGATTGCCTGGGCCTCGTCTAGAACGAGGTACTGCCGCTTCACACACAGTGCACTGGCACCGCACTCACTTCACTCACTCATCAAAGAACAGCATGCATGCACCCACCTGCCGGCGCTCTTAATAGCCTGCGCCTCGTCCAGCACTAGGTACTGCCACTTGACTCGCCGCAGGTACTTGTCGTCTGCTACCAGCAGCTGGTACGACGTCACCATCACATGGAACGCCGCGTCCTTGCGGTACAGCTTCTTCGGATGGATGTTCTTGCCGTGAGGGGGGAACTGCCTCTGCTGCAGGTGCTGCCTGCCACCTGACACAGACAGAGTGTACCTCACCTGCACTCCTCACTCACCTTCCATCAACGAGTTGATGGCCTGAGCCTCAGCACCCACGCACCTGCCAGCGCTCTTGATGGCCTGAGCTTCGTCCAGAACGAGGTACTGCCACTTGACTCGCCGCAGGTACTTGTCGTCTGCTACCAGCAGCTGGTACGACGTCACCATCACATGGAAGGCCGCGTCCTTGCGGTACAGCTTCTTCGGATGGATGTTCTTGCGCAGCACTGTGCGCTCCGGCAGCCCACCCCAGTACGGCAGCACCTTGAACTCCGGCAGGAACCTGGCAGGATGGACGGGTGGATGGGAGGGTGGGAGAGGAGGGGGGAAGGAGCTTCTTTGGGTGAATGTTCTTGCGCAGCACTGTGCGCTCCGGCAGCCCACCCCAGTATGGCAACACCTTGAACTCCGGTAGGAAACTGGCAGGACGGACGGGTGGATGGGTGGGTGGGAGAGAGGGAGAGGAGAGGGAAGGAGCTTCTTTGGGTGGATGTTCTTGCGCAGCACGGTGTGCTCTGGCAGCCCACCCCAATACGGCAACACCTTGAACTCCGGTAAGAACCTGATCGGATGGGCGGATAGGTGCACGGACGGTTGGGAAGGAGGGAGGGAGGAGGCAGAGAAGGTACAGCTTCTTAGGGTGGATTCTCTTGCGCAGCACCGTGCGCTCCGGCAGGCCGCCCCAGTACGGCAGCACCTTGAACTCCGGCAGGAACCTGACAGGACAGGTGGGTAGGAGGGAGGGAGGGAGGGGGGCAGGCATGCAGGCAGGGTAGGAAGGGAGGGAGGAGAGCTTCTTCGGGTGGATATTGTGCAGTACTGTGCGCTCCGGCAGGCCACCCCAGTATGGGAGCACCTTGAACTCCGGCAGGAACCTGGCAGGACGGACGGGTGGATGGGAGAGTGGGAGAGGATCAGGTAGGAGCTTTTTTAGGTGGATGTTCTTGCGCAGTACTGTACGCTCCGGCAGCCCACCCCAGTACGGCAGCACCTTGAACTCCGGCAGGAACCTGGCAGGACGGACGGGTGGATGGGAGAGTGGGAGAGGATCAGGTAGGAGCTTTTTTAGGTGGATGTTCTTGCGCAGTACTGTACGCTCCGGCAGCCCACCCCAGTACGGCAGCACCTTGAACTCCGGCAGGAACCTGGCAGAACAGGTGGGTAGGAGGGAGGGATAGAGGGAGGGAGGGAGGGAGGAGGGAGGGATTGTCTAAAGTGGTGGAGTCTCTTGTGCAGCACGGTGCGCTCTGGCAGGCCACCCCAGTACGGCAGCACCTTGAACTCCGGCAGGAGGCTGAACCCATGGGACGGAAACTGGTAGGGAGGCAAACTCTGCGACAAAACCAGCTCAAGATGCACGGCATACCGCATACCAGACCAGCCGTCTCAAAGGCCATGCCATGCCTGCCACTGGCAGGTAGTAGTAGGCCACACCATACCGTGCAAGCTCGTCCGCCCAGTTGCTGAGAACCGACGCTGGCGCCACCACAAGGAAGGGCCCCCAAATGCCCTTCTCCTGCACACACAATGCGCGCACGATGCACGCACGATGCACGCACGATGCACAATGGACAATGCATGATGGATGATCGAGCGCAGACGGAAAAAGGCATGGCGACGGAGGGTGAAGGGGAAAAAGGGGGTACAGGGCGGGCAGAGGCAGAGCAGAGCAGGTGAGGTCGAGTATGTGCACAGGTACAGGGGAAATAGGCGAGGGAGGGAAGCGAGTGCGTTGAAGGGATACGACTGCTGAGATAGCAAGTTTGTTCTGAGATGTCTTGAATCACACACAATATCACGCAGCTGGTCTGAGCAACACGCACCTCGGCCAGATGAGCAAGGAAGGTCATGGCTTGAATGGTCTTGCCCAGTCCCATTTCATCCGCCAAAATCCCGTTCAGACCCTGGTGGGAATAGGGGTGGGGGGAGGTGAAGAAACAGGGGTGGGGTTGGTTGGGGATGTGGGTTAAGGGCGAGGTTGGGACGAAAAGGAAGAGTGAATGAGAAGGGGATTGCGCGGATTGGGAGCACAGCACAATCGAAAAGACCAGCACAAGACATTGCCTGCCAGCACACCTGCTCGTAGAGGTCGACAAGCCACCACAGCCCCTTTAACTGGTACTCCTTGGGAAAAAACATGCAAGAGACGTCTATAGGTGGCTAGTGAACCCCCAAGAGAGTACTAGCGCACGCACACAGGCGCACGCACGCACCTGCTCGTAGAGATTGACAAGCCACTGCAGCCCCTTGAGCTGATACTCCTTGAGCCGCCCTCGGAAAATGCTTGGCTGCGCCACTGTTGATGCTTCCGGCATTGTGGACCTGCCGTGTGCAGCAGCACAGCCAGTAATGGGAGGGGCAGCAGGAGTGAAAATTAGCTAGAGACAACAGGGGAGGAAGGGAAGAGGGGGGGGGATAAGGTGGACTAAGAGGGGGGAGGGTGTGTGGGAGAGGAAGCTGATATTCAGAGCAGAGAGGGTTTAGAAAAAGAGATTGTGTTAATATAAATGAGATACGTACGGGTTCAGTAGATCCATATCCGCAGCCATGCCCTCCTCTCCCTCCCTGCCCCCCCCAATCCTCCTCCTCCCCGTCCCCTTCCCCCTCTCCCCCTCCCCTCGCAGCCGCCTTGATTCCGAATCAACAGGTTCGTGCGGCTCTGCTGCTCATTCGCTGCTTGCACCGCAGCCAACCTCGCTTCCTCTGCCATCCTCTCATTCTCCTCCACTTCCTCTGCACTCAAACCCTCTCCTCCAACACCAGCACCATCAGCACCAGCTGTTGCACCAGCAGCAGCAGCACCAGCAGTCGCTGCTGCACGCGCTTTCGCACCAGCAGCACCAGCCGCCCCACCCCCCGGCGCAACCTTCGAGTGCATGAAATGCGAGTACAGCTCTGTCTGCGTGAGCAAGAAATTCAGCCGCTGCTGCTGCCGCCGTGCTTCCCTCAGCTCCTCCTCCCTGCGCCTCGCCTCCAGCGCCTCTTTCTCCTCCCGCTTCCTTAGCTCCGTCTGCTCGCGGTCATACCGCCGCCAGAACAACACCATATCCCGGGCCAGCCGCTTCATACGTAGCGGCGCGCCCTTCGCTGCTTTAACAGACCGTGTCACGCGTGCGCGGACCTCTCTTTGGCATAACTCTGCCGTGCGCTTGCAATCCAACGACTGCTTCTTGTGCGTCATCACAAACAGCCGGTGGTGCTTCAGCAGGTCTTTTCGAACCATGGAGCTCCATGCCTTGGCCGTTTTCTCCATCTCTTTCAACAGTGCTGCTTCCTGTTCCACCTTCGACAGCACCTTCCTTCCCCCGCCCACCACCCCACGCTTCCCCTGCACTATCCCTGTCACAGGGCCAGCAGCTTCGGCCGGTTTAGCGGGCGACGGAGCAGAGAGGGCGGAGAGTGGAGGGGGGGTGAGAGCTGATGGTGGCGTGGTTTGTTGCGGGAAGGGGGTAGCAGAGCCTGGTGCGCCAAGAGAAAACTGCTGCATTGCTGCCCCCCCTGCTGCTGCTGCGTCAGCTGCTCCTGCACCTGCTGTAGCACCAGTGCTACTCCCTGCTGCCACTGCTGCTGCCAGAACAGCGTCTAGAGACGGCCTACCCTGCTTTTGCACAAGCATCCCCGGCTGTTGCTGCTGCTGCTGCTGCTCCATGCCTGCTGCGAACCCAGCTCCGGGACTTCCCTGCACAGGCAAGCCCAGCGCCAACCCTGCCACACGTTTCACAACAGGACGAGCAACGGGAGACGAGGAGAAAAGGGACGGGAAATCGGAGAACTAACTGTTTCCTGTTTTCTAGTCGACAGAGAAGAACGAACAGTCAGACGCACCCACATGAAACGGGCAAAAAAACCTCCCCATGGAAATCCTCGTTCGAATGCGAAGCGCCAAATGCGTTTCATGAAAACTGTGGCGAAAATGGGAGGTAATCAAGATGGGTGCTTGCAAGAACATGCCTCCGCCATTGGTAAACATACCTACATATGTTGACTTGACATACCTGCCTACGTTCACCTACCTCCACCACAAGCTGCCAATTTCTTAAAACGCCTGAAAAATGTTCACCTACCTGCACCACATACTGCCAGGCCATACCTGCAGCCATGTGTTGTTGCTGCTGCTGTTGCATCTGCTGGTGTTGCTGTTCTTGCTGTTGCAAGTTGCCGCCGTACTGAGCGACCATATCTGCATTCCACTCGCCTCTCCCCCTCTCAGGAAAGCCCTTGGGGAAACCCGCTTCTTCACCTTCACCCACACCCGATCTCGACCCCCTTGTTCTCGAAGCTCCCCAGAATTTCATTTGATCTGCCCCACTACTCTCTTCTGCCGCTGCTGCAGCCGCTGCTGCTGCTGCCGCCGCCGCCGCTGCCGCCGCCGCAGCGGCCGCTTCCTCTGCTATTCTCTCTCTGCCGCTCCCTCTCTCTCTCCCTCTCTTGCTCCCGCTCCCTTTCCCTCTGTATCTCTAACTGCCTCTGCCTCTCCCTCTCTCGTTCTCGCTCTAATTCCCGCTGCCTCTCCCTCTCTCTCTCCCTCTCTCGCTCCCGTTCGAGCTCTAACTGTCGCTTCCTTTCTTCCTCCCTCTGCCTTTCCAACTCCAATTGCCTCTGCCGCTCCTCCTCCTTTTTCCTCTCCTCCTCCCTTCTCCTTTCCTCCTCTCTTTTCCTCTCCAACTCCAACAACCTCTGACGCTCCCTCTCTTCCCTCTCCTTCCTCTCCTTCTCCTTCCTCTCCCTTTCCTTCCTCTCCCTCTCTTTCCTCTCCCGTTCCTTCCTTTCCCTCTCCCTCCTCTCAGCCTCCTTCCTCTCCCTTTCTATCCGCTCCCTCTCTTTCCTCTCCCTTTCCTTCCTTTCCCTCTCCTGCCTCTCCCTCTCCTTCCTCTCCTGCTCCCTCCTCAACCTCTCCCTCCTCTCCCTCTCCCTCCTCTCCCGTTCCTTCCTCTCCTGCTCCAACCGCTCCAACCTCTCCCTCTCTAACCTCTCCCTCTCCATCCTCTCTCCCTCTAACCTCTCCAGCTCCTTTCTCACTCTCTGCTTCACCTCCCACTCCCGCCGTTCCTTCTCCTTCTGAATAACCCCTGCCAGAACCACAGAAGCAAGTTCTCCCGGTCCTAAACTAGGATTCAACGCCCGTTCATCCAGGTAAACATCCGCATAGCCTGGGAGGCCCAAGCTCGGTGCTATATCATCATAATCAGGAAGCATGCGTAGCTGCACGCCAGGACATAACTCCAGCACGCCTGCTGCTGCGATCGCCGCATCCAACCGCGCACGATCCCTCGACACCACCAGCTCGCAGCTACCACCAGTGGCGCCGCTGGCTCCAGAATAACCATCAGCAGCAGCAGCAGCAGCCCCTGCAGCACCACTTTCTCTAAACTGACTGGAGCCTCCTCCTGCAGGAGTGAAAACGGGCACGGAAGGTCTAGACGGACTAGAGGCAGCAGCGCCTGCAGGAAAGAGCAAGGTACCATCGACTAACTCAGACTTAGCAGAGGCTGCTTGGAAGCCTGGCACTGCTCGTTCCCCTCTCTTCCCTACAGCACCAGCACCAGCCGCGGCAGCAGGGCCAGCGGCAGCGCCAGCGGCATCGGCAGCAGCACGGGAAGCGGAAGAAGCAAGGTGCTGCCGCTGGTGGTTCATGCCTGCGAGTCCATTGACGTCCAGCTCTTCCTGCTTCACCATCCCTCGACCAACACCTCTCGCTGCCACCATGTCATTGGCGCTAGCCGCTTTGCCTGGCACCACTCCTCCTGCCATTGCTCCAGAACCAGCCCCTGCAGCAGCAGCAGCAGCAGGAGTTTGCGCTGCCTGGTTCCCTTTGCCTAGTCGCCTCCCCCCCATGTGAGACAAAGGCACGTCCTCCCCCTCCTCTTCAAGCCACTTGGGCTGCCGCCGCTGCCGCTGCTGCCTCTGGGACCCCCCTGCTTCTCCCCCATCTCCCGCTGCTGCTGCCGCTGCTGCCGCTGCTGCTGCTGCTGCTGCGAGTACTGCCGGTACCGGTGCTGCTGATGCGTTCATCAGCTGCTGCTGATGCTCCTCCTGCCACTGATGAAAGCGCGCCCCTTCCTTGTCATCTTGCATGCTCCGTTGCGAGCCCATCTGCCCTTGATAAGGCGGATAAGGCGGACCCTGGGACCGAACCAGGCTCTCCTGCGTGCCTGCCCTCTCTCCCTGCTCACCATTCATCTCATTCATCTGATTCGTCTCGCGCCCTTCTGCTTCGCCCTGAACCTCCTCCTCCTCCTCCTCCTCCTCTTCCTCCTCTTCCTCGCTTTCCTCCAACTCTACTGCCTCCTCTTCATGTTCCTCCTCCGCTCCCTCTCCCTCCTCCTCCTCCGCTTCTACCTCTTCCCCATGCCCTTCCTCTTCTTCCACTAGTTGAACGCTTTCCTCTTCCTCTTCCTCATCTACTTCCTCCTGCTGCTCCTCCTCTTCCTCCTGCTCGTCTTCTACCTCCTCCTCTTCCTCCTCCTCTTCATCCTCCTCTTCTTCTTCTTCCCGTTCGCCCCCTCCTGTCTCAACCCTATCCGCTTCCAGATCTACCCCCCCTACCGTCTCCCCGTCCGCATCCCCCGCATCTTCCTCCTCCTCCTCTTCCTCTTCCTCCTCCTCCTCCTCCTCTTCGTCTTCTTTCCGCCCCTCCCCCTTCCACACCTCCTTCTCCCTCATCTTCCCCCTCTTCCTCCTCTCCTTCTTGCACCTGATGTTCCTCTTCCTCTTCGTCTCCCTCCTCCTCCCTCTCATCTTCCTCATGCTCCTCCTCCTCCACCTCATCCCCTTCCTCCTCCTCGTCTTCCTCCTCGTCTTCCTCCTCCTCCTCCTGCTCCTCCTCCTCCTGCTCCACACCTTGTACTGCCCCTTCCGTTACACCCACACCGTCTTGCACCCACTGGCCTTCTGTACCACCAGAAACCCCCGGAATTCCCTCTCCACCGTACCCCACCCATGGCCTCACACCAGAATCCTGACCGCTATGACCATCACCACCCACCTCGGGTCTGTCGTCGGCCCCTTCCTCCTCCTCTTCCTCACCTCCCCCCTCCTCCTCCTCTTCCTCCTCCTCCTCATCCTCCTCTTCCTCCTCGTCCTCCTCCTCTTCTTGCTCCTCCCCATCTCCTTGATTTTCCGTCTGTGCCTCGTGTACCTGCTGCCCTTCTTGCTCATCCCCTTCCTCTTCCTCCTCTCCCTCACTCTCGTCGTCCTGCGCCCCTTCTTGCCATTCTTCTTCCCCTTCCCCTTCCCCTTCCCCTTCCCCTTCCCCTTCCCCTTCCCCTGAACCCCGACCGGCTTCCTGACCTTCACCCTCCGCCTCCTCTTCCTCTTCCTCTTCTTCTTCCTCCTCTGCCTCCTCCTCACCAGCACCATTACCACCTTCGTTCGTCTCATTTCCGTCCTCCTCTTCTTCATCCTCCTCCTCTTCTGCATCCCCTTCGCCCTCGCCCTCCTCTCCTCCCTCTGCAATTTCGGCGCCCCCACCCTCTCCATCCTCCCCTCTTTCTTCCTCCTCCTCCTCCTCCTCCTCCTCCTCTTCCTCCTCCTCCTCTTCCTCCCCCTCCCCCTCAACCCCACCCCCCTGCGCCTGCTCCTCCTCTTCCTCTTCCTCCTCCTCCTCCTCCTCTTCCTCCTCCTCCTCCTCGTCTTCCTCCTCTACAGGCTGCTGCTCCTCTCCCCCCCCATACCCCCCCTCACCTACCTCCGCCAAACCGCCCGTCCCCCACTTCTGCCCCACACCCTCCCCCAATCCCCCCTGCGCTGCCCACTCTCCCCCCACCGCCACACCCAAGTTACCAGCGTTGCTATACCCCTGTCCCTGGCTCAACGCATAGCCTCCCCCAACGTACCCCATCCCCTGAGCCTGCAACTGCTGCTGTTGCTCCAGAGGCTGATTCTGATGCTGATACTGCAGCGGCTGCTGATACTGCAATGCCTGCTGCTGCTGGAAAGGCAGCGGTTGTTGATATGGCGCCTGCTGAATCTGCTGCTGTTGCTGCTGCTGCTGCTGCTGCTGCTGCTGCTGCTGGTACTGCTGGTACTGGAATTGCTGCTGCTGTTGCTGAAATTGGTTCTGCCATCCCCGATCCATGGCCGAAATAACCTGCACCACACGGCACAGAGCACGGAGCGAACACGGAAAGGGCGAACACGGATTCTGATGCCAGGGGAACTGAGCCAAGGAAGGAGGTGGAAGAGGGAAGCGGGCGAGGTAGTCGGGGGAGGGGAGGAGGCTCGACCGGAGGAAGGGAGCAGGAAGAGGGAGTCAAAAGAATGTGAATTCGGCCGGAAACGACTGGCTGAAAGAAGTGAAAGGTAAAGCGGGGACGGAAAGCAGTGGGACGGAGTGAGGGAAGAACGGACGGCGAACAGGGTGCGGCAAGAGGCGGAAAGCTACCGCACATGCGGGGAGTGCCAATCGCAAAGGCGGAGGAGCGGAGATTAGACAGCGAATGAGAACGAGATACCGTTGAGATCTTTTAAAATTTCTCACACGCCGATCCAGTGATCCGGAGTGGAAACTGCTAAAAAGCACGAGCTGAATGCCTGCCTGCCTGCCTGCCTGCCTGCAATCCGGCCTCCCTTGCAACGCCGTACCGTCTGGCTTATTGAAGCTTGCAGCAGCCGTCAGGAACACGGTCACCTCACACAGCGGCACACGCCCACGTCACACCCGCGCACGGCACACGTCACAACTTTCTGCCAAGTTGATCGCTTCCCTGGCCTCTCGCAAAACCTATAGCCACGAGTTGTCGCCTGTAGACCCCTCTGTGTTCCGAATCAGCCTATCCCATCCATCCCCGCAACGGCTGCGCCAGTGCAGGAGTAGATGCGCGGACGGGCGACGGATGCGCGGACTCCTCAGAAGATCCGCGCAACCGTCCGCTCAGCCGGCCGCGGAAGATCCGCGCAGCCGTCAGCGGAGGATCCGCGCAGCTGTCCGCGAGTGCAAGCCCCGGGGTGCGGAAGGGAAGAGTCGGAGCAAGGAAACCGGAAGACGGAGCGAGTGGGCGGGTGGTAGACCAGAAATCACGAAAGGACTGGTTAACTGAGCGCCACAAGACGAGCGCTGCGAGGTTTCACGCCGGCATTCGCGGAGAGGCAATTCGAGAAGAGCCGTCGTGGAAAAACAGTCCCTTATGTTCGAGAACGGCTCTACTGTAACATTCAAATCTTATCCGTTCTGCTCTAGTTTCTTGGACCGTTTGACAGAGAACGCGCAGTTGAAGAGGATTACGCGGACTTGGTTCGGACAAAAGGTGAATCTAAGAAGGTCAATCCAGAAGGACAGGCGAAAGGCTGATTGAAGCTACGCACAGACCGGGTTAATCGTCAAGCTTAAAGGCTGAAGAGTCGACGGGCGAATCTATACTTCGAGCGGCCGACGGTAGCGTGCGTTGGTTGTTTTCTGGCACCAAAGAAAACGAGCGTCACGAGAGCGGCAACGCGAAAGTCGAAAACACGGGAAAGTCTTGCGTTTGCGACGAGCGTAAAGAGACAAGCCGATCGGATGTGGGCCTGCTATTGCTACTTAGTCTCCTCTACGTGTGTGCAATATGCTGGAAAAAATAGAGACGCCTGGCCGATGCCGAGTTTACGTGAAAGACATTTCTCATCAAACACGACGTCAAGAAAGGATGGTCTACGCGAGCTACGTGAATGGTCCGGAAAGACTATTTCGCCACTTTTGGGGCCTGGAAAAATAGCGAGCCCAGAAAATGCTAAGCAACTGGTAAAATTGCAAAAAATGAAAACAATGCCGGAAACGGCAGAGGCCCAGATCTGAGCTGAAAATGCAAAACCCTAATCGCAAGTCAGGGGGACCTAGGAGGAGTAGTGCGAACAATGCATGGTGCGATCTAGCACCAGTGGGAGGAGCCTCCTGATCGTCGCGCAGCCAATCAGCGACGAGCGTGGGGGGAGCCGTGTGAGAGGAGAGCTCGCGTGAGAGGGGAACAGGGCACGCCATGGCTGCCTTGCCTTGGGGATGGGAGAGAATCAGTGGGAGGAGAAAAGAGATGAAATGACGAGAGGGAAGACGGTTACTGTAGACTGGTTTCGACGACAATAGAAAACACTTCTTTAACATTTTGCAGTACTAAAACAGAAGTAAATAGCATTCTGACTCCATTTGTTTTTGCGTAGTAAGTGTTAAGGAGAACAAAGCAGGGAGTAGATCAGTCAAAAAAATGTATACAATGTGAACTCCTAGGTGCTGAGGCATATATAGTCTTAGTCCAACAAAATGCAGGTTAGCATACTTACCACTACCACCACTTCTAGTTACAGGTCAGTACTTAGTAGCATCAGATGTCATGAGGCTATTTAGTGTAGGGGTTAATTCACCACTGTTGACTTCCGTCAGTCATTTGACTGCTATTCCAGGTTTGTCAGACGGCTCATCCGTTGTTGCGTGCGTAATCCAGACATCCACCCGCTTCCCTGCATCCTTCACCAGATGCTCCACCTCCACCATACGCCCTTTCACTGTCCACTTCACCGTTGCAGGCACCACACGCACATTTGTGCTCCACCCCGCCTCCCCACACCGAAAGCAGTAAATCTCCGTCCGAAAAACCACTCCAGCAGGTGCTGCTGAAGAGCCGTCCTTTCCCTGCTCATTTCCATCTTTAGATGAAGAAAACCAGGTAGTCGGCCGAACTTGTCGATCCAGTGGCAGAGGGTGGTTCGCCAGGTAACTCAAATGAAACGAGGCGGCAGAAGTATTAAAGAAAAACTGCAGGATATGGCCTGCAACAGCCTGTGGGTACGTCCGGGCAAGGAGCAAGGCCAGGCGCATATTCAACGAGCCGTTGCGGTGGAACAGTCCCAGGTTAGCGCCTGTGATGGGGAGAAACGCCTTGTATTCCCACGCCATCCAGGACTGCACATGCTCATCTGCTGCATCCAACAACTCCTCCATCTCTCTCCATGCCTCCGGACCAGGCTCTTCGTCCTTTTTGTGCTTCGGGTCAACTGTTCCATTGCTTGGTTGTCCCGTGATGCCCACTTCCCTGGCGCTCTTCCTGTCCTTCTCCGCCTGCATCTGTACAGCACCCTTTGCCTCTGCTTCACCACAGCTCAGCAAACCTCGCACCACCGCTTTCCCTGCTGCTGATTGCGCTATCTGTTCCGCCCAAGGCAACGCTTTCCGCTGCAGTGTCCGCTGCAACGATCTTCTGTGCACCGTGCAACCCGGGGCTCGTTGAAAACCCGAAGCATTACTCTGCATGAGCACTCGTTCTCCCGGCCTCTCACCACCAGAACCGATGCCTCTGCTAGAGTAGCCACCCCTTCCGAAAAACCTGTCCAGGCGGCTGCCCCCCACCTTGATTCCTAAGGGAACGCTCGGGAGGCTGAACTCTGTGAGCATGGCTCCACATTGCAGGCGCTTGCGCTCCGCCATGCGCTGCTTCATGGTCGCCCGCACTGCAACGTTGGGCGGCCGGTAGTGGTGGTAACTCAGCACGCTCATGTTCCGCCACGCCTGCCCGCCCGGGACCCACCGCAGCCCGCTGACCGCATCATCAAACGTCACAGTCTCAAACGCAATCAGTTTACTTGCATCCTCCCCGCGAATAGCCGCTTGCAGGTGCTCGTATAACGGAGCCAGATTCAGCTTATCAGCAACGCCCGGCGCCATGAGCATGGGGTTTGAAAACTCGTCACCGACCCAGGGCTCGTTGATAAGATCATACCCCAGAACTCCATCCTCGTCTTTAAATGTCCGCGCTACCTCTGCCCAGTACTCCGCCATGCGGTCTCTCCAGCCCCATCGGTTCTCGTACAGGTCTTGGAAGGCCCGGGCTACGGCGTACGTGAAGTGGTAGTCGCTCCACGAGTGCCGCTCACACTGCTTCGGGTCTGGATCGCTGGCGTGAAACTGACGGGCCTGGCTGTTGCTTCTGCTGCTGCTGCTCGTGCCTGGGGTTCCGGACGGGGACTCGGACGCGTGGGAGGCGGTTACCAGGTCGTTTTCGCCGGATTTCGCCTCTGCGGGGGTTTCCGCGTGTCCGATCAAGAAGCCTGTGTGCGACCCAGTATCTGTGGTCTCTGGTGCTGCTGCTGCCGTTTCTGGCGGCTCTGGCGTTACCGCTGTGCCTGCTGCCTCGTCATCCAGCGTTCCACGTGGTAGCAAATGGAACCTGGGGCTAAGCGGCTCGGGGAAGCTCTTGGCGTATTCGATTGGTCGCATGCACACAGCGAAACCCACGCATGGCAGCATGCCCCCTCCACCGTCTATGATGCCACTGCTGCGGCTTACACTCGTTAAGCTGGTGCTTTCGTCTTGCGGAGTGCTGCTGTTGCTACTACTTCTGCTGCTGCCGCCACTGCTGCTGCTGCCGTTGACGTTCGGAGTATTGATGCCGTTAGAATTGCTGCTGGTGCCGCCAAGGCTAGCAGCAGTGCCGGAGCCGCCTTGATTGGCATGACTTGCCACTGACTCCGTCTGCTCGTCGAACAGCCACGACGGTGCGCCTTCCCCGCAGAATCGCGACCCGAAAACGTCCTGGTGAAAGTCAACCAGGGTGTAGATTCCAGCCGCGCGCATCTGCCGGACCATGCGCTTCATTACGTGGAGATACGTCTCGTTCTTTTCCCCTCGCGCCGGATGCACGCCGGGCCACATGACTCCTAGACGCACCACGTTCAAGCCTAGGGTCTGGAGAATTGCGAAGTCGGCCGGGGAGAAGGAGAGCTCTGGGTGGAACGAGTCGAGCACGGGAGGGTGCCATGGCGGGCCTTTGAAGACGGCGTTCACGCCGTGAAAGACGCGCTCGCGGTTGTACGCGTCGCGAATGCGACCCGAGGCGGGGTCCACGTGGAATTGCGGGAATTGTGGGACGGGGTAATTTGGTGGCCGTCGTTCGGGTTCAAGCCAGGAGGAGGTGGTTATGAGGAGGTAAAGGATCAGTGCTGACAGGGTGACGCCTCGAGTTGCAGCGAGGAGAGAGACGGTGAAGGTCTCGCTGCGAGTGAATTGAGTCGCTCTGCGAGCTTGTCGTGCGAGCCATGCTAGCGTTAACATTCCCAAATTATCGTGAACGCAAGCTCAAGTAGCCAGGAGGTTAACTTAATCTGCTGCTCGCTGAAACTTAAGAGACGGAGGAATGAAGTAATCTCGTGCGTATTAGCTCTTACTTGTTTGTGCCCACGCATCTCGTGGGTCTAGTTTATTGCTACAGCTAGAAAGTCGCCTCCAACGCAACAGCACCGCAAGTTTTCGACAGGATTGCGGACTCCCAACTGTTGAACCCAAATGAATCACTCTGACAGAAAACCAGACCAGATCAGACCCCCGCCATCACCACTTCCAGAAATGACCCCACAAGCGTCTTGGGAATGTCACCGACATCCACGGAGACCCATCATGTCAGTCGCTTTGATGACCCAGACGAACTTCTCGACTGCTGGTTGGTTGGTTGGTGCGCGTTTGCAAAGCGTTTCACGTTCGGAAAAGTCGAGATTTCGAGGTTGTCATGACCTAGGTTCGGTTTCGGTGGGATTTGGGCACCCCGGCCAGGCAGGCTGGCTGGGATGGATAGGTAAGGGAGGGGGGATACGGACCGAACCAGCGTTAACACGTCAACATCAAGGGATCCAGGGCAGCGAGGTGGCGGAGAAGCCACCCCAGCTCGGTTTTAGCGCGCTGCGGCAATTTTTCTTTCCAATTTTTTTTGGGTACCTTGCAGTCACATCGTTTGAAGGAAGCCTGCCAACTACGACTGTGGAGGAAGACACTGAGTAATGAACTGCATCCTTCAAAAGTAATACGAGGGATGCCTGCACTCCAAGTTGAAAAGATTGCGCGCTAAGGGCGCGTTCGTTCCGTCAAATTTGACAAACTTCATGTTTTGGGAGCGATTTTATATTTTTGAACTTAAGTCGAATGGAATTCGACATTCCTTGTAGCGAAGTTCGAACATTGCGGAAATGACACTGCAAAGATGCTATCACGCACGCAAGGTCGAACACCAAAATTCGAACCTTTTGTAACCCGGTACATGCTCGCCAAGTCAACACACTGCTATTCTTTGTTTCGCAATGTACTCGTCAATTTTGCATGGTCTCGTGCGTGCTGAAAACACACAAGCTCGCTTCACGTGCACAAGCACGTTCATATATTAGACTCGAGTCAAGTTCACTTTTCACGTTCGAACTTTCGTCACATGAATTAGCGATGTTCGTCACATGTCTTAGACGAGATTTGCGAAAGCGGTAACCACATAATGTTCGAACCTATTTTCGAACTAGCAATGGAACGAACGCGCCCTAAAGACCCCGAGTCGATCGACAGAGACTATACTGAGTATATCGAAGAGCGGCCAACCTTAGACATTATGAACAAATGTTTTCTTGGAGACCTTCAGGCGGGAATCTACGTGGCAAACAACTGGCAATGAAAAGCGATACTGTACGCGATAACAGAAATTCCAGGCAAACCTGTATCATAAATTATCACTGGAAAAAAGTACGCAATACAAACATCATAGCCACCATCATTAAACATCTGCCTCGAGTCCACCAAGCTGGCTGTAATCTTCCACCACTATCCATCCTCTTTGTATAGCTTGCTCACGCAGTCGATCATCTGGCCGCACTGCATAGGCGTGACCAACCTGGAGGTTGCGGAATTCAAGATTGGCAAAAGGATATGAAGGCAGGATTACTACGCCCTTTTACAAACATGTAGCGGTTTGAAGAGGCATTCACATTCACTCACCTCAAGCAGCATTTGGAAGTCGGCGTAGCTGTCCCCGTATGCATAGCAGTCCTTCATTGCAATACCTTCCCTCTCTGCATACCCTCTGATCACAGCTGCTTTCTCTGCACTGCTCACTGCCTCACCCTCCAGTTCCCCGGTAAACCTTCCATCAGCCTCCTTCAGCTTCGCGGCAAAAACTGCACCTGGCAGACACCAGAGATGGGGACGGAAGGGAGAGTGAGTGAAAAGAGAGACTGACAGAAAACAAGGGGTGATAGTGAAGGGGCTGTGTCTTTGCATGCCTGTGTCTGAGTTCGTGGCCTCATTTAATGTGAAATCAAGCAGGCAGTAAGAGGAGTAGTGTGTGGAAGCGGCAATATACTTGCAGAGAGATCCTTTGCAAGAGGCTCAATGAGAAAATCAAGAGAGCCAGTAACAAGGACAATTCGGAAGCCGTCAGAGCGAAGGCGAGAAATGTGCTCCAGCACCCCGGGAAACACCCTGACAGGCAGAGGAAACGGACAGGGACAGTTAAAGGGGAGCACGGAGAATAATGGTGCATTGCATTAGTTTGACCAGGAAAGATTGATATAATTAGCTAGCGCTAAGAAAATGCCTTCATCAGGTAACAGGAAAAGGAAAATTCTTTAAAGTCCCTTCCCTCATCTATCCTCCCAAGATTTCATTCACGACCCTCTCGCCCCCAACCCCTGCCATGCCGCTCTGTCTTTCTCTCGTGATTCTTTCCCCCCTCCCCATTCTTTAGCCTTCCCACACAGAGCGCTTCTTCCATTATCATACTTTGATTTGAGGTAATTCGTGTGCACGAAATCCGCCATAGCCTCCTTCTCGCTCACGAGCATTCCCCTGTAGTTGCGGTAGAACGTGCGATTGAACAGCCCCCGGTCGATCCGGTCTAGAATTAGGTATAGTACCACGTTCAGCGCGAACCACGGCAACCAGACCGTCTTCTCCAGCAGCGGCATGTCTCGCAGACGCAGTGCTACAAACGCGGCCACCACGTTGCTGCTCGTTATCGTCCCATCCACGTCGAAGAATGCAGCGCGGAGCGGAACGGAGGGAGAGGAGGTCGAGGAGGCAGACGGGTTAGAATCATCGGCAACAGTGACGGCTTGTGCTCGCACACTGTTGGTCCGATCCGCAGCCCGGATAGATCCGACGGTTGGCGTTCGTGACGCTGCATTGCTGTCTTCTATGTTACTGGAGCGCAATTGCTTCGCAAAACGAGCGCCGAATGTGGTAGCTGCCGAAATTGAGTTGCATGGTAACCATCGTACGGAGCACGTGGCACGCCGTGTGTGCACGCGAATTGGGTGTCTGTGCGTGGGAACCGGCAGTTGAAGTCCAGCGGGAGCACACAACGCCAATTGTTGAAGCGGCATCGTCTGTTACGAGCGTGTAAAGACGGCTCTTAGCGTCCAATGCGAGCTTCAATGGAAGCAGGAATAGTGGGGCGGGATCCTAGCCCTTGGAACTGCGTGCTTCATGGGCTGCTACTGCAGGTTCTGCTTTTTTGGTGTGGACTTGCTGAGGCTGACATGGTTTGGTTTGGATACAGGTATTGAGTCCACTTCAATACGGTTGAATGAGATGTCTTGCGGGGAAGAGAGGTTTTTGTTTTTGAGCGGAAGACTGCGAACTGGTGGCTGTGGCGAAATCCATTGATGCTTGCAGCGTTTCAGGGCGGGGTGGGAGACCACGGGCATCAGCACAGCACATGACCACAAGTCCAGAAGGGGTATAGCGCATGTTAGAAGGATTTGAGACGGTTCCTCGATTGGGTTCGGTTTTGACACCTTACACTACACTCGGTGTACTACTACAAATTTAGAGTGAACAAGTGACCATGTATACCTTCTGCCTCTGACCATATATACCTGGCTGGGCATGTTTTACCAGCTGTGACCATGTTTATCGAGGCCACTGTTTATTTAGACAGATTATCGAGGCCACTGTTATACTAGTGGCATATTTTCCCTACATATAACCCTGAATTTGTTTTTTTTTTTCTGCGAAATCGCATGTCATGTTCGTGATACACTGCTGGTAGTTCATTCTAAGGAGAAGAAAATTACGACTGTGGATGTACTAGCTCTATAGCGAAATGCATCCCAAAACAAAAAACAAAAACAAAAAACACAAAACAAATCTAAGCGGTTGGCCTCTAAACTCCAATTTGCGCCTATCGCATCGCATATAAACGCGTCATTCTGCTGGTCCGCGACCCAGAGGCAGGGTGTATTGCTTGTCCGTTGGAACAGAAAGCAGATGCTAGTCCGACCAGAACGCTGATGCTAGTCGGACCAAAAGGCTGATGCCAGTCGGACCAGAACGCTGATGCTACAGATCGGACCAGAAAGCAGATGCTAGTCGGACCAAAAAGCTGATGCTAGTCGGACCAAAAGGCTGATGCGAGTCAGACCAAAAGGCTGATGCTAGTCGGACCAGATGATGCCAGTCGGACCAGATGATGCCAGTCGGACCAGAAAGCTGCTGCTCGTCTGTCGGACTAGCGCTTCGTCGGCGGAACAAGGGGTTCCGCAGACCCTCACGCCTAACACCTCCCTATAAAATCCTCGTATGGTAGGTCTTCAAATCGTTACCTTTATCAAGTCGTTACCTTTTTCAAGTCGTTTCGTTTCTTTCAAGTCGTTACCTTTTTTCACTCCGACAAAATGGTTCAAATTCCATTCCTTCAAGAAGTCTTCACCGTTCTGAAAAGTTTTGGTCACTCTATTGCTGGTGACATCGATGGAGCAATCAAGTGTTGGGACGATTACGCCAAGAGCAGCATCATTGGTTCTGGCTGCGTCGCTCTCCACCACGCGATCCACGGAAACCATGAGACTGCCAAGGAATACGCCAAGTGCATGGGCAGGTCGACGGGTGCTGCCCTAACGGGAGGCGGGTTACTCAGTGACATTCCCGTCTTTCAGGAGCTATCCTACGCGGGCAAGTCCCTGGGTGACTGCATCGCTGGCGAACCTGATCAGGCGGAAGGAAGATGGAGCAAGGAGTATGTGGAGAACAGCTGCATTGGCTCGGGAATCCAAGCTGCTATTGAAGACGGTAAGGGCAACTATGATCGAGGAAACCATCTGAGAGCTCGTTGTGGCAAGTCTTGGGCCAAAGCTGGAGTCTGCTCGTTTGGTGCGGCTATCGTGGTTGCTTCTGGCGGTGTGCTCGCTCCCCTTGGAGCTGGCACTGCCACAGTTGTCGGAACTGTCGTTGGAGCTGGAACAGGAATGGCGGAAAGTGCTGCTAATTCTGCCATTGAAGGCCAGTCTTGCTCTGCGGGAGAAATTGTCGGTTCTGGACTTATTGGTGGGATAGGCGGAGCAGCTGCTGGTCATGCAATCGCCAGGACAGCAGAGTTGAAGGCTGCTCAAACTCGTGTTTATCGAACTCTGCCCGAGAAGGTCGCTGACCGGGCTGTGGCGAATCAAAGGTTCCCACCCGGCCACAAACAAGGAAATAAGCCAACCGGCGAAACTTGCTTTTCGGAAAGCACATCCCATCAGCGACCCTATGCGAAGCAGAAGCGGCTGGAGGACGCTGGACGACCTGCTGGGGAAAAGCTAGAGTTCAAGACCTTGCAGGCAAAGGTTGACCGAGAAAAGTTTCAAGCCATGAAAGACAACGCAGTTGGCCAGAAAGGATCCGGTAAGATGAATGAAGCGCGCATTAAGCAAGGCCAAAAGCCTCTTAATGTTGTCACGAAGGAGAATTTGAGGCAGCATCCGAAGGGCAAACTCAATATCAACGTGAAAACCGCCAACCTCAAGGAGTTCAACAGTCTTATTGAAATAGGATCGGTGAAGGTTATCAATCCGAACTCGCTGAAGCATCGTGCTGGGATGTTCAAGAACATTATTCGCGTCTGGGAGGATACCATTATTGCCATCGAAGCTGAATCCTTCATTGGGGAAACGCCACTGCCTGGTGCAGAGTATTACGGCACGGATTTGCCCTTGCATGAGGTGCCTGGCGTTTTAGCCTTTTGCTCTGTCGGGTGAATTGAAATCTGCGATCAGCTTATTCACGCTGTATGGTTGTATCATGATGTACGATATAAGATTGGAGTAGGGGGGTGTGTGTGTGTGTGTGTGTGTGTGTGTGTGTGTGTGTGTGTGTGTGCGCGCGCGCGAGCGCGCGTGCGTGTGTGTTCTTTATTGTTTTTATCATTGTTATTGTTATTATTATTAATGTTTACTATCTTGGAAGTGGAATAACGTTTTCATGCCTTCTGTTACTCCCTTTTTGAAGGAATTACAGAATGGACGGACGGAAGGAATGAGTCTACAGGAAGCATGAAGTGGAAAGTGGAGGGAGCAAGGCCAAGGTAACAGGTACTGGAGGGAACGTGCAGTGCAGCAGGGAATAGTGATAGAAAGGTGGGACGACGATTGAGAAAACGGAGAAAGGACCAGTGCTGAAGGAGGAGGAGGAGGAGGAGGAGGAGGAGGAGGAGGAGGAGGAGGAGGAGGAGGAGGAGGAGGAGGAGGAGGAGGAGGAGGAGGAGGAGGAGGAGGAGGAGGAGGAGGGGGAGGAGGAGGAGGAGGAGGAGGAGGAGGAGGAGGAGGAGGAGGAGGAGGAGGAGGAGGAGGAGGAGGAGGAGTAGGAGGAGGAGAGAGGATGGAGAAGAGGGGGGACAAAGCAAGCGAAACAGAAATCTGATCCCTCATCCCCTCATTATCTTCCCCCCCCCCTCCCCAACCGTTTCCTCCCCATATCCTCTCCCAGCCCGTCTCCTCACCCAACCCTGTACCCCGTCCACATCCTCTCAACCCTTTAAGTTCATCCTGCGCTGTACCTGTGGCAGGGTGGCAGCAGCGCAGAGAGCGAGGCACATGTGGGTGGACAGCACAGCAGCACATAGTGCACCTCGGGCACCATGGTGGGTATGCTCGGCGGATCCTCTTCCCCTGCTGCCCACTCCATAGCAACTCAGATGGGTCACACTCCTCTTCACCTCACCCTCCACTGCTGCTGCCACCGCTGCTGCTTGTTCTGCTTCATCTCCTGCCGCTCCTGTGCCTAGCTGCTGCTCTGTTCCATCATGGGAGTAGCAGCAGGAGCTGCCTTTGAAACCACTGCCTGGATAGCAGCAGCGGCAGGAGCAGCGGCAGAAGCGGCGGCAGCAGCAGCGGTGGCAGCAGCAGCAGCAGCAGCAGCAGCAGCAGGGCTATGTGCAACAGCAGGCGGCCCCATCCCACCTGCACCTGCGCCAGACCCATCACTGTCCCCACCATCACGTCACCCACCCTGTGAGCACCTGCCTTTCCTGCTCCTGCTTTGCCATCTGCTGCTTGAGGTGAACACTGAAACTCAAGCTACCCTTGGCGTTGACTTAAATGTTTATGGTTCTTGAGCCTCCACACAGCCCCTAACTTCCTTGCTCCTGTCCCTGCCCGCGCCGCTGCCACTCCTCCTATTCCTCCCTCTGTCACTGTCTCCCCACCATGGAAATGCAGAAGATGGAAAATCACATGTGCTTGGGGGATGGAGAGTGCGAAGATTGGCGGGGGAGGAAGAAGAGAAGCAGAGTGGGATGAGGAGAGGAACTCTGATTGCAGAGAGTGAGAAAAAAGTTGAGTGCAGGGAGGGAGAGTTGAGAAAATGGAAGGAAGGCCACGGAAGAGAGGTGATGGACGAAAGGGCAGGGATGGGCGGAAGGGTGGAGTAGTCCTGGGGACGCAGAGAGAAGGGAGGCAAGGGAGGGAAGACTAAGGGAAGGGACTCACACCTGCTCGGTCAGTCGTCTCCGACAGTGAGGCGGGCAATGGAGGTGACGAGGGCGATGGCACGGATGGCGCTGGCTGCCTCGTGCGGCGAATCATTTGGTCGCCTCACATGAATTTCTGTCTCTAAGTTTGTTTGTGATTCAACTTTTCAAGGTATTGGTCGAACTCGATGTCTTCATGTTTATATTCTACTCCACATCACCTGTCAGTCAACCTGAATCAATGAATGTCATTCACGATATGATTTCTCACATTGGGATGTAACCAGGGCCTATTTTTGGTTTTGGGGCACTCTTGGGAATCAGGGTGCCTTGATGACGTCACCCTGCCTGTCAGGGTATTTTTTCTTCCACCCTTTCAAAATCAGGGTAAACTTTTAAGCACCCTGATTTGTAACGGAAATGGGGGAATTGTGGGGAGGGAATTGTGGGAAACGAGGGGAGGTGAGCGGGAAGTGGCGAGGGATACGGGAAAATGGGGCTCGGCGGCTCGGAGAAGCGAGGGAATGGGGGAGAGTGGGGCTGGGAGTGGCGAAGGTACGCTGATGCGTAAGGGTAAGAATTAGCGCACACTGATTTTGACAGGGTAGAAAAAACTCCACACTTTTGAATAAAGGGTACAAAATCACCCACCCTTTCAGAATCAGGGTAATCGTTAAAAAATGGATTTTAGAAAGGGGAATCAGGGTATTTCACCCTTGAAAAAATGCCCCTGGATGTAACTGTCATTGCCAGTATCATATAAACCTAGATTTGGTTGATCCTTGCGCTGAGATTCTGAACCTGAGTTTGTGCTTCCTAGGTGTTTCTATTGTGAACTGTGTTGTTTTAATGCCTAGAGAACACCGCCGACAATCTGAAGTGCAGAAGTTAGTTTCAACTTTTAACGAACCAAGCGTGAACACATATCATTCCACACATCCTTGAAATAACAATGGGACCTTCATGTCTTCCATTGCCTTCTCACCCTAGATTGTAGTTGTGCGACTCGCAAGCTCTGGCTCGCTTGTTTGTTTCGCATCGACATAAAAGTGCAATGGGCCATGCCGCTTTGCTCAGTTGAGATAACGTTTTCCGTCGACTTTCGTCATGCCTAGTATGCCGATGTGACGGCGACTCCCTCGTCCTCGTTTACCGTCATTGCTTGCAGCCACACATTCTCTCCATCATTCAGTCCGCTCCGAAGCTTCGACGGCGCCGCCTGCTTCTGATAAATGCCAAGGACCCTGATTGTCCAGTACTTTTAACGAGGACTCAGAGAAGCTTGAGTGCTTAGGAGCACTTTCCGGCGTGACCCACGTTAAGTTACCCTTCTCGACGCCTCCTTTAGCGCAGCGCGGGATTATCGCTTCAAGGCGCCTAGGAAGGAAAAATAATCTCTATTTCAGCGCAGCGCGGAGTCTGCATGCGCGCGACGGCAATGGGGTGGTCTAACTCAGTGGTAGCATCGGTAGCAACCGCGGTGGCGCTAGTATCTCTGACATGCCTGTTGAAAGGGGTCGAAGCTGATTCAGGTGCGCTGAGTATGGAGAGAGAGGGCTAGAACGCGACTTTTGCGAACCGTCTCCGATTCTTCCAGACCCCCTTTTCCCCAATCTCCCCGTATTTCCCCAACGCCCCCCTTTCCCCCCCTCCCCTATTTCCCAAACAGCCAACGCGTTCCCTATTTCCCTTTTCCTCTTTCAATCCTCCTTGCCCCTTTTTTCCCTATCCCCACCACCCCTCTCCCCGTTTCCCTCCCCATCCCGCTCTCCCTCCCCCGTCTCTCCCCCCCTTTCTCCCCTCTCCTCCCCCCAGTCCCCCGCAAGTGGTCCACCCCCACGCCGCAACCCCCGCGCGACGCTCCCCATGCCCCCCTTCCGCCGCCATACACGGCCTCGTCAGTCACAGGCGCAGTGATTCACATGGACGCATCGCACCACCTCTCAGACGGTACCACCACCAACAGCAACCTCCTAGCCGTGGATATCAAGGGCCAGGGCCCCGTGCCTTTCAGCGTGGCTCGGTGGAACCCCGGGGACCTGTCGCCGAGGCTCGGGCCGAGGCGGCCGTACTCGCAGCCGAACCTGGCGATTCTGATGGAGATGCGCGGGTTTGAGACGGATGACCCCGAGAATGCTGCCGTGCAGGTGGGTGGGTGGGTGGGTGGGTGGGTGGGTGGGTGGGTGGGGGGTGGAGGGTAGTTATATAGTCACACTCAAAAACCGCCTGGCAATTCTGATGGAGATGCGGGGGTTTGAGACGGATGACCCGGAGAATGCTGCTGTGCAGGTGGGTGGTGTGGGGGAGGGTGGAAGGTGGGGAAGGGGATTGGGTGGACAGCTGGGTAAGTAATGTTACAGAGGGAGGGTTAGAGGATGAAGGAACAAGGCAGTGGTTGGGGAAGTGGGGCAGGGGAAAGAGAGGTATGAGTGGATGAGAGGGGGTGGCTGCCGTGGAGATGCTAAGGTGAGGTTAGGAGGATGTTGCAAGAGTAAATGTTCTTGTTGCCAATATCTCCTGTATTGATGTGTAGCTTGCTCCTAATGCTCCTGCTGCTGCTCCCGCTCCTCCTCCGCTGTTGTATCTACTAACCCTGCTGGGTGCAGGCGTGGAGTCCGAGCATCAACATGGGCGTGATGATGGCGAGTGTGGCGCTGAACGGGCAGCAGTGGAACAGGTCCAAGCCCGTCTTCTACGGCACCGTGGTGAGATGACATGTGGGCTGGGCTGGGCTGTACTGTGCGACTGTGATGCGTTGTGAGACAGTGGTGAGATGAGATGGGCTGGTTTTGTGCAACCGTGGTGATGGGACGAGGAGGTGCAATAAGTTACGATGAAAGCTGGAGTAACAGTGTTCATGCACCACCATCAAACTGTCATTCATACAGTACAGACCTCGCATGACCCACCCGCCAGCCTCGCATGACCTCGCTTAACTACTTCTTCTGTGCGCTTCTGCGATGCTGTCCCTGTGCTTTCATGTGCTGGCGAGGCGACAGGCATGTGCGACGTCATCAAGGGCCTATGGTTACAAGTACGTTGCTTTCCGGTCCCACGTTACCTTTTCCCTTCATTGTCCTGCCCTTTCGTTGCCGTGCCCTTTCACTCTCCTCCTCATCTCCGCTCCATCTCCGTATCACCTCCTCTCCATCTCCTCCCATCTCCTCCCATCCCCTCCCCATCCCCTCCCTATCGCCCATGTGTGCAGCATGGATGATGGTACATTCACTAACAAGGAGCCCAATCTCGACAGTGAGTTTCAATCAACTTTCAATCTGACTCGCGTGTTCTCTGTTTTTGAGTCGACTCAAAAACAGACTCGCCCATGCCTGCAGCATGGATGATGGTACATTCACTAACAAGGAGCCCAATCTCGGCAGTGAGTTTCAACTTTCAATCTGAGCACCCATGTTCTCGCACACACCATCCCATCCTCTCACTCACATGGCCTTGCGCCGCCACTCTTCCTTTCCCTCGCATCACCCTCTCAACCCGACACTTCTCTCTTTTGAGAATTCTCAAAAGCAAGAACTGCCCTCTCCTTCCCTCCATGTATGCTGTCTCCTTCCCTGTGCATCCCTCCGCTCATCCCCCTCTCCGCATCCCATTGTCAAGAGCAGTCACTGTAGGGCAAGCGGGAGCAGAGGAGGAGGGAAGCATCGACGTGGCTATCGCATGGTTCCCCTACTATCAAGGTTGGTTGTGGTTGCGCGTGCTCCGGTTAAGCTTGTGTTTCCTCTATCAACTCTTTCTGGTAAGCTTGTTTTTGCTCTACAATCGCCTATTACCAAAGTCTCCCTCCCTTTGCTCCCTCCTCCCAAGCTGGATCAGCTTACCGGGTACGCAAGGTGGTACCCAAATGCCCCCAACCCCCCAGCGTACCGCCCTGCGTTCCCTCCCTCCTCCTGTACCAGCTGGTGCTCTGTCTCCTCTTTCTCCCCCACAAAACTCCAAACTCATATCGGAATAGCTGCGAATCCTGTAGAAAACGCTTAAGCAACTGTAAGACTCCTGTACCAGCTGGTGCTCTTTCTCCTCTTTCTCCTCTTTCTCCCCCCCAAAAACTCACACGACATGCCCCGCCCGCCCGGCCGCCCGCCCTCCCGCCCGCCACCCGCTATCCTATCACCCCTCCAGGCTGAACGCTCCCGATCCTCCAGCATACCGTCCCGAGTCTCGTTCCTCCTGGGCTAGCTGGGGCTCTTTCTCCTCCGCCCTGCCTGCTGATGCCAACGAGGTCCTTCCCTTCCCCCCCTTCCCCTCTCCCTCCCCTTCAGGCTGGATTGGAGGCTACCTGAACGCCCCAGACCCACCAGCATACCGCCCTTCGTCTCGCTCCTCCTGGGCCAGCTGGGGCTCTTTCTCCTCTGCCCTGCCCGCTGATGCCAACGAGGTGCTGACATGGCAGCACATGGGCGCCACGCTGCGCCTGCCGCACGCACACCCATCCCAGGGGATGCTCTTCCTGCTCAAGTGAGTGCCTCAGGTTTGCCCTTCCTCCTCTGTGCTTTCACCGAGTGTTTTGAGACGTCTCAAAACACTCCTTTTTTCACGTGGCTTCCTCCTCTGTGCTCTCACCGAGTGTGGGTTCCCGTCGAGCCGTGTTCTCGGTCTCCTATGCCAACGAGGTGCTATCATGGCAGCACAGCATATGGGCGCCACTCTGCGCCTGCCACACGCACACCCATCCCAGGGGATGCTCTTCCTGCTCAAGTGAGTGACACAGCCTGCCCCCTGCTCCTTTTTACACCCCGCTCATGCTTTCCTCTATCTGTGTCGTCCATCCCTGTTCCCGCTGCTGACAAGTCTCCCCTTGCCTCCTGCTGCTCCCTCTCCGTTGTGTCCCCCTTGCAGGCCCATCCTCCTTTTTTTCCCCGGCTCATTCTTTCCTCTATCTGTGTTGCATCCCTGTTCCCGCTGCTGACAAGTCTCCCCTTGCCTCCTCCGGCTGCGCCCGCCCTGCCATGCCCTCCCTGGTGCAGCTCCTGTTTCGGCCCTGAAAACAATGACCTCAACATCATGAGCACTTATCCCACGTCAGAGCGGGCTTTTGAAACGTCTTAAACCACCTTGAACATTTATCACATCCTGCCCGCCCTGCCATGCCCTCCCTGCAGCTCCTATTCCGGCCCAGAGAACAATGACCTCAACATCATGAGCACTTATCCCACCTCAGAGTGGGCTTTTGAAACGTCTTAAACCACCATTAACATTTATCACCTTGCCCCCTCCCGCCCGCTCTGCCATGCCCTCCCTACAGCTCCTATTCCGGCCCGGAGAACAATGACCTCAACATCATGAGCACTTATCCCACCTCAGAGTGAGCCTACTATCGGGGTTTTTTTACAAGAGACTTCTGAGGTTGATTTAGGCGCCCCAGAATAAGTCCTTGCACGAGATTTCTATTATGATTTTCTAGGTGGCTAAAATGATTCCTTGTGTAACGTTTTCCACTACTCTCTGAGCTAAGGTGTATGAGCACATACACACCACTCCCGCCCTTCTTCCCCTCTTCCCCTCCCACTTGCTCCCCTGCCTGCCAGTGGTGCATGGTGGGTGCAGGTGCGCAAGGACAGCACAGACAGCGCGGACGATCTAGCCCCACCTTCTCAGGCCTCCTTTGCATTTGTCTACATCCCTTACAATGCTGCCGGGTGCGTGTTGAGAGGGGTATTGCTCCGAGTCGACTTACAAATTGCATGGTGGCATTCCTGTTTCCATGCTTGTTTTTGTGATTTCCATCCATCAGCCCAAACCCAATTCCATGCCATCGCTCCCTTCCTCCCCCTCTCCCTCCTCTCCCTCCTTCCTTTCCTCTTCCATTGCATCTCTCTCCCCAGTCTCATCGGTGCCCACATAGAGGGCAGGTCCGGCACGCCGATCGTAGGCGCGGGACAGTTCCGAAGCTGGCGGTTAGGCCCGGGGCGGTACGAGCTGCATGTGATACCGATGGGGCGACACTATGCCGATGCAGAACCCATCACACATAAGTGAGAGCATGGCCTCCTCTTACCTTCTCTTCTCTTCTCTTCTCTCTCCTCTACTGATTTCTCCTCTTTTCTCTTCTCTTCTCTTCTCTCTCCTCTACTGGTCTCTCCTCTTCTCGCCTTTTTTCTTGTCGTCTTTCTTCTTCACTCCAACCCTGCCTGTCACCTTCCATTTTCAGGGCCGTTCCTGCCAATGCCGAACCATGATGTATCCAACTACTTACCACCCGCATCCTTGCCAAGCCTCTTGGCACTTAGCACATCAAAATCAAACGTTCTTGCTCATCAAGGAACTTGTGTTGGTAACTTGATGGAGTGCTGCACGTCTCGTGACTCGTCTGCTCCTTCACCACATTCCCCCTTGCTTTTCTTCTCTGCGCCACTCCCTCCTCCCGTCCCCTTCTGCCCTCTGTCCAGGGACGGCGCACTGCTGCTGCAGGTGATGAGTCACGACACAGCCAACCACGAGCACGCACAGCACGCGTTCCTCTCCTATGACATTGCTGCTAACGGATCCATCTATGTGGAGGCACGGAGCATGCGCAAGGGAGGCAACGGGCAGGAGCAATTCTACCTTGTGGACACAGGTATGCGCAAGCATGATGCAGTGATTTTAGGGGTATAGAGACGATTTTTGAGTCGATGTTTTAGGTGGTTCAAAAGGCAACGAGGAGGAGCAATTCTACCTTGTGGACACAGGTATGCAGAAGCATGATGCAGTGATTTTTACAGTGTTCATGCGTAATGACTGACTCTGCACTGGCTTCCCAACCAGCTATTTGCCGGCCCTTCTCCCCGGGCCGCTTCTTGTCTCACGAATCTCGTGTGTGCTTGCTTCTCTCAAGCTTGCTCCACTCTTCCTCTTTCGTTGTTTCTGTGGAGAATTGATTCCTTCCTCCGCATTCCAGCATTTTCAATCCTGTCTCATCTGCCCCACCCCTCCTACGTACCTTCCTCCCTGCTCTGCAGACTTCGCATTCGCATGGATTGATTTCCAAAACCCCATCACGCCTAACCCACTCACCTTCACAGGTCAGCAATGTTTCATGTCTTCGATTCCAGTTGTGCCTCCCCCTTCCTATCCAACCACCTTCTCCTGAACACCCCTGTAGTTTCCCTCACACCCCCCTTCCAACTCTCCTGCCTCCCCCGTTTTTTTGCCTTTTTGTAATCCTTTCTTGATGCATCTCTCCCCTGGGTCCGCCATCCCCTGGGTCCGCTTCTCTTAAATTCGCCCTCTTCTGGTCCGCCCTCCCGCTCTCTCCCTCCCCAGGCCGGCTACCCCATATGATTCAAGAGACGGACTTTTGGAGCGGTCTCTTCATCACTGTCTTTGTCTACTCGCTCCTCCTCCTCGCCGGCGCCCTCTATCTCCTCTACACCACGCGCCTGCGCCGCACCGCTGCTCTAGCCTTTGAGCGCCTCAGCAACTCCGACTCCCTCCCCTCGCACTTCCCCCTTGGGGAAACGGCTAGCGAAACTCGGCGTGGGGCTGCTGGGGGTGCTGGTGGGGTTAGAGGTGGAGTAGGGTCTAGTGACGATGATAGCATCACAGGGTCTTTGTTGGGGGGGCAGGAGCAGCAGCAGCAGCAGCAGCAGCAGCAGCAGGAGCATGGGGGTGGGGCCTCTCAGCCGCTGTCTCCTCTGCCTGAGTTGGATGAGGATGACAGTGCGGAAAAGAGAGAGATGGGGAAAGCAGGCAGTGGAGCCGCGTCCGCTGCTATTGCTCCTGCTCGTGATGCCGCTGACGGCACTAAGGGGACGAACTAGGCAGGAAAGGTGGCTGCTGTAGGAAGTAAGCATGTTTGATGGGAAGCCAAGCGAATGTATCTTGGTCAGGGTTGATTGGTAAAATTGGAATGCAAGCATGTTCAATGTAGGAAGAAACTCCAGCTACCTGTGCAATTATCATTCTGGCGTTCACACCAGATCTTACAAATGGTTGACCGAGAGTGTCCACCCCAGTATTCAGCGCACATCAGTGGTGTCTGCTTTGTACAGAATGCTAATCCACGTTGTTGAGAGGTTGGTCTACGAATGCAGGACTTTATCCAGTCGATGCCATGTCCATAACGGAGGTTGGAGAGCACCGGCCAAAAATGATGTTCGCGCCCTGCCTCGCCTGACAAGCAACCGCCTCTGACACCCGTGCGGAATCCGCGCATGAATGTAGCTCCCTTTTTGCTTTCACAATCAAAACTCAAATAACTGGACGGTCGAAATCCGAGACTTATTTATTTCCAAACTGTTCCTAGAGATCACCAGCATTCGAACCTTCGGAAATTCCGTGGCTTTTTTCTCGTCCCTCATGATCACCATGCCGGAACTGTTTCTGGCCGCTCATCTCATCCCATCTCACCTCATCTCCCGCCTTCCCAGCAGTGCTCTGATCAATGTCCAGCATCCAGTTCCCAGCCTCCGCTCTTGTGGTTCTGGTCCCGAAAGTCGTTGGGCAACGACACGGCAACATGACACATAGGGATTAGGTGTTCCCAAGAGACGTAGCGCGTCATGTGTGTTTGGGATTCTTCCCCCTTAGACGCATCCTCCTGATCTGCCTCTGAAGGTTACGCTTCCACAAGCCAATTGGTGCAGGCTCGTTGCTAAGCCTCGTGAGAGTGAATTCGACGGCTAAGATATCGGTCTACTGCTGATTACGACCGTAGATTCACTTCCATACGTTGCTGAGGAACTGGAGAACTTAGATTCGCGTCCATTGCGCCACGAGTTACGTAGCCGGCAGGTTCCCTAGCGACTCCGTTTGTCAGTCCGTTAACCAGTCCTTTTACCGGTCTGAGAGCCATTCCTCCTGCCGTTTGTACCTGTTTCGATCCGCTTGTCAACACTGCGCCATTTGTACTCTCTGGTGCTGGAACCTTTTCATTCTTGACGTTCCCCGAGAGAAATATTGTCGTAGTTCCGTTTTTTTACCAAAATAGCTAGCTTCTTACAGGCTGGCTGGTAGGAACCCGATTCGAATCCATTGATTTAGCCAGTCTAGATCAGCAATTTGGCCACGTGTTGGCCAAGGGTATTAAGTAACCCCGGAATCCGGTGTTCTTTTAGCCAGGGTACGTTTCCAAGCTTGCCTTTCAGCTCGAGAAGCGTCAGAGAACAAGGGAAACACCGGACACGTCACCAACATTGTCAGCGGAAGTAGCAACCGTAGCATCACCAGCGGCAGGAGCAGCAGCCGGCGGGTAGAGCAATCGCGTTAGCACCACTCGCAAGCCTTCAAAGGCATTGTTGAAGCGCCAGCGTTTGCCGTATTTTTGGCGGAGAAATAGTTTGACCCAGAGGCATATCACATATCTCGTCGGTTACTCGTCGCTTGCCGTCGTCCCTGCTCGTCGCATCACCACCGGTCGCCACCTTCTCACCTTCCGTCGCTTTCCGCCGCGTTCCGTCACAGTCCGTCGCATTGCGTCGCATTCCCGTCGCATCCGTTGAGAGATGGCGGCTCCTGAGGCGGCCGGCGACACGACAGCGACGCTGCTGCGAGTGCTGGAAGCCTTATACCAGACGACGGACCGATCCACGCGGCGAGAGGCCAGCAAATGGCTCGAAGCGTTTCAGCAGAGCATGGACGCTTGGCAGGTGAGAGTGGGAGCAGCGAGGGAGCGGTGGGTGGGGGAGTGCGGAAGGGAGGTAGTGGGGAATTTGTTATCATGCACAGGATTTCTCCTACAGGCATTGCAGCAGAGCATGGAGGCTTGACAAGTGGGGAGGGTGGGGGCAGCGAGGGAGCGGGGGGAGTGGGGAAAGCGCCTCGTCAATTCTCCATTCCCTTATTCCATTTTGCCGCATACAACCACTGGTGTGCACTTGTTGCATCGAGTTTCCACCCTTCCGTTCTTCCACTCCTCTTTCTTGCACCTCCTACTTCCATTGCCTCCCCCTCTTCTCTCTTCCCTCTTCTCTCTTCCCTTCTTTCCCGCTCACCCTTTCCCCTTCACCTCCTCTTCCTCTCTTCCCCTCCCCCCCTCTTGATCTCTCCCCTTCTTTCCTGCTTTCCTCTCCACATCTCCTCCTCCCGCCCTCTCCGCGCCCTTCTTCCCCTTTCGCCCTCTCCTGCCACTCCTCCCTCCACCTTCTCCCCCGCCTCCAACACCCCCCCTTTCTCCCGCAACGGCTTCTCTTCCTGCGCCCAACGCTGCGCAGATATCAGATCGGCTACTGCACGATGAGAGCAGCAGCATGGAGGTCAGGTACTTCTGCGCACAGACTCTGCGAACCAAGGTGAGGCCCAAGTTGACTTGCCTGTAGCGCCCCAATGTCAGTTGCCTTTTTGTTCAGTGCCAAGTCAGCAACCTCTGCGCCTTGTCTCTTGGACTCGCCCTCCTTCCTTCCCCTCTGGCGATCCTGGCTCTTTCTAAGTCTGAGGCGCCTCATAAGTCGCTCATCTCTTTCCACTGCTTCCGTGTGACAGGTTCAAAGGGACTTTGAAGAGCTACCCCAGGGTTCCACGCCTTCCCTGCGTGCATCGCTCCTTGTACGCTCTTGCCCTCGCGTCTCCGCTAGTTTGTTCCTCCTTTGGTGGACGTTCCATCGCAGTCTTTCCCCTGCCGGTTACCTGGCCCTCTTGTTCTGCCTCCTGACCATCTTGTCCCGTATCCCTGCTAATGTGCTCTCGCTTGGCTTCCTCAAGTCACAATCGCAACACATGCTGAGAGTCTTTCATCTCCCCTTTCCCCTTCCTTTCCCCCCTTCCCCCCGCCTCCACACACACGTTATAACTCGCTGTGCTTTTTCTCAGCCACTCCCCACCCTCTTTCTTCCCTCGCCCTCTCTCGGGTAACCCTGCTGCCCGTCTCCTCCATTACTGCAGGGGCTGCTCGCCAAGTTCAGAAACGGACCAGCTGCAGTGCGCACTCAGGTATCTGCTACCGTGCCTTGTACTAACACATAGTGAAGCGCGCACACACACTGAAGCGCACGCTCACGCACACACAATGCTCTTACAAGGGTACACAGGCATGCACAGGGGCACACATGCACTCACAGGCAGGCACAACCACTCACAGGGGCACACAATAGCCTTCTCTCACTTTCCTGCTTTCGTTCTCGTCCTTGGCTTCTGCCCTATGGCTGTAATGCACTGTGAACGAAGCATGCTCTGCGCTCTATGTCCCCTCAAAACCTGTTCTATGCCCGGCCCATGCCCTGGGTGGTGGTCCATGGACTGTGCCTTTTGCAGCTAATGTCTACAGCTTCCTCACTCAATATGTGCCATGTTTACTTTACCTGCTCCTCTCAATCGGTCCCTCTCCCCGCCCTTGCTCTCTCCTTTCCCTGCCCTTCCACGAACTGAAAATCCGGGCCACTTCCCCAGCTGTGTCTGGCGATTGCAGCACTAGCAGCGCACACACCGGCAGGAGAGTGGGGGGAGGGAGGTGTGGTGTACTGGCTGCCGCAGCAGCTAGCAGCACAGCCTGAATCTGCCCCTGCTTTGTTGGAACTACTGACCGTGGTCGTGCAGGTTAGAGAAAAGAGGACGGGGGAGGTGGAGGGCGAAGGGGTGGCATGTGGGATGGGATGGGGATTGACTGGTTGCGGATAGCAAAGGGGGGAGGGGGAGGGGGAGGGGAGGGAGTTGGGGGTCGATGGTGAGTGGGGCTATTAATTGGGATCCTCTCTCACTACTGCCTTTCTCCTCGCCTCCATTCCTCTCAACGCTCTTCTCCATCGTCCTCTCTTTCTTCATCCTTCACATTGTTAACCCTCTTTCTCCCTCTCTCACCACTCTCCCTGATCTCCCTGTACCCCTCCTCTCCTTGTTCTCCTCTCTCTCTCCCGCCATCCCCTCTATCAGGAGGTGGGAGCACACAAGCTAGCTGTGCGGCCGGAGAGGAGGAGGCAGTTCTCAGCAGAGCTAGTGGCGTGTGCACCGGACGTCCTCACCCTCCTCGCTGCCTGCCATGCCGCACACCCCTCCGATCCCGCCACTACTGAGGCAGTGCGTGCTCTCTCGTCCTCAGTCTCTCTACTTACCTCCCGCCACACATACACTTAACACCCTCCCCTCGTTCTTTTCTCCCCATCCCTGCTTTCTTCCCTTCCCACTCATGCACATTCTGAGAGGCACTCGGGACGAATTTCCGTACATGCAGCACCTTTGTATGCACACTTTTGCTGCAACTGATTCCACTGTTTCGAGACCAAACCCCTACATCGCCATCCGTCCCTCCATTTCTCCCCATCCGTCCATTTCACCGTATCCCTCCATTTTCCCCTGTCTCGCTGTTTCTTCACGTCCCCTGTCCTCTTCGCCCCCCCTCATCATCTCTCAAAGACACCCTGGAACATTGTCCCTGTCATTCCCTGCATGTTATCTCTCTCCAGGCACTACATGCGTTCACGGCCTGGCTGCGCTTCAGCAACGGGTTAGTGTGCTCAAGCACCCTCCCTCCCTCCCTCCCACTGCTACCCCTGTCCTTCCCTGCCACCCCTGTCCTTCCCTGCCACCCCTTTCCGTCCCTGCCACCCCTATCCTTCCCTGCCTTGACGTACCCTGCTCTGTCCTGCCTTTCGCCCTTCTTCTCATGCCAGCCATGGCTCTTCGTGTAATTTACCTGTCATTCTCCCAAGTCGTCATCTCCGTCCCTCCCTCACCCTATCTCCCGGCCATGGCATCCCAAGCTCTTTGGCGCTTTGGCTTTCCTGATCTGTTTGCCATGCCCACTGCGTTTGCCAGCATTTTCTGCTCCCACTTCACCCAGAAACTTACCTTGCCGCTTCCCCTTTGATATCCAGTCATTCTCTCCTGCAGCTGCCACAACAGCTATTTTAACACAGCAATCCGGCTCTTCACATTTCAGTCTCTAACCCCGCAACACCCCTCCACACCCCTCCACACCCTTCCACACCCCACCACACCCCTCCACACCCCCCCAAACCCTACCCTGCACGCCCTCTCTCCCACGTCCCTCAGTCTTTCCGCTGCAACTCTCATGGCCCATCCGCTTGTACCTGTCGCCCTGGAGGGGTTGCAATCCGCGGACATGTTTGAGCCATCAGTTGAAGGTAAGAAGGGACAGGGCTGTTTGTTGACTTTTGAGTCGACTCAAAAGGCCACTCTCATCGCCCATCCGCTTCTGCCTGTTTCCTTTGAGGGCTTGCAATCTGCAGACATGTTTGAGCCATCAGTTGAAGGTAAGAAGGGGCAGGACTGATTGTTGACTTTTGAGTCGACTCAAAAGGCCACTCTCATCGCCCATCCGCTTCTGCCTGTTTCCTTTGAGGGCTTGCAATCTGCAGACATGTTTGAGCCATCAGTTGAAGGTAAGAAGGGGCAGGACTGATTGTTGACTTTTGAGTCGACTCAAAAGGCCACTCTCATCGCCCATCCGCTTCTGCCTGTTTCCTTTGAGGGCTTGCAATCTGCAGACATGTTTGAGCCATCAGTTGAAGGTAAGAAGGGGCAGGACTGATTGTTGACTTTTGAGTCGACTCAAAAGGCCACTCTCATCGCCCATCCGCTTCTGCCTGTTTCCTTTGAGGGCTTGCAATCTGCAGACATGTTTGAGCCGTCTGTTGAAGGTAAGGCAGGACTGCGCATTCATTCTTACCGAGTGCCTAAGTGACTGTGCATTTCATTGTCTGTGTGTACACTGTTTTGAGACGTAGTACACCCCCCAAACAGTTCCTTCTCCTCCTTATTCCTTTTCTAGTGTGCTGAAGCTTCTTTCTTTCCCCACCGGCCCTCCCCCACCGGCCCCTCTTCCCCAACCCCCCAGCCGTGTGTGAGTTGATCCGGTTCTCAGTCTCCGGTGGCCCAGCAGCATTGGCAGCCAACATGCCGCTGGTGCAGCTGATAGTGCCGCGCATCATGGCACTGCTGCCCCGGTTCTCTGCCGCTCTCAAAGTGGTGCAGGCGCATCAGCAGGGACAGACTGATGCGGAGCCAGAGGAGGTGAGTGGGGGGGCCTGGGCTGGGCTAGGCTGGGGATAGAAGGTGTTTTTTGCATAAAGCGAGTGGAGTGACGAGTGCTCAAAGCGGTGCAGGCGCATCAGGAGGGGCCGCCAGATGCAGATGCAGATGCAGAGCCGGAGGCGGTGAGGAGGGTGGGGCGTTGGATAGCCTGGGATGCGTTGGAAGGGGAGAAAGCAAGGAAGGGGGAAGGGGGGAAGTAGGGCTGGGTAAGAAGGTGGAGGTGAAGGAGTGGGCGGTTGATGCTCTAGAGAAGAGAGCATAGGGCGTGGACACATGCCCGCGTGCATGGACATACACACATGCAGACACATGTGTGCACACGCACATACACATACACACACACACACACACACATACACACACACACACACACACAACCGCACCCACACCACTGTAACACTCCCCTCATCCATTCCCAGGATGAGGACACAATGAAGGCCATGGCTCGACTGTTCGCGGAAATCGGCGAGGCATATGTGGACCTCATTGCCAGCGGTGAGAGAGGGAGATATTAAGGGTGTCTTTTCTAGAATAGAGTTTTGTTGAGGCGCCTCTAGGAGCTCGACTGTTCGCAGAAATTGGCGAGGCGTTATCTCGTTGCCAGCGGTGAGAACAGGGCTCGTTGGCAGTGCAATTGAGTGAGTGAGAGAGCCTTGGCAGAACGCAGGAGGCAGGATTAGGCTCCGAATCCTGCCAGCCCTGGGGTTCGGTTTTAGTGTGTAAGGTACAGACACGGAATTTAGGGGAAAGGGGAATTTACCTATCTTTCTCCCCACAATCTACTACTCCCCTTTTCTCTTCTCCCTTGGCATCCCTGCACTGTGTGTGCGCGTGTGTGTGGTGGCCGTGGCACAACCATCAGGGTCCCCTGAGTCGATGATGATAGCAGAGGCGCTGGTGCAAGTGACATCGCACCCAGACTTTGACATCGCATCCACCACCTTCAACTTCTGGCATGCGCTCGGCTCTCACCTCACCACACGGTAGGTACCTCACCCGCGGCCTTTTGTTGTGGGGTAGCTGTTTTTTTTCCAGGCACCTCGAAAATAGCAGAGAGACGCTGGTCCAAGTGGCATCGCACCCGGACTTTGACATCGCATCCACCACGTTCAACTTCTGGCACGCGCTCGGCTCACACCTCACCACACGGTAGATACCACTCCAAACTGCACTATTTTTAGCCATCCCGCCGTCCAGCCATCCCGCCACCCTGCCATCCTGCCATCACCACCATGGGCCTTGCCATCATCACTACTCGCTGCACCACATTGATGCAGCTTCAGGGCGCCTCAAAGATTCCATCTCTTTAGTGTTTCTCCATGACTCTCGTCGCCACCTGTGCCCTGTGCTGATCCTGCCGTGCCGCACTTGGCATGGCAGGCTGCGGCATGAGGAGAACGTGGCATTAAATGCACCACTGACGCACCTCATGTCTATCCCCCGCCGCTGCTCAGATCTCGTTGCTCATGGCGCATTGCATGGCAGGACGTGGCATGAGGAGAACATGGTGTCGGATGCAGCTTTGAGGCACTTCATGTCTATCCTCTGCTGCTGCCTATTCTGTGCTTACCCCATTCTCTTGCGCGTGGCATGGCAGGCCGCGGCATGAGGAGAACGTGGCGTCGGATGCAGCAGCGCATGCAGAGAGGGAGAGACGGCTCGCTCTCTTCAAGCCCATCTTTGAACACCTTGTATCACTGGTGCGTCCTGCTGTGCTGGTGTGCTGTTGTTGCTTCTGTGCTGCTGTTGTGCTGCTGTGCTGTTGTGCTGCTATGCTGCATGGCGCCTTAGAGCAACATCTGTCCCCGCATGCACTCATCCATCCATGACCCATCATTCGTTCATTCATCCAATCCTCCGCTCCTCCCTCCCCCCCATTCTCCAGGTGAGCTTCAGAGTGCGATACCCCCCTGGCCACGAGAACTGGCGCAGTGACGAGAAGGCAGACTTCAAGCAAACACGCTACGGTCAGTGCAGTGCGGTGCAGTGAGGTGCGTAACGGTGCAGTACGGTGTGTGGTACAGTTCAGTGCAACACTGTGCAGTGCATCCAATTTGTGCAGTGCAATGCAGCACAGGATTTTCATATACCATATCCCAACGTGCAGTTCTACAAGACTGTTGTTTTTACCACTCTCTCTCTTCTGTTGTTTTTACCCCTCCTCGCCCGCATCGTCCATGCAGCTGTGGCGGACGTGTTGACAGATGTTCTGTACGTGCTCGGGGGGGAGAGATTGCTACAGCTGCTCGCTCAACCTCTCTTCCAGGTGCCCCCTCTGCAGTGCACGTATTGCTTCTCTTGTGTTCTGACTCTATCTTCTGTTGTTTCCGAGTGTTTCGTGCATGGTGGTAGGTCAAGCTCAGTATCATAGCTGGTAAGCTGTAACTTCTGGCTCAGGCCATGAGCCTTTTAATACCTCAAGCCTCTTCTTCTTTTTCCGCTCTGTTTCATGTGTATTGACGTAACATGGGAATGGGCTTGGGCATGGGTATGTGCATGGGCATGGGCATGGGCATGGGTGGTTGTACGTGTTGTGAGGGGCATCAGATAGCGGAGGGAGCAGCAAGGGGGCAGGAGTACGACTGGAGGGCCTTGGAGGCATCGTTGTACTGCATCAGAGCCATTGCAGGCTCGCACCTCCTGCGCGAGCAAACCATCCTACCCCAGGTGCGCCCCTCCAAAGGTGCGCCCCTCCCCAGGTGCGCCCCTCCCCAGGTACGCCCCTCCCCAGGTACGCCCCTCCCCAGGTACGCCCCTTCCCAGGTGCGCCCCCCCCCCCCAGGTGCGCCGCTCTTCAGGTCCGCCCCTCTTCAGGTGCGCTCCCCCCCAGGTCCGCCACTCAGCAGGTGCGCCTCTCCCCAGGTCCACTCCGCCCTCCCTCCTCACAGCTTTCCTGCGTGAGTTGACTCTTGAGGAGTTTCCCAGCGCTTTCTGAGACGGCTTAGAAAACGGATACCGAACGGATTGTTAACCAGTTGCACCTCCTGCACGGGGAAACCATTTTTAACGTGGTCTACTCTTCCCTTCTCTCAGATTTTGCTCGTGGGTCGAGTAACTGAGAGATGATGCGAGGCATGTTAACCGATCGACCACCCACGACCCGTGGATAATCCATGGCATGTTAAATACAGATTAGATCCACCGCCTTGCATCTCCAACTTCCCTACCTTCGTTCTTGTTCCCTCCTCCTCCCCTCCCTCTCCCCGCCTGCGCCCCCTCCCATGCGCTCTCCATTCCCACTGCCCACTGTGCTTGGCAGCTCATGGCGCTGCTACCCATGCTGCCCCCTCACCCTCAGCTGCTATACACGGGTGAGCAAACTTGCCACTTGTCCCATGTGCATACCACAGCTTCCCTATGCATGTTCACATGCCGCATGCACATAACACCTGCCCCATGCCATGGGCATAGCAACTCGGCCCCCATCATGTGCCATGCCATTGATTTTCATTGTGTGACATCCACTTTCCATGATCATTTCCTTCGACCTCCTTCCACCCCCTTTCACCCCTTTCACCCCCTCTGATTCCCTGTCATCGCCTCTCACCGTCTCTGACCCCTCTCACCACCTCTCAACCCATCACATTCCCCCTAACGCCTCTCCAGCATCGCTGACCATAGCGGCCTACTGTGACTGGATAGCAGCTGCTCCCAACGCGCCCGCCATGCTGCCTCCGCTGCTCAGTCTCCTCACCAACGCGCTGGGAGCGGGCGAGGACGCCGCTCCTGCTGCTGCCCTCGCACTGAAACACATCTGCGATGGTGAGTCTCATTCTGTGGGTGGGCGTGCTGAGTGGTTTGAGCCCATCACCCCCCATTGACCCCACCAGCCCCGGCCCCTTCCAATTACCTATAAATTCCCATCTCGTTTTTTTGTTTTGTCGCAGCGATGCAGCAGTGCCTGCTGTCATCGATTCATCCCCTGCTGCAGATTGGTCGTACAATCAACCGAGCCTTGATCCCCGTTTTCCACCTCGTCTGCTTCCTCCCTCTTCTCTCCCCGCCCCTTGCCCCTTCCAACCACCTCACTCCCTCGTCACTGTCTTGCTTCATCGCAGCGTCGCGGCAGCACCTGCTGTCGTCGATCGAGCCGTTGCTGCAGCTGTACAATCGAGTGATGGTGTCGGATGCTGCACTTGCACTGCAGCCAGAGGACGAACTCCAAATCGTGGAAGCACTCAGGCACGCATGCTCTGCCTCTCTTCCTATCTGCCTTCTCCACTTCTCCGCCTTTGTTCCTCTCTGCATTTGTCACTTGATCCCCTCCATGCTCGCTTCATTTTCATTACCACTTTGTCCCCACCATCATCAAAATATTCCCAGACCAATTCCCATATTCCCCCAAACTCCCCCAATCTTGGCAATAAACTTTTCCCCATCTTGCAGTGTGGTGGTGAGTGTGCTACCACCAGATCAGTGCCCCAAGGCAGTCTCCGCGCTCTTGCAGCCTCTCACTGCAACGCTGCAGGTGCGTATGTGTGTCTTGCACCCCTCGTCACGGACAGAGAGACCCGCACAACCATGCAGAAGCATCCACAAGCTGCACTTTATATTTTTAATGCCGTACCTAAATACGCACAGAAGGTTGATGGTGGGAGGGAGGCTACTCGTTCCGTGCCTCTCCCTTGGTGTCGTCTGCGAGCGGCACATATATCTGATTGACCCATGCAGTACATGGGAGGGAGGGACGTCTGTGAAGGGCAGGTTCTTCGTTTTGTCATGCCACACCCCGCACCCCACGAATGCTCCATCCCTTCTCTGAACTCCATCCCTTTTCTGTGCTCTGCTCTCTACTCTCTGCTCTCTGCTCTCTACGTCTGGCAGCAAGTGGTGACAGCAGCAGCGCAGGCACCAGGAGGGCCGGCATCTATGCCAGCAGCGCAATACGTGGTGCATATAGACAGAATCGCCAACATATTCAGGTCAGTGCCGGTGCGACCATTGCAATTGCCATCGCCATTGCCATTGGTTTTATGTGCTCGTGTGAATAAACTGGTGCTCCCATCCCTTGCCGTGCTGTGCGCTTGTGCTCTCCTCTCCTACTGTGTCAACCTTTCCTGTTCTCCAGCACCTCTTGCTTTCAATCCCCTCTGCTCTCTCAAACGGTCCTTTGTATCATATTGGCCATAGTTACATGCAAATGGTACATCATATCCTCTCTCTTCGTCCCACCACCCCCTTCCCTCGCCTGCCCTCTACTCTGCAGATACGTCAGTCAGAACCAGCCGTTAGCAGACGCCTTTCAACAGCTATGGCCTCTCTTCCAGGCTGTGTTTGCTCAGTAAGCATTCCTTCCCCTCACTCACTCTCTCACTCTCAATCTCTCTCTCTTCCTGGCCGTGTTTGCGCAGTAAGCCTTTATGCCCCTCACTCACTCTCAATCTCTCTCTCTTGCACTTTCTGTTAGCTGCTGTGTGATACAAATTCTCTGTTGCGAGTTCTCCCTCTGTGTTACCTCCACTGGGGTGCATGTGTGTGTGTGTGTGTGGATGTGTGTGCGTGACCCTGTGTGTGTGCGTTCAGAAAGCCCACGGACATGCGAGTTATGGAAAGGCTATGTCGAGCATGCAAATACGCGGTGCGTGTGCCTGGGGAGGGGCGAAGGGGAGGGGTGGACGGGTAGGTTGAGGGCTTTTTTGTGAGTGTGGGTGTGGGTGTATGTATGTTGAGAATGGGCGTGTAGGTGTTTGCAGATGTGTGCTGCTTCATTCGAAACCACCTCTACCACCCTTCTTCTCACTCTCCCTGTCCTTGTTCCTAGTGTCAATCATCTTATCAAAATGAGTATCTCCGTGTCTCTGCGTGAATCGGTGCTTGCTTGTATTGCAATTAGCGCGTGCCAATTGGGGTTGCGTTCTTCTTTCCTCCATGCATGTCTGCATGTGTGCATGCATAAATTACGCGCATGTGCACGTGTATGCATGTATTGCATGCACGCTCATGTACATCTGTGCATGCGTGCATGTGTGCACGTCTGCATCTCTGCATGCTTGTGTGTGTGCAGATCCGGGGAGGGAAAACAGCCATGGCGCCAGTACTAGCGCCTCTCTTGCAGGAGCTACAAGTGCAATACGAGCAGCACCAACAACCATGCCTGCTATACGTGGCCAGTGAAATCATCAAGGTATGCTCTTGCAGCTTACAACTCGCCTTTATTTAGCTTGCGAAACTCCTTTCTGATTTGCCTTCCGAGTGGGACACAAAAAAAAAAAAAAAAAAGAGGCCGGTAGGTCCAAAGTGCAACGGAGTGCAAGCCATCGACTCCCTTTTGAGGCGCCTCACAAGCCATTTGACTCCCATGCAACGCAGTGGATCTGATGTCGGGTGAAGAGAAGCCCCTATGCACTGTCCATGCAATGCAAGTACTGCACGAGACCCCCTTGCCCACTGTGTGCCTCCAATCATTGCCTTTCATTTCTTTCTCCTTAAACCTCCTTCCTCTCCCTCCCCCGTCCGCCCGCCCGCCCGTCCACCCGTCCACCCATTCACCCCTCCACCTCTCAAACTCTCCACCCATCAGTTGTTTGGTTCGGACGTCATTGCTCTTCTTGAGGTGCCTAAAAAATCCCCCCCCCGTCCACCCATCCGCCCATCCACCCCTCCACCCGTCCACCCGTCCATCCGTCCACCTCTCCATCCATCAGGTGTTTGGCTCAGACGTCAACTGTGCAGCATACCTGCAGCAGCTCATCGCAGTGCTCTTTGCCCGCACCACCGCCTCCCTGCAATCCCTTGACGTGAGTCACTTTCCGTGGCGCCTCAAAACCCGAGTCCCCGATAAAAGTCATGCCGGGTGAAACTTGTTGGTGTGCTTCGAGCTGCGACTTCTCGAGCTAGGTACTGCACACAACACAGGTGCGAGTTTCGACCTTGTTCCGTGTTCAAACAAGTGTCCCTTTCCAGCTTCCCCTGGAATTGTTTCGAGGCTAGATGCCACGGGCTACTGCTCTCAATTGCTTATAGGGTGGCATATTTTTCAAGTACCACCTACTCTATGATCACTGCTCCCCGCAATCTCTCACATGCATGTTTACTTCCAAGCTGCCTTTCACGCTGACCGTGCCATCGCAGGACTTCACCTTGAAACCGGACGTGGCAGACGACTGCTTCCTTCTAGCGTCGCGCTGCATGCGGTACTGCGGGCATCTATTCGTGCCCACGCCAGCCTTCCTCGCTGTGCTCGACAGCGCCCTTGCAGGCCTTCTTGTGCAGCACAGGTGTGGTTTTACCCTCATCCAGTCTCTGGTCATTCTCAAGCCGTCTGAACGTTATCTGTTGTGCCCACGCCAGCCTTCCTCGCCGTGCTCGACAGTGCCCTTGCAGGCTGCGCATTCCTCACCAGCCTGCTCGTGCAGCACAGGTGCAGTTAGGTCAGTCACTGTCTGGTCACTCTCAAGACATTCGGAACGTTGATGCATGCCCACGCCAGCCTTCCTCGCCGTATTCTCTCACACTCCTCCTCATCTCACCTCCCCCTTCCCCTATCACCCCCAGGGAGGCGTGCAAGTCAGTGCTGAGCTTTCTCAGCTACTATACTTCTCAAGGACGTGCTCGACTTCCCCTTGTCAGAGCCCACCTTCCCAGCTACTACACTTGGCCCAGCCACTGCGTTTTATGGTGGCGTGGAAGGGACGACCATGGGGGGGACGGCTACTGCATTCTCACGCGCCCTCTTCGTGATTTCACCTTCCCGTCTCCCCCATCCCCCCCAGGGAGGCGTGCAAGTCAGTGCTGAGCTTCCTCAAGGACGTGCTCAACTTCCCTCTTCCACAGCGCTTCTCTCCCTACTTTCTTTCCAAGCCCCAGCCCAAACTCTCCTCATGTCCCCCCTCCCCGTCTTCCGTTCCCCCCCAGGGAGGCGTGCAAGTCAGTGCTGAGCTTCCTCAAGGACGTGCTAGACTTCCCCTTCTCGGAGCGTGGTCGGCCCTTCCGCGCCACCATAGAGGCCGCTGTGGGCCCCCGCGGCCCCACGCTCTGCCGCCTGCTGCTCGCCGCTGCCACGGGCGGACTGCCCGAGTCTCGCAATGATGAGGTGCGTGGGGGAATGGTGAATCTCATCTCTACACTTGATTTCTAAGACCCCTCGAGGTCCTACTCTCTGCCGCCTGCTGCTCGCCGCTGCCACAGGCGGACTGCCCGAGTCTCGCAATGATGAGGTGAGTAAGTAGGAGTAGGATGGGTGTTGTTCATATCTTATGGCTTCCAATGCTGCTGCTCGCCGCTGCCATTGATGTGCTGCTTCAGTCTCGCAATGATGAGGTGCGTGGGGGAATGGTGAATTTTTAAGCATCCCAATACTTGATTTCTAGGCCTCTCAAGGTCCCATGCTCTGCTGCCTGCTGCCCACTGCTGCCACCGGCAGGTTGCCTGAGGCCTGCGATGGTGAGGTGCATGAGGGAACAGTGCTTTGGAAACACCGTAACCCCTGAGAGGTCTCAAAACTCTATGGTGAGGAGTAAGCCCAGCAGCTCCAAGTGCAGCCCCCCCCCCCCCCCCCCCCCCCCCCCCCCCCCGCCCCCCTTTTTTTTGTTTGTTCGCAGGTGGTTGATCTCCTGGTGGCATTGCAAGTGTGTTGTGGGGGAAATGTCTTGCAATGGCTGCAAGCCATTCTCGATGCCATCCCTGCTGCTGCTGCCTCGCACGCTGAGAGGATGGCTCTGCTGCAGGCGATTGCAGCGGCTGGCAATGCGTCGACGCCTCGCGATGCCACCAATCACGTGTTGCCAGCTGTGGACGATCTGTCAGGCTCATGTCGGCGGTCAAAGCGTGTGTTAGATGCTGTGCAGCAGGCTCTGCTAGGGGGTAAGATCGCTGGGAGGTGAGAGTGCAGGTGGGATGTAGCAAGGAACCATGGGATAAATTAGTATGCATGCGATATCGAAGAGTGCATGCGAATAGGTTTATTAGAGGTCATTAGCAGGCCATGCATTTTTTGTTAGAACAGTATAGTAGTAACTTGGAGGTTTACTAATACACTACCCCAGTGTATCTTCTTAGATATCGGGCTGGGTACCTTACCGTATCCCTTTACATTTTCGAGTTTGTTCGTGGTTTACCCACGGGGTTGGGAGGCCCGCACAGGAGAGTTCTGCGGAAGTAGGCAGCGTCAACTCCTGGCTGGCCTTTTACCCTCCATAAATTTAGAGCGCAGGAGCGCAGCGACAGGTGTCAGCCCGTCGCGTAGTTTTCCTTACTCATTAGTTTAAGGCAACTATTCATTATGTTTTCGATCCCGTTCAATACAAACTCGCGAACTTGTACCACTTTGCTTTGTGGGACCGAACTTGTGAGATGTTATGACGTGGTCCAATCGGGAGGAGGGCTGGTTTGTTAGATGTTTGTTTTCCTCACCTCACTGGCAGCGCTGCTGAGCGCTTTCATCTGATTCGCGAGACTCCCATAATATTGGATGAATCGCCTCCACGACTGTACCTGAGCTCCGCGATCCAGTCAAAGCCAAGCGATCGTCAACCAATGCCCGTGCATTCGTCTTTCGCAAACTTCAAGCAACCCAATTGGTTCCCTCCGATTCATCCATCCCTTGCGTGCAGACTTGATGCTGTCGTCGTTGTCCCAGAAATTCATCTCTCACACTGCCCGAATTTCTGAAGCAGCGAACCCACAGGGTAACTTCTAGCAGCCTTCATTCGACCTTTCTGCCCGCACCACGTGTCGAATGGTCCTTGGTAAACTACCACCGGGTGGTCCCTTTGAATCTGCCCCTGGATGCCTCTGCATCCTGCCCCTGTGTCGCTGACGGGATTTTCCAGCCAGAACCAGCCAGGCCCTCCATGCAGATCTTTCTCCCTGGTGATGCCAGGCAAACAGCAAGCAAGCAAATAGCAAGCAGCGTGTGTGCCAAGCAAGCCTGGACGGTTTTGTGTATTTCTTATTTATGCGTGTGATTTCTGAAGCACATCACCTTCCATCTGAGACATCCTTGCGAGTACGTGAGCGTACCAGATAATCTGTTCGAGCCCTTACACAAAGTAGTGAGATTTAGGCTTCTGGCCTGTTTTTAATCCGTATTAAGTGTGGAGATTTTGCCTGTTTTCTTTGTGGAACTCCACTTTACTACAGGAAATCGACATTTTTACCGTAGTAATCATGACGTCAGTAACTAGTGCTAGAGTTCCCTGCACCACACTAGCTCTCCAATCGGATCCCAAAGCCAGATCTTTCGAAGCTCGCAGCGTTTCCCGACAAACCGTTTCGTTCCTTTCAAGCTCTTGCTTCGGCGTGAAAGTTCTTTCTCACAACGTCCGGGGTACAGGTGCAAGCAGCAGATGCTGGAAGCCGCTGCTTGTCCAGTCAGCGTCAGAGCCGGAGAGATTCTTCCGAGACCTGTCTGAAGCTGCTCAGAAGAAGGCGAAGGAGGCAAAATCAAAGGTCGAGAGCTTTGCTCGTGAGAACGATCTGGAGAAAAAAATCAAGAAAGCTGCTAAGAGCGCTGCTAGTCGTTTGGAAGAGTTATCCTTCGAGGCGGAGAGGTATGCGACCAACATCGACAGGCGATACGGCGTGAAGGAGAAGGCGAATGAGGTGCTTGGAGGCGCGGCGAATCAGCTTCGGGAAGTGGACGAGAAGCTTCGTGTACGACAGAGGTTTCGTGCAGTTTCTCAAGACTTGAAGCAGAAGTGGCCAAAGGTGAAGTGATGAGGAAGTGGTGTGGGGGTAAAATGTCACATAGAAGATATACACTTGGCGTAAGATTTACGGTTGCGTAGGGTGAGTGCGTGGATGCGAGTGTAAAGGTCCGTTTGGTGGGAACGTCTGTTCGTGTATGGCATGAGAAGAACGATCATATGTCTGGTGTTTCCGTTCTAACTTTCAGAAATATCAGGAATGCATGCAGGAAATAATATTGTTAGCTTTCCCGTTTTTGCCCTTCTTGTTATCATCCATCGCTATTTCTGGCAGTACGAGCGCCAAATCAACGAGTTTAGGGAAACGCCACTTGGACAGGCAGTCTTCGTAAGTTTCACAAAACCCCCCGCCGGCTCCATTCTTGCATCTGGATTATTCACTTATATTTTCCGGTTATTTTCCGACATCACCGGAGTTATAACGCCATTTGACGGCATGGTTTAGCTTTCCTGACTCTTTTGTACGCTTTGGTAAGCTCATTTGGGTTGTCTGTGTACTCGCAGTTTGGTGCCTTCTGCTGGCTGCTGTTATCTGGGTGGCTCTTTCAACTGTTCTTCTGGTCCCTCTGGCTCATCCCTTTGCTTCCATGGATTGTCCGAAGCATGGCGGGCAATGCAATTGTCGAGGTACGTTCAGGCCTTTACACTTCTTATCCTTTACGTTCAGGCAATGCAATTGTTGCAACTTTTACCCATGCACTCTGCTGTTCCCTGCATATTCCCTCTTGTGTGCTTCAGGGTGTCTGCCCTTCATGCGGCCAACGTTTTGTGGGTCCACGTGCACAAGTGCTTGCATGCCAGCGCTGCAGAGGTGTTGTGTGGAACCCCAATATCAATGGACAGGCTAGCAAGGGGGGTAGAGCATCCCGCGATGACAATATCCGTATCATTGACATTGAGGCTGAGTAGTAGAGTGTGATCTTTGTTAGATTTGGTCTGTTGGTGACACCATACTGAATTTGCACAGTTGTGGTGTGGGATCCGTCTTAGTGTGTTGTGGGATCCGTCTAGGTGTGTTGTGTTGCTTACTGGTTGAATCTGATTTTTTTGCAAGATGTGGTTCTCAAACAACTTTCTCTCAAACTTGAATTAGATAAGTTACTTCAGGTTAGGTGGTGGGTCAGGCACGTTATAGCTTATTTCTGATTGCAAATTCAGTGACGAGATGTTGATCCTGAAGCTTGAGGTCTATGTCTAGTACAACATCAGAATTATATCAATGTATATGCAATGTAAACATTGTTGCACATTGTTGATCCCGTCTCTGGTGGAGACCGACACACAGGAGCGACCGACGCCGCGGGAATTTGGGGACGAGGCGTGGGCAGGGGTTAAGTCATGGGAGTGGGAGGCATTTTTCTGTGTGGAGGCGGTTGGAGGGAGGACAGTGCGCCGGATCCCGCAGCGGGCCCGGTCCGGGGTCTTAGACGCACTCTGTTGCATCTTGAAGCGGCTGAAGAGCCGACCGGGAGATGAAGCTGCTACCCTCCTACTCCTGGCGTTTCCGCGCCTCATCCTAGCCGTGCCTCCCAAGCCAGGCATAGGTCAGAAGGCGCTGATCATAGAGCGGCTGGGGGCCTTCTGGGAGGGGAGGTGGCGGGAGTTGTTCGACGCTGCCATGGCGGCGGCACGGCCAGCAGTTCGCCCACTTGCCTACACGTGCTCTGACCAGGACCCGGAGGCCATCCGCCTGTCACGGTGCCGATCTCGGTGTAAAGTGGGAGAGTGGAGCCGTGGTTTGTCTTGCCTCACAGCAGGAGAGTTGGCTCGACCGTCTGAGGCTATGGTGCAGTCGCTGCGAGGGAAGCACCCAGCTAGCAGTGGCGAGGTACCACCGTGGGTTCGTGAGTTTACTGTCGACGCTCCTCAGCGGCCTCCACTCACGACCGACATTCTGGCTAGAGCTATCCACACAGCTGCTCGCGCCTCAGCTGCAGGGCCATCGGGATGGGTCACAGAGCATCTGCGCGACACTTTCCTCACGGAACCTTCCTGCCTCTCCCACCTGCTGGAAGTGTTCAACCAATGGGTGGCGGGACAGGTCCCCGAGCGAGCTCGGCCCTGGCTCGCCGCATCCAACCTAGTCGGGCTTTCCAAACCCAACGGTGACGTCCGGCCGGTGGCGATCGGGGAGGTGCTTCCGCGTATCCTCGCTCGAGCTCTCTGCATCTCGCTTCGCCCTGTGATGGCTTCTTATTTTCTGCCGTGTAACCAGCTGGGAGTGGGCACCAGGGCCGGGGTGGAGATTCTTACTCATTCTTTCCGGTCAGCGCTGGCCACTCACCCCGACTGGTGTGCGCTGCAGATAGATGTCGCGAACGCCTTCAATTCGTTTCATCGCCACGCGATGTTCGAGGGGCTGAAGGAGTCGCCTTTCTCAGGAATGATCCCATTCTTGCGTGTCTTCTATGGGACACCTAGCGACCTGTACCTCCGAGCGGGCCCTTTCGTACAGAGTCTTGAGTCGGCACGAGGATCGCGACAGGGGGACCCGCTCGGCCCTTTTCTTTTCGCTTTCACGCAGCAGCAGGTGCTGGGGACGGTGACTAGAGAGTTCAGGGACCTACTTTTCTTGAGCTATGCAGACGATACCTACATCCTGGGACCAGCGGCTAGGATTCTGGAGGCTTTTGGGGTGCTGCGAGAGAGGTTGGAGTGGGTGGGGCTGGAAGTGCAGGCGCACAAGTGCAGGTTTTGGGAGCGTGGAGGTGGGGATATGGAGCGGGCATTGCCTTTGGGGATGCAGCGGGAGGAGGAGGGTCTTATTGTGGTGGGCGTGCCTATTGGGGAGGAGGATTGGGAGGGGGCCCGATTACGGAAGCGGCTTCGCGAGTTGCAGGCGCCATTGCCGTGGCTCCCCCTGCTCGACCACCCCCAGATGGCCTCGCATCTCCTCGCTATTGCAGTTTCAGCACGGCCGATGTACCTGGCCCGGACTATGCCGCCGCGGCCGGAGGTGGTGGAGGCCTTTAGAGAGTGGGACAGCTGTCTGGAGGATTGCTTTGAGCAGCTTTTCCCCCCTGGCACTTGGGAGCAGGATCCCGGCAGGTCTAGGCGCGCACGCATGCAGCTGCATCTCCCTGTGCGCCTCGGAGGGTTTGGGATCCGGGCGGCGGCCTCTTTGAGTCCGCTCTCCTATGTTTGTGGGTGGGCGCAGGCCGCACGGGATATTGCACATTTGGGGGTGGCGGGCGAGGAGGCGATGTTCGCAGAGTACCTCACCACTTCGGCGGGGGCGGAGCTTCTTGACCCGTGGTTTGCCAAGGCCATTGAGCAGTTGCCCGCGACTATACGCCAGGAGCTGCCGGACTTACCCCTGTGTGTGGCGGCCCCTCCTCTTCGGCTTTTCCAGGCGCGGCAGCGGCAGTTGGCTGTTGAGGAGCTCCAGGCACTCCGCCGCTTGGCTCGTGACGATGCCACCCTAGCCCGTTTCACATCCCTTCAGGGCCCGGGGGCTGGTGCATGGGTTTCGGCAGTTCCGGCTCATTCAGATCTCACATTCACTGCAGCGGAGTGGGGCATTGCTGCTGCTATACGGCTTGGTCTCCCAATCCAGCAGCTGCAAGTGGCGGGGAAGTGTGTTTGTGGCGCAGCGTATGATGACCCAGCAGACCCGCATCATGCGCTGAGATGCAAGCACCAACACGGTCCATCTCGGGTGCATGATGAGGTGAAGTTTGCGGTGGCAAAGATCGCTAAGGCGTCAGGGGGGGTGGTGACGATGGAGGATAGTGCGGTGCTGCCGGGGAAGCGGGTTGACGTAGCGGTGCGACGACCAATGGCTGGGGAGGCTCATGCTTTAGAGATTAGTGTCGCGGACCCGCTATCACTGTCTCCATCTCTGCTAGGGCAGTGCGGGCGGTCTATAGGCGTGGCGGCAAAGGAGTGGGAGCGTCGCAAAACGGGGGATTACGCGCCTCTTCTTGCACGGAACCGAGGCGTGCAGTTCACCCCTTTGATAGTGGAGACGTGGGGGTGTCTCGGCGGTCGCTTCCGGCGGTGGCTTCGACAGCAGGGGGACGCGCACGTGGGGCTAGCTGTGTCACGGGGGGCTTGTCGGGAGGATGACACTTCGTTCTCGGCTTACCTTTTGGGGTCTCTGAAGGCGCTCATCGGAGTGGCGTTACAACGGGCGCAAGCTCGTGTCATCCTGCTTCGGGCGGCGTCTTCCATGGGGGGGTTGAATGTGGACTTGGTGGATCGGGAGAGGGACGATGTCGAGGTGGAGGGCGGGCCTCTTTGGGTGGAGGCCCCCTACATGGTGGATGTGCAGATGTGACTTGGGGGGGGGGGGGGGGGGGGGGGGGGGGGGGGGGGGGCGAGGGGGAATGGGGTGCGAGATGGGACGTCTGGTAGGGGATCCTGGTTGGGTTTTTTCTTTATAGAGTATTTTTATGGGGCTTTTTATGGGTGTTGCGTTTGAGTTGTTTCTGGTGTCTTTCTTTCCCGTTCCTCTCCTCTTGTGCGATGCTTTTCTTTGTAAAGATAATACTACTGATAGTTAAACCTGTAGCGTTCAGCGTTAGTAGTAAATATACCTGGCTGAAACGCGATATTGGTTGTACGTTCGTGGATGTTCGATAATAATACTAGTAAATATACCTGGCTGAAACGGGGCCACGTGGCGTAGCTAAACGTCCCTCTATTGATCGGTCAGACGTGGCGTTTCCCACCGCCAAGGTTTCATCAGGGAGCGGGGTGTGCTTCATGCACCTGGCACGGCGGACTTCGCAAATGACGTATGTAATCACGAACACAAGCTTCCTCCGCTCGCTTTGTGTTTATGAACGAATTAGAATACTGAAGTCGCCAAGAGCTGTTACCACTTCCTCTTCTATCACGCAACCGTCCCGATTTCCTGGATGGTTCCATTTCGTAACAAGCGCGTTGAACCACACCAAACCTCGCTACACCGTACTTGCAACTGTTAGACTAGCCCTATCACCCACAGCGTGTCGACGTGTCTAATTACTACACATGTCCTCCGGTATTTCCACACCCCCTACCCTCGTTTTTGCCAGACACCCTATACGGCTTGAGGATCGACGAGACAGACACCCTGACACCACGGGTCTATCAGTAAAGAACCGCCAGGTTCTGCCCATTCGAAACTCAGAATTGTAATCATATTGAGCGGGAAAAATTCCCAGTGCCATATGTTGGAGTGTTAAACTCGCATTGAGGTCGTGTCTTACTACCCTCGAAACTCCCGTGATCGTTTCTAACTACCTCCGAAATCTTATTTTTCGAGGGTAGGTACCCCAGGGCGTGAAGATAGGGGGTGTGGAATTATCGCAGGAAAGGTGTAGTAGTTCCCAGAAGGTCGGCTGGCTGGCTGGCGTGCTCTGCTCCCTCTCTCCGTCCGAGCCGCATCATTGCCTGATCTCTCTCTGAATCCCACGCGTCAGCAAATATATCGGGCGGATTCTTCGAGAAGTCTTCACTTACTTTTGGGAGCTGGAGGACAGAGTGTGCGAGTCGCAAGCCCTGACATCGAGAATCGAGGTCCTTTCCAATAAGATCGACTTCTGTGCGCTTCGACAACGAGTCGTGCTGGCGTTCTTCATTACGAAGCTATCTCCGCGCGTCCTCCGGTCGTCTGCTCTCGTCGGCCGTCGAATTCCGAAAGCTTCTCACACAACTTGGTCTCGCTGTGTAGGCATAGGCGAGCAATTTGCGCCAATCATGACCTCCGTTGCTGCAGCTTCCGCGCTCATCCGCGCACCTGCTTGCGCCTCCGCCGCGCCCCCATTCCCCATGGCCACCTCCGCCGCCAATTCCGCCGCAACTTCCGCGGCAGCTGCCCGTTACTTCTCCTCCTTCGCGCGTCCTTCCAGCCTCTCCTATCACTCTTCCGCCCCCCTGTTCGCGAATCTCTCCGCTTCGTGGCTCCGCCATCGCCAGCACCTCCGCCATCTCCGCGTCCTTCCGCAGTTCCGCGTATGCACCTCTGCCAGCGCAATTGATTCTGCAACAAGCGCGTCTTGACCTTTCGCTGACGCCTCGCGCGTCTCTGTCCCCTTCCACCCCTCCGTCCGCCTCCCGTTCCGCCTCCCGTTCCGCCTCTAATTCCGCCTCTCAATCTTCCCCTCGCCGCGTCAGCGCGTCGGCCGCGTCGACCCCGGAATCGGGACCCGCAGAGTCGGAGGAAGTTAAAGCCGCCGGCACTTCTGAAAGCGTAGACTCCGACACGGACGCGTTTTCGGAAACCGAATCCGTCTCCGCCACTAACGGGTCGGCCACTAACGGGGTAGCGGCGAGCGCCAGCAGCGCGACTAGCAGCGAGAGCAACGCGAGCGGGGAAGGCGGCGCGAGCGGTGAAGGCGATGCGGGGGTGCCGATCGAGCTTGAATTCGTGCCGCTGGCGGGGTTCCGGAAGCTCGGCGCGCAGCTGAAGATGCTGGTGGAGTGGCCGTGGCGACGCGTTAAGAAGAACTCCGTTCTCTACATGCGACTCAAGGGCAATGTAAAGCGCCTTAACTCTCTCTTTCTCTCTTTGCACTCGCCCGCCCTCCTCCTGCATAGCCACCGTCACCATCCCCCCTCTTGTTGACCCTCTCTCTTCCCTCTTCCCCCTTCCCCCCCGCTTCCTCCCTCTCTCCTCGCTTTGCCCCACCCCTCCCCACCCCCCCCTCCTCCCCCTTTTTCCCCCGCACGTCCAGATTCCCGAGATGGTAGGTTCGTCTTTCTCCCCGTCGCTCTCCCTCCCCGTGATTTGCGACAACCTCCGCAAGGCGGCCGTGGATCCACGTGTCTCCGCGCTGCTGCTCCACGTGGACCCGCTGCAGTGCGGCTGGGGCAAGCTGCAGGAGATTGCTCGCCACGTGGCGCACTTCCGCAAGTCAGGTGCGTGGCGCTTTGCTTGTATATACATGTGTGTGTATATATATATATATATAGATATATATAAATATATCTGCGTCTGTATCTATACTACTAATACTGCTGGGCGCTCTCACGTTCCTCCTTCCTCTGGCGCGTGAGACGAGACGTTTGGAGTCAAATCCTTCTTCTGAACTATCCTGTGCAGTTACCATCCTTCCTCCTTCACTTCGCATACGACCCTCCCTCGCAACAAACACACTCATCCCAGTCATCGCGTCCCCTCCTCCCCTCCTGTCCTCTCCTCTCCCCACCCCCGCATGCGCTGTGCATCCCCCAAACCCCCCCTCCCCCCCCACCCCCCACCCTCCCTGCGCCACCAGGCAAGCCTTGTATCGCGTACATGACGGTGGGCGGAGAGCAGGAGTACTTTATTGCGTCCGCATGCGAGGAGATCTACGCCCCCCCTGGCGCTTACCTCTCCCTGCGCGGACTGGCCGTGCAGGGGCAGTTTCTCGGAGGTATGATGGAACGAGGGAGGGGTGGGCAAGCTGGGGAAGAGGTTGGAGTGGAAGGAAGAGCGAGAGGAGGAGGAAGAGGGAGGGAAAAAGAGGGGAAGAGGGGAAGGGGGACGAGGGAGGGGGAAGTGGGAGGGGGGACGTGTGAGAGATGCGGCCAGAACAGCATTTCTGGCCGTTTAAGGGGAACGGGAAGGGAGAGGTGGGAGAGGGTTTGCTGTGGGGACAGAACGCAGGGGAATGGTTGCTCCAATCGCAGCACTCCCCAATCCACACCCATTGTCCCTAAACTTTCAAGCGTGCTGCAGAAGGCTGGCGTGCAGCCTCAGATCAGTTGCCCGTCCGACTCTCTTACACCTTCCCGCTTGCCTCCCCTCCCTCCCCCTTCCCTTCCCCCTCCCTCCCCCTTCCCTCCCCCCTTCTGCGTCCCCCAGGCGTGTTGCAGAAGGCAGGAGTGCAGCCGCAGATCGAGCGAATCGGCAAGTACAAGAGCGCAGGTGACCAACTGGCCCGGTCCGACATGAGCGAGCCCAATCGCGAGATGCTCACTGCTATCCTGGACGACTTTTACTCCACGTGGACCGCTGCTGTTGCTGAAAACAGAGGTGCGAACTTGGTTGGAATTGGTTGTGTGCGGTTGGTATGGCGACCAGCTGGCCCGGTCCGACATGAGCGAGCCCAACCGCGAGATGCTCACCGCCATTCTTGATGACTTCTACTCCACGTGGACCGCTGCTGTTGCTGAAAACAGAGGTATGCTGGCTGGGAGTCGGTTGTGCAGTCGGTTGTGCATGGATGGTCCGATATGAGCGAGCCCAACCGCGAGATGCTCACTGCTATATTGGACGACTTCTACTCCACCTGGACCGCTGCAGTGGCTGAAAACAGAGGTACATTGGTTGGTTGTGCGGTAGATATGAGACTATGCACCATAGTCGCACCATAGTCGCACCATAATCGGACTTTTACTCCCTGTACTGCTGCTGTGGTTGACAACAATAGAGGTGTGCCCATGCAGGCTTGTGTGCCCTGCTTTTCCGGTGATTATCCCCTACCCGTACTTTCAGCTGCGCCTACAGCCGTATGACACCTGTACCCGTGCTGGCGCCCACAAACCCACGTGTGCTGGCAGGCGTGGGGCAGGAGGCGGTGCAGCAGCTGCTGCAGGACGGAGTGCAGGAGGTGGAGGAGCTGAGCCTGTGGCGATGTAGAGTATTTTTGAGAATTCTAAAAAATACTCTACAGGTGCAGGAAGTGGAGGAGCTCAGCCCGTGCTTATACTCATATCCATGCCCTCAATGGTGCCCCTAACCTCTGCTCGTGCGTGTGCCTGGTCTTGGTGGCAGGCGTGGGGCAGGAGGCGGTGCAGCAGCTGCTGCAGGACGGGGTGCAGGAGGTGGAGGAGCTAAAGAGCAGGGGCTTCCTCACTGACGTCATCTACGGCATCCAGGTGTGTTGCGTGCTGTGCTGTGTGGTGTGGTGCGGTGTGGTTTGGCAGTCTGCTATACACCCTGCTTTCTCTTTTCCTTAGTTCATTCAGTTGTCTGCTTGTTTTGTGTGTGTGTGTGCGTGTGTGTGTGTGTGTGTGTGTGTGTGTGTGTGTGTGTGTATGTGTGTGTGTGTGTGTGTGTGCGTGCGTGCGTGCGTGCGTGCGTGCGTGTGTGTGTGTGTGTGTGTGTGTGTGTGCATGTGTGTGTGTGCATGCGTGCATGCTGTCAGGTGGAGGAGCTGTTGAAGGAGCGATTGGGGCAGGACAAGGAGAAGCCTCTTCAGTCCGTGGACGCCAAGTGAGTGTTGTCTCTCCTTGCCATACACTGCCGTGCCTTGCCTTACCTTACCTTACCTTGCCTTACCTTACCTTACCTTACTTTACCTTAACCTTACCTTACCTTACCTGAATGGTCCTTCATTAAATAAGCGTGATAAGTACAGCACATTAGGAGCACAACCATACAAACAGGGCAGGGCAGTCTAGGGCATCTCGAGCTCAGGCTCGAGCACGTGCATGAGATCTCCCGCGCTAAGGGGCTCCCCCTCGATGGCGGTGGGGGTTGATCCGGCCTCAAACGCCGTCAGTGTCTTGGCAGCTAGTGCGGATGCTTGCGCACGTTGGAGGGTGATGGACCAACGCTGCCTGTAAGAGTGATAAATCTTCGCCGCCTCCCTCGAGGCGGGCTCAGCGTTATGAAGGCGCTTGGCAGCAAGGTTTGCGCACAGGCGGAGAATCTCAAACACGCCTGGAGAGCAGTGCCCGTACGTCTCTACAGCCATCGCCAGGAAGCCGACCCATGGCGCTCGGTTGCGGTACTTGTGTTCTTTGCCCCGGGCTGCAATGGCTGCCGCCCAGCCAGGCGCTCTCCTGGCGCCCATTACCTTACCTTACCTTACCCTACCTTACCCCTTACCTTACCTTTCCTTGCCTTCCCTTGCCTTGCCTCCATTTTTCCTGCCACAGGAAATACGGAAAGGTATCGCCCGGGACAGTGGGGCTGGGTGGGAAGGAGCGCATTGCCGTGCTGCGAGCGGTGGGGGCGATATACGAGGCATCCCAAAAGTCGTTCATCTCCCCCAATCCTGTTCCTTTCCTCCCCCCTCCCCCCATCACAGGAAGTACGGCAAGGTCTCGCCCTCGACCGTGGGGCTGGGCGGGAAGGAGCGCATCGCAGTGCTGCGAGCGGTGGTGGCGATCACGCACGCAGGGCAAGGAGCGCGGCATTTTGAGGCGCCTCAAAGCTCCTTCTCATTCCTCATTCCCTTTGTTCCCTCCTCCCACAAAACAGGAAGTACGGAAAAGTATCACCGGCAACAGTGGGGCTGGGTGGGAAGGAGCGCATCGCAGTGCTGCGGGCGGTGGGGGCGATAACGCAGGGCAAGGAGCGCGGCGGGGGCATGGGAGGCGGCGGCGTGAAGGGCGAGAGCATAATCGAGAAGCTGCGGATGGTGAAGGAGAACAAGCAGTTCAAGGCGCTCGTGCTGCGGATCGACAGCCCTGGAGGAGACGCCCTTGCCTCCGATCTGTGAGTCTGGCGGAGTCAAACAGAGTCAAACGAAGTCATTGGGGTCAAACGGAGCCAAACAGCGTCAATCTGAGGCAGTGAGGTGAGCAGTGTCAGCCAAACTGAAAGGGGTAGCGGTTAAATGGGTATAGGTGGATGGGGTTGGTTGATTGGGCGTGAAGAGCGAGAGCATCATTGAGAAGGAGAACAAGCAGTTCAAGGCGCTCGTGCTGAGGCGATCCTCAGTCCTGGGGGGGATGCCCTTGCTTCGGACCCGTGAGTCAAGCAGAGTCAAAATGGGGCCGAGGAAGTTAATGGGGTCAACGAGGTCAACCAGTTGAAACACAATCGAACTACTAACTGTTACAACTGTTGTGATCTGCAAGAAAATATATATATATATATATATATATATATATATATATATATATATATATATATATAAATGAGTCACCCCCCTTCCCCTCCTCTCCCCTGCGTCTCCACCCCAGCATGTGGAATGAGACCCGAGAGCTGGCCAAGGTGAAGCGGGTGGTGGCATGTATGTCCTGACGGCACGTACCGCTTGTGCTTCCGTTCCGTGCCACCATGGCTAACCCCCTCTTCCCCTCTTTCCCTCTCCCGCCATTCTCACTCTTCCTCCACCAGCATGTGGAATGAGATTCGAGAGCTGGCCAAGGTGAAGCCAGTGGTAGCATGCATGTCTTTTTGCCACATACCACCTGGGCTTCCAAGTTCCAACCACATAAGCCCTTCTTTCTTATCTTTCCCTTCCCTTCGCACCCCAGCATGTGGAATGAGATTCGAGAGCTGGCCAAGGTGAAGCCGGTAGTGGCGTGCATGTCGGACGTGGCAGCGAGTGGCGGGTACTACATGGCCATGGCTGCTCCTCACATTGTGGCCGAGCCCCTCACTCTCACCGGCTCTATCGGCGTCGTCACAGGTACGGGTTTGTTTTGAGCTGACCCGAAGCAGGTTGGGCACCGCAGCACGGTCTGTACACACGGCACACGTGGGAGGAATGGATAAGAATCACATGGGATGGGTGGGTGGGTGGGTGGGCACATGCTTGAGTGGGTGGGTGGGTGGGTGGGTGGGCACATGGATGAGTGGGTGGGTGGGTGGGTGGGTGGTGAAGCCAGTGATGGCATGCATGTCGGTCGGACGTGGCAGCGAGTGGCGGGTACTACATGGCCATGGCTGCCCTTCCCCCTCACCGGCTCTATCGGCGTCGTCACAGGTACGGGGCAGAACACTAGAACACACATACTGCACCACAGGATGCAACAAACACACAGGTGTGCTGGAGGCAAGCACCCTGCTGCGCCACACATCGTCGCCGAGCCCCGCACTCACTCTCACCGGTTCCATCGGGTTCGACGCAGGTACGGGCTAGTTCTAGTGGTTGCTGTGTTGCATTGGTTGGTGGTGTCACGGGCATGGGCTAGCTGCAAGGTCAGTACAGGCTGCACCCACACTGCACACTGAACCAGCACAAACACAATGTTGCTAGTTGGAGCCAGCCAGTCCCCTGCAGCGCTCCTCTTGCTCTCTTGCTCTCTTGCTCTCTTGCTCTGCTGCGCTGCTGCTGCTCTCTAAGTTGACTTGACAACCTGATAAGCAGCTGGTCACAACCTCTTTCTCGCCCTCTTTTCTCCCCACCTGCCCCATGCTCTGCCGTGTGGCTTTGCCATGGCAGGCAAGTTCAGTCTGAGCGAGCTGTACAGGCGCATAAGCTTCATGAATCCATTGTCAACTCAATGATCCCCCCCTCACCCCTAATCCCGCAAACTCTGCATCTTCTTACTCTTGGCACGGCAGGCAAGTTCAGTCTGGGCGAGCTGTACGGGCGCATAGGCTTCAACAAGGAGATCATCTCTCGCGGCCGGTTTGCAGAGCTCAATGCGGACCAGCGCCCCTTCACGTGAGTGCCACGCCCTCGCCCACGCCCAGGCCCAAACTTGGTGCCTCGCCCAGGCCCAGGCCCAAACTTCCTTTCTTCCTTTCTTCGTTCTTCCTCTCTTTGGAGCGTCCTTAGTACTCTTCCTTTTCCAGACCCTAGCCCAGCCCGTCCTTGCCCTGCTGCTTTTGAGTCGAGTCAAAAGTCACCTCGAGAGTCACCTCTTGTGCCATGTTCATTTGACTCATGGCTTCACTGTGTTTCCTCTTGTCATCCTCTCGTATTTCCTTCCACACGGTATTTATTTCCATATTGCATGCATCCATACAGCCCTGACGAGGAGGAGTATTTCGCCAAGGGGGCCAAGATCGCATACCAGCGCTTCAGGAACAAGGCAGCCCTGTCTCGCTCCATGGAGGTATGCCCGAACCCCCACTCAATCCTACCTACCTGTCACCACCCTGTACCGAAAAACCCTTCTTAGCTACGTGAAAGGAATGATTTTTTGAGGCGTCCCAAGACCGCATACCAGCGTTTCAGAAACAAGGCAGCCCTGTCTCGCTCCATGGAGGTATGCTCCCCCACCCAACCCTACCCAGCTGCCACCCACCCTCTACCCAAAAAGATCACATATAATTGACTTCTGAAGTCATGCCATGCTTGCAGCTCCAGCCCGATTCCTATGCCTTCAGAAACAAGGCCTAACGGCCATGCTAGAGCGGGTTTGGAAGCCTCCACAGGGTAGGAAGCTAGGTCAACGCAGGGTACGGAGTGGAGGCTAGTTGCAATGCCAGCAGGATTTTGATATGGAGGCAGTGGCACAGAAAAGAGTCTGGACAGACCAGGCAAGAAACCAGTCATTCATGGTTCAACTCAAATGCTGTTCTCCCTCCCCCCCAACCCTTTTTCTCCATGCACAGGAGGAGGATATGGAGGCAGTGGCACAGGGAAGAGTCTGGACAGGCCAGGCCGCCCACAAGGCCAAGCTAGTGGATTCTCTCGGAGGCTTCTGGACCGCCGTGCAGGTCGCAAAATCAAAGGCTGGGATTGACCTATCTCAGCGCGTGCGTATCGTTGAGCTCTCGCGATCTCAGCCGTCCATCACCGCTCTGCTGTCAGGAGGAGCCCAGTCAGTTCTCGCCCTGTCTGGCTTCTTCGGCCCCGAAGCTCGTGCCGAGGCTCTCCGCTCCCTTGCTGCGGACTTGCTGCTTTCTCCAAGCCTGGGAGCTAGCTTCGGCGCCAGCCTCGGCAGCAGTGGTACCAGCTTCGGCAACTTGCTTTCTGGGGGAATTGACGCGAGCATGAGCGGCGTACACATTACAGGCAGCTCCGGTACAATTAACAACAGCCTGAACACTGTGGGTGTACAAGCAGTTATGGAAGGGGATATCACCGTCCGGGGAAGTGGCAGTGATACAGCAGCAGCTATTTACAGCGGTGCTGGTGGTTCTGCAGGTCTAGCAGAGCTGGCTGTGCTGCTATCCCCTGCTGCTGCTGCACTTGGGGGGGCTCTGGGCCAGAGCAGTGATGTGGAAGAAGGGAGGAATACCGTAGTGAAGAGTGGTTCTGACTCTGTAGATGTGTAGTGAAACAACCACTGGGATTCTGAGTGTCTGCGTAGTTGCGGTCAGGAGTGTCATGCCACAGTAACCTATCGGTGGCACCAGTGTATGTACTTTCATTATTTCCCACGAAGTGTTCATGCGATACGGTATGCCATTCCACTAACATCTTTGGTGAATTCACCCACAAATGAAAGCTCTGCTGTCGCAGCAGCACAAGCTGCTGGTAAATTTACTGTGTAGCTAAGCTGGTGTACGGTATGCTTGCAACCCGTAGGTACGGTATTGTAAGGAATTTTCTCGAATTCCTTATCGGGGTTGACTACTGCGCGTACAACCCGATTTTCGGAGTTCGCACGATCGGGCGATTTCCACGCTGCCGAAGCTCCTCGCGTCGCCTTCGGCATTCCCATCGCCAAACCTGCACCCAACCTCGCTTGTCCGAGGTTTCCTCCTAGCTAGGCTAGCCTACATTAGTTCTCGCATTCATTGTATTCTCAGATTGATTCAGTCACAGTCTCGTTATTCGTTTACCTGCGCACTCTCTTTTACAACTCATAACACCTGGTATCAAAGCTACTTTCCTAGTTCACCCCGCTTTTCGAGGGTAGTTTGGTGGCATAGGGTGTGGTTGGTTTAGTGACTACACGACGGTTGGCTGCAGAGGTTGTTAACTCAACCCTGCCCGACTCCGATAGTTCGTGTTTTCACTTGCCGGGTGGCCACGGGTACCCAACTGCCCACCAGACGTAGTGCTAGAAACATGGATCAGGAGGCTGTTAACCGACTGATGGCGCAAGTGGCAGAAATGGCGAGGGGCATGGAATCGCTGCAAGCGGAAGTGACAACACTGAAGGAGGAAAACGCCGAGCTACGCCGGACGCGAGGTGAAGCGCGTCAGACGTCGCCTGTGGACGAAGGCGAGGGCAACAGTCAAGTGATGGGCAATCCTCTGGACGAGCTCACACGCGACTTCGAAGAAGAAGATAGGCAGCGAGCGGCGGCAGCGCCAGTTGCAGTTACGACGATCAAGATCAAGCCCGTCAACCCGCCCCCGTTTAATCCTACGGACAAGACGACTACAGTGAAGGGGTGGCTGTTCGGGGTTGAAGTCTTCTTCACTGCAGCCGGAGTTAATGACGATGCCACGCGCATTAATTACGCAGTCTCGCTTCTTCGAGGTGCAGCACTTGAATGGTGGCGCCGGACCTTGGAAACAGGGACGTCGACAGGTGTGACACATGCGGCAGACGGGACCTCTACAGTGGTTAATCAAGTTGCAGAACCGATCTTCGGTGTGACCAAGATACGCACATGGAAGGAGTGGGGCGCAGCCTTACGGGATCGCTTCGAGCACGTATCCGCCTCGGAGCAAGCTCGCATGAAGCTGCGTGCATGGTCGCAGATGGGATCTGTCCAAGACTACACGGCGTCATTTATGGGCTTCGCCGACCAAATCGATGACATGTCGGAAGCTGAGCGGTTGGATAAATACGTGAGCGGCCTTAAGTACGAGATACAGTTCGAAGTTCGCCGCAGCCGCCCGACATCGTTCCTCGAAGCAGTACGCGTGGCAGAGTCAACGGATGCGCTGATGCAGTACGCGAGAACGGCTTCCAGGGATGGGAGAGGTTTTCGTGGCCAGACCCATCGGGCCACAATCAACGCCGTCCATACACCCGACCGCCCTCCTAAGGGTCAGTGTTTCCGGTGTGGGAAGGTGGGTCACTGGAAGAACGAATGCAAGGAGAAAATGCCGCTGACAGAGAACGACAGGAAGGAGCAGGGAAATGGGAAGAGTCAGTAAGTAGCGGGCCCTTTACTGACTGTGCTCCGTCGCCCGAACACCACCATCCCCACCGAGTCGTGGTTCCGATTCATGCAATCGATCGCACTCGGCCGAATAACGGGGATAATCATGTGGATCACCCTGTGCTGGTCGCTGGCAAGGTGGGGAAACATCATTTGAAAATGTTCGTCGATGGAGGGGCCAGCCATAGCCTCTTCAACTTGGCGAGCGCAAAAAAATGCAACATGCAACTTGACAGGTGTCTGCCCGAAATCGACGCACGACTCGTGGATGGGACGCCTCTGGCGATAACGGAAGAAACACGGACGGTGCGGATCGAGTGCGGCGAAGATTTCGGCTTCAGCATGAAGTTCCTCGCGACGACGCTGGATGGCTGCGACGTGCTGCTGGGACGCGATTGGCTGCGACGACACAACCCCGTCATCGACTGGACAACGGGAGCGTGCTGCGTCAGCAAGCACGAGGGGCTAATTAAGTTGCCTGCATGGACACCTGACTACATACAAGCCCCGTGCGTCAAAGCCATCACCATCGCCCACCACTTCAACAGGGGTGCGCAGCTGTTCGCCGTCTGCTTGCGCGAGTTGGCAGTCGACACCGACGGAAAGGACATCGAAAAGCTGTGTGCAGCTGTTCCTCCGGATTTAGCGGAGCTAATTCGACGGTACCCCGACATTTTCCCGGACGATTTGCCACCTGGGCTGCCACCCGAAAGACCCGAAGACCATAAAATCCAGCTGGAACCTGGCGCGCAACCTACTGTTCGGACACAGTGGCGGTTGACCCAGCCGGAACTCGAGGAACTACGCCGACAAATTGTTGCACTGTTGGAGAAAGGCTTCATTCGGCCGAGCACCTCCCCGTTCGCGGCACCGATTCTGTTCACTCCAAAGAAGGACGGCGGGCTTCGCATGTGCATCGATTATCGCGCGTTGAACCGGGTGACCATCAAATCTCGCTACCCAATCCCACGCACCGACGACCTTCTCGATCAACTTCGCGGCGCTCGCTACTTCTCGAAAATCGACTTACGTGGCGGTTACCACCAGATTCGGGTCTTCGCCGACGACTGTCACAAGACCGCGTTTCGTACACGCTACGGGAGTTACGAATTTACAGTGATGCCTTTCGGCCTCACGAACGCGCCTTCGACATTCCAACTGACCATGAACAGGGTTTTTCGCGATCTTCTAGACCGATGTGTCATCGTCTATTTGGACGATATCCTGATTTTTAGCAAGACACGGGAGCAGCATCTCCGCGACCTGGACGCAGTATTTAAACGGTTGCAGGAGAACCGCCTCATCACCAAGGGCTCTAAGTGCGAGTTTTTTAAGCAGGAGTTGGAGTTTTTAGGGCACGTCATCTCCCGCGACGGCATTAAAATTGACCCGGCGAAGATTAAAACCATACAGGAGTGGAAGGCCCCGACTAATGTCACGGAGCTTCAGAGTTTTCTGGGGTTCGTGAATTACGTCAGGCGGTTTATCCCGAATATGGCGGGGATAACCGGCCCGCTGACCGACCTGCTGCACAAGGACAAGAATTTCGTGTGGGGGGAGGAGGCAGAGGCGGCTTTCCAGGAGCTCAAGAATTTTCTCGTTTCTCCTCCTGTACTGCGCATCGCCGACCCATCGAAGCCGTTCGAAGTTGTAACCGACGCCTCTGATTTCGCCATCGGAGCAGTGCTTCTCCAGGATTTCGGGAACGGGCTGCAGCTGATCGCCTACGAATTACGCAATCTGCAAGCTGCCGAACGCAACTACCTGACCCACGACAAGGAGATGCTCGCCATAATCCACGCGTTTAAACTGTGGCGATGCTACCTGGTGGGCGCCGACGTCACTGTGCGCACGGACCACAAGTCCCTACAGTACCTGCGAGCTCAACCGAACCTCAACCCGCGACAAATTCGGTGGCTGGATTACATGGAAAGCCACTTCACCTACCGCATCACGTACAAGAAAGGGGCGAATAACATCGCCGACGCCCTGACCAGACCGACCGTACAATCCGCTGCTGTACTGATCACCCATTCGAACCCGCTACTTACAGGACTATTCACCCACGGCTACACTACGGACCCGTTCTTCACGACAGGAAATCATCAGCAGGCCACGACGCAGAAGGGGGATTATTACCTAAAAGCCGGCACCGACAGGATTTGGGTCCCCGCTTACCGGCTGCTGCGTGAACTCCTCATCCAGGAGGTCCACGATTCGAACTACTCCGGACACTTCGGGGTTGATAAAACCCAGAAATTACTGCACCGTCAATATTACTGGCCCGATTCTTCTAACGATGTGCAGCGTTATGTGTCCTCATGCAGGGTGTGCCAAGCCATGAAATCGACACGTCAGCGACCAGCTGGGCTGCTGCAACCCCTCGAGCCACCCGAAAGACCGTGGCAACAGGTGACGATGGATTTCGTCACGGGGATGCCAGCTGGGCCGTCCGGCAACGACGCTGTTCTCGTCGTCGTCGATCGCTTCACGAAAATGGCGCACTTCGCACCATGCCGAACGACGATCACAGCCGAAGAAACTGCGCGCCTCTTCATCTCAACGGTCGTGCGACTACACGGCATCCCTTCGGCGATCATCACCGACCGGGACCCGAAATTCACATCCAAGTTTTGGAAGGAGACATGGGCGCAGTACGGCACGAAGCTACAGTTCTCATCGGCATACCACCCACAGACGGACGGACAAACAGAGCGCACCAACCAAACGATGGAGCAGCTGATACGGACAAACTGCCCCGACCCCGCACGATGGGAAGATTCCCTCGCAATGTTGGAATTCGCCTTCAACAACGCACCGTCGAGCACGACTAATCACTCCCCGTTTTTCCTAAATTACGGGATGGATCCGACGGTCCCCACGGCGACTTCGCTCGAAAACCCGGTCCCGAGGTCACAAGCTTTTGTGACGGAACTTCAGCATATACGCGAGAAAGCAGCAGACGCAATTCGCAAGGCGAATATTACTTCCCGCAAATACACCGACCTCCTACGCCGGGAACTCGTCTTGACTACTGGGCAATTAGTGCTCCTCGACACGAAGAACCTGCACCTGCCCGGTCCATCGAAACTACGGCCCTGATTTTGCGGACCGTTCAAGATTCTCAAGATGGTGACACCTGTCACCGCGAAGCTGTTGCTACCAGACGACTGGCGCATTCACGACGCCTTCCACGTAAGCCTGCTTCGCAAGTTCGTGCCAGCCACGACCGACATTGCACGTCAGCAAGCTGCCCCGACAGCTCGACCTGTCCCAGAGCCGACACTCGACCCATTGAAAATTCTCGCCCATCGAGTTCGACTTGACGCAGCTGGCCGACACGTGGATTTCCTAATCCGCTGGACTGATCGCACCAGTGAGGACGACACGTGGGTGCCATCCGCCTCGCTCGACGCCTCGCCACTTGTTGGTGATTATTTGGCGCGCAAGCGTGTTTCGGATATTGACCGCCTTTCTTAAGGGGGGGGGTGGTGTAAGGAATTTTCTCGAATTCCTTATCGGGGTTGACTACTGCGCGTACAACCCGATTTTCGGAGTTCGCACGATCGGGCGATTTCCACGCTGCCGAAGCTCCTCGCGTCGCCTTCGGCATTCCCATCGCCAAACCTGCACCCAACCTCGCTTGTCCGAGGTTTCCTCCTAGCTAGGCTAGCCTACATTAGTTCTCGCATTCATTGTATTCTCAGATTGATTCAGTCACAGTCTCGTTATTCGTTTACCTGCGCACTCTCTTTTACAACCCATAACAGGTATCAACTGTCGTGTATGCTAAAAAAAAACCATGTGCTCTAATAACTTATGGAATTGGTGATGCATCATGGTAGCACTTTTGACTTATGGAATTGGTGATGCATCATGGTAGCACTTTTGACAACATTTGAAGAACAGTAACAGTCTTCTGGCCCTCTGCGTGGTACTACGCATTTTTGCAGAGAAATGTAAGAACAACACTTTCTAAAAACTTAGACGCTGACTATGGTGAGGTGGAACGGCAAGGGAGGGGCACTTACAAAGAGAAGGGAAAAGGGCAGCAAACGAGGGGAGAGGACCAAAAAGCGAGCGAGTGGGAAAGTGTCAAATGTTGTAGCCTATAGTGAGGTTTGTCTTAGGGGGTACAAAACTTAGGGTTAGCTATATGTACCCCAACCAACATCAATGCATCATCCATTCCTCATTCTGACATGGTATCAGTTAGGTTAGGATCCTGTGGGATCCCGTTCCTCCGTTCTCCGTTCGTATCTCCCGAGCCTGATCCTACCTCTCGTTCGTACCGGTTCCGTTGTTACCGCGCCTAGTGCCGAGCCTAGCGCCCTTCCCCCCGTCGCCTAGCGCCCTTTCCCCCCCGTCACGTCGCGCCCTTTTCCCCCGTTGCGTCGCGCCCGTTCCCCCCCGTCGAGTCGCGCCCTTTCCCCCCGTCGCGTCGCGCTCTTTCCCCCCGTCGCGTCGCGCCCTTTCCCACCGTCGCGTCGCGCCCTTTCCCCCCGTCACGTCGCCCTGCCCCGTCCCGTTGCCCCTGCCCCGTCCCGTCGCCCTGCCCCGTCCCGTCCCGTCGCCCCGTCCCGTCCCGTCGCCCCTGCCCCGTCCCGTCCCCGTCCCGTCCCGTCGCCCCTGCCCCGTCCCGTCCCCGTCCCGTCCCGTCCCGCGGCCCTGCCCCGTCCCGTCCCGTCGCCCCGTCCCGTCCCGTCGCCCCTGCCCCGTCCCGTCCCCGTCCCGTCCCGTCGCCCTGCCCCGTCCCGCCGCCCCGTCCCGTCTCCCTACCCCGTCGCGTCGCCCTCCCCCGTCGCGTCGCCCTGCCCCGTCGCATCGTGCCCGCCCTTTCCCCCGTCCCGTCGACCCTACGCCCTGGCCCGTCGCTCTAGCCCGCTCTTCCGCTGCGACTAAGTCCCACCTGAACCCTAATTTGCCTCTTACCTCCTGCTGTTACTCGCCTGCTCGTTCGCGTTAGTTTTCGCTATGGCGACTCCGCGAGTTCTTCGTTTCGACGCTGACGGCAGACCTCTTGACTTTTCCGTCTGGCTCCTTCGCGCTCGCCGTCTGTTAGAGAGTCAAGTCCAGGGGGGCGAGACCCTCTGGTCGCACGCTACTGGTGACCTCCCCGAGCCCCCCGCTTTAGGTCCTGCCCCTGACGATGCTGCTACGGCTCGCTTTGCCCGTCAGCGCGCTGACAGGACGGCTTGGACGTCGCGTGACGCTGCGGCCTGCATCGCACTCAGCAGCCTCCTCCCTGAGTCAGAGGAGGTCCACTTCACTCAGGTTCGCACCGCTGCTGCGTACCTCACTGCGATTAAGGCCCGCTACTCTACTCCCGCTACTGTCTCTCTTGGCCGTCTTTTCCTCCCGTTCCTGTTTCCTGATCTCGCCTCGTTTGAGCGCTCTGCTGACTTGATCGCTCACCTCCGCTCGCTCGACGCTAGTTACCGCGCTGCTTGCACTGAGGCACAGCTTGCACTGCTTCCTCCCCCCATGGCGATTACTATCTATTTCATCGCCACTAGCCTCCCTGACCGCCTTGCCTCCGTACGTGACGCGCTCCTGCTGAAGCACCCTAGTGAGCTGACAGTTGAGGTCCTTGAGTCTGCGCTCAAGGACGTCGAGAGCAACCTTCGCTCGGTAGCTGCCGCCTCTGGTGCTGTGCCCCCCCCACTCTTCCACGGGTGCACAGTCCCGCAGTTACCCACCTTCACTGCCTCTCTTGCCACTGCCGCTACTGACGCGACTGCAGCTGCTGTTACGACTGCGTCGCGGTCCCGCGGCAAGGGGGGCAAGAAAGGTGGTTCTGGTGGAGGTGGAGGCGGAGGTAGCGGAGGTAGTGGGGGTGCTGTTGCGACTGGCGGTGGTGGGAGTGCAGCGTCTGGAGAGACCTCTCGTGCAGCGGCTGGTGACTCCACTGCGCCTGCTGGTGGTGGCGACACCCGAGCTCGTCAGTCGTCTCCTGTACTGCCGGCCCCGCTAGGTGGAGCAGCGGCGTGGTACCAGGCTCAGCGTCAGCAGCGGCTTCAGCAGCAGCAGCAGCCCCTCTCCTCCCAGCAGCCTCAGCAGCAGCAGCGTCAGCAGCTGGCTCCGGGGTCGGGGCTGCGTCAGCCCCAGCGTGGTGCTGCTTACCCTCCCTGCACCTATCAGGTTCTGACAGGTCCTCGTCGGGGCCACCCTTGTGGCCGCTTTCACCCCCCTGGTCAGTGCTTTGCTCAGCTCACTGACACGGTCCGGTTGGCCTACGGGGTTGGCGGTCCTGCCCTTGACTGGCTTCCTCTGGTTCAGCGCTACGGCTCCGCTCTGTGGGGCATGTCTGCTGAGCAGTTAGTTGATCTGATTGGTGCTCCTCATGCTATGTATGCTGTTGTTGACTCTAGTGTTTCTGACTCTGCTTACTCTGGTGTTGTTAGCTTAGGTGCTAGCCTTGCTCAGTTGCCTGTTGCTAGTGTAGGTTCTTGTGTAGACTCTAGTCCAGCGGCTACCTCAGAGGACGGTTCGCTGTCGTTCACGCTGGACTCTGGAGCCTCTCACTGCTTCTTTCGTGACAGCACGACACTTACGCCTCTTCCTGCGCCTGTTTCTGTGGCGCTGGCTGATCCCACTTCGGGACCAGTCACCGCGCGTCACACTACCACCTTGCCGTGTCCGGCTGCTCCTTCTGGGTCTCTCACTGGGTTTCACGTCCCCTCGTTCTCCCGGAACTTGGTGGGCGTGCGACCCCTTGTGAGTCAGCACGTGGGTGTGTGGTTTGAGCCTTCTGGAGAGACTGCGGTGTGTGTTGACGGGGACTCTTACCAGCCTCTCGCCACTTTTGCTGCTGAGCCGGGCTCCGGTCTCTACACTCTTCACACTGGCCCGCGCGCTCAGCAGCGACTGCAGCAGCAGCAGCAGCAGCCTCAGCAGCGGCAGCAGCAGCAGCCGCAGCCACAGCGGCCGCCGTCGCAGCAGCCACTCCTCCCAGTTCCTGTCCCTCCCCCTAGTCTCCTCCCTGCGTCTCACCAGGTGGTTCCGTCCCCTCAGGTTGTCGCGTCCAGTCCAGTCGCTGCGTCTTGCTCCTGTCGGTCGCTTGCCCACCCCACCGTTCTGTGGCACCACCGGATGGGACACCCTTCTCTTCCACGTCTGCGTGCTATGTCTAGTCAGCGTCTGGTCTTAGGTCTCCCGCGTGTCTTGCCGTCGCTGCCGCCGTCCCTTGCACCACCGTGCGGTCCTTGCGTCGAGGGTAGGCTGCGTGCCACCCCTCACTCCTCCTCCCTTCGTCCGGCCACCGAGCCTTTTGAGACGCTGCACTTGGACGTCTGGGGCCCCTCTCCTTGCCCTGGCCCTGAGCGTGAGCGTTTCTTTTTGGTGGTCGTTGACGACTACTCCCGCTATACCACAGTGTTCCCCCTGGCGAGGAAGTCTGAGGTGACTTCTACGCTGATCAGGTGGTTGCTTACCACCCAGGACACTCGTGGTCGTCGTGTCAGCTGTCTCCACTCCGACCGCGGGGGCGAGTTTCGCTCCGGCATTCTCGCTGGATTCTGTCGCGAACAGGGCATTCGTCAGTCCTGGACGCTTCCGGAGTCCCCACAGCAGAATGGGGTTGCTGAGCGTCGCATAGGCCTGGTCATGGAGATTGCCCGCACCTCCTTGACTCACGCCCGTGCCCCCCATTTCCTGTGGCCATACGCAGTCAGGTACGCCGCGCACCAGCTGAACCTCTGGCCACGCGTCTCTCGGCCGGAGGCTTCACCGACCAGTCTTTGGACAGGGTCCCCTGGTGTCGCGTCGAGGTTTCGTGTCTGGGGGTGCTTGGCTCTTGTCCGCGACACCTCCGCGGACAAGCTCTCGCCTCGCGCCGTTCCTTGTGTCTTCCTTGGTTTCCCTGAGGACTCCTCTGACTTCACCTTTTACCACCCTCCCTCTCACCTCTCGTCGCTCCCCTCGTGCTCGTCCCTCGTCTCCTGTTCCCTTCACTGACCTTCGTACAGCCTTCCTTTGTTCTCGTCCACCTCGTCCGTCTCCGTCTGTGCTTCCGTCTCCTCCTGAGTCGGCCCTCACTGTGTCGCTTCCTTCTCCTGTCACTGACTACTACCGCACGTACCGTCCTGTTCTCTCTCGTGTTCTCGCCTCTCTTGTTACCCACCCTCGTGCCTCTGTGTCCTCTGTGTCCGCTCTTACTGCCGCAGTCACTGAGTTTGCCTCTACCCGCCGCCTTGACTTCGCCACCGCTCTTGTGGCTGCTCCTCCTTCCAGTCCTCTGGCCGTCGGGGGTGTGTCTGCCCTTGGCTGTGACGCCCTAGAGGACAGGCAGTTTGAGCTAGAGTTCCTGGCGGCCGCTTCCCCTCATCTCTGTGCCATGCTCCTCGCCCCTGAGGGTGACCCCGACGCCCTTGACATTCCGACTCCTCGCACTTACGCTGAGGCAGTGTCAGGGCCTTGGGCCTCTCAGTGGAGAGCTGCCATGGACGCAGAGATGGCCTCCTACAGATCCACAGGCACCTACGTCGATGAGGTTCCCCCTCCGGGGGCGAACGTAGTCGACGGCATGTGGATCTACAGGGTGAAGCGGCCACCGGGATCTCCTCCGGTCTTCAAGGCGCGCTACGTGGCTAGAGGTTTCAGTCAGCGCGAGGGAGTTGACTTCTTTCAGACCTTCGCGCCCACCCCGAAGATGACCACTCTTCGGGTGTTACTACACGTAGCAGCACAGAGAGACTACGAGTTACACTCTCTCGACTTCTCTACTGCTTTCCTTCAGGGCAGTCTTCACGAGGAGGTCTGGTTGCGTCGTCCCTCTGCCTTCACTGGCTCTTTCCCTCCTGGGACCCAGTGGAGGCTGAGGCGACCGGTTTACGGTCTTCGTCAGGCTCCTCGTGAGTGGCACGACACCCTGCGTTCTACCCTGTCTGACCTTGGGTTCCAGCCGTCTTCTGCTGACCCGTCGCTGTTCGTTCGTCGTGGCCCCACACCTTTCTTTGTTCTGGTCTACGTTGACGACCTTGTTTTCGCCACCCCTGACAGGGTTGCTTTGGCACACGTGAAGTCCGAACTGCAGAAGAGACACACCTGCACTGATCTTGGTGAGCTGCGCCACTACCTTGGCCTGCAGATCACCAGGGACAGAGCTGCTCGCACCATTACACTTTCACAGTCGCACATGGTGCAGCAGGTCCTTCAGCGGTTCGGGCTTCAGCACTCCACAGTACAGCGCACACCTCTTGCTGTTGACCACAGACTCACTGGACCCTTTCCTGACGAGCCGTTCGAGCCTAGTGGTCCCTACGCAGAGCTTGTGGGTTGCCTCATGTACCTGATGACTTGTACTCGCCCGGACCTCGCCTTCCCTCTCAGCGTTCTTGCGCGCTTTGTTGCGCCAGGGAGACACCGTCCTGTTCACTGGACAGCAGCTGTGAGGGTGGCGAAGTACCTAGCGACGACGTCAGGCGTGGGGCTAGTTCTTGGAGGGCAGCAGTCTGTCGTACTTACTGGTCACTGTGACTCCTCTTACGCTGACGACGCTGAGACTCACAGGTCTACTCAGGGGTACTGTTTCAGCCTGGGTTCTGGAGCTGTTTCCTGGCGGTCCACGCGCTCCTCTTCGGTCTCGACCTCTACAGCTGAGGCTGAGATCTACGCTGGTGCCATGGCGGCACAGGAGCTGCGTTGGTTGACCTTCTTGCTCACCGACCTTGGTGAGCGGCCGAGCTCTGCACCGACCTTGTTCACTGACAACAAGGCGTCTATTCTCCTTTGTCGAGAGCCACGACTGGAGAGCAGAGTGAAGCACATTCACGTCAGGTACTTTCTTCTGCGAGAGTTGCAGAGGCGTGGACAGGCTCGCTTTGAGTTTGTGGAGTCCGAGGCCAACACTGCAGACATCTTCACCAAGGCGCTTCCGCCTTGTGACCACCAGAGGTGCTGTGTGCAGTTAGGCCTTGTTGACACTGGTTCTCGTGTTGCTTAGGCTTGAGTGTACTGTTTACTTTGCTTTCTATATACCTCTGTTACTTCTTGGACTGGCCTTGTGGCCACTGTTGTTTGTGCTCAGACTGTGTGGTGACGTTGTGATCCACCCTGAGCTTCGTTTCTTGGACTGGTCTTGTGACCGTACTCGTTTGGTTCTGCTAGACACCCCTCACTTAGGCTATGGGGGTGTGTCAAATGTTGTAGCCTATAGTGAGGTTTGTCTTAGGGGGTACAAAACTTAGGGTTAGCTATATGTACCCCAACCAACATCAATGCATCATCCATTCCTCATTCTGACAGAAAGTGTGAGGGAGGGGGGTTGGTGGAGTGGAGTGCTAGTGGTTGTGTCAGGGAGAGGAGTGGAACTAGCAGTGGAGACAGGCTTCACAGGAGGGGAATGAAAGGATGTAACAGGTCATCTGGGTCTGGGTGTCTGAGGTTGTAATGAGGGGAGAAGCATAGAGAAGAGAGGCTAAGAGAGGAGAGGAGAGGGGAGGAGATGCGAGGGGGGAAGTGAAGGAGAAGAGACGGGAGGGAGAGGAGGGGAGGGGAGGGGACGGGATGGGAGGTGAGGGATGAGAGAGGAGAGGAGAGTGAACCAGAGGCGAGGGCCGAGTGGAAACGTGACAAGAGTGGAAACGTGGCGCAACCAGACAGGTAGGTGGCAGAGCAGACATGGTAACACACGGCAGCTGGAATAGGGGTGGGATGGATTTAGAGTTGACAGGAACAGAGGGGTGTTGGCATAGCAGGCGGTTGGCATAGTGGGCGGCTGGCATAGTGGACGGCTGGATCATTGGACGGCTGGATTAGGGGACGGCTGGCACAGTGGGCGGCCGGCAATGGCTTAGGTTGCAGCAGGAGGGCGGATGGAACACAGAAAGTGACTTGAATGACACGGGGTGTAAGAGTAGGGTGTAGGGAAGGGGGAAAAGGGAGACGTGAACGAGGATGATGGAATTGGGGTCATGGCAAAGGGGAACGAGGGGGGAGAGTGTAGGGGGAAGTATAGGGGGAAGTACAGGGGGAAGTGGAGGGGGAAGTGGAGGAGCGTATGCCTGGGCGAGTGCATGTGTGAGAGAGGAACGCGAGAGAAACGGAGAGAAGGGGGGGATGGGGAAGAATGAAGAACAATGTAGGGGATAGGCGAAAGAAGATGAGGGAGGATTAGGGCGGAGGGGGGTGTGGAAAAGAGGGGGGGAAGAGGGTTGGGAGGAGAGTACCAGGAACAGACTAGTTGCGCGTTTTTTTTGCCACACTCGGTGTTCGTTCACACACTTAGTAGCAGAATTGGTTCATTAACTCTTGCCAAGAAAAAGGAGGGGAAAAAAAAAAGCAAAACCCATGCTTCCAAGAGTGCAAATCAACAGCTACAAGAAATCAAGGGGATTGCGCTCCCTTCGTCGCACACGTAGGCAATCCTAAACCCTGCTAAAACCCGGACTGGAAATCCAAGCAATATCTATGGCCTGAACCGCATCGACTCCGCCTGCAGTAACATTCTAAGTGGCATAAACCCCGAGTTCCAAAACCTACCATATAACACTGCCCCAATCGCTCCACTGTGCGCGTCTGACTTAACCTCCTCCTCCTCCTCCTTCTCCTCACATCTCGCGCAAGAAATCGACCGATCATGAAGAAAACCGGCTAGTTTTTCTTACCTTATCGCTCTTTCCTCCTCACACCATGCTCCCTCCTTCCTTATCCATCCTCCCTCCCTCCCTTCTTCCTCACACTCGCTAGATCCACACGCTGCATACCGTCGCGCATCTACGACGTCTTCTTTTCCGCAACAGCGTCCCCGGCGGCGGCGGCGGCGGCGGTGCCCGATTTCTGCGATCCGGTCAGCTTCGCCAGCGTGACGAACGACACGCCGCCGATGATGTTGTTGAGCCCTCGGAGCGCGAAAACGACCGCCTTGAACACGCCGGGCGGCAGCCGCGCGCCGAGCGCCATCTCGATCCCGTTCAGGCTCTGATACCGCAGGTTGCTGCTCAGCCCCAGGTGCAGAGCCCACGTGGCGGCGTTGAGGATCGTCGGAGGCGCTTCGTTCATCACGACGAAGTTCGGATCGAGCTTCTTGCGCACCGCGAGGAGACCGTTGGAGATCGCGGTTCCGAACAGCCCGGCGACGAAGCCGACCACACCGAATTGAATACCCTTATACGCGAACGTGCCAGCGCGCTGAATCACGGAGTATTTCCCGGGCTCGAACATGTGACCTGTCGGGCTCGACGCGAAGATTCCGGGCAGGGTAGTGGCGGCGGCGCCGGCGGCGGAGGTGGGAGCGAGGAGGTACATGAGCGTAAAGTTAAGAATGGATCCAACGACGAGCGTGGAGAAGACAAAGTCGAGCTCGTTCATGCCGAAGTTAGGGCGCGCCGCCATGTCGCCGATAACGCACGCCGTCACGCCGATGACCATCTCCGCGAGGACCTTGAACGCGAACCCCGGATCGGCCGCGATGCGATCGTTCCATCCTCTAAGGAAAGCCGCGAAAGGGTTAAGCCCGAAGCCCCCTCCGCTGCTGCTGCTGCTGTCGCCGCTTCCGCCGCCGCCGCCGCCTCCACCGCCGCCGCCGCCGGTGCTGCCGCCATTGCCCGTTCCGTCAATCCCGCCAGTAGCTGCTTGTGGTCGAAAAGAGTCTGAAGGCGATGCAGATCTGTGAGCAGAGGTCGGGGTTTTAGATCCGCCGAGGAGAGGGTTTGTCGACTTACGTGAGCTGAGGTTAGCTTGTCTGCGTCGAGAACCGCCGGGGGATACGCACACAACAGGCCGCGCGGCCGACGCGGCTGTTCTCGCGGTGCTGGCCAGCGGGAAGGAGAGAGCTTTTGCCTGTGCCGGCACAATCGCCGTCGATATCGGCGCCATCGGTGCGTTATCTGTCAACGACTATGTGAAGCAGGTTTAAGCTTCTACTTGTGCTGGCTGGACGCTAAGCAGGGTGATTTGTTACAAACAGATCTGATCTGGTCGTTTCAACAGGGGGTGGCAATGCCGAGTTGAACCAACTCTGAACAAAGCTTGTAGTGGGGGGGAGGAGATTGAAGAGGGAGTTGCGGGTAGAGGGGAGCTTGGGCCCTAGCCGTGGTAACCCTGCTCTGATGGGCCAGGAGGAACCAGCGGTTCCAGGGAAAACCACATAGGGAATTGGCAAAATGCGATGCGAGATATTTAGTGTGCATTTTCTGGCAAAAACAAATTATTTCCTTTTGCAACTACACTTTCTGGATCTCGCTGCAGCCTGAAATGTTTCTGATTGGTGGTGGCAGATCTCAAGAACTGTCGTTCAAGGCTTCGACCAGTCGTAGAGCACAGATGGCTGAAACAAGCGACGAATGCGAAGAGAGAGATCCCGATGGACGGTGGAAATTGCGAATAAGCGCCACGTGCCGAAAAGCAACCCCTCGATGCTGGTTTTGCGACTACCAATTAGAGGCGAGTTTTAGGGATTGAAGAAGTAGTGAGGGGTAATCTTGAAAAATTATCTGCCCACAACAAAAAATTATTCGCCGCATGTAGACCACAGAAAGGCACCATTGTCTTTCCAGCTCAGATCAATTTGCACCCTTGGAATGGCTCATCCGCTAATTGAGGAGCCATAAAATAAAGTGGTCGCTGCGATTGGCGGAGAATATGTTCTTCCAACAGAAGCCCTTCATTACTGATCAATTCAATGAGCGAGGCGGACAGCATTCAACATGTACCGGGTATGGCACATAGACTATAAAACGGAACATAGATAAAGGTCAGACTAATCAAAGCAAGCTTATATTGGAACAAGGACATTACATACTAGTTATGTTGGCAAAAACGGGGAAACCACCACCATTGCCCCATCCTGCAGGCAAAGTAGAAGAAAAACTCGAGGTTATCATTCAGGGTGACTAACCGTTATGCAAAATCAAAGACCACCTAACTACATGCACTCACTATCGTGCTCGCAATGACGTCGAGGCCATTGGGAGCTGCTGCCACTGCAACGACCGGAGAAGTGACAGCACCAACATACGGTGATCTTGTTATTCGGTTGCTTTCTCTAGCCTTTAGAATTGCCATCCTGACATCAACAAAAGTGGGCAAAAAAAATACATGTTAACTAGAGAGTTGATTCAAACAATCACACTAGGGAAATTGTTTACCCACAAATGAGGCTTGCACAAAGGCTGGGAGCAAGATAGCAGCGGGGGGGGGGGGAAAGAATCAGGACATCAACAAACGGTGGTGCCTCACCCGTTATTAGATTCAGTCGAGGTTGGGGTGGCATGAGGTGAACCCAAGCCTAGATCAAGGAAGAAGAGGTGAGAATCCCTGGCTGAGGGTACACACAGTACCTGATGGGAAGCAGGGAAGGAGGGACAAGGTGGGAAGAAGAGAGGAAAAGAGCAAGATAGGAAGAACGCAAGAGCGCTAAAGAGCAAGCGAGCAAGAAAAGAACTCAAGAGATCAGGAGTTGACTACAGGCCTGGTTGAGAGGCTAATGGGATCAACCAAGACGCACGGATTGCGGAAGCCAAGCGGGAACCCGGCGGCTGGCAAGGCTCCAAGTCCATGAATCCACCACCGGTGGCGCCACTGCCATGCGCTGCTGCTGGTGCGGTTGGTGCTGCTGGTGCTGCTGGTCGTATAGACTCTCGTCCTCCTCGGCTTCTGGCTGTGTGTTCACCCAGGGAGGAGGCGGGCAGTGGATGTGGGAGAGGGAGAGCGAGGGCACATGCAACACTCCACTCCTGCAGGAATATAGGGAGGGTGCGGGGGATTGGCAGGAAAAGGGACAGGACTTTGAGATAAGTGGGGGGCATGGGATGGCAATGGGACAGGAGAGAGTGGGATTGAGAGGCATGGTGGGAGGGGATGTGGGAGAACGTGAGGCACAGAGAGGGCGCATATAGCAGCACTGTACACAAGATTGAGCAGGTAGGGTGGGGGTGAGTTTCTTTAGCGCCCACTTGTGGTGAAGCCAGTGTAATGCGGAATTCCTTCTTGAGGAATTTCAAAACGGACTCTACTGAAGGCGCGTGAAAGTGAAGCCCGTGGGAACGAAGGAGGGAGAGCATGGAGCGTGGCGGTGGATGTGAAGGAGAGAGTGAACGTGGTTTTGTTGTGCATGTGGGACGACTTTTGAGGCGCCTCAAAACTCGGAAATTTTTGAGGCGCCTCAAAAGGAGAGAGAGCATGGAGCGTGGTGGTGGATGTGAAGGAGAGAAGCAAGCAATTAGAAAACGAAGTAGTTTTGTTGTGCATGTGGGTGTGGTGGAGCAAGCAAGTAGAAACGGAACGAATTGAACCTTTGGAGCAAGTCGGTTGCTGGATGGAAGAGAGAAAGCGAGGAAGGAAGGGAGGGATGAAGAGAGGGAGGGAGGGAGGAAAAGAGGGGAAGAGAGGGCACGTACCAACCGTTGTTGAGATGGAAGGAGAGGCGGGAGGCAGATGCAGGGTCAAAGGACAAGTGCTGCACGGCAGAGGACGTTGTGCCTGCTTGCTGCTGCTCGTGGTGAGAGGCCATGGCAGAGGATATGGAAGAGGATATTGAAGAGGATAAGGGGTAAGATGGCTGCTTCTGGAAAAAGAGGTGATGGCTTCTGATTTGATTTGAACATGGTGTTTAAGTCATGAGGTGCAGGCGGGTATCACGAGCCACTCATTAAGAAATCATGTACAAGCCACTCATTCACTAGCAAATCACTCACTAGCGAATCAATCAATAGCGAACCACACTCGCTTACCTGCAACGAGGGCACAGAACCGAAGAGATGTGAGGTGGAGAAGAGGTGGAACGGGAGGGCTCCATGCTGTGGGGACACAGGGAGAGATGAGGGGGTGAGGGTTATGGGGGCATGGACGGAGAATAAGAGAAGGAAACGGAAGGAGGGAGCAAAGTGACAGAAGGAAGTGTGAGGCAGACAGTCAATTCTGAGCGACAGTTTGGATGCATCTCGCCCCTATGGGGTTTCTGGTTACTTAATGGAGAGAGCGCACCTCTCGCCCAAAGCAGAAGGCAGACGATGCAGTTGCAGTTGCAGATGGAGATGGGGAGGTACCAAAGAGCGAGGGAGCAGCAGGCTGCTGTTGCTGCAGTGTCCTTGTTGTTGCACCTCTGCCGTGCCATTGCATGCCAACACGCCTTCCATCCGCCCTTGCTTCTCCTTCTCTTGAACCGCTTCTTTCCCTTTCAGTCAATTCACAACCAGCTGTTTCTAGCACTTGTGCTACTGCTGCTGGCACAGATGCTGTTCCTGTTGCTGTTGCTCCTCTTGCTGCTCCTGCCCCTGCGGCTGCTTCTTTAACCTGAATTGCACAGCTTACATCACCACCAACACCACCACCAGCACCACCTTTGTGGCTCACATGCCTAGGGGAACCCCACACGGATTCACTCCAACCCTGCGATCCCAGCAAATCTTTGGGAGTGAACGGCCCAGAACTACTCTCCTTTCCCACAGATGGATTTCTGTGAAAACCCATAGATTTTCTCTCGAAGCATCGGAAAAACGTCCCTCTAACCAGGTCCAACTCAGCACAACCGCTCTGCACCTTGTCGAATCCCCTTTGAAAGCTTGTCATATCTAGACTTCCACCTTCGTCCATGCGTGTCCCCATGCCTGTCCCCGTGCCTCTGGCCTTCTTTCTCATGCCTTCCAAAGCTTCTCGAGCGCTCTCCCTACCCTGTCTCTGGCTATAGAAGCTGCTTCTGCCACCAGCCATGCTGCCACCAACCATGCTGCCACCAACCAAGCTGCCACCAACCATGCTGCCACAAGCCGTGCTGCCACCAGCCGTGCTGTCATTCCCACTACCTCTGCTGCTGCCGTTCCTCATAACATTGCTGTTGCCATGGTCCTCCCTCACGTTTCCACTGCCACTCCCCATTCCGTTAGACTCACTTGCACGCTCCCTTGCGTCACTCTTAGCCCTCTTTGCACACTCTGCTGCTGCATCTCCGATCTCGTGAATAGCTCGCTGAAAGTCTCTTCCCCTTGCCTTTTCTTGAACTCGTTCTGCTACTCGTTCTCGTGCACCCATACCCTTTCCTTCGGCTATTTCTCCCCGCTCTCTCACTTCAACCTTTGCCCTGTCCCGACACCCATCAGCACCGCGTACCACTCCTATGTCTCTATCAATATCCCTCTCAACCTCTGCAAGCAACCCCTCTTCCACCAGCCTCCTACCATCCTTTTCCGTCACCCCATTCCTTCCTTCCCCTGCACCACCTACACCTTCCGTGCTTCTCACACCACTCCCCCCACCATTTCCGCCAATAACCAGTCCTGCATTCCCCTTGCCACTTCTTCCACTACTGCTGCTCGCCTGCGCTCCTAATACTGCGTTACCTTTCTTTGACAACTCACGAGACGCCTCGCTGGCTGCTCCTGCTATTGCTGCTTCTGGCGCAGCTGCTACTGCTGCTGCTGCTGCTGCAGCCGCATGTTCCTTAGACGAAACGGCAGGATACGGCAAACTCTTGCTGTGCTGCTGATGGTGGTTCCATGCACCTTCCTTACAAGTCTCTCGTTCTGCAAGCGACTGTTGCAATGAGGAGGATGCTGATCGCGGGAAAGAATGGTGGTTTCCTGAGTGTCCGGTGCCTTGGCGCAGGTCCCACGCACAGATGGCACCGTCAGTGCAGCCACCATAGATGACCTGTTGGTGGGGAAAAGCGAGAAGGGGAGGGATTTTGAGACCCCACGAAACTCGTCACGAATTTTGAGGCCTCTCAGAAGAGGTGTTGAGTGCCTTGCCGCAGGTCCCACGCACAGATGGCGCCATCAGAACAGCCACCATAGAGGACCTGTTGGTGGGGGGATGGCAGAGATGCAAGAGGGAGAGGCTTTTGAGACCCCACGGAGATCGCCACTCGTGCGGCGTCTCACAAGAGGTGTTCAGTGCCTTGCCGCAGATCCCACGCACAGATGGCGCCATCAGCACAGCCACCATAGATAACCTGTTGGTGGGGGAAAGCGAGAAGATAGGGACAGGGAGAGGGATTTTGACGCTTTAAAACAATTCTCTCTTAAAGCGCCTTGGCGCAGGTCCCAGGCACAGATGGCACCGTCAGAGCAAAGCAGCCACCATAGACGACTTGTTGGTGGGGTGGTGGCAGAGGAGAGAAACAGGCCTTTTGAGCCATTTTCTGAAACGACTCAAAGTGTGGGATGTCCCGAAACTCGACTACTGCGGCGGAGTTATAGGTGCATACAGAAGCATATGTGCTTCGGATAATGGGGCTGCTTCTAAGTCAGCTCCAGAACAAAAAACAGGGAAGTGAAGGGGCCATACAGACTCATGTGAGCTTCAAATAATGGGGCCTTACAGAAGCATAAGGGTCACATGAGTCTGTATGGCCCCTTCACTTATTCACTTACAGAAGCATCAGGGTCAGGTGCGAGGCACTTGAGAATGGCGGTGGCAGGAGTTCGCCTGGCGTCAGGGAGACGGAAGAGCATGGCTGGGGAAGAGAGAGACGCCCTGATGTCCCACAGAGCTGCTCGGGACGCCGTGCATGCTGTGACACTGCCAGGGGGGAAGGGGAGTAGGGGAAATCAAAGCAGCGGAATGAGCGCAGGGGAATGCGAGCAGGGGAATGAGTGGCACGTGACAGGTTGAGGAAGCGAGAGACGCCCTGATGTCCCACAGAGCTGCTTGGGAGGCCGTGCATGCTGTGACACTGCTGCGGGGGAAAGGGAGTAGGGGGATAAGAGCAGGGTTACAGATGGAAGGTTGTGTGATAGCGTGTGGGTGCATGATCGCACGGGTGCGAGATCACAGGAAATGGCATCACATGGGTGGGACCATGGAGCCCTGCATGAGAACTAGGGGGAGGAGAAAGGCCACATTGAAAAAATATCATTTTGCATCATGGGTTGGCAAATTGGGAAAAATCTTGGAAGTAAACAAGGGTGCTGGGTTTCGAGGCGACTCAAAAATCGGCTCACCAGGAGGAGTAGGCGGGGAGAAAGGCCACATCGGAGAAGGATGGTGCTGACACAGATGATAGGAGCTGCAGTCGTGACGGTGGGAGGGACTGGTGGGGGGGATGGGGGGGTGAGCCGGTGGGGAGGTGTGGGTAGGGAGATGTTACGGTGGAGAGTAAGGGGGTAGAGAGATGCGCGGTGGGGGGTTGGGGAGGTGGACAAAACAGCAGCAAGAGTAGAGAGAGGGGAGGAAGAAAGGAGGGAAAAGACGGTCGACGCAACGGCGGAAAAAAATGCCATGGTTTTACAGGGCGATAGTCTCACATGGCCTTTTAAAACCATGTGAGAGGTGGTCTTACAAGGCGAGAGAACTGATGTGAAGCTTCTTTGAAGGAGCAGAGGTGTACAGACGGAGTGCAATCGGCTAATGCTATCTGCTCACATGCACATATGCATGCACGCAGACATGCATGCATTCACGAGACCCCCGCACTCCCCCTCCCCTCCTCACACACACACGCACGCACACACACACACACACACGCACACGCACACGCACACGCACATGCACGCACGCGCACACACGCACACGCACACACACACACACCTTCCAGACAAAAACCCGCATGCGCACACAAAGCACGTGAGTGTGAGAGTGTGTGCGCGCGCGGAGGGAGATGTGCACGTGAAGTGAACATACAGCTGACATGCCAAGCAGCTCTGGAGGCCGTGTCAGATGGCATGTGGGTGCACATGCCATGCCGTGCTTAGCACGTGCGATGCAACTCGAAATTGCTATGCCTCGGACATGCGATGCAACTTGAAATTGCTATGCCTCGGACATCCAATGCAACTCGAAATTGCTATACCTTGGACATGCAATGCCTCGGACATCCTACTCCAAAGACACTATAGCCATCGCCATGACACACACTTCCTTTTCCCATCCTCCTTCTCCCATCCTCCTCCTTCTCTCCTCTCACCTGCCCTGTCGTTCTGTGAGACCCCCATGCCATCCCCTCCACCGCATTCCGCCCCACGCGGCATTCTAGCACTGGAGAAAGGTCTGCGGGTAAGCGGAAAATAGAGAGATGGGGGAGGGAGATGGGAGGTGGGGAATGGGAGGTGGGGAATGGGAGGTGGGGAATGGGAGATGGGAGATTAAAGATGGGAGATGGGAGATGGGAGATGGGAGATGGAGCGTGCTGTGTGTGGAGGAGATGTGCGATGCAGCGGAGGAGTAGCCGGAAAGACATCCCAACACTAGCGGTGCCACATAACAAGGTGGCACAACACAACACAACCATGATACATTCGAATTCCGAGGCGCCACATGACTCACTCACACGTAAAGCGTACCATGCACAGAGGAGATGTGCTGTGCAGCGGAGGAGTAGACTGCGAGCAGGCCCGTCGAGGTAGCAGCAGCGAGGCGAGGGGCGGAGAAGGACAAGGGGTGGAATGCCAGGCAGGAGATGTGCGGCCTGAAAGCACGCATAAGGAGATTTCGGGGAGAAGAAGGTGAGGGAAGAGGGAGGAGAGGTGAGAGGGAGACACAGGGAAGAGGAAGGCGTGGAAAGAGGGGGAAAAGTGCGAGGGTGGAGAGGGGAATGGGGCAAGAGGGTGGGCGGGAGGTCAGGAGGGAAGGAAAAGGAGAAGGATGGGTGGAGTATATGAGGCAGTTCATGCTAGGAAGAAGAAAAACAGGAAATGGAAAAATGGAAAAGGAAAGAGACAAGGGGAAGGCGACAAAGGAGAAGGCGAAGGCAAAGGAAAAGGAAAAGGAAAAAGAGAAGGGGAACGGGAAGGGAAAGGAGAAGGAGAAGGGGAAAAGGAAAAGGAGAGGGGGAAGGAGATGGAGAAGGAGAAGAGGAAAGAGAAGCAAAATTCACCTGGGAGCAGGGGTGGCAGCAAGGAGAGGGAAACCGACCTGTGGAGAACCAGCCACATTGGACACAAACAAACGCAAGAGGCGAGTGGAAAGGAATGAGTACCCCGCATCTCACGAAACAGACGCGAGCACACGTGGAACCAATTACGCACATTCAGGAACAGACATTACCCCATGCTGATGCATGCATGAATAGCACACCTGCTGGGTTTTTAGAAAGTCTGGGCACAGAGTAAGAGTTTGGGTGTACGACTGTAGCAGATGCTGTAGCGCGCCGAGCCTGGCAATGGGAGCAAGGCGCCCGGTAACCTGCCATTCTAGCGTTGAGATTAGCCTGGGGAGTGAAGAAGGAAAGAAGTAAGGGGAATCGGAAATGGACGAGGAAGGTGTGACATGGAGAACGAAGGGAAGAAGGGAGAAGGGAGAAGGGAGAGAATAATAAGGAGGATTCTGACGCAGCGTGGAGAAGAGCAGTTTCAGGTGGTGTTGGTCCGAATGCGGGAGCCAGGAATCGAGAGTAAGGGAAAGATGTACGTGCCTTCGCCGAGTAATCCTCCTGCCGCGATCGCCATCGCCGGTTACTAACGGCAGCTTCCCTCGCACGACGAACCGATCCATGGCTCCCGTCTTGCTGACGCTCTTCGGATGGTCTTTCGCGTCGCCGTCGACTATACTAGTCCGCGGCGCGCCGCCTCGCACGACGAACCGATCCATGGCGCCTTTCCGCTCCGCCCTGGATTCCACCTTAATCGCACTCTTCGTCGCGCCTTTAGTCTCAACCATCGCATAGAGCAGCAGCAGCAGCAGCAGCAGCAGCGCTTAACGGATAGGAACGATTGAGTTGTCCTGAAACTCAATACGCACGAAGATTTCAAACAAGAGCTGGGTGAACGAGTTTGCGACGCCGATTCCTAAAGGACAGGCTGACCGAGAGGCGCAAGCGGACGGACCGAAAGGCCAAGAGACTAACAGCGAATTATCTTCTAGGTCCCCGTCCCAGTGAATGCTAGCCGTGACTGCTTCCCCTAACTACGGAGCGGACAGTTATCGCCTCAACAGCACCAGCCAGTGTGGGTTCGTGTTTTTGTCAGAGGAGCCAAGCCGCGCGATTTTCGAACTTTTGAAGTTTGAGCTTCACACAGAGTGGTTCGACAAGAAGATTGCATCCAATAAACTGAATTACAACACAAACATTTTATCGATAGATTCTTAAGCTACGAAATATAATAGAATATAGTATATTGGTGCAGCAGCTCCACGTTATGCAGCTTGACAAACCTTCCAAGTCCAAGATATATACAAGTAGTTAAAAACAGGTGTTTGTTTGACTGATAGTCACTTCATTCATTATGTGTCTAGTGAGCCACTGCTTGAACTGGAACCTTGAGTCCAACCGTACGTCCTTGTGAGGCGGATCTGTTCAAGCGGCATGCAGCACAGTGATAGAGAAGCAGGGGTTAACATACAGAGCCAGAAGGGAACAAGAGAAAGGTATAAGTCGATCAAGTGCGGACAGAGATGATGGTCCGATCCGATTGAGAAGGCATAACATAAGTGATGGAAAAGAGGACAGGAGGCACGGGGAAAAGGGAGGGGAAGGGATAGGTGGGTCAGGCCAGGAATGTGATTAGAAACAACGGGGTCACAAAGGGGAAGAGGAGCGGGAGGGTAAGGGGAACGGAAGCTAGGCGGGGAAGATAAGGAGGTGATGTTGGGGTGCGGTCAGGTCCCTACCTGTGCGAATGAGAAGATGGCTCTGACCACACGAGCATAGTCTGTGCCTAGTGACTGCACCACCACATCTGCTATGAATGCACCCCACAGCCTGGTGGATACAAGTGTTGCATTGGCAGGGAAAGAAGAAGACAAAGGGTTCACAAGGAATCAGCAGGGTGAAGGAAACAGCAACGTGAAGAATTGAAGCATTGAAGCCAGAAGTATGAAATGTCACGACACAGAGAGGGAAGGGCGTTTGGAAGAAGGGCGCGGGGTGGATGCAAGGAGGTGGTGGGTGGGAGGTTGGCACAAAGCCAGAAGAGCAAGACACGAGGCAGGTTGGGAAGGGTAGAGCTGGGACGACAACTTGTAGAGGTCTCAGCACAAGATAACACAGGGCAGGCTGCTCAAGAAGAGCAAAGCAGGGGGGATGTTGGAAAGGGAAACGCAGGGAGGAGGTCTTACAGAGGCCCGAGGAGAGCCATGGCGCTTCTGAGGCTGACATACCGAGCCGTTGCTGCTGCCAGGCCCTACACATGGTCAGAAAACCATGCACGGGGAATAACCATGCATGTGGTTGTGTTTGAGGTGTGAGCTCCTCACAGACAATCAACCGTGAGAAAAGAACACAAACGTCGTGGAAAGCAGGGGCGGGTGGTGGGAAGAGAGACATGGGTACGTCTCAGAAGAGCAGGTGGGAGCAGTGGTCAGTCAATTGTAGTGAGGTAAATCGATCCGCGTACCTGCTTCGCACTGTAGAACGCCAGGCGGGACTCAATCGTGGACAGCACGAGCTGCCCACCCTGTTCGCCCACACCACCAGTCAAGCAAGAGTACGGAACAAGAAAGAAGGGCGAAACGGGTTAGTTCGAGGAAAAAAGAGGCAGTTCCGAATGGAAAGTCCGGGTTAGGTGGCAAAGACGATGGGATGTCCAGGTTAGGTGGGCCATGTTGAGTACATACCCTTTTAAGAGCCATCTGTGTGACTTCGTACTTGGCTCGCTCGTACAGTACCCGCCCAGTGATGCGCGATAGCAGCTGGCGGAGAGACGAAGAGGTCAAGGAGAACGGGAGGGTTGAAGAGTGGGGGGAGAGAGATAAAAAAACCGTGGAAGGGTTTGGCAACTGCTAAGGGAAACGAGGAGGCTTTAGTGTTTGAAAGAGATGACCAAAGACACAGCAAGCCATGGAAAGAGGAATGAAAGGGAGCACGTAACCATGCTAATCACCAGCCAACCAACCAGTTTCGTACACGAGCAGAGAGCCTACTTTGACTAGTATAGCACGACTGCTAAGTACCAGAGCCTATCAGCAGCATGTACACAAGCCTACCAGCTTCTTGACAGTTGTGAGTGTTAACGCCGATCCGCCCTTGAGAAACGTGGCAAGGATCTCATCTCGCCCCATGCGCATCGCAGCTCTCACACCGCTACGCAGAGTCCCCACAGCCCACGACCCCAACCCGCTTCCCTTCCCTCTCTCCTCCTCCTCCTCATTCCCAAACCCCAAGTCCCAGTTGCTGTCTTTCGTACTTTTTCTACTCTCCCCTGCTGCTTTACCCTCTTGTCCCATGGCCCATTCTCCTGCTACAGCCCAGGGGCTTCCCGAGCTGCTGCTGCTGGTGCCGCCAATGTCCCTGAAAGGATCTTGGCAAGAGAAGACGAAAAGGGGAGTTTGGTTGCTTAACTTTTCCAGAGGTGGCCTAGTCAAAATTAGCTATGTACAGACTGGAGGCAATTTGATTCAGTTTTCAGCTAATACATTAAAAAAAAAACAATGACTTATGACCTACCTATCTTACTTGACGCCAACTGCCTCTCATCATGGTGCCCATCCAATCCCATCCATCCTTCAGTCCACTCACTCTTCCATGGTGTCCGCATAGTTGTTGAGCAAATGCAGGAATATCTCGCTCTCCAAGTCAGGCGTGGACAGCGCCGCACTGCACCTCACTCCCAGCCGCTGCCGCACTGTCAGCAGCACATCTCGGTACGAAGGGCGGTTGCCACTGAGATTCCAAAACAGAAGGACAACGACAAGAGGGAAAGACAAGAGTGAGAGGGGACACAGAGCGGGGGGGAGAGAAAGAGAACAGGGTTCTGATGCGCGAAAAAAGGGATGGAAACTCTGTGGAAGGGGCGGTTCCCACCCAGCGAGGAAAAGAAAAGGATCTTGCAGGGAACCATGGATGGTCGGAACTAGAGGCGGTTTCCACAGAGCAGACAATTGACAGGCAGTGAGGGAGTCAACGAAGGAGGGACCACCCTCAGAATGGAGCACATGTGGTACATAAAAAATGGGATGAGGCGGAGGGAAGGGGAGACGGGAAGTGGTGACTGGGAGGGAGGGAAAGACGGGGTGGTTGAGGGGGCAAAGGGGGGGGGGTGGGGGGGTTGATTCAACAGAGCCAGGCGTTTTCGTATCGTCTATTCCCGCCCTCACTCACGTCACAGTGTCTCGCGCATCAGCGGACAGGAAGAAGAAGCGGGCCTGCAGCCGTTGGATAAGATCCTCCCTCTCCAGCCCCTCGCTGCTCTCCCCAAACGCCGCGCTGAACAGCTGCGCGGCGGACGCGGAACCGTCTCCCGCAGTGATGGATTTAAACACCGGGCTGAAAAGACTGCGGCCGTAGAGAATATCCCACAGCTCGCGGAGCTCCTCGTCGCTTGCCAGGTGGAGCACGAACTCCACGTCATCCTCGAACCACGCCCTGCCGTCCACGTCACCCAGAGCCGCCCCTTCTCGTCCGTCTCGCGGAGCTGCTGTGGCAGCGACGCTTCGCCGTGCCGCTCGTCCGTTCTTACCGCTTTTACCTCCGCGCGGTCCTGACCAAACGGCGGGCTCGTTAGCGTCGCGGTTCCAGCCTGAGGCAGCGGAGGCGACGGAGAGGGCTGCGAGGGTATGGACAATAACGGACAAAGCATTCAGCAATATTGTCGCATTTGAGAACAGCGAAGGCAATCATTCAGTACATGGTGGTTCTCGATACCGAACCAGTCGGCGTTTAGAGAAAACGGCAGGTAGAGATCATGATAGGACGATGTCGCAAGAGATCGAGTGACGTTAGATAAGGCGAATGGGTTTGACGGCGTTTGGGCAAGAGACGCAGGTTGTATTGTGACAGAATCGGCAACCTTATAAAGGGTAATCTGAAATTGACCCGAAATCTTGTCTGCCTGAATCTCGAGTCCTGATCTTGCTACAGATCCGGGAAAACAAGTGGAATTTGAAAATGAGGCCCATAAACACAAGCCGAAACGAACCTCGATAAGTTCTCCCGCAAATTGGTTGACCGAAGTTACCACCCCTGGCTGTGCGTCGCGCAGAAGACGGAAGCAGCTGCTGCACATGGGGAGCCACAAGGAGAGATGACAGCAGTGAGAACGTTTCTACCCTCGCAGTTGCGTGCACAAAAGTCGGTAACGAAGGGCGAGAGAATAGCTCTGGGACAACGCCGTCGAGCACCGACGGAGACCACAACTGAGAATTGGAAAAGCAAAGACCGGTTTGCGGATTAATTCTATGCCTCTGAGCGCGAAAGGAATGGTTTTGTCAAAACAGCCGAGCAAATGGAGTAAGGGGCAATTATAGCTGCGAAGAGGCACACACATTATTATAGTTCTTAGATTGCTGCAGCTCGTGAATGTCCCCCTTCATTCCAATGGTTGTGGTCGGCAAGCGACTGCATCCGCTAAAGGCTATGCGTGAAACGGCAGCCATGGTTTCGTCTCCACTGATTAATTAACAGCGAAGAGAATACGTAAGTGCAAGGGCTGAAGTGGCACCAGGACACAGCTTCGACGACTTCCACCCTGTCAAGCGTAAGGATAACAGCAGGTCACTTCGACAACTTTCATCAGGTGAGCTCCTTGGGGAAAGGCCGAGCGAGCGGGTGGGAGGCAAGCGACCAACCGCACTCAGGAGGAGACTTCAGTCACAGGAGGCAAACCAAAGCTAGTTGAAACTTCTTCCCTACTGATGTTACCCAGCACGGTTTACTCGCAGGTGAAACAACTGCCTGCCACAACCTATCAGACCAACCAATTCCCTTCTAGCAGCCACTTCACCAATCACAACTACACGCTACCTTGATCTTGTCCCTGTTTCATGGATTCTCCTCCAACCAAACGTAACACAGGCTTCCGTCCGTCGGATTGAGGCATCGAACCTTGATACCGCTCGTTTTCCCCCAGCAACTGGAGGACTCAAGGCGGATCGTCCAGGCGCGCGGCGGGGACAAGCGAAAGTGGTGTCGCGCGGGGGACAGGTTATCCTTGCTTGTGGTTGAGTTCGGCAAAAGATTCAGGAGAAATAAGACCATCAAAAGAAATATGATAATTTCATTTGTTGAGCATATCATCCTCTTTTTGCTTCACTAGACTCCAATTAAAATATTTCAGTTATACCATCAGAAAAATGGAAATTAAAAACGGAAAGTGGTGACATATATGCATTTTGGAGTGTGCACGTTGAGTTAATAATATTCCGGTAAGACCATATGTACAGTAAATAATAGCGTTTGTTCTAATAGCGTGGCAGGGGCCTACCGCGACTTGGAGATTTGAACTTTTCAAACTTCGAGTGCAATAGCAGCAAGGCGGAGCAGGTCGGAATTGGCGGGAGTTGATGGCATGGGTGGCTGCACAGAGCAGCACCCAGACTGGCGGCACTCGGCCATCCCAAAGTTCGTTGGAATGCGGCTTCACGCATTTTCTCGCGTTCCAGAGCGGTGAGAAACATCGGGTAGGGTAGCCAGCGACTTTCTCTCCCTTGTGCCTTGCGGAAGAGCCACAATGACGCTTCCGCCACGATCAGCGCCTCGAGATCTCCGTGGCCTTCTGCCTCAGCCTCCTGGGGTGGTTTCATCGTTGCACAACAATGCCATCACCCCTGTAGGAGTTCTCAGAGCTGGTTTGGGCTGTTGGGTTCTCGGTATTGAGAGTTCATAGTTGCTGGCGGCGTTTAGGCCAAAGCGACTTCGACAGAATACTAGCCAGCCATGTACGAAACTTCAGCTTTCCTGCTCATTTTCCCGGAATGGACGGGCGGAGCTTAGCTCGCTGACGATTCGTTGCTGCTGAGCATAAGCGGCAAAACATCCTAATTGTTCTGCATGAACAAGGCTAAAGCCGTTTCCTTTAAAGCATTCTCCTTCTCGCGGCAACAGCGTTCTCAATTTCCGTTCTCCTGCCTGCAAGTGCCCCAGCGAAACTCGATAGTATGGTGGTGCCGTCTCAGTCCGCAGCAACAATGCGCGGGAAGGTGAACGCTACTCTACAGAGTCAGCTCCTGGCTAGGCTAAAACCCCCTTCTATCTGGTTACGCTACACTAGTGCGCCCGATCGAGTTGCACTTGTGTTTCAGATCCCATTTCAGCATACACCTTTCCACGTTTCTCGTTGCGGCATCACCGTTTGACGGTGCCGCTGATATCTGGGAATCACTCAGATTCAGCTGCATCATCTCTAGCGGCTCACTGACCCGCGTCGCCCAGTTTTTCAACGACCCAATTACGGCATGACCAGAATATAACCCAACCCATTACCCAAGTCCATCCGCCTCTGCATCGGCGACTCGTTCTCTGGTTCTCCGATTGTCCGTTTCTCATATATTCCAAATGTTGCTTTTCTTCCTACCGGTGAATCTTGCAGGGGCCCAAGAAGGCCTCCGCAAAAAAGGGAAGCGCCCCTCCCGCAGTCTCGAACTTCGGCATAAAGCACTTCTTCGGTAAGTGGGCCGCCGCACGCGAAGCGACCGCCGCCAGCGCTGACACCACGCGTGCGGCTTCCGCGCGTGGAGCAACGGCGGGTGGAGGCATCGCTGACGGTGCGCGGAGAGATGGCGCTGGCGGAGGTGACGCAGGAGCGGTGCGCGTTGAGTCGACTCAAAATACACGTGCGGCTTCCGCGTGTGCAACGACTGCAGCTGATGACACAAACGCCGGCGCGCGGAGCAATGGAGCTGGCGGAGGTGACGCAGGAGCAGCGCGCGCAGTAGTTGCGGGGAAGGAATCGGCGGGGAAGGAAAAGTCGGGGGAGAAAATGGGGGGAAAAGAAACAGCGGGGAAGGAAACAGCATTGAAGGAAACGTTGGGGAAAGAGTCGACAGGGAAGGAACCGCCAGGAAAGGAAACGGCGGAGAAGGAAACGGCGGAAAAGGAAACGGCGGGAAAGGAAACGACGCGGAAGGAATCGGCGGGAAAAAAACCTGCAGTGAAGGAAGTCCCGCTGGTAGAGGTGACTGAAGAGAGAGAAGCAGCAGGAGCAGTAGGCGCGACGGCGAGAGCAACGACAAGAGCAACGACGAGAGCAACGGCAAGAGCAACGGCAGGAGCCTTGGCAGGATCAGGTGTAGTAACAGCAAGTCGACCTGCCGCATCTACCAGTGCCAATCGCGGGCACACGTCTAAGCCCTCTACTGTTCCTTGCAATCTCACAACAGCCGAAGGCAGTGGCGAAAAGGGCGAAGTTGGCGATGGTTTGAAGCCGTTGGTTACCAACGGAGTTGCTTTGTGTGCAAAAGCTGTTGAGCCGAAACCGAAGGGCGAAACGCCATCCAAAAAACGACCGCGCTCAGCTGAGCTGGACGAGACGGGGGACCAAGGCAACTGCGAAGTCCCTGTGGTGAAGGCGCAGGGGAATGCAGAGAGTGGAAAGGAGAGCGATAAGCAGATAAAGGCGAATGAAGACCAGGAAGAGGGGAATGAGGGGAACGGTAGTCCACCTGCTGCTCTTCCCTTATGTAGTCTGCTCGCTTGCAGTTCGAGTGGCAGGAAGCGGAAGCAGAAGCGCCAGGAAGAACAGGGTGCACGCGAACCTATTGAAACGGATGCTTCTGGCCGCGCTCGTGTCAGTCACAACGGTTACAGTCACAACAGACGCAGTCACAGTCTCAGTGACGCGATTGATGGCAAGGAGAAGGTGATCGGTGATGAGCCTAAGGGACTTGCTGGTGCTGCGCTTGGCGTGACTATTGCCCCTGCTGCTGCTGCGGCGGAAAAGCCCCTCGCTGGTCGCAATCGAAGAATGAGCGCGAAGCGTCACAAGGTGAGAAAGCGTAGATTGTGGGGTCGTGGGTGGTTGGTGGTTATTGTTCTTGGGGCACCCCAGAGTTCACCTTGGCCTGCACTTTTTGGCCTATGGTTGTGCTTGTTCATGCCGCTCCCTGTCTGTGCATGCGTTTGTGCGTGTGTGTGTGTGCGCGTGCGCGCATGTGGGCATGTGTGTGTGAGAGGGAACACCAAATTATGCTGTATCGTCCACTACACTACAGGGGGTGCTGAAGATCCTGGACGAGCTTGAAGCCACTATCGTGAAAGGCACGGTGAAAACCTCCACAGCAGTGACTCCCCTTGCCAAGACATGCACTACTGGTAAGGGTAAAGATTGTGGGGCAGTGGATGCAAGACAGGCTCTTCACGTGCTGTCTCCCAACCACGATGTTGCACTGCCTGCTGCTCCTACTGCTGCTGCTGCTGGTGCTGCTGGTGCTGGTGCTGCTACTGGCGCTTCTGTTGCTGCTGCTGCTGCTGAACCAGCTCCATTTAAAGCCTCCCAGCCACACCAGACCTCTCTGGGCGTTTCCAAGGATCAAGAAGGGCAGCAAATGCAGGGGCTTGGCGTGATAGGCCCTGAGGCGGAGGCTTGCGCATGGGCTATGGGGATGGTTGGTGGAGGGGTGGAAGAGGAGGAAGATTCGCTAGAGATAGGTGGGATGGATGGGATGGATATGGGAGAGGGATGCATGAAAAGAGTATCGCTGGGGAAGAAGTGGAAGCGGATGAGGTACAGGGCGTGGAAGAAGTGGTTTTGGAGAAGAACAGTGGGGAGAGGAGTGGGAAAGAGGGTCACGGGTCGGCTGTGAAGGAGGAGGGCATTGGTGTGGAAGGTTGTGACAGCCTTTTAAAGGGTTGTGGCGAAGGAATGGGTGGAGAGGGCATGAGGGTAAATGCGGAACAGCAGCAGTTGCGGCAGAATGAGGAGCAGCAGCAACAAAGACAGCATGAGGAGGAGGAGCAGCAGCAGCAGAAGCAGCAGCAGTACGAGGAACAGCAGAGGCGGCAGCATCTTCATCAACAGCAGCAGCTCCAGCAGCAGCAGCAGCAGGAGATGGAAGAGTTTCTATCTGAAATAAATGCTATGGCGGTGGAAGAAGAGCAACAACTACAAGGAGGCAGCACGCGAGCACGCGAGCAAGCACAAGGTGCTGCTGCACGTGAGGAGGGGCGCGAGGAGGCGGAAGAGGAGGAGGAGTGGGAACGGAGGGAGGTGAAGAGGGAAGGGGAGGAGGAGAAGCAGCTCAAGTGCACGGCTGCTACGATGGAGCATGCCCTAGTTCTGGAGGTATGACTGTATGAGCATGGTGTGTTGTCCCTTGGGGAAAAGGAAAAAGGGGTGAATGGGGCAGGTCAGAAGCCATGAATGAACATGCTTTTTGCTGTACAGCATGCGCTCCCATTCATAGACATCCCCCCTTCCATGTGTATCCATCTATCCAACCATCCATCCCACCATGCATCCGTACTGCAGGCATGGGAGGCGACGTTTAGTGCTGTCAACGCGCGTGGCATCGCAACAGTGCAGCATCAAAAGGTACAGCAGCGCAAAACTGTAGTTTCTCTTACGTGTTTCCATAGGTACAGCAACTGTGCGCCTCTCCCTCTTTCGAGCTTCCTGCTCCCTCCTACCTCCTCTCCTTGTCCGTTCCTGCACCCAGTGCCTGCCTTCTCTCTCCTTGGCTTCTCTTATTCGCACAGAAGAAGGCACCTGTGGTTACAGGTATGCACTCCGCAAAGGTCATGGCCTCTGCTACGGAGCAACTGTTTGAAGCACCTGCCTTTATCCACTCCGTGAACGTCAAGCAGACACGATTCTCAATGCCATTCACGTTCAAAACCCCCTTCTCTCCATCCGTCTCAGGTGCTGCGTGTTCGCATGCGTGCCCAACCCCAACGTCCCCTGCAAGTTCTGCTCCGGGACGACTGGTATGCCTCTCCTCTCTCCGTTTTCCTATCACTTGTCCTCTCCTCTCTCTTCTCTCCTCTCCTCTCTCCTCTCTCCCCACTCCTCTCTCCTCCCCCCTCTCTCTCCTCTCCTCTTATTCCCGTCCACCTGGCCTTAGAAGCATATACGTCAGCACCAGCTCTGTCCTTTATTTTGCGCTTATCCGTATCACCTTCCGCCATTCTCCCCTGGCTGGCAGGCTGGACGTACCTGTGTCAGCCGGTGACACTGTAGCGCTGATCGGCGGGCAATCCCAAACAAAAGACCAGGCAGCAGGGGCAGCAGCAGCAGGGGCAGCAGCAGAGGAAGAAGAGGAGGAGAGGGTGGTGATTGTGGATGTTAACAACGGCATGCTCATCCTGCATCCAGACGTCCTTATCTCTGGCTCTCGGGTAGGAAGGCTCTCTCAAAGTCGTGGAGGGTGCATGTGTGTGTGCGCGAGTGCGCGCGCGCGCGCGCGCGCGCGCGCGCGCGTGTGTGTGTGTGTGTGTGTGTGCATTAAGCAGGCTCATGACTTCCGCTCTGCTGGTTGCCCTTTGGCTCTGGTGCTCTGGCCTCTGGCAGTGGCATTCATTTTGTTGTTCTCTGTGTCCCTCTCTATAAAATTTTGCTCCTGTGTCCCTTTGTGTAATGTGATGTGGCACCCCTCTGCTTGTCTCGTTGCTCACGGCCCACGCTCCCAATGTGTCTTTCCCCGTGCTCACAATCAACCCATGGCTGTCAGGTGGGGGGTAGCTTTGCGTGTGGGCGGAGGGCGGTGCTGGAAGAGAGGGTGCGGCAGAGGGACGTTACTGCGCCAGCCCTGCGAGGCACAATGTTGCATCAGCTGGTGCAGGTAGGTGGAACAGGAGCTGGTCGCAGGATACTTAAGAGCAGGAGCAGCAGCATAGATGTATCTACCTATCCCATGTCTCATGCTGATTCGCAATGTCTCACACAAACAATCCTCTTTCATTGCAAGGTGTCCTGTCTTCATTCGTCTTGACCCTTGACCCCCACCAGGTGGCCCTGCAGCACGAAGCAGGCGCGGCATTATCAGCTCAGCACCTGGAGGAGGCAGCAATAGCCATCAGCCAGTCTCACACAGACACTCTCTTTGCACTTGCAAGTGAGTTGAGATGGAGCAGGCAGGTCAGGTGCCAAGTTATGACGTGACGAGCATGAATATTGACATGAATGTTTGTCGAGCGATTGAGTGGGCGGGCTGAGGACTCGAAGCAAGTTAGAAAACTTCAAATGCTGCCTATGTGTCTGACTTTGTCTTGTCTCTGGTGGTCAGAACCTGAAACCCTGACGCCTGATTCTGAGGCATCCTCAAGAGAAAATTGTGCTCTCTTTTATCCTTGACTGTCACCTTTCGTGCACGAGCAGAGGACGAGGCGTGGGCATTGCAGCAGCTGCAGGAGGCTGTTCCCTCTGTGCTCTCCTGGGTCCACCAGTTCCTCTACCCCAAGGTACCACCACACACATACTCTCTTCCTCACTCGCTCACTCACTCGCTCACGCACGCACTCACTCACGCACGCACTCACTCACTCACTCACTCACTCACCCCTATCACTCACTTACTCGCGTCCTTCCATCTCGTTGTCCTCGCTGCATGCTCATTCCCGTCCTGAGTCAGTGTTTGGCTCAACCATCCCTTCTCTTCTGACCTTCCTCCCCCCTTCAACCCCCACGCCCCCCCCCCCCCTTGAAAAGCTCAACCCCTCCCTCCCCCCCTCCACCCACCCACCCCCAATCACTCCACCCTCCCCAAAATCCCACAACCCCGCCCCGCCCTATGACCTCTGCCCACCATCCCTCCCCCTCGATGTCAGTCTGTACCGTTTGGCAATAGAGGAGAGCAGCGCCACATGCGACTGGCCAAGGTAGGGCTGCTTTACTTGTGATGGGTGTTGATCGTCCCTCTCCCTTTCCCCCCCTGCCTACCGTCCCGCCCGTTTGCCACCATCAGTCTGGTGCCCTGGCGGCTGTACCGTTTGGCAATAGAGGAGAGCAGCGCCACATGCGACTGGCCAAGGTAGGGCTGCTTGTGCTGAGTGTTGATTGCTGTGTGTTGTATGCTGAGCGTTGTACAGGCATGTGATCGAGTGGGAAAGGTGATAATGGGCAGTATCACCTTTCTCATGTGTTGGATGCATGCCAGCAGCCAGCAGGCACTTAATGGGCTGAGTACGCCTTTGCTGTTCGTGGCTGTGAGTACGGAAAAGCGGCGCGCTCACAGGGGCGAAAACGGGACCCTTCTCTTCCCGCATTCGCATCTGTTTCGTGTTTGCATTTGCCCAGGCGGTGGACATAGAGGAGACCGTTTGGAAGTCAAAGGGTCTCACAGGGCGTCTGGGCGTCTCAGAAGTTGAGACACCTCTGTCTGGCTTGCTCGAACACTCCCCCGCCTGTGCCTGCTCCTCCCGCATTTGCATCTGTGTGCATCCGCCCAGGTGGTGGACATAGAGGAGACCGTTTAGCCCTAGGCTGGGGGGCGTGGACGTGTCTGTGCGCGTGGCAGTGCGCAAAGAGAGGAAGAAAGCGTGGCTTGCTCATACACTCCCCCGTCCATGTCTGCTCCTCACGCATTTGCATCCGCCCAGGTGGTGGACATAGAGGAGACCGTGTGGAGCCCTAGGCTGGGCCTCAAGGGACGTCTGGACGTGTCTGTGCGCGTGGCAGTGCGCAAAAAGGGGAAGGAATCAACGGCTATGGGGGGAGGGATGGGGGCACAGCAGGGAGCGCGGGCAGGAGTGGGGAGGTGGAAGGGGAAAGGGAGTGGAGGGAGTGGGGGGAGTGGGAAGGGAGGGGAGGGGGAGGAGATGGTGATGATGCCTCTTGAGGTGAAGACTGGGAGGAGCAGCTCTAACCAGGTACGCATGCTTATGGACATGTGGAAGGAATCTACCTTGCTTTTCCTCTCTCTGTTTCTTTCTTTTCCCCTTCGTTTGGCGGCTAAAGAGCACAGGGCGCAGGTGATGCTGTACTGCCTGCTCATGGCGGAGCGGTACCTGCAGGGCATCAGTGCGGGCCTGCTGCTCAACACAACCTGCCTGCTCATGACAGAACGGTTCCATCCAACCCCTGGCGCACCCACTTGCCCTTGCCCTTGCTTTCACCCCACAAAACCCTCTCCCCAATCCTCCTACCCTTCTCCCCTTTGCCTCTCTCGGGCTCTCTCTCTCTCTCTCTCCCCCAGGCGGCCATAGAGCACAGGGCGCAGGTGATGCTGTACTGCCTGCTCATGGCAGAGCGGTTCCATCCAAACCCTGGCGCACCTACTTGCCCTTGTCCTTGCTTTCACCCCACAAAACCCTCTCTCCCCGATCCTCCTACCCCTCTCCCCTTTGCCTCTCTCGGACTCTCTCTCCCTCTCCCAGGCGGCCATAGAGCACAGGGCGCAGGTGATGCTGTACTGCCTGCTCATGGCGGAGCGATACCAGCAGGGCGTCAGTGCTGGGCTGCTGCTCAACCTGCACAACAGCGCCACCACTGTGAGTGGGGAGGGGATTGCGCGGTGGGATGGGATGTTGTGTGGTGTGAGAGTGGTATTAGATGGGTTCGAGAGGGATCAAGAGCTTGGTACCGGCAGGGCGTCAGTACTGGTCTGCTGCTCAACCTGCACAACAGTGCCACGGTGAGTGGCAGGGGTGTGGTGCGGTGGTACGTGGTGTGGTGTGAGTGAGTGTTATTTAATGGGTTCGAGAGGGGTCAAGAGCTGGAACCAGCAGGGCGTCAGTGCTGGGCTGCTGCTCAACCTGCACAACAGCGCCACCACTGTGAGTGGCAGGGGGTGTGGCGCGGTGCATTGGAGTGTGGTGTGGTGTGGTGTGGTGGGGTAAGTTACTTTGAGAGGTATGCCCCAAGCACCATGCTCCATGCTCCTTGCTCTGTGCCCCACGCCCCAACCACACCGCTTTGCCCATACCTTTTCCCCCATACCCATTCCCCCGTACCTCTTCTTCCCACATACCACTTGTCTCGTGCCTCCCTACAGGGCATTCAAGTGAGTCGCAGGGAGCTGGTGGCCTTGATCATCAGGCGGAACATGCCTCTTTCCTTACATACTTTTCCCCCATACGTTTTCCTCCGCACCTCTTCCCCTCTACCTCTTTCCCCATAACGCCCTACAGGGCATTCAAGTGAGTCGCAGGGAGCTGGTGGGCTTGATCATCAGGCGGAACATCCTGGCCAACGATTTGAAGAGAGCATCGACGTATCAGGAGCTGCCACCTGTCCTCGAGGTAGGCACCGGGGAGTGGGGAAGAGGTCATTTCAGATTGGGTTTGGGTCATGGCTAGTGTACTGTTCATGTTTGAGGCTGAGCCCTATAGTAAATCAATCAATATTGATATCAAAATTACACTACTTGTCATGTTTTTTTCTTGCGTTCCCTTCCCATCCCCCCACCCCCTCCCCCACCCGTCCTTTGTGTTTTCCCCATTCGTTTGCTCGTCCGGGCCAACGCTGTTTCCCTTGTTGGCAGAGTGTGAATCAGTGCAACAACTGCAGTCAATTCGATGTGTGCTCGTCATACTTCAAGGTACCTGCTGCAACTGGCATGGCTTACTGCAGCTACTATTCAATCACTGTTTCAATGTGCCCCTTATCTCAAAAAGCCACTTATCGTTTATCCTAACCTCTCCGTGTTCCCATTCCTCCTCTGCGTTCCCCTCCAATTCCTCCTCTCTTTCTCCCTCCCCTTCCCCCCCACAACAGCTTCAGGACCACACGCACCCTGCCTCTGACCCATCAGCATTTGCAGAGGAGGTGGAAAAGAGGCGGGGCGAGCAATGGGGCGAGAAGGATGCACAGTTCTTGAGCCACTGGGAGCGACTGGTGGACATGGAGACGAGAAGTGCGGAGGTGGGTTGGGAATGACTGTTAAGGCGTTCCAAGAGAGGCGGAGTGAGAAGTGGGGCGACTGGTGGAAGTGAGAAGTGAGGACAGGACATGGAGACGAGAAAGGCCTCAGTGAATCCTTGTCTTGAAATGTCTCCCGACCCCTTCCCGTCCATTCGTGCTTCTTTCTTGTTCCTGCCGTTCATGCGCGCTCCATCCTCGTCCCCCTTCCCTGCCTGCAGGCCTCCCACGCTGACATCTGGGCCATGCCCACAGAGGAGCGAGAGGCCACTGGTCGCTGCATCGGTCCCCTGCAGCTCTCCTCAATCAAACCGCCTGAAGGAGTTGCAGAAGCAGCAGCAGATGGAAGAGCAGGAGCAGGAGGAGCAGGAGCAGGCTCAGGGGCAGGAGCAGGGGGTGGGACGGCAGGCGTGGGTGGGTGCACTCAAATAGTGGGCACGGCGGCGGCAGCTGTGCTGGCGGATGGGCGAATAGGGCAGTCGAGGGACCAGTGGGAGTATACGTTCAAGAGAGCTTGGAGTATAAAGAACTGCAGCAATAGCAGCACTGGTGGTGGTGCTGGTGGGGGAAGTCCTGGTGGTGCTGCTGCTGGGGGGAGTGGGAGTGGAAGGTTGGACCAGACAGGCTTTGTTGCTGGCGACTACGTGGTGAGAGAGGGCAGACTGAAGTTTCTTGTTTATAATTTTTATTTGCCCACCTTTCGATCCTCTTTGGCGAGCTGGAAAGACCCTGAAGTCCCTTCACCATGCCCTTTGTTGCCCTTCCGTTCTTCTGTCCTTGTGTCCTTTCATCCTTGTTGCCCTTTCAGATTCTGAGCACAGTATCAGGGCAGGCTGGAGTGGCCACAGCCACCATCACTGCAGTCACACCGCATAACATCACAGTGAGTGCCAGCCCGCTTTCGTGGCTTGCCTGTGAGAAATCGGTGAGAAAGAGGTGAATAAAATGCGAGCAAAAGCGTCCTTATTCAATCCGACCTCTAACCTCTCATTGTTCCTTCCAAACACACTTTCTCCTTCAACCTATCCTCCTCCGTGTGGCACTGTCACTTCTCTAGGCGCCTCAGGGTCGGACCTTTGATTCTTCCTCTATTGACCTCCGTGTGCCTTTGTCCAATCCAGATGAGAGCTCACCGCCAGTTAAGGCTGCCGAGCAGAAGCGGAGCAGCAGGGAGAGAGGAGGAGGAGGAGGAGAGGCGGGTGTGGAGTGAGAGGTGGCGCGTGGATAAGGACGAGATGACGGGAGGGGGAGGCGGGCAGCTGAGATTCAACCTCGTTGGGCTGTTCCTGCCCTCGCTTGAGAATGACCGCCGGAGACGGCTGGTGGTGCATCTGGAGGTGCGTTGAGGGGGTTTTTTTGGGGTGTGTGTGCGTGGGGGGGTTTGGGGGGGAAGGGGGAAAAATCGTGTGCGTGCGCCATTTGCTCGCCCTGATCACCCCATCCTCCAATCACCCACCACCCCATCCCCCCATCCCCCCATCCATCCACCCATCTGCAGCCCCCGCAATTCTCCCCTCCTGAGGACATACATCCGGACAGCATGGCATATCTCTCCTTGCTATCATCCCGAGAGATCAACGACGATCAGAAGCAAGCAGTCATCAAGGTAAGTCCATGCAACTGCACTGCACTGCATGCAGGCTTGACAGCTCCCTCCGCGCAACCACCAACCTGTTTCCTTTCCCGTATACGCAGTGTGTTGCTTGTTTCCGTTGTTCCCATGTTCTTGCCCCGTATCTGCTCCTGCTTCTACTCCATTCTCCTCTCCCCCCCGCCGGCCGCGTAAGCACGGGACGATTCAGTGATGGAGGACCAGCCAGAAACAGGCTTCCAAGGCACCAAAAGCAGGCCTCTAAGGTGCCTCAGGAACAGACCCATTACATTCCCCCTCCCCCCCCCCTCCGTATCTTCTCGTATATCTACTCCTACTCCTACCCCTACGCCTGTCCCTGCATAGGCCATGTCAGCACGGGACTACCTGGTGGTGCAGGGCGGGCCTGGTGCAGGCAAGAGCACGGCGGTGGTGCATCTGGTGAAGGCGTTAGCTGCCGGGAAACTCTGGTGCTTTCATAATGTATCTGCTCCTGCTCGTACTCCCACCCCTACCCAGGCCATGTCAGCACGGGACTACCTGGTGGTGCAGGGCGTACCTGGTGCAGGCAAGAGCACGGCGGTGGTGCATCTGGTGAAGGCGTTAGCTGCCGGGAAACTCTGGTGCTTTCATAATGTATCTGCTCCTGCTCGTACTCCCACCCCTACCCAGGCCATGTCAGCACGGGACTACCTGGTGGTGCAGGGCGGGCCTGGTGCAGGCAAGAGCACGGCGGTGGTGCATCTGGTGAAGGCGTTAGCTGCTGGGGGCCGGTCGGTGCTTGTGGCTGCCCACACCAACACGGCTGTCGACCACATTCTCCTGAAGCTCATGAAAAAGGTTGGATTTGATTAATGAGGCGTCTGAGAGAGAAACGCCAAAGAGAAGAGCAGCTCTCAGCAACACTCGGACTGTTCACCACATTCTGCTGAACCCCTGTAACCACTGTGTGATTCATGTTATGGCAGGGAGTGGCGGTGCTGCGAGTGGGGAGGCCTGCAGCTGTGCACCCAAACCTGCTGCCTTACACCCTCAACGACAGAGGTGAGAGGGAGGGATGGTCCTTTGAGAAGTCTCAAAACTCGACTGATTTGCATGTATGCTATGATGGCATCACCTTAGTGAATTTTCAGTGTACCTGGACCTGCTGCCATGCACTAATCGTCCCTCGCCCCTAGTCCCTCGTCCCTCGTCCCGTTCTCTCTCCCCTCGTTCCCACCGTGCTTCCCTCTTCCCTTGCCGTTTCTCTTCTTGCTTACATTCGTCCCCAGGGGGAGGTATGGACGTGGGCAGTGTAGCGGGCATGGAGGCAGTGGGTTTGGGCGCATCAGTGGTGGGGTGCACGTGCCTGGGCGTGGGGCAGTCGCTCTTTGCTCGCAAGCGCTTTGACGTGGCAATTCTGGACGAGGCAGGACAGACGACCCTGCCTGTAAGTGGGGTTGTCGTTGGATCTGTTTGCTCGCGGAGAGTGTTTGCTCGTTGGATCTGTTTGCTCGCGGAGAGTGTTTGCTCGTTGGATCTGTTTGCTCGCGGAGAGTGTGCATCAAGCATGGGGAGACCCAGAGAACAGGCGTCCTGGGTTTGCCTAGGCGTGGGGCAGTCGCTGTTTGCGCGCAAGCGCTTTGACGTGGCTATTCCGGACGAGGCTGGGCAGACCACCCTGCCGGTGAGGGGGGTTGCTTGGGAAGGGTGGGGAGGGGAGGGGAGGAGAGAAGTGTGGATTGTGTAGGAGCGGGTGGGACTGTGTGGAGGATGGTGGGCATGTGTGTCGTGTTATGTCACACCATACACCATTTAATCTCTCATCTGATGGCGTGTGTGTGTGTGTGTGTGTGTGTGCGCGCGCGCTCGCTCGCGCGTGTGCGGGGGTGCTTGCGTACATGTGTGTGTGTGTATGTGCGCATGCATTTACAGGAGGCGCTTGGCCCGTTACGCCTAGCGTCAACCTTCGTGCTGCTGGGAGATCTGCACCAGCTGCCACCTCTTGTTCGGGTACACACTCACACCCTTGCACCTTCCACCTTTCTTAGTCGACTCAAAGTCTTGTTCAGATACACACCCTTGCACCATCCACGTCAACCCTCACTCACCCACTCACTCACCCACTCACTCACCGCCTCTCACTCGCCCCGGTGCACAACAAACTCCATCTCGCTTTCCCTTCCTCCTCTTCACCCCCCGCTTCCCTCTTTCCCCCCTTCGTACCCCTAACAGGACCCCAGGGCGCGGCAGCAGGGGCTGGGGGTGAGCCTACTGCAGAGACTAGCGGAGGCGCATCCAGAGGCAGTGGCGCATCTGAGCACGCAGTACCGCATGTGCCGCCCCGTCATGGCCCTCGCTAATGCTCTCGTGTACTGGAGGGGCGAGAGAGGTCCTTTTCAAAGGATGTTTGGCGTGACAAGCTCCCCCTCTTCCTCTGTACCTCCTCGCCTCCCTCCCTCCCTCCCTTCCCCCCCCCTCCCTCTCTCCACTCCTCCCCTTCCCCTCGCCCCAACAGGACCCCAGGGCGCGGCAGCAGGGGCTGGGGGTGAGCCTACTGCAGAGACTAGCGGAGGCGCATCCGGCAGCAGTGGCGCATCTGAGCACGCAGTACCGCATGTGCCGCCCCGTCATGGCCCTCGCTAATGCTCTCGTGTACGACGGGCGTCTCAAGTGCGGGTCCGAGGCTGTCAGCAACGCCAGGCTGGTCCTGCCGAAGCTGGGCTCGCTCCTGGGCATGGGGAAGGGGGGTCTGCCGCTGTGGCTGCAGCAGGTGAGACGGGCTTGAGGCCACTGTGCCACTGTGTTTGCGGTAGGAGGCACGGGAGAGAGGGGAAAGGGAAATGGGGCTTGAGGGTGGAGGGTGAGAGAGGGTGGCCGGGTTGGATGTCCCACGGCTGCTGCTGACAGGTAATGTGGAGCTAACAATCACACTGCCTTGTTCCTTCCTGTGACTTTTGAGTCGACTCAAAAGTCCCACGGCTGCTGCAGACTGATAATGTGGAGCGAGCGATCACAGTGCCTTGTAAATCCTTCCTGTGTGCTACTTTCTGGGTCATGAGGCGCCTCAGGATTCCTTCCTGTGAATAACGCTGGCTCATGAGCTCTCTGCATCTCTGCATCTCTGCTGACTTATTTCTGTCTGTGGTACCTGGCTGGCTGGCAGGTGATTGATCCGGAGAAACGGCTGCTCTTTCTTGACACAGGTACGCAGCAGCAGACTCTAAGGTGCCTCATAGGTGCACTCACAGGATGGTTACTGTTCACGCACACTCACGCTCACGCTCGCAGAGCTGCTCTCCCCCTCTCTTCCCTCTCGAACAGTCCTCTCTTTCTTGCTCTTCCCCTCCCTTCGTTTCTTTCCCGCTTCACCTCTTCTCCTTCTCCTCTCTGTCTCCCTCTGCAGCTGAGGTGGAGGGTATACAAGAAACCCGGGAGAAGGAATCAACGTGCAACGAGGGAGAGGCAGCGATCATAGCGCGCATAGTAGCCTCCCTAGTAGCCGCAGGGCTGCCTGCATGCGACATTGGCGTGGCCACGGTGTACAATGCGCAAGTCAAGGCGCAGAGAGCTGCGCTGGCAAGAGTCCTGGGGCGAGGGGGAGGGTGCCGGGAGGAATGGGGGGAGGACAAGGAGGGGGGGATTAAGCGGGGCGTGAAAGGAGGGTTGCAGGAAGGCGTGAGGGAGGCGAACGGGGGAATGGAGGGGGGCGTGGAGGGGGGTTGGGATGGGGAAGTGGAAGTGGAGGTGGATACGGTGGATCGGTTCCAAGGGCGGGACAAGGCGTGTGTGGTGTTCAGCACTGTGCGGTGCAACCGGCGCGGGCAGCTAGGACCTGTGCTGGCGGATGCAAGCCGCTGCAACGTCGCCATCACACGCGCCAAGGTAGGATGGTTCGTGAAGCGAATTGTTTTCATAAGGCACTTTTTCTTAAGCGCTCTGTGGAGTCCGCGATTATCCCAGCACCCTCCATACCTGCAACAATGGTTCAAGTCTGATCCCTCATGCTGAATCTCTGCTCTGCTGTTATCCGATCCGATTACTGGGTTGCCCATTCTATGCCCATCACCCTATGCCCATCATTTCTGAAACCCCCAGGCGAAGCTACTAATTATCGGTTCTAGCTCCACTCTTCGACGGGGGTCGGCGCACTTCCTGCGACTGCTGCAGCTGGTGAGCTGCCCTAGCATGCACCTCGATTCCTCGAACCACGCAGAGCTTTTTGTCTGTTACTGCCTCAGACGCCACGGACATCAGAACTAGAGTGCATTCAGGCCTTTTCTGCTGTCAGCTTTTGCAAGCTTCCACTCAAGCGTTTCCTGCAATGCCAACTTCTTGTCCAATGCAATGTGCAATGGTCCATATGACGATGGTGCCTGTCCTATGCTCCATATGCGTGTGTGTGGAAACATGCCGATGGGTATGTGAAACCTTCCCCTGCGTGTGATCGTGTGTTCACAGGTGGACCGAGATAACCAGCTGTATGAACTGCCAAGTCACGCACTAACAGACTGCACTACAGCAGGACAGCCAACCACAGGCATATGATCCACAACACGCAGCTGAGCCGATTACCAGTCGACTCAAGAGGTCTGCCACTGAGCCTATGGAAAGGGTGCCGTTACCCGTAACGTATTTCATATAAAGCAACCTTTTGAATAAACAGGGTGTCAAAGCCAGAAGCCCAGCCCAAGCAAAGAGTCAGCCCAGTTGGAACAGCAATGTGCCCCTGGCTGGCCCTACATTCCAGTAGTTACGGTATCATTATTACAGTACCACGCTTCTAATCCAGCTAACCATTTTGTGTTCTCGTTATTCTCCATAAAGCATGTCGCTGTTGGCGCTGTAAGGCAGGTGTGATAATCAAAGTTCTGTATGGAAGGTTTAGTATAACGTAACTATTGATGCCACAGCATTGTTCGACGGCAGTTGTGGTAACGGTACGATACTTATCGGGAGTGGTAAACTGTTATTACGGCACCTACACCTTCATCTGTACCATTACGAACTCGTGTGACTGGAGCGCAAGTTTTTCCAGGGCATTTTCACAGTTACCGTACAAATCAGGCCAGAGAATGCGAGTTGCTTGCAAAAAGGGGCCTCGAGTCAGACTCAAAAACAGATATTCTTCAGCATCTGTATGAAAACAGCACTGTAAAGAGCAATGTAAATCTTCAGTCGTCATCGGCCGCATAATGACAACAAACTCTGCACCTGTGCTCCCTTCTGTTCTCCTTCAACCCCCCGTCTCCAGACCACACCCAGCCAGACCAGACCCGACCCATCATCACCCCTACTCATCCGCCGCAGCTGCCTTCTTCTTTTTCTTCTTCTTCTTCTCCCCCTCCCCACCACCATCCGCACCAGCACCAGCAACAGGCACAGCCAGAAACGCCTCTGCACCTTGCCCTTGGACAGACCGAGAGCCAGGAGCAGGCTTGCTGGTCTTCTCCTTGAGAGCTTTTGCCATGGATGCCACGTCCTCCGATGTGACCTTGTTGCTACTGCCCGGTGCTGCCTTGCCTGCTGCCGTGTTCTTGCGCAGCTGTGATGGTGAAGGGGGGAGAGGGGAGAGGGGAGAGGGGAGAGGGGAGAGGGGAGAGGGGAGAGGGGAGAGGGGAGAGGGGAGAGGGGAGAGGGGAGAGGGGAGAGGGGAGAGGGGAGAGGGGAGAGGGGAGAGGGGAGAGGGGAGAGGGGAGAGGGGAGAGGGGAGAGGGGAGAGGGGAGAGGGGAGAGGGGAGAGGGGAGAGGGGAGAGGGGAGAGGGGAGAGGGGAGAGGGGAGAGGGGAGAGGGGAGAGGGGAGAGGGGAGAGGGGAGAGGGGAGAGGGGAGAGGGGAGAGGGGAGAGGGGAGAGGGGAGAGGGGAGAGGGGGAGGGGGGAGAGGGGAGAGGGGGGAGAGGGGAGAGGGGGGAGAGGGGAGAGGGGGGAGAGGGGAGAGGGGGGAGAGGGGAGAGGGGGGAGGAGGGGAGAGGGGGGAGAGGGGAGGGGGGGGGGAGAGGGGAGAGGGGGGAGAGGGGAGAGGGGGGGGAGCAAAGAGGGGCTGAGAAAATGGGGGATTGAGGCGAGCGAGGGCAGGTGGGGGCAGGTGTGGCAGGTGGGAGCAGGTGGGGGCAGGTGGGATAGGGGAGCAGGTGGGGCCAGGTGGGAGAGGGTGGGAGACACACCTTGGGTGGTTGGAACGCCTCCTCTCGCTTCCGCTGCTTCTCCTCCACCGCCTCCTCCTGCTTCTCCATCTTCTCCGCGTGCTTCTTAGCCGCCTTTCTCTCCGCCGACAAAAAGTACTCTCCAGTCTCCAGAGCCAGGTCGATCTTGCCCGGCTTTCAAATATCTCATCCCCCCGCCCACCCACCCCTCCTTTCCTCTGTCTACAGACGTACCTAAATTCGCTCGTACGTTCCCATTCACACAACCAACAAACAGATGCAGCACGACCACGAGCCACGCACCTTGGGTGGTTGGAACGCCTCCTCTCGCTTCCGCTTCTTCTCCTCCACCGCCTCCTCCTGCTTCTCCATCTTCTCCGCGTGCTTCTTGGCCGCCTTTCTCTCCGCCGACAGGAAGAACTCGCCGCTCTCCAGCGCCAGGTCGATCTTGCTCGGCTGCTGCGGCGGCGGGAAGGGTGTGTACGGCTTCTTGGCCTTGCTCTTGACCTTCTTCGTCTGCACGTTCTTCCTGAAGTGGTGGGGGGAGTGGGGGGAGTGGGGGGTTTGGGGTGGGGGGTGTGAGGGCAATGAGTGGCGGGCAGAGCGGGTGAGTGTGGGGTCACGGTGGTGGGTTTTGAGTCGACTCGAGTCGCCGTGGGAAGGGCGTGTACGGCTTCTTGGCCTTGCTCTTGACCTTCTTCGTCTGCACGTTCTTCCTGGCGTGTGGGGAGAGTGAAGCAGGGATGGACATTGATGAAAGAACCTATTTTTGAGTCGACTCAAAATAAGTGAAGCAGGGATGGACGGTGACGAAAGAAAGGGATCAGTTGCAATTCAAAAGCAGCTTGCATGAAGCAGCTTCAAGAGAAGAATGGAGTGGAAAAAAAAAGGTGAGCAAAAAGGATTCCCAGATCTCATTCCCTTCCCCATCCATTCATTCCCCCCTCCCCCCCAATCCTTTCTCCCCACCAATCCATTCCCCCCAAATGCATTCCCAGTGCGTTCCCCTTGTTCCAGCCTTGACCAGGACATTACTTTTTGAAGGTGGGCAGAAAGCGGTCCCAGATTTCCTCCTTGAGAGCAGGGTCCTTTTCCAGCTCGCGCTTTATCATCAGAGTCTGGGGTGGGGGACCAGGAGGTATGAGGGAATTTTGGGGAGTTTCAAGGTAGTACAAGCGGGAAAAACAGCCCAGATTTCCTCCTTGAGAGCTGGGTCCTTTTCCAGCTCGCGCTTTATCATCAGAGTCTGGGGTGGGGTGGGGGACCAGGAGGTATAAGGGAATTTGGGGGAGTTTCAAGGGATTACAAGCGGGAAAAACAATCCAGATCTCCTCCTTGTGAGCTGGGTCCTTCTCCAGCTCGCGCTTTATCATCAGTGTCTGGAGGGGGAGGAAGTACACGAGGAGGTTTGGAGAGGTGTGGGGAGGTGTGGGGAGGTGTGAGGGAGTGGAATTATTGAAAATTATGGGTGAAATACAGTACAACATGCTAGTCCAAAAATGCCTCCAAAACTATGCTACAGTAAGTATGAAGTTATCCCCCGAGTTCCGTTGGGAGACTTATTTTTGTCACAATATGTACTTGAGGCCTATCATGTTATATGCATTCATCAAGAGCACATTCCCGTCCATGCCACAGTCGTCCATGCACAATGAAGCACCTTGATGTGGTAGATGGGGTGGATGTTCTTCATACAGTCCTCCACAATGCGCCTCACTGCCTTGAGCCCCCGGGGCGTGCCGATGGCTGATACTGTGTTACCCTGCCGTGGACATGGAGGGTGGTGGGAGGGCGGTGGGAGGGTGACGGCAGTTTGGGTGATGGTCCAAAGGAGATAAGAGGGAAGCAACAAAGGTGAGAGGGACAGAGGTGAGGGAGAGGTGAGAGGTACGGCTCGTCGGCACCTATGTCAATCAGCACGGCCAGGCATGGCCAGGCACGGCCAGGCACGGCCAGGCACAGCACAGCACCACACCGAACCACACCTGAACGAGCACGTAGCAGCCAGTGAGCAGCTCAATGGCCTTAAGCGTTGACCCATTGGGCCCCAGCAGCCGCTGCCGCCGCTTCACAAACCGCTCCTGGTGATGCGCGGGCGAGCGGGGTTGGGGGGTTTTGAGCAGGGATGGGGAGCGTCGCAGGGAAACAGGAAGTGGGCTGATGAGTATGAGGAAGAAAAGGAGGGGATTATGGGAGCAAGAAGAGCAAGGACGAAAACGGGAGGAGGGGAGAAAATGAAAGATTCGTTGCTCCAAACGATTCTGTGACACAGTCATACAGACCACCGTTTGAGGCGCCTCAAGTCTTCTTGCGGGGCACAGACCACCAGAAGCGCTACGACGATAACCCCCATGCTTGTGGTACGAAGAGCTATAGCATGGAGGAACCCTAGCAAGCGGGACAGGAATGCGCGCTTGATCAGAATAGTCACCTGTGTCCCGCCCGCATGACTTAGATGCGTTGCGCTGCGTTTTGTTGCGTCTCCTCCTCAACATAAGATGTGACCGACCAACCGACTGACAGAGAGTGAATGGTGATTACCTTGCTGCGGACCATCCCGCCAATCTTGATGATATCGCAGTATGTCTCGTCGTCCAGGATCTTCAACGCCTGCCATACCGCGAGAGGCGACAGAGAGAAAGCGGAACAGAGGCGCAGAGGGGACAGGGGGGGCAGTGGGGCAGGGGGGCAGGGGGGCAGGGAAGGGAGACAGGAGGAGAGGGTGGGTGACGCAGGGGCATGAAGTGCTCTTGTGTAAGCAATCACGATACACAACACACACGCCTCCACCCACATACACCCACATTCACAACCGCACACCCACCGCAACCCCACCCCAGCAGCACCCACCTGTGCGACTGGCACGAAGCACAGGTGAGCGCGAGAGCAGCTGATGGGTTTAAGAAGCCCCTTAAGCCCTTTCCCTCCCTTTCCACCCACAAACCCGCACTCACCACCGCACCCTCACCCGCACCCCCGCCCGCACCCTCACCCGCACCCCCACCCGCACCACCGGCCGCAACCCCACCCCCACATCCAACCCCATCCTACAAACCCCACAAACACCCGCGCAGCGCCCACCTGCGTGACGGGCACGGAGCGCGAGAGCAGCTTGATGAGGTCGCGCGCGCGCACGATGATGTAGGGGTCGCGCGTCTTGCGCGTGGTCTTAACGGTCATGCTGCCCTCCACCAGGTTCAACTCGCTCGCTCCCCTCCCTTCCCCCCTCTTTCCCCGCCCACAAACCCTCACTCAACCGCACCCCCGCCACAACCAAGCCCACAAGCGCCTTCTGAAGCGCGTCAAAACCCACCAGCAGCCACACACCCGCATACCCACCCCAACCGCACAACACCAGCGCGCACCTGCGTGACGGGCACGGAGCGCGAGAGCAGCTTGATGAGGTCCCTTGCGCGCACGATGATGTAGGGGTCGCGCGTCTTGCGCGTGGTCTTAACGGTCATGCTGCCCTCCACCAGGTTCAACTCGCACGTCACCCCGAACTCGTTCAGCGCGCGGGTTACTTCTGGCCACGCCTCGCGGAGATACTTTTCTGTTGGGGGGGAGAAAGGCGGGGAGGCGGGAGGCGGAGGGAGGGAGGGGTGGGGGGAAAGGGGGAGCGGGGTAGGGCGGGGCAAGGAAAAGCGGAGGTTTCGGTAAGGGATAGGGATACGGGTGCGCGTGGTCTTGACGGTCATGCTGCCCTCCACCAGGTTCAACTCGCACGACACGCGGAACTCGTTCACCAAGTCACCTCCGGCCACGCGTCGCGGAGATACTTCTCTGGGAAGGCGGGAAAGGGGTGAGTGGGGGAAGTGGGGAGCGGGAAAGAGCTGGGAGACTTTTGTAAGGCGGAAAACCGTGTAACCTTGATGCAGCAGTGCACCGCGCGATGAAGCGCTTCCCAAAACAGCGACCCAACCTCGACACAGAGCCGCACCTCCATGCAACGCACTCCAATTCAGCGCACTTTCGATACAGTACCTCTTGCTACAACGTCGCACCCCGCTATAGCGCACCTCGGCACAACGCGCCTCGCTACAGCGCACCTCGCTACAGCGCACCCCGCTATAGCGCACCTCGGTACTGCGGAAACAGCGTGGCGAAGGAGCTCTCTTCCAGTAAGCCCGTGGGGTTCCACGCGGGGTCGAATTTCTCCACCTTCCAATGCTCCACGTCGTCCGTGTCCCACGGCTTCGGCTTGCGGTACTTATTATGGTCCTTCGGCGCCGCTCCCCCCGCTCCCGCTCCCGCTCCGTTTTGCGCGCTGCCAGTCCCCCCTTCCGCGCCGCCCTCCCCGCCGCCGCCTCTTCCCTTTTTCTTACCCATGCCTATACGCGGTGCCGCGCTACGATGTGTTGTATTGACGAGAATAAAGTTACCGAATGGTTGCTGTTTCGAATGTGGGTGCGTTGGCGCCGAGCGAAGGCAGCGCTAATCGCGGAGCAGAACGAGAACGGAAAGAACGGTGAGGTAGGAAGCTTGCTAGGGTAAGCGAGAGACGCGGAGTATCGATAGCAAGAAGAGCTTAGAACTCAAGACGAGTAAATTATTATCGGAGGGGTTCGGGTTCAGGTTATCGGGTTCAGGGGAGAGAAGTCGTGACAGCGCGAACGCTAACGAAGATTCACGAGAGAGTTACCCGCCGCAGTTGGTCTCACAAACCTCGTCGGGGACAGGAATAGTGGCGAAACGGTGTTGGCGAAGTGTTCTGGAAAGGTCTGCTTTGATAGGTGATGCTGTCCTCGCTGGGACTTGTACCTACGTCTCTACCACTACATAAAAATGATGGGTGATGATGAACCGAAATGGCATTTCGAACATCCACCAATGGTTTTAGGGCGTGGGCAGCGCGTTCATTTTCTCCACTTTTCCAAAATTTTGACGCCCGTCGAATCAGGAAAATACTGTAGCATTTTTGCACCGCGCTTAGTTTGTGTCCCAGGTGGGACACGCGCGTCCAGAATTAGGCACAGGTCCCGCCACACTTTTGCCCAACCGCCCACCCAATGAGGTAACCCTGTGCTAGTGGATCTGGTGACGGGGCGCAGTACGAAGCTGTATTTGTGAACCCATGAATTTGCGAGGGTCGTACGCGCTTGACGAACTCGTGGTGCGGTTTCGCTGACCTGCACACAGGCATTCTCGAATGATGCGCGTGTTGTTCGCGGCCGTCGTGGGAACGTGTTCTGTTCGGTTGACGGCACGGAAAACAGCCACCGTTCATCCACTGTATACTCCATCGTGTCCACTCGTTACTCTAAATCAGGGTTACAAACCGCTGAATCTGGTAACTGTTTCGGGCTAAGCCAAGAAAATGAACGCGCTGCCCCCGCCCTTACTGAATCTGAATTCAACAAGCAACAGAAACCTCAGCTTCCTGCTGTCGCTTCCTATCCCCTTCAAGCATGGCCTTGATATAGAACTCTCCAGCACGATACGATGAGCGAACCATGGGGCCGGCAGCAACATAGCGGAAGCCCTGCAAACAGAGAGGTGAGCATGACCAAACCATCCCATCCCATGAACTTCAGCACCTTCCTACCATAACAGAAACAAACAAACTAACAAAACCAAGCAACCAAGAAAAAACAAACAGAAAATGCGTAGACTCGGCAGCAAGCAGCTATTTCCACACACACAAAGCATGCAACACTGGCACACGGGCAACCAGACAAGCTCACCATTTCCTCGCCCACTTTCTTCCACTGGTCAAACGCCTCGGGAGTGACGTAGTGGCTGACTGGCATGTGGCGGCGCGTGGGGAGCATGTTTTGAGTCGACTCAAAACAGAAAATGCAACACTAGCACACTGGTAACAGACGAGCTCACCATTTCCTCGCCCACTTTCTTCCACTGGTCAAACGCCTCGGGAGTGACGTAATGGCTGACAGGCATGTGGCGGCGTGTGGGACGCATGTACTGCCCAAACGTCATCACATCCACCCCTGCTGCCCGCACCGCCTCCATCGTGCTGAGTACCTGGGAGAGGGGAGATGAGCGGGTCAGGAGAGTGGGTGATAGGTGTTGGGAGAGGGGAGTTGGAGAGGTGGGGGAGGGGGAAGGAAGTGGGGAAGACACAGCAGTGTCAGAAGAGAGGCGACAAGGCAATAACGGGGGGAGGGGGGGCAAAACTTGCAGCCAGAATGCATCAGATTGCAAAGTTTCCGCGCCTGAAAAAAACGATTTCAGTTGTGCGTGCACCTGCAAAACACTCACCTGCTCCGGGGTCTCCCCGCATCCCAGCAGAATCAACGTCTTAGTGAGCATCCCGGAGCTGCCCTTCTCTTTGACTCAACTGAAAAAGAATTCATCTGCTCTGGCGTCTAAACCCAACCCAGCATGATGCACGTCTTTGTAAGCATCCTAATCCCTTCCCCCCTCCCCCCCCCCCCTCTCTTTCCCCCTCTCAATTTGACTCCAATAAAAAAGCACCCACCTGCTCCGGCGTCTCCCCCGCAGCCCAGCATGATAGACGTTTTCGTGAGCATCCCTGAACACCCCCTCCCCCTCTCTCTCTATTTAACTCGCCTCAAAACACACCCACCTGCTCCGGCGTCTCCCCACATCCCAGCATGATAGACGTTTTCGTGAGCATGCCAGGCCCGCCCCTCTCCCTGCCCGCGCGGGCCATCTCCTTGGCAAGGCGCAGCGTGGCGAGCGACTGCTCAAAGCCGGCGCAGGGATCTGTTTGGAGTCGACTCGAAACACTCACCTGCTCCGGCGTCTTCCCACAACCCAGCATAATAGGCGTGTCCGTGAGACTTCCTATCATTCCACTCACTTTGACTGAACTATAAAAAAGCACCCACCTGCTCTGGCGTCTCTCCACATCCCAGCATGATAGATGTCTTGGTGAGCATGCCAGGCCCGCCCCTCTCCCGGCCCGCGCGGGCCATCTCCTTGGCAAGGCGCAGCGTGGCGAGCGACTGCTCAAAGCCGGCGCGCGGGTCCCGCACAAACCGCTGCAGCTCGCGCACGGTCTCTATGTTGTGCGCGTACACGTCTAACCCGCTGTCCACCACTCGCCGCACACACTCCGCTGACCCCCGGAAGTCCGGCACTGGAAAAGGAATGGGGGGACGAGGGGGGGAAGGGGTTGGGGGCGGAAGTGGGTAGGTGGTGTCATGGGAAAAAAAGAAGTTGGGTTTGAATAAAGGGGGCGAGCGGAAAGCACCGAGAGAGGGCAGAGGTAGGAGACAGGCAGTGCCGCAGGGGATGCGGTGGTGAGGGGGTTCTGTTGTCCTTCTTAGGAGGTGTTTCACTCGTGGATGTATGGGGATTACTTGCCGTGCTGCCACCACCGTGCTACAGATATTGCAGCAACAGGTTCCAGCACTCTGCAATTACTTGCTTTGTGGCTGTTAAGAGTTGCACAGGGTCAGCTGGCCTGCTGTAATGAAGCCATTGTTTATAGTGCCCCCATGTGTGCCCAACGTTATCCTATGGTTGGTAGTCACCCGGCCCCCATCCCCACCAACTCATGTTCCAAATTCCTAGCAACCACCATGGGCTGGCATTCACCCGGCCCTGCCCTTTCCTCTTCGATCCACCTCCCTTTTTTCTCCTCTCCCACCTCCTCTCCCCCTTTCCTTTCCCCTCCCCCCTCTCCCCACTCTTCCCCCCCTCTTCCAACCGACACTTACAAATGTTCGCACTCTTAACACCTCAAACCCCCACATTCCCACTCACTCCCGTACCTCCAAACTCTCACACATCCAAGTCTCACGCGTCACACACTCTTTCACTCCCCTCTATTCATCCTCATCCCTTTCCCTCCTCTCACTCACCCAGCGCCTCTACGAACATGTCAGGGTGGCGCTCCTTGAGCCCAGTGGTAGATATTTTATTCTTTGTTGTCAGTTCACATACACCCCCCCCCCCCCCCCCCCACCCCCTCCCCCCTCCCCCACCTCACTCACCCAGCGCCTCCACGAGCATATCAGGGCGGCGCTCCTTGAGGCGGATGATGGTCTCCGCGAAGTGCCCGCTGCCCTGGTCCGCCAGGTCGTCGCGGTCAACGCTGGTCAACACGATGTACCCCAGGCCCCACTCGCCCACCGCGTCCGCCACCTTCCGCGGCTCGCCCGCGTCCGGGGGGGGCGGGTTGCGCGCCGTTTTCACCGCGCAGAACCTTGAACGCCAGGGGAGAGAAAGGGGGAAAGGGAGGGGAGGGGGAGGGGTGAGGGGTGGGGATGGATGGAGGGGGTGGGGAGCGGAACAGGAAAGTGGGGCCCCGGGAATATCCATGGTTCAACCATTGGGTAATGACCCGATATGATCTAGCCTTGACAATGAAATCGAGAAGGAGCGAAATTGCAACGCCTCCTTCGGGCACGAATAAAAGCGACTCAGGACAGCAGCACGACAGTACCAGGAGCGCCACCATACCTGCAACCTCTTTCCAAAACTATCGACAACAATTCCAACGCAACCAGCGTACCTGCAGCCTCGCGTGCACGTATCGCCAAGGATCATAATAGTAGCCGTTGCGCCCTCGCCGTCCGGGCCGCTCCCTCCCCAGCACTCTCCTAGATTCGGGCACCGCGCTTCCTCGCACACCGTGTGCAGCTTTAACTCACGAAGCCGTTTCTTAATCGCCACGAATTTCTCCCCTCCAGGCAATACCTCCCGCTTCATCCAATCAGGCTTTCGCCGCCTTTCACGCGGCTGCACTGCCTGTACAGCGTACACGCCTCCTAGACCTAATCCCGCGTCGGCCTTCACCAATCCGTGTCCGGCTCCGGCGGACGGCTGAGATTGCACGTCTCCGCCAGATTCGCCGTCCTGATCGGCATCTCGCTTCCGCTGAGCACCTAAGATGAAATCGCCGAGGGTAGGGGAGTCCGGACCGGCGAGACGTTCGCGTAGAGAGGCTAAGGTGTGTTGCTGGCGGGAAAAGGCGATGGATGCGGTAGGCGGAATGGACAGATGGTTGGACGGAAGGTAAGAACAGTAATGTGATCTCGAATTTTCTTGATTCGCGGATTGAACGGATGAATTGGTGGAAATCGACGGCTCTGAAAGTGCAGACCCTGAGAGTAGGGACGCGGACAATCCGCTGGTCCGCGGAGGCGGAAACGCGGAGGCATCGGCGGAGGGGTTGGCGGAAAGCGAGGCGGACTGGACTGACGCGAGAAGCGGGGAGAAAGGGATGGAAAGAGCCGGTGTTTTGGAGCGGATATGGCGGAGAGCAGCCATGACTGTTGATCAATTCACCCGGAGACCGGAGAGACAAGACCACCTGTCTCTTCCCCTCGGTTGCAACACAAGGCAGCTTGTGGCTGATGAGTTGGGACTGGGGCTCGAGCAGACGGCTCGAACAGAGCAGTACCAAAACTGAGTTCAAAGCTTGGAGTTCTGTGGCAGGCCTGTCGAATCACGGAGGTTTGCCCGTTTTTTCCTGAGAATTAAGGGCTAGTTTAATAGCAGCTCAGAGATTTTCATGGTTGGTTTCGCCTCCAACTAGCTGATACGAAATTCGTTTGCAGAGTGGGAGGGGTGGACATTTCCGGAGAGTGGGAAACCTCTGAAAGGGGTACGAAAATGATAGAAGCATTTTGAAGGGTGTGGAAGATCTTCCGATGTTCGACAAATACGGTCACTACAATACCTCTTTATAGCTTTGTTTCTGACAGTAGAGCCTTCGTATAACGGAGTCGTTTAGAAGATTACTCGTCACATACTTGTACCCCGTTTAATTGCACCTCCTTTTAAAGCATAGCCCACTCTCATTATGGGATCTGGCTATAATTCCGCTGCCAGCACCACAGTACCTGTTCCACGAACCTGTAATATTCGTCCGTAAAGTGATCATTCACAAATATGTCAGTGAAGTGTAGGCAAACCTGGGAGAGGCAATATTTCAGAAAAAAAAATAATTGAAGGGTGTAGAAGATATTCGGATGTTTGGCAAACACCTTCATCAAAATACCTCGTTATAGCTCTGTTTTCGACAGTAGAACCCTCGTATAGCGGAGTCGTTTTTGAAGATTACTCTTTCCGCAATCGTACCCCTTAAATTACACATCTTTTTTCAGTATAGTCCTCCTCACATCCCGAGTACTCTCCAACGTACCAGCTCTGGCGAGTGTGTACAAGAATGAACCTCTGGGATCATAGCCTGGGCCACCACCGCCTGGGCTGCCACCGTGTCTGGGCTGTCTGCCCAGAGAAAAAGTTCACCCCTGGGCATAAACCCTGCCAGCCATCCGCTGCTTTTGCTTGGCTGGAATTTGATAGCGCATTGTGTGAACTGCGATGTAAGCTGCGGAACATGAATATACGCGAAGCGAAGCGATGGCAATTCGCGGTGAATCGCCATAATCAAGCTTACCGGTATAATAGAAAAAATAGCCTAAATGTCCAGCCATTCTATTGTAGTTAATGGAGTTGGTGTTAATGCTCACAAAAACAAGACAAAGGCAGCTCACGAGAGCATAACATAGCTAATTATCCCTCCGACAATTGAAACCACATAATATAAGAGCAACAAAACACATAATTACAACAGAAGGGACAGCATTAGCATGGCCCTAATGTGATCCAAAAACAAATCAATGAAACAAGTGAAGATGCACACAGCACCCAACTTAGATGAACGCCTACCTTAAATATCACAATTTCCCATACGGCTGCACCACCAGAGGAACCCTCACTGCATGCATGTTATTGTCTACCCATGTTATCGACCCATAGGAGAACCCATCCATACCTTTCAAAACCTTCAGCTCCACAGAAAATGTGACCTTATCCCCCGGCGCAATAGTGAAAGTAGATGGAGTAACTGTAACCTTCACTCTTGGAGGCGGAACAACTTTAGCCACATAAGTCGACGCCACTGAAGCCACATTAGTCACCGTTCTTGTAACAGTAACCGCGCCGAAAAGCTTCGAGACAGAAATCGACGGCCGGTTGAACTTGTACGCAGGCTTGATCGGCGAAAAGGTCGTTACACTCGGAAACGTATCCTTGGCGCGCTGCAGATCCAACCCGGCGAGAAAATTCACATTGTCTTCAAACGAAGTATCGAAAACCAGCCCAGGATCCGCAACCCTAGGCGGGTCCACATGCCCGGAACCCAACTCCCACGATGTCGCCTCCTTATTCATCGAATTCTTCATCGGTTTTACCACCCGATAGGTGTACCCTCCACCGCCGCTCGTCCCCGGCTTTCCTCCTGCCGCGCCCGACGACGACACAACCATGGTTCGAATATCCGACGGCGATCCTCCCGGAGTGGCCGTCGTCATAACCGCCGACATAACCCTAGCTGGCGACCAATCAGGATTCATCTGCATGATCAGCGCGACGATCCCTGCCACGTGCGGAGTAGCCATGGACGTTCCAGACAGCTGCGAGTACTGTGGACCGTCGGATCCGTCCGTGGTGGTGGAGATCCACGCTCCCCAGAGGTTGACGCCCGGGGCGACGATGTCGGGCTTTAAGATGTCGTTGGTGGGGTACACGGGCAGCTGCACGCCGTCTGGATCGGCGACCGGACCTGTGGAGGAGAAGGCTGCCAGGGCAGGCGCCTCGTCGAACGATGCTTCTACCTCCGTGCCCATCGTGGCAAGCGGCCTGGGGGGGAGGCGGAGGGGAGGGGTGGGGAGGGGGAGGGCGGAGGGTGGGGGGAAGAGTGGGGGACACGGAGGTCAGGAAGAGAACCAAGAAAGGGTTTATGGATGCGTGCACAACAACCTGTCAAACCAAAAACCCAGAAACCCAACCTTGGTCCCTCCCTCCCTCCCTCCCTCACTCCCTCCGTCCCTCTCACTTCTTGGTTTTCTTCATGTATGCCGCCAGCAGCGCGGCCTGCTGCAGCGAGAAGTGAACATACGGCAGCGGCGGCCCCGGAACCACAGGAAAGTTGGCAGCGCCACCCTTCACATTGACCAGCACCATGCCGACGCCGCCCGCGTCCTGCACGGCCAGGGTCTTGTTCCAGATGGGGTTGATGCCCCGCGAGCAGATCACGATCTTGCCCGTGGTCTTGTTCGCGTCGAGCGATCCCTGTATGCATAGATCCGCCTGGGGAGGGGGAAGGGGGAGGGGGAAGGGGAGAGAGACAGGGTGCGATGATTGGTGCGGGGGAGGGGAGGGGGGGGCGTCATTCTTAGGGGCTAAGAAAGGGGAAGCGGGGAAAGCGGGAACACTGGAGCCCGACGGGCAAAAGAATGGGTCCTGTACAGTCTTACTCACGTCATAGACGGATTTCCCTGGAGCAATGGCGTTGCGGGAGTAGATCAAGGGCACGCGCTGAGAGGTGTTAGCACCCTCCACTGCACGCGCCTTGATGACTGCCCCGTTGCCGAGGGTCAACCGCACCACGAACCGCCGACCCATGCTACTGCAGAGGGGAGCAGGGGCAGGGGAGAGAAGGGTTGGGGGAGAAAAGGGTGGGAGGGGCAAGGGCAGGGGAGAATGGGTGAGCAGAGCGCCGGGCAGGAGGGGGGTGAGGCACGAGGGGGGGGAGAATGGGCAAAGCAAGGCGGGAAAGAGGGGAGGGGAGACGGAGCGGGAGTGTCTCACCTGGCGCCGACGGTGATGTAGAAGGGCGAGAAGTTGGAGAGCGTGCGGTACATGCCACTGCTGCGGTCCGGGGGCGGACCGCTGTTGCCCGCCGCTAGCACCGCCAGGATGCCCGCCTGCACGCGGAGAGAAGTAAGGGGAAGGGGAAGGGCATAAGAAGGGAAGGGCGAGAAGTTGGAGAGCGTGCAGTGCACGCTGGGGTTGATGGCAGGGCAGCAGCGTGCTGCTGGCGGGTCAAGAGGCGGACCGCTGTTGCCCGCCGCCAGCACCGCCAGAATGCCCGCCTGCACGCGGTGAGAGGGGTAAGGGGAAGGGGAGGGCGGGGGGGGGGGGAGAGGAAGAGAGAGGGGGAGGAAGGGAGAGGGCGAGAAGTTGGACGTTGGAGAGCGTGTGGTATATGCCGGCCGGTGCGATGTGATGTGAATACCAAGAGCGTGCTGCTGGAGGGGCCGGGCCGGGCCGGGGGCGGACCGCCATTGCCTGCTGGCAGGCAGGCAGCAGCAGCACCGCCAGGATGCTACAGGATGCTCGCCTGCTGAGTGTCGCCTGCCAGGGACCCTCAGCGACACGACATGACACGGCACCACGTCCACCCCACTGCCTCGTAGGGCCGTCCGCCACCCACCGCCTGGTCCAGCGCTGCCCCCAGCAGCACACGGCCAACCACCCCCCCCTCCACTCCCCTCCACTCCCCTCCACTCCCCTCCACTCCCCTTCACTCCCCTCCCTTCTCCCCTGCCCTCCCCTGCCCCCCCCTGCCCTTCCCGCCTCATCTCCTCCCTTTCCCCCCCGACTCCCCAAGCACCCACCTTCTGGATATTCGCGTAGGGCACGTCATCGAAGTAAGTCTCATAATCATTCAGCGCGCCAACAGACAACGACACCACGTCCACGCCGTCCGCCACGGCCTGGTCCAGCGCCGCGTACAGGTCCGCCATGGACCCCGACGGCGCCGCGGGGGGGCTCCCCGCGTCCTGCGCCTGGCGCCACAGCACCTTGTAGATGGCCAGGTGCGCGCGCGGCGCCATGCCCGTCGCGTGCCCGATCACGGTGGTCGCGGAGAGGCTCACGGGGAGCTGCCCGTTCCCGCCCGCGACCCTGGGAGGGGAAGCGGAGGAGGGGGGGTGGGCGGGGAGGGGGAGAAAAGGGATGAGGGACCCGTCGCGTGCCCCAGGACCGTGGTGGCGGAGAGGCTCACGGGCAGCTGCCCGTTGCCGCCCGCCACCTGGGAGGGGAAGCAGGGAGGGGAAGCGCGGGGGTGGGGAAGGAGGAGGGGAGGGCCGCGGGGAGGGGGAGAGGGGGCGAGGGAACAGGTGAGCGCGTGCCCCAGGACGGTGGTGGCGGAGAGGCTCACGGGGAGCTGCCCGTTGCCACCCGCCACTCTGCGCGGGGAGGGGAGGGGAGAGAGAGAAGGCGCGGGAGGAAGGGGGACGAGGGTGGGTGAGTGGGGGGTTGGAGGAAGGTTGGGAGTGGGGGAACGGATGGGGAATGAAGGGGGGGTGGAGGGGAGGGGAGACAAAGAGATGGGCGGGAAGGAGGAAGAAGTTCAAGAAGCAAGAACCACGTCCAACTATCCAATCACCCCATTCCCACATCCCCCCATCCCCCCATCCGCCCATCCTCCCCATCCGCCCATCCATCCGCCCACTCCCCGATCCACCCGCGCGCCCGCCAATGGCGACTCACCCCGCACACCATGTGCCGTGCCCGGACGAGTCCCTGGGCGAAAGGTAGTCCGCGGATTCGTCGACGGTGTAACCGTTCGCGAGGTACCCGTTCACGAAGTGGCGCGCTGTGAGCACCTTGCGGTTGCACATGGCGCTGTTGTCCGCGGGACACGCGCCCGCCCACGTCGGCGGGGGGTCCGGATAGGGCTTGGTGGTCTGGGGGATGGGGAGCGGGGATGGAGTGGAGTGGGGGGATAGGGGAGAGGGGGGAAGGGGAGAGCGGGGATGGAATGGGATGGGTAGGGAGGAAAGTGGAAAGAAGGGAAGAAGAAGCGAAACGAGCAGGCGAATAGGCCACGAAGCAAGCGGAGAAAGAGGAAACGGAGGACGCAGAAGGAAGCAACAGGATGAACGAGAGGATTCACGAGAGGCAGGCGAGAAGGGCAGGCAGGTGAGGCTCACGTTATCCAAGAAGGCGGGGTGTTCCGGCCAGAATCCCGAGTCGATCACGCCTATCACCACGCCCTCCCCCGCGCTGTCCTCCCCGCCGTTGCCCGCCCACAGGGACGCGGGCAGGCGGAGGAAGTTGGGGGAGTTGGTGGTGAACGGGCGGATTTCCGCCGCGCGCGCGACTTGCGCCACCGCGGGGTGCTGGCGCAGCCTGGCGACTTGCGCGCGGGAGAGCCTGGCGGAGAAGCCGTTGGAGGCGAATCGATAGCTGCGGCGCGGAACGGGGGAGCGAAAGCGGGGCAACATACGAGAAGGTCGGGGGGATGGGATAGCTTGATGAGGTGAGAGGAGGAGAACGACGAAGGTTAGATAGATGAGGTGAGGTGAGAGAGGAACGAAACGACCCCACTAACCTTCTAGTCCCCTTCCTTCCTCCCCCTTCCGCCTCAACCTTCCGCGCAACAGTCTTCCGCCCTCCCGTTCCCCGTTTTCCCTCCGCTTCCCCGTTTTCCCCCCCCTTTCCCCCTCCCCTTCCACCTTCCCCCTTCCACCTTCCCCCTTCCACCCTTCCCCCTCCACTGCCTCACCTGTGCACCAGGTTAATGAGCGGAACCCCCGCGTCTTGCGCCACGCGCAGCTGCATCTGGCGCAAATAGCGCGCGAACTGGCGCACGTGCGGGGCGCGCACATTCACCTTCCGCTGCAACCTCTTCCGCCACTTCCCCGCAAGCTTCCCCAAGTCCCTCCCCGCGTTCCATCCCGCCCCGCCGCGGCCTCTCCGCCCCCGAAACCGCCTATTAAATGAAGTCACGGCATTGGCGGCACGGGCAGCCATAGTTTCCGCCGCCTTAGCTAGCGTACTCGAAGCGCGGGAATCACTCGAGTCTAGACTCAACGCGCTAGCCCCGCCGCCCGCGCCGCCGCCGCCGCCGCCGCCGCCGCTGCCGTCGCTATCTAACTCGCCGTCATCGTCCGTGTCACTATCGGATGGCGCTGTAGCGGGGATGCCGGCGATTCCGCCCTTGTAGTTGACTATAGGGGGCGCGGAGCGAAGGCGGACGGTGTACAGTTGAGCCCCGTTAGAAGGTCCCGACTGCGCTGATACGGCTGAGAGGGGACGCGGAAGGGAAGCGGAGGGGAAGCGGGGGAGAAGCGGAGGGGAAGCGGAGGGGAAGCGGAAGGGGAAGCGAAAGGGGAGCGAAGGGGAAGCGGAGGGGAAGCGGAAGGGAAGCGGAAGAAAGAGCGTGTTTTAAACCACCACCTTGCTCTGTAACACGACGGGAGGCGCACACGCAATACGCCACCTTGTTCCACGTGCTGTACTAGCGATCCTGCACCCGCATTTACAGCAGCAAGCACTAGCGAAACTACTCCTGGTCTAGAGAGAGGCGTCAAGATGCGAGTATAGCGTGGCACCTCAGCCGGGCTTCGTCGGTCGTACCCGTACGTCGAGTCATCGCCGAGTCATTTCCGAGCAGGTATCGAATGAACTGAAAAGCGTGCCTCACCGCGCGCCTCACTGCGTGCCTCACTGCGCGCCTCACCTCGCCCCACCTCGCCCCACCTCGCCTCACCTCGCCGCTCCGCTCGCCTCACTGCTCGCCTCACCGCTCGCCGCACCGCGCGCCTCACCTGTAAGCCTATGTGGACCACAGCTCGCGAAGACGAGTAACAAGCACGCGAGCGAGAGGAGGAACCGAGGGCGCGAGATGCGCGAAGGGGAGAAGCAAAACTCCATCGAACACGAAACTCTCGATGAACGAGAACCGCGCGACTGAAACTGCGACTGTCGCTGCGACCGTAGCTGCGATTGAGACTGCGACTGTGAGTGCGACTGTGAGTGCGACCGCTGACACCGGTCGGGGAGGGTGTGTTGCTGGTGAGAACTTTGGTGGCACGCGCTACGTGAGAGACTTGAACGTGATTGGCTGTCGGAGGGTAAGCGTGAAGGCATCGTAGAATCAGTGGCTTCTACGGTCGGGGGAGGGAAAGGGGAGGAAGGACGGGCGGAGGAGGGAGAGGAGGGCTAAGGGGGGAAAGGGGGAGATGTGGGGGACAGAAACTTCGCTCGACTGGAGTTAGCTAAGCAGTGGTTAGTCGAAAGATGGACGACGAAGGTGCAGGTTTTTTGTTGCGCTGAAAACAGCTTAGAAATGATCTGGCGGGATGTTTATAAGGACAGTAAGAGATGGTCGCGACTGGAAACTTCGGAGCGCCAATCTCTCGCTGATCAGAGACAAACTACACGGCGTGATTCTGTCTTAAAACGCTGGGATGGGACGAGGGTACATTAGTACTAAGTGAGATTAGTACGCGCGCTAAGTGCGGGGCTTGTTCGGGCTAACTAGCTGGTCGTTGGAGATCGGTTTTGCGTGCGCTCCTTGTCAAGTTGAGAAAAGATCACAAATCACACATTGCCGCCACTCAGGACACTAGTTCGGTTTGAGGGGTTTATCTCCCCCTCCTCCTCGGTTACAGGGAGTGTGGTGCAGTTACTCGCGTCGCTGTCTGCGCTCGGCCAGTCTTGTCAGCAGTGTATGTTCTCCTGTTAGGGTTTCCATTCTTGCTGCTCCGGGCTGAGCCCCCCACAAAACACTCTGGTCTTTGGGTCGAGGCAGGAGCACGTGGGCGGGGCAAAATGAGGGATTTGAAGGACCTGGAGCGGAGAGGAGAGGGGCGGGGGGTGGGGAAGGGGGAGGAGGGAGGGAAGGATGAAATTTTCTGTTCTGCTGTTTCTTCTGAGAATTCATTTCCTTCTCCTGTGAAGCAACCTGCACAGTCCATCATGCTCACACCCACTTGCTTCCACATCCCGTTCTGTGTGTCCAGCTCCGACCCCAGAAACCCTGACAAAGGGGACCTGGAAAAATAGGAAATAAGCTGATTCAAATTGGTTGAAAAGTTTGCCGCCTGGTTCGATTTGGTTGAAGTAGGTAAAAGCTACTGTCCAGATCCAGGTGGGAGGTCAGCTTGCGAAGACTGTCGGTGCGCTGGGCCGAGGGCTGATTTTGATTTGATGTGTCGGAGTTTGTGTTGGGCTACAGTACAGTTACTTCAGGGGGGAACGTCGTCGCGCGGTCATTGGTTGTCGCAAATTTGTTCGACGTGGCGGTTGTGCCGCACAACAGTGGGCTGGTTCATGGCTGTGTTGAGGTTGGTGGGCAAATGGGCAGTGGGCAGTGGGCAGTGGACAGGGGTGGGGTGGGGGGGTGGGTGGAAGGCAGGGAAGGGGGAGTTGATCAATAACATCTGTGAAATTCTATTGCTAGCACTAAAGATTGTTACGCATCTGAGCGAAAGTGGTGCGTGCGGCTGTCAAGTAGCGAAAATGTTGCCAGCGGTAACGCGCGAAATTATCTAGGCCCCGCGGGGCTTGGGCTATTCCCAAAGCGTATGTTACGCAAAAGTTTTGCACATGTCGCATGTACTCAATACATGCGTCTTAATAACGAGTATAAATATGACACACGACAGGCATCAACGGAGCACACCACGAGTTCTGTTCTGTTCTGTCTGTCTGGCCCCTCGTAAGTATCGTCCCGTTGACGGTTCCTGACTGTTCAGAGGTTTCAGGGTCTCCCAGAATCCCTTTCTCACCTCACATCCCAGGATGTTCTCCAGCAGGTACAGGCGAGGAACCTCGTTGCTCGCTGCGTGTCTGGCGCCTGCTTCTATCTCCCGCGAATATTATGGCACACTTTGCTGATTCTCTCTCACTTCGTTCCTGCGCCCTTCTTCCGCCCTGCTAAACCTTAATCCTTGATCACATGCTGGGAGGAAGCTTCCGCGAGATCCATGCAAACGTAACCCGATGGATCAGAATCGTATAAACCTTCGAAACCTTCAGGATCTCCCCTTCGTGCCGTACGAGGCGGTAGTCATTTGCGCCGAGGCTGACGGCGTAGCTCCCGCGCTGCTGCTGCGGCCCGTGGGAGAATTCACCTCGCGATGGTCGAGTTATGCGGAGCAGAGGGGGAGTATCTGATAAACATGCCAGATGGCTCCGCGCGATTGGCTCTGGAGCATCACGTGCGGCCCAAGCGAAACCTGCGAGCGGCTTTCTTGACGTCTCTGGGCCCCGATGCCGCGGTGAGCGAGTGGATCTGATACGATTCTGAACCAGATCCGCTGCTGCATCGAGCAAATCCATCGCCTATGGCCCGAGAAACGCGAGCTGAGCTGCGAATGCTGTGAATGAGTGACCTATGACTCTTCGCGTGTCTTTCAAGTGCCTGTAACAAATGACCTTCGCTTTTTTTGTTTTGTTTGCCGGTTTGCCGTTGATTTCTCTGCTCTTTCCGTGCAGGCCGATGTGGGGTGCGTGCTGTTTCGGCTGAAGCAGGAGGGGCATGGGGCGGTGGAGATATGCGGGCCGCCGGGGACTGCTGCGTACTGCCATGCGCTACGGCACTCCGTGGGATGGAAACACCCCAAGGTGCGTTGCGTGAGAAACCTGTTTTGCTCAAATGGAAACTACGGCGCTCTATCGTGCGCTCTACGATGGGAATATCTTACTCTTGTTCTTCTTGCTCTTTGTACGGCGAGGCGAATCTGAGGGATGGTCTAGCATGCTTCTATAAGAACCACCAATCCACTGCAGCAGCTGCATATGGTGCCGTGTGCCTTTTTAGTTTGATGAATCGTGTTCTTTCCTTCCACTTTGGTATTTCACCCTTCCGTACACACCTCATGCGCCCAATCTCTATGCCCTGTCAGGTCAGATACTCCTTTCTAATAACCGTTTCAGATCCAGATCTAGACCAGAGAAAACTAGCCAATTTTTCGGGACGGCCATCTGCCTCCCTCCCTTGTGCTTTGCGCTTTGAACCTCCTGTCGAATCTTTGTTGGCTCCTTCACTCACTCCATCCTTTCCCATGGCGTGCTCACTCTCTCTGCTCAGGTGTTTGTGCGAGAGGCGGATCTAGGGGAGCAACCTGTATTCGAAGACAACAACATGCTTCTCCTCCCTCTCTTCACCAACCCACACCGCTCCCTCCCTCTCCCTCCCTCTCCCTCCCTTCCCTCCCATCTTTCTCACCCGGTCTCGCTGCTTACCTGTGCCATTTAGGTGTTTGTGCGGGAGGCGGATCCAGGGGAGCAGCCCGTTTATGAAGACAACAACGTGCTTCTCCTCCCGCTCTTCACGTACACCGCCTCCCTCTCCCTCTGCTTCTGCTGCTACCGCCGCCGCCTGTCCCTCCGCATGGCCGCTAGATCCGCCCGTGCTGCTGCTGGGGGGACGGGAGGGGGCGCTGGAGGGGTTGTGGGGGGCCAGAGCAGAAGCGGTGGGGCGTCAGCACAAGGGACGGCGGATGCAGGGGTTGGTGGGAGGGATGTGGGCGGTTGCTGTGGCGCGCATAGGGGTGGAGATGAGGGGTGGGATTTTGATGATTCTGATAGTGAAGATGGTTCGGAGGGAGATTATAGTTCCGGGGATGGTGGGATTGAGGGTGAGGGGAGTGGGAGTGGGAGTGGGAGTGGGAGTGGGAGTGGCAGTGGCAGTGAGAAGGAGAAGGCTGGAGCGAGTAGTAGTAGCAGCACGAGTTCGGATTCTGAAAGCGAGGAGCCTTCAAGTAAGGCGGAGGCAATAGTAAAGGCTGCAGAGAAGGCTTTCAAGGCGCCTCAAAAGGAGACTTCAAGTAAGGCGGAGGCTGTAAAGGGTGTAAAGAAGGGTCTGGCGTGTGCAGAAGAGCCGGGGAAAGCGCAACACGAAGGCAGGAAGGGGAAGAGAAAGGCTCCCAGTCTTGAAGTGATTGACAGCGAGAGTGGAAGTGAGAGCAAGAGTGAAAGCGGCAGTGCGAAAAACGCTGGGGAGAGCAAGATGGAGGTTGGGAGTGAGAGTGAGAAGAAGAGTGGTGTAGGCACGGAGAACAAGGGTGGGAATGGGATGGAGGGGTGGGAGAAGAGTGCGGACAGCAAGGGCAAGGGCAAGAGCGAGAGTGAGAGTGAGAGTGAGAGTGAGAGTGAGAGTGAGAGTGAGAGTGAGAGTGAGAGGGGGGTTGAGAGAGCGAGAGAGAATGAGGGAGAGGACTTACTTTCGCGTCTGTCACGCGAGTTAACGTTCTCTCGTATGGATGAGGTTTTTCTTAGGGTCTCGGACCCCAGAAAGGCTCTGCGCACTCTCTTTCCTGGTGCCCGTCGGCTGAACCTGGGTCCGCACCCTGGGGAAAGCAGCAGATGGGTCAGGGTAAGGGTGAAGGCAAGAGCACGGAGCAGGGTAATGGGAGGGGCAAGGAGCAGAGCGAGGGGCAGAAGGAGCAGAGGGAGGAGCAGAAGGAGAAGAGAGAGGAGCAGAAGGAGCAGAGCGAGGCGCAGAAGGAGACGAGAGAGGAGAAGGAGCAGAGCGAGGAGAAGAAGGAGCAGGGCGAGGGGCAGAAGGAACAGAGCAAGACGATTGAGAGTGAGAGTGAGGAGGATGATGTGGTTCTAATTGAGAAGGGGGAGAAGATACGACTGATTGATTCAGAAACGGGTGGCGAGAAGAGGAGGAGGAAGAGGAGGAGGAGGAAGAGGAGGAGGAGGAGGAGGAGGAGGGGGGGGAGGAGGAGGAGGAGGAGGAGGAGGAGGAGGAGGAGGAGGAGGAGGCAGGGGAGGAAAGGAAAGGAGGAGGACGAGAGGAGGAAGGACGCGAGGAGGGAGAGGAGGAGGACGAGAAAGAGGAGGAAGTGAGGAGGGGAGGAGGAGGAGGATGAGAAGGAGGAAGTGAGGAGGGGAGAGGAGGAGGATGAGAAGGAAGGAAGTGAGGAGGGAGAGGAGGAGGATGAGAAGGAAGGGAGTGAGGAGGGAGAGGAGGAGGAGAGAAGGAAGGAAGGAAGTGAGGAGGGAGAGGAGGGGGGAGGGGATGAGAAGGAAGGAAGTGAGGAGGGAGAGGAGGAGGATGAAGAAGGACGGAAGTGAGGGGGAGAGGAGGAGGATGAGATGGAAGGAAGTGAGGGGAGCGGAGGAGGATGAGAAGGAAGGAAGTGAGGAGTGAGGAGGGGAGAGGAGGAGGATGAGAAGGAAGGAAGTGAGGAGGGAGAGGAGGAGGATGAGAAGGAAGGGAGTGAGGAGGGAGGAGGAGGAAGAGAGAAGGAAGAAGGAAGGAGGAGGGAGAGGAGGGGGATGAGAAGGAAGGAAGTGAGGAGGGAGAGGAGGAGGATGAGAAGGACGGAAGTGAGGAGGGAGAGGAGGAGATGAGAAGGAAGGGAGTGAGAGGGAGAGGAGGAGGAAGAGAGAAGGAAGGAAGTCGAGGAGGGAGAGGAGGGGGATGAGAAGGACGGAAGTGAGGAGGAGAGGAGGAGGATGAGATGGAAGGAAGTGAGGAGGGAGAGGAGGAGGATGAGAAGGAAGGAAGTGAGGAGGGAGAGGAGGAGGATGAGAAGGAAGGAAGTGAGGAGGGAGAGGAGGAGGATGAGAAGGAGGAAGGAAGTGAGGAGGGAGAGGAGGGGGATGAGAAGGAAGGAGGAAGTGAGGAGGGAGAGGAGGAGGATGAGATGGAAGGAAGTGAGGAGGGAGTGGAGGAGGATGAGAAGGGAGGGAGTGAGGAGGGAGAGGAGGAGGATGAGAAGGAAGGAAGTGAGGAGGGAGAGGAGGAGGATGAGCGGAGGGGAGGGAGGAGGAGGAGGAGGAGGAGGAGGAGGAGGAGGGAGAGGAGGAGGAGGAGGAGGAGGAGGAGGAGGAGGAGGAGGAGGAGGAGGAGGAGGAGGAGGAGGAGGAGGAAGTGGGGGAGAATGAGGAGGAGAAGGAGAAGGAGAAGGAGAAGGAGAAGGAGAAGGAGAAGGAGAAGGAGAAGGAGAAGGAGAAGGAGGAGGAGGAGAAGGAGAAGGAGAAGAGGAGGAGAGCAGTTGGCAAGGTTTGGAGAGTCGAAAAAGGGCGGTCAAAGCGGCGAAAGCTCAAAGAAGGGAAGACTGTCGATCAGAGCAGCACGCCTCTCACGCTGGCCGTTTCTTTCTCTGGGTTTGATACAGAGACATCCCTCAAAGCCCTCAACCCAGCGCCCACTTCCCCCTCCGCCGCTCCACCTACCTCCATTTGGGCTGCTATCAAAAACCTCCTCAAAACCCTCAGACGCCTCGAAGCCAGAGAGAACCGGATCAAAGTGCAAAGCAAAAAGGCCTGATTCAGGAGGAAGGGTGCCGGTGAAAGGGGGGAAAAGAGTAAGGGGCCGTGCTCAAGTGGTTGCTCTTCCGGCTCTGGCTCCTGTGGTGCCGCTTCCAGCGCTAGACAGTCTGCCGCTGGTGAGCACCTATGAGAACGCTCTGTATGCGATCAGCCGTGTAGACGGCTCTGTGCACCCAGTCGCTGATGCTCTTGCTGCTGTTGCCGTTGCCGCCGCTTATGGTGCTGCTGGTGCTGCTGCTGGTGCTGCTGGTGCTGCTGGTGCTGCTGGTGGTGCTGTGTGCTGTGGTGGTGCTCCTACTTCTGGTGTTGGTGGTCGTCATGGTCATGATTCTGCTTCTGCTGCTGCTGCATCATCAGCCCAAGGCAGCAGCAGCAGCAGGAGCAGCAGCAGCAAGCAACGCCAATGCAACTGCAGACCCTGCTGCCACCCGTGCTGCTGCCCGTGCTGCCCGTGCTGCAGCTGCTGCTTCTGCTGCCGCCACAAAGGCTGATGTGGCCCGCGGGTGCTTCAGCCCTCTCTCTGTAATCAGCAACCCATGGGCGAGTTCTATCCCTCTGCTGGGCGGGTTGGGGCACAGTGGGGGTGGGGGGGGAACAGGCGCGAGCGCATGGCCATGGCTGGGAAGATCGTGCCTCAGCTTGTGGGCTATGTGATTTTCTTCAAGCAGGCTGGGACTGCGGTGCTTGTAACGGATTGCAGCAGCCCGGAGGAAGCTGCTGCGCTGCTTCCCATCGCGTCGGTTTGCAGTGGGTGCGAGGCAGGTGCTGATGGGGAAGCGGGAGAGGGAGGGGGAGAGGGAGGGGGAGAGGGAGGAGGAGAGGGAGTGGGGAAAGGAGGGGAAGAAGGAGGGGTGGGTGGGAAGAGAGGAAGGAGGAGGTTGTGTCACTGTGGTAGTGGGTTCAAGGTAGGAGGTAAGTCTGGAGCATGTAGCGCTGCTACTGTAGCTACTGCTCCAGTTGGCGTTGTGTGCAACGGTAAGACTGCCACCGCTGGTGCCGCTGCTGCAGTTTCTGCCTCTGCTGCATCTGCCACTCGTGCCTTTCATGCTGATCATGTGCCAGTGTCTATGGTGCCAAGCGTCAACTCTCCAGCAGCTGTTGGTCCTCTCACAGTCGCCTTCCACCTCAGCTCGCGTGCAGTGCTGGCATCGCCAGCTCATCGCATGCTCGTTGACAGGCTGGCAACGCCACGTGTGCACACAGAGGGTCTCGCTGTGCCTGGCTCATTGGGCACCTCTGGGCAAATGGTACACCCTGCCAAAGCAGGGTTTATGGGTTTTGGATATCAAAGCAATGCCCGGCAGCAGTGGCAGCAGCAGCAGCAGCAGCAGCAGCAGTGGCAGCAGCGACAACCGATGTTCCAGCAGGCTCGGGAGGAGCTGCGTCCGCAGGCACAGCCACGGCTGGAGGTGCGGCAGGTGCTGGTACGAGGTGGGCCCAAGGAGTATGGCTTCATCAGTACTCTGAAGCAGCTGTGCCGCTTGCATTGCCTCGATCCTGCTGTCTTCCCCCTGCCGCCTCAGCAGCAGCAGCAGCATCAGCTGCAGCGGCTGCAGCAGCAGCAGCAGGGATACGGAGGCATGGGGGAAGGGAAAGGGGAAGGGGTGGGGGTGTTGGCGGGTTGGCAGGGAGTTAGGGAGGATGCTGTTGCTGAGGCGAGAGCGAGAGCGAGGTTTTTGCAAGGCGGGGGAGGAGCAGGTGTAAGGGCTGGAACGGAGGAGGGGACGGAGGAGGAGGGTGAGGGGGGGGAGAGGAGGAGGAGGAGGATGAGATAGATGAGGGGGGGTGTTAGGATGTGGTGGGGGAAGGAACGGTGGTGTGGTGGCAGGAAGGTTGCAAATGCAAGTTTTGATTGGCGTGGGGGAGATGGTTGAGAATGGCATGGGCGGGAGGGGAGCGGAAGGAGCGGTAGTGGGTTGCGGGCCGGGAAACACAGTTCGGGGAGTGGATGGAGGAGCGGAGGAGGGAGGAGAGGGGTGGGGCGGGAGAGGATGGGGGTGTGCTGGGGGAACCGTAGGGTGGTTCGTGCGTGTGTGAGCCATGAGAAGTGCCCTGAGGTGGTGGACCCTGTGAAGGTCTGGGAAGCGGTGAGTTGGAGATCTATGCGGGAGGAGGAAGAGGAGTTAAGGAGGAGAGATGAGGAGGATTATAGGGAGAAGGTCGTTGGGACTAGGGCGATAGAGAGGGAGATGGCGAAGGAGAAGGAGAGGCGAAGGGATCCGGCGAGGGAAAAGGAGAAGGAGAAGAGACGGGAGATGGAGAGGAGAAGGGCGCTGGAGAAGGAGAGGAGACGGGAGAAGGAGAGGAGAACAGCGCTGGAGAGGGAAAGGGCGAAGGAGATGAAAAGGGTGAAGGCGAGGGCTCATATGGAGACGATGAGAAGGAATAAGGAGAAGAAAAAGGAGAAGGCGAGGGTCCATGCGGAGATGATGAGAAGGAATGAGGAGAGGAAAAGGTTGGCAAGGTTAACGGGGGAGGAGAAGGGAAAGGAGAAGATGAGGTTACAGGTGAATGCAATGATTAGGGAGAAGTCGAGGAGGAGGAAACGGGCAGAGGAGAGGGCAATAGAAGCGAGGCAAAGGGCGGAGGAGAGGGAAAGGCAGAAGGAGAGGGAAAGTGCGAATGAGACAGAGGAGAGGGAAAGGGAGGAGAGGGAAAGGGAGAAGGAGAGGGAAAGGGATAAGGGGATGAAGCTCGATATGAAAATGGCAAGAAGGAAGAGAGAGAAGAGAGAAGAAGCGAGCAAAACGGGAGGAAGGAAGGGCGAGGGAGAGAGAGCGACATCGGCTGAAGGCACTGAAAGAGGGTGAGGAACGAGGTGATGAGGCAGAGGGTGGGAAGGAGAAGGAAGAGATGCTGAGTATAAAAAAAGACACGGGAACACGAATCCGGAAGTTAGAGGAGAGATTGAAGAACAAAGGGGGGAAGAGTGGGAAGTGGTCTAATAAGCGAGAGAAGAGGACTTTGAGGCGGCTGCAAATGCGAAAGGCGGAACTGGCGGCTCTGGAGGCAATGCTAAGAGGGGAGAAGGGGCAGGGTGAAGCAGGGGAGAAGGGGCAAGGTGAGGCGGGGGAGAAGGCGCAAGGTGAAGCAGGGGAGAAGGGGCAGGGTGATGAAGCAGGGGAGAAGGGAGAGATGCTGAGTAGTATAAAGGGGACGGCCAAACGAATCCAGAAGTTAGAGGAGAGATTGAAGACCCAAGGGGGAGAGAATGGACTGTTGTCTAAGAAGCAAGAGAGGAAGGTTGTGAGGCGGCTGGAGTGCGCAAAGGCTGAACTGGCGGCTCTGGAGGCAAGGCTAAGAGAGGCAGGGAAGAAGGGGCAAGGTGAAGCAGGGGAGAAGGGGCTAAGAGAAGCAGGGGAGAAGGCGCAAGGTGAAACAGGGGAGGGGAGGGCCGTGGGGACCAATGTGAGCGATGTGAGTGCTGGAAAGGAGTGGGTGGAGACTGCGAAGGTGGAGCAGGGAAGCAAGGGAGTGACCGGAAAGGAAGGTTTTGTGGTTGCGCAGAGGAAGGGTGTGAAGCTTGCAGGTGCTGTGGCAGTGGTGCAGCAGAAGACGAAGAATAAGAAGAAAAGGAAGAATAGGAAGAAGAACAATAACAAGGGGGAGGAGGAGGAGGTGGGGGAAGAGTTGGAGGAGGAGGAGGAAAAGGAGGAGGAGAAGGAGGAGGAAAAAGGAGGAGGAAAAGGAGGAGGAGAAGGAGGAGGAGAAGGCGGAGGGAAAGGAGGAGGAGAAGGAGGAGGAGAAGGAGAAGGGGAAGGAGGAGGAGAAGGAAGAAGAGAGGAAAGGAAAGAAGAAGGAGGACGATAAAGAGAAGAAGGAGGAGAAGAATGAGAGACAGGTGGGAGCGAGTGGTGGGGGCCGTACCAGAGTGGGGAGGACAGGGGTACTGGAGTGGTGGTGGGACATAAGAGGGAATGAGGGTGCGGGCCGAAGGAGGGGAGGCGAACGCGAGGGAGTTAAGGAGGTCGAGGGAAGGGGTGTGGCTGCTGGTGCTGTGGGGACTGCTGTGGCAACTGGTGTGACTGCTGGGGGGAGTGCTGGGGGGAATGCTGTGGGGAGTGCTGGGGGGACTGGTGTGGGTACTGGTGTGGGTACTGGTGTGGGTACTGGTTCGGGGACTGGTGTGGGTACTGGTGTGGGTACTGGTTCGGGGACTGGTGTGGGTACTGGTGTGGGTACTGGTTCGGGGACTGGTGTGGGTACTGGTGTGGGTACTGGTGTGGGTACTGGTGTGGGTACTGGTGTGGGTACTGGTGTGGGTACTGGTTCGGGAACTGGTGTGGGTACTGGTGTGGGTACTGGTGTGGGTACTGGTTCGGGGACTGGTGTGGGTACTGGTGTGGGTACTGGTTCGGGGACTGCTGTGGGTACTGGTGTGGGTACTGGTTCGGGGACTGGTGTGGGAACTGGTGTGGGTACAGGTGTGGGTACTGGAACGGAGGTGACTTTTGAGGCGTCTCAAAAGTCGTCTGCTGCGGGAACAGGTGCGGGGACTGGTGCGGAGAATGGTGCGGGGGCTGGTGTGGGTATTGGGACGGGCGTGGTGGCTGTGATGGTACGGACTGAAGAGGAGATAGAACTAGATGAGGAGCAAGAGGAGGAGGAGGAGGAAGAGAAGAAGGAGGAGGGAGGGGAGAAGGGAGGGGAGGTGGAGGGAAGGGGGAGAAGGGGGACTGGTGTGGTTACTGAGGGAACGGAGGTGGTGGCTGTGACTGTGCAGAACGAAGAGGAGATAGATCTGGATGCGGAGGAGGGAGAGGAAGAGGAGGAGGAAGAAGAAGAGAAGGGGGTGCAGGGAGGGGAGAAGGGAGGAAAGGTGGAGAGGGGAGAGAAGGGGTCTTGTTCTTTACTGGCGAAAGAATCGTCTTCTTTCCCTGCGAAGGAACCCTCTTCTCTACCTGCTGAGGATGCTTCTTCTGCTGTACCTGCGAAGGAAGCGTCTACTCAACCTGCTATCGAACCGTCTTCTCAACCTGCTAAGGAAAGTTTTGCTCCACCTGCAAAGGAATCCTTCTCTCGACCTGCAAAGGGGTCACCGCCAGTGAAAGATCATGGGTGTTCACTGTCTGCTGATAAGTCTCCTGATTCTGCCAATAAGTCAGCAGCACAGAGGATCAGAGAGGCACTGAGCAGGGGCAAGGGGGCTGGAGCAGACACAGCAGGGCAAAAGACTGTTGCACGGCCTTTGCTACCCGTTCTGCAAGTGCCGGAAGCGCCACAAGAACCACTAGTGCATGTGGCAGCAACGGCAGCAGCAGCGGCAGCAGTAACAGCGGCAGCAGCAGCAAGAGAAAAAGCAGGAGCAATAGCTGCAGCAGCAGCAGCAGCAGTGCCGTCCCCAGTGGTACGGCCAGCGGCAGTGGCAGGAGCAGCAGTATCGCCCACAGTGGCAGCTGCAGCAGCGGCCGTAGCAGTGGCAAAGGCGGGAGGGGGATCCCCTTGTAAACCTTCTAAACAACAAGTGCCGCCGTGGCTCCGTCATCGTCCCCCATTACCGGTGATCCCGCCGGTCGGCCTCCCACCACCAGCAGTGCCACCAACCGAACCACAAACACAAACACAGCCGCAACCGCAACCGCAACCACCCCTGCCACAGTCGTCAGTGCTGCAACCGAACCTGCGGCAACCACCCTTGTCGCAGCCACCCCTGCCACAACCACCGCTGCGTCAACTGAACCTGCCGCAACCACCCATGCCGCAACCAAGCCTGCCGCAACCACCCATGCCGCAACCGAACCTGTCCGAAGTGCTGCAAGCGTCAGTGCCGCAACCGCCGCTGCCACAGCCACCCCTGCCACAACTGCAGCAACAGCCACCACTGGTGCAACCACCCCCGCCACAACCACCCCCACCAGATCCAACCCTGCGACACCACATACCACCCCCTTGGCATGCTGTGCGTACACCTGCTGTTACGCAGTTACCACCTCCCACACCACCACCACATACAGCAGAACGAGCCTCTTGGATCAACCACGTGCCACCACCACCGCAATTTTTTCTGCAAAACCAGCCGAGATATGTACCGGCAGCAACCCCTTCACAGGGTCCATACCCCTCCTCGGGTGCGCCCATGCATCCGAGTTTTGAGTTGACAAGGTCGAACCCCTCTTCACAGGGTCATTATCCTTCCATGGGTGCCCCTATGCGTCCAAGTTTTGAGTCGACTCAAAGACCAGCACCACCCCCTTCGCAGGGTCCATATCCCCCCCCAAGTGCGCCCGTGCATCCGTTGCCCTTCCACCCTGCGCTGCCGACAGCACCAGCAGCTCCAGGACCAACCCCAGCACCAACCCCAGCACCCACCTCAGCATCAACCCCAGTACCAACCCCAGCACCAGCAGCACCAGCAGCAGCAGCAGCAGCAGCAGCAGCAGCAGCAGCAGCACCACCACCACCACCACCACCACCACCACCAGCAACAGGTTTCCCTCAGAGGTTTGTGGCACCACCACCGCTTTTCCCACGGCTACAGGCTCGTATATTAGGAGCGATAGCTCCCGCTCCTGCCCCCGCTCCTGCTCCTGCCCCTGCTCCTGCCCCTGCTCCTGCCCCTGCTCCTGCCCCTGCTCCTGCCCCTGCTCCTGCCGCTGCCCCTGCCGCTGCTCCTGCTTCTGCTCCTGCCCCCGCTCCTGCCCCCGCTCCTGCTCGTGGCCCTGCTCCTGCTCCTGCTTTTGCTCCTGCTCCTGCTCCTGCTCCTCCTGCTGCTCCTGCTCCTGCCCCCGCTCCTGCTCGTGCCCCTGCTCCTACTACTGCTCCTCCTGCTCCTGCTCCCGCTGCTCCTGCTACTCCTGCTGCTCCAGCTGCTGCTGCACCTGCTGTTGCAGTTGCTTCTGCTGCTGCTCCTGCAGCACCAAGCAGAAATCAAACCGCATCACCTCTTTACCCCCCTCCCTCTCCCTCCCCTCCTCCAAATCCTCTTGCTACTTCCGAGGCTCCTCCTAGTAACACTCCCATTTGCCCACTAGAAGTAACCTTCCTCGGAACAGGCTCGGCCGAGCCTGACAGGCTTCGGGGAGCAAGCGGTATTCTGCTTCGGTCAACAGTGACAGGCCAGAATGCTTTGCTGGACACAGGTGCGGGGACGCTGGGGGCGCTCAAGCGGAGGTTCGGGGAACGGCAGGTTTGGGACGAGCTTCGGCGGCTGTCTGTGGTTTGGGTGTCGCACAAACATGCAGACCACATGCTAGGGCTGGTGCCTATACTGTTTGGGTACCGAGAGGCTCAGGAGAGGGGTAGGAAGATCAATGGGTTTGGCCGCTACTGTCAGTGCAAGTTTCCAAAAGCTGACCTGCTGAAGGGCAAGCAGCAGCTACAGGAGGAGAAGGAAAAGAACAAGGGGGATGAGAAAGAGAAGGAGAGATGTGGTCGGGAAAAGAGACGTCGGGTGGGGGATGGAGGGGGAGCAAGTGACAAGCAGGGTTGGGGAAGTGGGCAGGGCAGCAGGGGGGACGGAAAACATTGCAGTGGTTTGGATGACGAAGAGGAAGAGGAGGAGGAGGAAGAGGAGGAGGAGGGAGAGAGAGAGTGGGGCTGCTCTGTGTGTGGGAAGGCGATTCAAAAGAGCAGGAGCAAAGGCTATGGTAGGGTGGAAGAGTTGGAGAAGCAGCAGCAGCAGCAGTGCGGAAGGAAGAGGGAGAGGGATTGGGATAGGGAGAGGGAGAGAGAGAGCGGGAGGTGGAGGGGAGCTGGGGCAGCACATGTGGATGTGAGCAGAGGAGCAGTGGCAACAGTTTCTGTCAAACCCTTGCTCATCATTGGTCCTAATTTGGCTGAAAAATGGCTTGCTGAGGTGAAGCAAATGCATCTCTCTCTTTCTCTTTTCCTCTCTTTTTCCCTCCCCGTTTCATGTCTGGTGTTCTCCCCCTTCCAATCTTGCCTTTCGTTTCGCCTTCCTTCCAACCCCCATTCTCTCCCTTGTCCTCCCCACGCTCTGCGCACCACTCTCTCACGTTCCTATCAAGTCCCAACCTCGTGTCCTTTCCTCCCCCTCCACCTCCTACCTTCGTTTCTATCGCCTCTGTGGCAGATATCCGCAGCGTATTCGGCGACGTTCCTTCCCTCAGAGTTCTGAAATGTCTCAAAACCCCAACCACTGCTCCCCACCCCCATTATCTCGCCTCCGTGGCAGATATCCGCAGCGTATTCGGCGGCATCGTTGCCCTTCCCTCCCTACCGCTTTGTGCACTGCAGCAACTTCAGTGTGTTTGCTCGCTCTGTGCCAAACAAGAAAGGAGCACGGGACCGGAAGCACCACCAGCACCACCATCATCAGCAACATCACCGTCAGCAGCAGCATCAGCAGTTTGGTATTTCTGTGGAATCTTTGAAGCAGCGGCTGCTAAGGCAGCTGGGGCTGACCAACATCAAGGTGCCCTTTCCCCGTTTCCTCACCAATCGGATTTGTTTGTTTCCGCTTTCTTTCGTGGCATGACATTTTGGAATTGTGAATAGCGTCTCCCATTTCCAGTCTTCCGCCCCTCGCGTCACCTCTCCTCCTCTCGCCTTGTCACCTCCCATCTCATCTCATCCCCTCCCCTGCATTGTCAGCCCCCCATCCCCTCCAACAACTTCTCTTCCTGGTCAACTTTCTATCTAAAGCTCTTCGAAACTTGCTCCTCCGTGTCTGCTTCCCTGTGTGCTGCCCTGCCAGGCTGTTCCAGCTATACACTGCGCCGACTCTTGGTCTCTCATTCTATGGGGCCCGGCCCCCCCCACTGCCGCTGTCACTGCTTCCGCACTCCCTGCTCTCGCTGCTGCTCCCACTGCTCCCGCTGCTGCCGCCGCTGCTGCCCCCGCTGCTCCTTTTCCACCTGCTCCTGCTTCTGTGCAAGGCCTCGAAGGCCAAAGGAGTGGGCAGGATGCTGAGAGACAAGGAGGAGCAGCAGCAACAGCAGCAGCAGCAGATGGTGCAGAGGCGTTTGGAGGATGAACAAAGCCCGTTCTCACCCCATTCAGGGATGCAGCCCAGTGGCATGCCGCATGGGGTGCAGCAGGCATGCGTGCAGATGCAAGTACAGACAGGCGTGCAAGGTCCCACCTTGCAACGTCAAGCAGCAGTGCACGTTCAGGCACATGGTCCGATGCACCCGCCGCAGCCCGGACATATGCCACCGCCGCCCTGTCATATGCCGCCGCCGCCCTGTCACATGCCGCCCCCGACTGGTCACATGCCGCCGCCGCCCAGTCACATGCCGCCCCCGACTGGTCACATGCCGCCCCCGACTGGTCACATGCGGCCGCCACCCGATCAGATGCGGCCACCGCCCAATCATTTGCAGCCAAATCAGATGCCTCCGCCACCCAATCACATGCAGCCCAATCCCATGCATATGCCACCGAATCATATGCAGTTGCCGTCCAGTCACATGCCGCCCAATCATATGCCGCCATTGCCTAATCAAATGCATCCACCGCCCAATCACATGGATATGCCATACGATCACATGCAGTTGCCTCCCAGTCACATGCATCTGCCAGCCAGTCACATGCATGCACCACCCAGTTACATGCATCCGCCGGGAAAACACATGCAGGTGCCGCCCAGTCAGATGCATTCATCGTGGAATGGGATGCAGCCGCCGCCCAATCAGATGCAGCCGCCGCCCAATCAGATGCAAATCCAGCCTTGGTCGAACCCGCACGAAACGCAAATGCATCAGTACCAACAGCACCAGCACACTCAACATCAGCACCAGCAGCAGCACCAACAGCAGCAGTATCAACATCAGCAGCACCAACACCAGCAGCAGCAGCAGCAGCAGCAGCTTCCCCCTCAGACACTTGAGATCACAGCTACTGAGGAGCCACCCTATCCAGGGCAGCTAGTAGTGCACGCAACACAGGCAGGGCCTGTCAGCATGCGTGTTCACGGTGCCCCTATGCAGCAGCGGCAGCAGCAGCAGCCGCAGCACCACCAGCAACAAGATCTTCAGAACCATCCCCACTACCACCAGCATCAGCAACAGCCGTTTCAGAACCAACAGCAGATGCAGATGCAGCCACCAGGGCAGTTGCATCTACCAGGGCAGATGCAGGTGCAAGTACCTGAGAGGCCACGAGTTCGAATCCAGCTGGAGGTGGAATTACAACCCCAAGGAGTGCCGATCTTTCTGCATGTGGACCCACAGGGTCAGGTGAATCTTCAGGTGCTGCCGCAGTCTGCCCCAGGCCTCCCACCGCAGGCAGCGCCAGGGGTAGGACCCCCAGGGAGTTTCATAGCTTTCGGAGGGTCAGCATGGCCTGCGGCGGGATCAGGTCCGCAGGTGGGATCAGGGCTGCAGATGGCAACAGAAGTGGGTGCTCGGGAAATGCAGCTGGAGCAGCGGCAGTTGCTGCTGCAGGGACCCCAGCAGCAGCAGCAGCAGCAGCAGCAGCAGCATGAGACACAGCCGTTGCAGCAGCAGAGTGGTTACCAAGCCAACCAGAAGCAGCAAGCCGACCAGATTCCATGGCAACTCCAGCAGCAGGAGCTGGACCAGCAGCAGCAACAACAGCATCAGCACCAGAGACAGCAGCAGCAGCAGCAGCAGCAGCAGCAGCCACAGCAGCAGCCTCCCTTCCCGCAAGCCCCAAATGCAGACACGCAGTACCACGGTCCCATTTCCTATGCCACCTACAAGCGAACAGAGCGACAGGTACAACTACAGACAACCTCCCACACCACCACGCACACCACCCATGCCTCCTTCAAATCAACCACTACCATTGCCACACACAACACCACGATCAACACCTACACCACTGCAAACAACAACAACGCCAACAATAACACCAGCAGCAGCAGGAGCAGCAGCAGCATGACGTGGTCGTTTGCTTACTCGGGAGACACGCGTCCGAACGACGTGTTCGCCCGAGAAGCCGTGGGGTGCACGTTACTGGTGCATGAGGGGACGTTTGCGTGCGAGAATGTGGAGGATGCGCGGAACAAGCTGCATTCGACGGTTGAGGAGGCTGTGGGCGTGGCTAGAAAGATGCTTGCGGAGCAGGTCATTCTCACGCACTTCAGCAAGAAGCACCGTGCGGTGAGTAATTGGAGAGAGGGCGTGGGGTTGATCAACTGTTGTATCACTCTTCAGATCTCTCGGGAAGATGCTTGCAGAGCAGCGCATTCTGACACACTTCAGCAAGAAGCACCGCGGGGTGAGTGATTGAAGAGAGGGCGTGGGGCTGATGGTTGTAGTACCACTGTTGAGATTTGTTAAAGGCGAAGAAGATGCTCGCGAGCAGCTCATTCTCACGCACTTCAGCAAGAAGCACCGCGAGGTGAGTGCTCGTGGTGGGTAGAGGGCGTGGGGTTGATGGTTGTTCGTAGTCTCTCTTTCAAGAAATTTTTAGAATTCTCTAAGGCAAGGAGGATGCTTTCAGGGCAGCTCGGTCCGACACACTTCAGCAGGAAGCACTGCTGGGTGAGTTACTGCGCTTTTTTGGACTAGGAGGGATTGTTGGGTCGATTGAATTGTTGAGTCACTTGACATGTTGATGTAGGAGGGGAAAGGCAAAAAAAAACAAAAAAGACAAGAAAAATGAGTGCTGCGAGGGAGTGAGGGTCATGGTGTTGGCATTAGAGCCTTCTCGAAGGCAAGAAGTTTGAAAGATAAAGCAGTTATCCATGAGAGATTGCTGAAGGCAGAGAGCAAGCTGCAGGCTCTTCTCTTTTTTATATGGTCATTGAGTCGGTCTGCTGTTGTGAAGGGATGTGAGTGTTGTGAGGTGACTGTGAGAGGAGTAGTATGTACAAAGAGTCTCTTCCTCTGCCTTCCCTTCCACTCCTGCCTTTGAGGCGACTCAAGAGCTTCATGCTTCTGTGAAGTGATGTGCGTGTTGTGAGGTGGACGTACGTCGCAAGGGATCTCTTGGTCTGCTTTCTCTCCCACTCCTGCCTCCAGGTTTCTGAGCTTGATCCGCGCAGGACAGCACCACCAGGGCTACAGGCAGCTCGGCAGCAGCAGCGACAGAAAGAGCAACAGGAGCAAGGAAAGCATCGGGAGATTCAGGAGGAAATGGGAACGAGGGAGGAGGAAGAACCAGATAAGGAGCAGCAGCAGCAGTTGGAGCAGTCAGAGGTGCCAGCAGTGCCTGCAGCGCTGGCCTTTGATGGCATGGTGGTCTTGCCTGCTGCTGCTGCCCGCCTCTCTGCTCTCCAGCCGAGGATCTTCGAGATTCTGGATGGCTAGCTGCCTGATTAAGATTTATTCAAGGACGCAAATACAATACTGTTTTTAGCCCCCTTGGACAAAAGCATGCCACATTTTGTTACTCAAAAGGGTTTTGCTCATCAGATCTTCCCTTACGGATGTTATTGTTATCGAAAGCTTTTTCTAGTGTATCTGGCTGTGGTGTGAAAGAATAATTTGGCACCAATGGTTTCCTGGAAACGTTTTCACTGCTGTAGAAACGTTTATACTGGATCTTGAGAGTGTCAAACCCCCTATTGGTACTGGCTGTAACATAATTGTGAATGACAACATACACGGATTTAGTGGGATCTCACGAACGTGTGATATGCTAATCACAACCCAACTTTTACCGATAGCACAGTACACTGTAGGTCATGCTTCTACGGTACCATAGATGACCATACTGGAACCCAACATTAGGTTGGATTTCTTGCAAAGAATTATGTTTACAAACTAGATGTCTGGTAAAATGTAGACCAGTAGGACTGCCATGCTCTAAACTGTCAGATTTCATCTTCATTCAGCAGCATGTTTGGTATACCCTTGGACACGGGAAACTTTCTGCCTGTCTCTGGGCAAATCAGAGTTCCCTCTTCCAAATGAACCTGGACAGGACAGAGTAACAGTAGTAGCAGAGCAGCACTACATCCAATGAAAACAGGACCTTGACAATGCGTTTGCAAACAGACAATCCCAAGGGCAAGACAGCCACTGTGAGCCCAGTCGTGAAACCACGCGGATGTCTGTCCGTGGGTGGAAGGGAGCACTTGTGTGTGTGAAAGGGAGGGAGATACGTGTGGGCTTGTGGAGGAAAACAGAGAAAGAACCTGTCGCTACGCTGACAGGGAGACGTGGATGTGAGAAAAACGGGGGGGGGGAAGGAAGAGAAGGGGGACGGGGGGTGGGGGGAGGGGTCGGAGGGAAGGGAGAAAGTGGGGGAAAGGGACGGGAACGCTGGGAAAGGATTGGGGTGCAGGAAGGTAAGGGCACAGGACAGGGAGATAAGGAAGAGAGAGGGGTAGGAGAGGGGGATGGGGGAGAGTGAGGGATAGGAGAGGGCGAAGGGGGAGAGTGAGGGGTAGGAGAGGGTGATGGGAGAGAGAGAGGGGTAGGAGAGGGTGATGGGGGAGAGAGAGGGATAGGAGAGGGTGATGGGGGAGAGAGAGGGATAGGAGAGGGTGATGGGGGAGAGAGAGGGATAGGAGAGGGTGATGGGGGAGAGAGAGGGATAGGAGAGGGTGATGGGGTGACAGAGGGGTAGGAGAGGGAGCTAGCTCGTCGAACTCACCTCCATGAGAGCATGGTGGAACTTTCTAAGAAACTCCTCATCGTCCAGCATGGAAGCATCTGCCTGTGGAGGCAAATCCGTTACACCGAGCTGGACATGGGTGGATGGGAGCCATGGGAGGAAGTGGAAATTTTCACAGGAGATTGAGAAGTCAAATGGGTCCATTGTGATGGCACACCCCGCGCAAGAAGCAGTGACTGAAAGATGGAAAGAATGGGAGGAGATGATCGGGAGAGGCGTGTTATAGAAAGAACGGGTGACTTGAGAGGTGAAGCGTTGAGTGGGAAGCTCGGGGTTGAAGGGAGGAGGTTTAAGAGGGGTATTGTCAGAGCGACGAATTCCGTTGCCTTGATACAACGGAACGCACAAAAATGGTGAAGCGAATGGCAGGGAGAACCGAGATGGGGTTAAGAATAGCATGGGGAGAGCTGCTGGAGGCATCAAACCAAAGTAAGCAGGGACAGAAATTGCAAAAATTAGCAAGGCAACCAGGTAAACAGGTACCCTGCTGTAGATGAACGATGGGAACGGCGAGCCTACCGCTTCAGCAGCCTCCCTTAAGGCTGGCCAATCAATCTTCGGAAACACATGCCGTAAGAAGTCAGGATTGAAATCTGCTTCACGCTCCTCGTATTTGACCGCTTCGATCTTCAACGGGTAACCTTTAGTAACCCCTTTTACCGTGCACTGCAACATGTTATGAGTTAAGAGCTTCATGATGATTCACGGGGAGACGAGGGAATGCTGAAAGGCTAAAACCACGAAACTGAGGTCGTTGCTGTTGCTCCAAGGAATATGAGGTACCAAAAAACTGTGAAGCAATCTCCGTCACGGAGCGAGGTATGGCAGTTGGACTAGGCTAGTCAGTTGTCACTGGGTTTGGACGTGCGGACTTGGCGTGGGATCGAACGACAGTCGGAGATTTCGAGGTTTGTTGAATAAATGGAGTTCCTGGGAATTGGGTTGTGGAAGTGGGAGTGTGATGATTTGGGTGGTGAAACAGGCTGGGCCGTGTTTTCTTTACGGAGATGACTCGGATGGAGGTGTGGTTCTGTTTCAAACCGATCTGTAACCTGTGCATTTGTGGTCGCGGTGTCAGGCTAGCTTGGCAACTTGAGCTGACCCCGTGTCGATTGCTGAATCTGCCGCGCGCTACCACGGAATAAAATACGCACTTCTCTTTCAGTTCTGCGCCCAGGTTGATGTTTTGCTGTTGAATTCGTACTACGATTTAACCCCAATAAAAATTGTTGTAGCCCTTTTGTGAAATTATAGCACTGTCTACACTATGAAATTCGAAGAGTCACGTAATACACTTTCTGCATCTAGCGGGGATCCAGAAGCGCACCCCCACCCATTTAGCCGTTGTCAGCAAACGAGTCTGCACTCTCCAAACCAATTTCTATCTCGCGCCCACATCATTCTCGCACACAGAACAGCTTTCGTGTGCAAATCACAGCGCTCCGTCTGAACCAAACCCAACCACATCGGAGATGTCAGCGCCTCGACAGTCCATTCCCCCCACAACAGAACCATTTCCGCAACCCCTCCTCGGTTCTGGTCACATCCATTCCATAGGAATGCCACCATTGACCATGTTCTTCTCGAGCCTAGGAGAGATATGGAGGCACAAGCAAGGAAGCAGAGTGGTGCCATCGTTTGGCAACAGCTGCGAGCAATATCATTCCTACGTTCATTGTCTCCGCTTAATCGTTTCACTTGTTTTAGGTCACGTGGGTTAGGTGTGTCATTACAAAGAATCTCATGTGTTCACTGCGACTGGGATTTTAAGAGGAGCTGGCTGGTCACTACGCTAACGCTTTCGAGCTAGCTATATTCCCCAACAGGGAAATTAGTCCCTCATCGGATGTTGTTAAGGATGCACTAGAATAAATATCGTCGAAAGTACTGTCGTCCCGTTAGGTAGGCTAGTCTACAATGGGGAATTCCAGCAGTATATCGGCTGCTGCTGTCGAGGAGGCCAAAATCCAGACTCACAGTTAGTATTCATCGCATTCAATTCTTCTTCCAGTTAGTGATCTTTCTAAGGATGATCCCTAACTCATCTCGTCGCCTTTTCTTACAGTGACTGATGAAGAAGTTCAAAGGCTTAAACGGAGATTTCAGAAGTTTGTCGGAAAGAGAAACACCGAGGCAACTCTCGAAGAGTTTTCTTCCCTCCCAGAACTATGTAAGCTTCGGTACTCTTCGCAATGTTTTGCAAACGCAAACCTGCCGATAGATTACTGACAGGCAGAGTTACCATTTCTTCTCTCTGTGCAGCCAATAACCCATACGTCCCTCGTCTATTCGCGCTCATGGACCTAGATCGCAACGGGAAAATAAACTTCTTAGAATTCTGCCTTGGCATGGGGATGTATCGCTCTTTACGGAAGACGAGAGACGGAAAAATACAGTGTAAGTTCGCGGTAAAGTTCTTCCTTAAACATCTCTATCTCCATGTCACATCTCAAGCTCTTCATTGTGTTGGTTCTTCATTTCAGTACTTATGAAGCTTCATGATCGCGACAACGACGGAAAGCTTTCGATTTCGGAATTGACGGATCTTCTATCTGTTACTGCGGGAAAGAGTCTATCTGCAGAGCTGCTGGGTCAGGTACGTTGGCGTCGCTTGAACCATAGAGTACTTACCGCACTTATTTCTTCTCAGATGGGCTTCAACCTCACGTCGTTTATGCTCGTTGCAGGTTGCCAGTTCTCTTCTTTCTGCTTACGATGCCGATAAGGATGGTAGCCTGAGCATTCAAGAATTTTCCTCTCTTGTGGCAGCAACAGGAATGAGCAAACACCTTTGATTCAGGCTTGTCTTTGTACGCCTCCATTATGTGTAGATTTATGTCTTTAAGCCGTAGATTCCACCCTATATGGCCAAAGCAGTTGATGCTTGTGCGCCACCGTTTGGGAAGGTGCCTCTCTCCCGAGCGATTTGGCATTCTGTGCAATTGTGTGGTAATAATGCGGTATTTTATACGAACGTAAGACCTATAATTCTGTACAATTGTGTTTGAGCTGAGCTTATTGATACTTGCTCCACGAGTGATGACCCACCACCAACAAAAATATGCAGCAGCTGATAGTGGCCGGCAAGTGCGCGTGTGGGTTTGAGTTTGCTGATCCCTCTGACCCGCATCATGCCCTTCGCTGCAAGTATCAGTATGCACCTTCTCGGGTTCACGATGCGGTTAAATTTGTGGTGGCGAAGATAGCTAAGGGTGCGGGTGGGATTGTGACCATGGAAGACGACACGTTGCTCCCAGGGAAGAGGGTTGATGTGGCGGTTCGGAAACTGAGGGAGGGGGAGGAGCACGCGCTGGAGGTTAGTGTGTGTCAAATGTTGTAGCCTATAGTGAGGTTTGTCTTAGGGGGTACAAAACTTAGGGTTAGCTATATGTACCCCAACCAACATCAATGCATCATCCATTCTTCATTCTGACATGGTATCAGTTAGGTTAGGATCCTGTGGGATCCCGTTCCGCCGTTCTCCGTTCGTACCACCCGAGCCTGATCCTAGCTCTCGTTCGTCTCCTTCTCGTTGTTACCGAGCCTAGCGCCGAGCCACGCTCTCGTTCGTAGCGTAGCCCGCCCCCCCCCCCCCCCTTCGCGTCGCCTTCCCCCCCCCCCTCGAGTCGCGCCCGTCCCTTTCCCCCTGTCGCGTCGCGCTCCCCTCGTCGCGTCGCGTCCGCGCCTTCCCCCCGTCGTGTCGCCTTCCCCCTGTCCCGTCGCGCCCCCCCCCTTTCCCCCCGTCGTGTCGCCTTCCCCCTGTCCCGTCGCACCCGCCCCTTTCCCCCCGTCACGTCGCCCTCCCCCTGTCCCGTCGCACCCGCCCCTTTCCCCCGTCACGTCGCCTTCCCCCTGTCCCGTCGCACCCGCCCCTTTCCCCCCGTCACGTCGCCCTCCCCCTGACCCGTCGCTCCTGCCCTCTCCCCCCGTCGAGTCGCCCGTCCCGCAGCGCCCGCCACTGTCGCTCGCGACCGCGCTCGTCGCCGCCGCGCCTGCAGCCGTCGCTCGCCCCCTGCGCGCCTCGCTGCGGCCCCGCCGTCGTCGCCCGCCGCTGCGCGCGTCGCCGCTGCGCCCCCCCCCCCCCTGCCGTCGCCCGCTGCGCGCGCTGCTGGCCCCTGCTGCCGTACGCGCTGCCATCGCCCGCCGCTTCGCCCGCTCTCGTTCTCCGCTGCTTAGTCCCCTGTTACCTCCCGCTGTCACGCCCGCTGTGGCGTCCGCTCCTCCCCTGTCCCAGAGTACCGCCGAACCCTAATTTGCCTCTCATCTACTGCTGTCCCCTCCCTCTCCGTTCGCGTTCGTTTTCGCTATGGCGACTCAGCGTGTCCTTCGTTTCGACGCTGACGGTAGACCTCTTGATTTTTCCGTCTGGCTTCTTCGTGCTCGCCGTCTGTTAGAGAGTCAGGTCCAGGCAGGCGAGTCCCTCTGGGCGCACGCTACTGGTGCCCTACCTGCGCCCCCCGACCCTACGCCTTTAGGACCTGCCCCTGACGACGCCGCTAGAGCCCGCTTTGCCACTCAGCGAGCTGACCAGACGGCTTGGACGTCACGTGACGCTGCGGCCTGCATCGCGCTCAGCAGCCTCCTCCCTGAGTCTGAGGAGGTTCACTTCACTCAGGTTCGCACCGCTGCTGCGTACCTCACTGCGATTAAGGCCCGCTACTCTACTCCCGCTGCTGTCTCTCTTGGCCGCCTGTTCCTCCCGTTCCTGTTTCCTGACCTGGCGTCTTTTGAGCGCTCTGCTGACTTGATCGCTCACCTCCGCTCGCTCGACGCTAGTTACCGCGCTGCTTGCACTGAGGCACAGCTTGCACTGCTTCCTCCCCCTATGGCGATTACTATCTATTTCATCGCCACTAGCCTCCCTGACCGCCTTGCCTCCGTTCGCGACGCGCTTCTGCTGAAGCACCCTAGTGAGCTCACCGTCGAGGTCCTTGAGTCTGCGCTCAAGGACGTCGAGAGCAACCTTCGCTCGGTAGCCGCTGCCTCTGGTGCTGTGCCCCCCCCACTCTTCCACGGGTGCACAGTCCCGCAGTTACCCACCTTTACTGCCTCACTTGCCACTGCCGCTACTGACGCGACTGCAGCTGCTGTTACGACTGCGTCGCGGTCCCGCGGTAGGAGTGGCAAGAAAGGCGGTTCTGGTGGTGGTAGTGGAGGTGGAGGCGGAGGTAGTGGAGGTGGCGTTGCGCCTGGCGGCGGTGGAGGTTCAGGGCCTGGAGAGGCGCCTCGTGCAGTGACTGGTGACTCCACTGCGCCTGCTGGTGGTGGCGACGCCCGAGTTCGTCAGTCGCCTCCTGTACTTCCTGCCCCGGTTGGTGGAGCAGCGGCGTGGTACCAGGCTCAGCGTCAGCAGCAGCTTCTGCAGCACCAGCAGCCCCTCTCCTCCCAGCAGCCTCAGCAGCAGCAGCGGCAGCAGCTGGCTCCAGGGTCGGGGCTGCGTCAGACCCAGCGCGGTGCTGCTTACACTCCCTGCACCTACCAGGTTCTGACAGGCACTCGTCGTGGCCACCCTTGTGGCCGGTTTCACCCCCCTGGTCAGTGCTTTGCTCAGCTCACTGACACGGTTCGTTTGGTCTACGGGGTTGGTGCTCCTGCCCCTGACTGGCTGCCTCTTGTTCAGCGCTACGGCTCCGCTCTGTGGGCCATGTCTGCTGAGCAGTTAGTTGATCTGATTGGTACTCCCCATGCTATGTATGCTGTTGTTGACTCTAGTGTTTCTGACTCTGCTTACTCTGGTGTTGTTAGCTTAGGTGCTAGCCTTGCTCAGTTGCCTGTTGCTAGTGTAGGTTCTTGTGTAGACTCTAGTCCAGCGGCTACCTCAGAGGACGGTTCGCTGTCGTTCACGCTGGACTCTGGAGCCTCTCACTGCTTCTTTCGTGACAGCACGACACTTACGCCTCTTCCTGCGCCTGTTTCTGTGGCGCTGGCTGATCCCACTTCGGGACCAGTCACCGCGCGTCACACTACCACCTTGCCGTGTCCGGCTGCTCCTTCTGGGTCTCTCACTGGGTTTCACGTCCCCTCGTTCTCCCGGAACTTGGTGGGCGTGCGACCCCTCGTGAGTCAGCACGTGGGTGTGTGGTTTGAGCCTTCTGGAGAGACTGCGGTGTGTGTTGACGGGGACTCTTACCAGCCCCTCGCCACTTTTGCTGCTGAGCCGGGCTCCGGTCTCTACACTCTTCACACTGGCCCGCGCCCTCAGCAGCGACTGCAGCAGCAGCAGCAGCCGCAGCAGCAGCAGCAGCAGCCGCAGCCGCAGCCACAGCCGCCCCTCCTGCCCCCGGCCCCTGTTTTGCCCCCCGTTCGAGTCCTCGCGTCTCACCAGGTTGCTCCGTCCCCCCAGGTAGCTGTGTCTTGTCAGGTTCCTCCGTCTAGTCCGGTCGCTGCGTCGTGCTCCTGTCGGTCGCTTGCCCACCCCACCGTTTTGTGGCACCACCGGCTGGGGCACCCTTCTCCTCCTCGTCTTCGCGCTATGTCTCGTCAGCGTCTTGTCTTAGGTCTCCCGCGTGTCTTGCCGTCGCTGCCGCCGTCCCTTGCACCACCGTGCGGTCCTTGCGTCGAGGGTAGGCTGCGCGCCACCCCTCACTCCTCCTCCCTTCGTCCGGCCACCGAGCCTTTTGAGACGCTGCACTTGGACGTCTGGGGCCCCTCTCCTCGCCCTGGCCCTGAGCGTGAGCGTTTCTTTTTGGTGGTCGTTGACGACTACTCCCGCTACACCACAGTGTTCCCCCTGGCGAGGAAGTCTGAGGTGACTTCTACGCTGATCAGGTGGTTGCTTACCACCCAGGACACTCGTGGTCGTCGTGTCAGCTGTCTCCACTCCGACCGCGGGGGCGAGTTTCGCTCCGGCATTCTCGCTGGATTCTGTCGCGAACAGGGCATTCGTCAGTCCTGGACGCTTCCGGAGTCCCCACAGCAGAATGGGGTTGCTGAGCGTCGCATAGGCCTGGTCATGGAGATTGCCCGCACCTCCTTGACTCACGCCCGTGCCCCCCATTTCCTGTGGCCATACGCGGTCAGGTACGCCGCGCACCAGCTGAACCTCTGGCCACGCGTCTCTCGGCCGGAGGCTTCACCGACCAGTCTTTGGACAGGGTCCCCTGGTGTCGCGTCGAGGTTTCGTGTCTGGGGGTGCTTGGCTCTTGTCCGCGACACCTCCGCGGACAAGCTCTCGCCTCGCGCCGTTCCTTGTGTCTTCCTTGGTTTCCCTGAGGACTCCTCTGACTTCACCTTTTACCACCCTCCCTCTCACCGGTTCTTTGACTCCCGTGACGTCCGTTTCGAGGAGTCCACCCCCTACTACGTCAGGTACCCCAGTCGAGGTCTCCCGGTCCCTCCCCCCCCTCTCTTCCTGACCGCCGCTCCCCCGCCTGCTCCCCCGGTACAGCCTCCCCCCCCTGGTCCAGCCCCGTCTGGTGTGTCTCAGGCTAGCCCTCCCCCTTCGGTAGCCCCCCCTGTACAGCCTCCCTCCCCACAGTCTTCCTCGCCGCCTCCTGCAGGTGCTCCCTCTCGAGAGGTTGGTCCTGCGACTGTCCCTGTACAGGTCTCTGGTTCTGGGGGTGCTGGAGTTGGAGCTGAGCCGCGGGTTGCAGAGGACTCTTGTCTTCCGGGGGCTGGTACTGGTCGTGCGGAGTCTGGGGGTGCTGGTGCGGAGTCTGGGGGTGCTGCGTCTGGGGGTGAGGGTGTCCCTTCGGTTTCTGGAGAGCCTGGGTCTGGAGCTGGTGTTGGTGCTGCCTCTGGGGGTGGTGTGCTTGGTGCTTCGGAGGTCGACTCTGGGGCTGCCCCGGACACTACTCCTTCCCCCCACCCCTACCCGACCAGGTTCCAGGCTCGTGTTCGCCGTGCTCGTGAGGAGCAGCTGGAGTTGGAGAGAGAGGAGAGAGAGTTGCAGCGGCTCGAGGAGCAGGAGCGACAGCAGCAGGAGCAGCAGCAGGAGCAGCAGCAGAGGCAGCAGCCGCTGGAGCAGCAGCAGCCGCAGCAGCCGCAGCAGCAGCAGCAGCAGCTGCTGCCGTCTCCTCCTCCTGTCTCGGGTCTTCGGACCCTTGGTCTCCCCTCTCCCTCTCCTTCCTCCTCCCCCTCTCCTCCCGTCTCTGGTCCTCCGCTTCCTCCTCCTGACCCCTCTCCCGCTGTTTTCCCTCGTTCTCAGTCTTCGTTGTCTCCTCCTCCTTCTCAGACTTGGGCCTCTCGTCGCTCCCCTCGTGCTCGTCCCTCGTCTCCTGTTCCCTTCACTGACCTTCGTACAGCCTTCCTTTGTTCTCGTCCACCTCGTCCGTCTCCGTCTGTGCTTCCGTCTCCTCCTGAGTCGGCCCTCACTGTGTCGCTTCCTTCTCCTGTCACTGACTACTACCGCACGTACCGTCCTGTTCTCTCTCGTGTTCTCGCCTCTCTTGTTACCCACCCTCGTGCCTCTGTGTCCTCTGTGTCCGCTCTTACTGCCGCAGTCACTGAGTTTGCCTCTACCCGCCGCCTTGACTTCGCCACCGCTCTTGTGGCTGCTCCTCCTTCCAGTCCTCTGGCCGTCGGGGGTGTGTCTGCCCTTGGCTGTGACGCCCTAGAGGACAGGCAGTTTGAGCTAGAGTTCCTGGCGGCCGCTTCCCCTCATCTCTGTGCCATGCTCCTCGCCCCTGAGGGTGACCCCGACGCCCTTGACATTCCGACTCCTCGCACTTACGCTGAGGCAGTGTCAGGGCCTTGGGCCTCTCAGTGGAGAGCTGCCATGGACGCAGAGATGGCCTCCTACAGATCCACAGGCACCTACGTCGATGAGGTTCCCCCTCCGGGGGCGAACGTAGTCGACGGCATGTGGATCTACAGGGTGAAGCGGCCACCGGGATCTCCTCCGGTCTTCAAGGCGCGCTACGTGGCTAGAGGTTTCAGTCAGCGCGAGGGAGTTGACTTCTTTCAGACCTTCGCGCCCACCCCGAAGATGACCACTCTTCGGGTGTTACTACACGTAGCAGCACAGAGAGACTACGAGTTACACTCTCTCGACTTCTCTACTGCTTTCCTTCAGGGCAGTCTTCACGAGGAGGTCTGGTTGCGTCGTCCCTCTGCCTTCACTGGCTCTTTCCCTCCTGGGACCCAGTGGAGGCTGAGGCGACCGGTTTACGGTCTTCGTCAGGCTCCTCGTGAGTGGCACGACACCCTGCGTTCTACCTTGTCTGACCTTGGGTTCCAGCCGTCTTCTGCTGACCCGTCGCTGTTCGTTCGTCGTGGCCCCACACCTTTCTTTGTTCTGGTCTACGTTGACGACCTTGTTTTCGCCACCCCTGACAGGGTTGCTTTGGCACACGTGAAGTCCGAACTGCAGAAGAGACACACCTGCACTGATCTTGGTGAGCTGCGCCACTACCTTGGCCTGCAGATCACCAGGGACAGAGCTGCTCGCACCATTACACTTTCACAGTCGCACATGGTGCAGCAGGTCCTTCAGCGGTTCGGGCTTCAGCACTCCACAGTACAGCGCACACCTCTTGCTGTTGACCACAGACTCACTGGACCCTTTCCTGACGAGCCGTTCGAGCCTAGTGGTCCCTACGCAGAGCTTGTGGGTCGCCTCATGTACCTGATGACTTGTACTCGCCCGGACCTCGCCTTCCCTCTCAGCATCCTTGCACGCTTTGTTGCGCCAGGGAGACACCGTCCTGTTCACTGGACAGCAGCTGTGAGGGTGGCGAAGTACCTAGCGACGACATCAGGCGTGGGGCTAGTTCTTGGAGGACAGCAGTCTGTCGTACTTACTGGTCACTGTGACTCCTCTTACGCTGACGACGCTGAGACTCACAGGTCTACTCAGGGTTACTGTTTCAGCCTAGGTTCTGGAGCTGTTTCCTGGCGGTCCACGCGCTCCTCTTCGGTCTCGACCTCTACAGCTGAGGCTGAGATCTACGCTGGTGCCATGGCGGCACAGGAGCTGCGTTGGTTGACCTTCTTGCTCACCGACCTTGGTGAGCGGCCGAGCTCTGCACCGACCTTGTTCACTGACAACAAGGCGTCTATTCTCCTTTGTCGAGAGCCACGACTGGAGAGCAGAGTGAAGCACATTCACGTCAGGTACTTTCTTCTGCGAGAGTTGCAGAGGCGTGGACAGGCTCGCTTTGAGTTTGTGGAGTCAGAGGCCAACACTGCAGACATCTTCACCAAGGCGCTTCCGCCTTGTGACCACCAGAGGTGCTGTGTGCAGTTAGGCCTTGTTGACACTGGTTCTCGTGTTGCTTAGACTTGAGTGTACTGTTTACTTTGCTTTCTATATATCTCTGTTACTTCTTGGACTGGCCTTGTGGCCACTGTTGTTTGTGCTCAGACTGTGTGGTGACGTTGTGATCCACCCTGAGCTTTGTTTCTTGGACTGGTCTTGTGACCGTACTCGTTTGGTTCTGCTAGACACCCCTCACTTAGGCTATGGGGGTGTGTCAAATGTTGTAGCCTATAGTGAGGTTTGTCTTAGGGGGTACAAAACTTAGGGTTAGCTATATGTACCCCAACCAACATCAATGCATCATCCATTCTTCATTCTGACTGTGTGGTAGATCCTATCTCGCTATCCGCGCAGCACCATGGACAGATTGGTCGCAAGGTGGGTTTTGCCGCGAGAGAGAGAGAAAAGCGGAAGACGGCGGACTACAAATCGCTTCTACAGCGGCATGGGGGAGTGCAGTTCACACCACTCATTGCTGAGACATGGGGATGCTTGGGGGGGAGTTTTGGACGGTGGCTTAAGAAGCAGGGTGACGCGCAGATCGAGATAGCAAAGACGAAAGGGGCGGCGCGAGCTACGGGAAAGGGTTTCTCGGCTTATTTGCTCGGATCGCTCAAAGCGGCTGTGGGTGTGGCTTTGCAACGGGCTCAGGCGCGTGTGATCTTGTTACGCGCGGCGTCGATGATGAGAGGCCCAGAGGCTGTTTGGGTGGAGCGGGAGGATGTTGAGGAGGAGATGGGATGGGATGCTCCGTGGGCGGATGCACCATACTTGGTAGACATGCGGGTTTAGGGAGTGGGTTTAGGGGGGGAGGTTTGGTTCGATGGGAGTGCAGTTGGGGTGCTTTGATGGGAGGGCTTGATGGTGTTTTAAATGTGTGTGCTATTGGGGTTTTCTTGGGGTTGTGTGTGCTGCTTTTTCTTCCTTCTTCCCTGTTTTTCTTCCTCCTATCATTTTTCCCCTATTCCCCTCCTCCTTTCTTCCTCTCTCCTTTTTTCTACTCACGTTATTCCTCCTTTTCTCCTCTCTTCCCGTTTCCACTCCTTTTCCTTGCGTAATTATGCTACATTGTAATAACTAAACCCTGCAAAAAAAAAAAAAATATGCCAGGAGGTAGCAATTCGGGTTGTTTGTTTGGCGAGAGCTTGTCCGAAGTCACGAACTTCTCGCCGCGACTTGTGTGCTAGGGTCGGGTCCTCACTCCGCACTTTCGTCATTTCCAGCTGTGTCCGCGTCTCCCCAGTGCGGTCCGGCAAGCGCGATGCGACCCCCAGCCTCCGTTGCGCTAACTCCTCTGGCGAAATGGAAGGTCAAAGGAGCTGCGAAAGCAGCCAAGGCACAACCGATGCCATCGCTGCTGGAGGATTTGGCTAGTCTAGGGCCTTTGAGAGTTCATTTGGTTGACGGAGCGGTGGTCGCAGAAGTAACCGCTACCCAAGCGGCTGTGTTAGAAGCTGCCGCGTTCGGGAGAGAGATGGGGGATTGGGGCGGTGGGCTAACAAGAATGAGTGAACCGACGGTAGAGATGGTACCCATTAATGACTTGAGAGCAGCCGGGGAGGCTGAGTTAAGGGAGGAGACAGAGAGCGCTGCAAATGTTAATCAACAGGACGACTCAGCAGCACGAGCAGGTAAATTTTTTCACCACCGTGCTAGCAAATAATGGTCGAATATGTCATTTGTCTCTGGATTGCATAATGCCTGTCACCCTTCTGGACCCAAATGTTGCTACGCACGAGTTGGTCTCAGCCTTAGTTGATTAACAGCTGTGTTGTGATGGGAAAAGGCAGCCCAATGCCACTCTCACAATGACCAACCAGCCAAGCAAGTCCTATCTCGTCCCCTGTTCCTGTTGCAGCCAAGGAGGATGGGACAAGTTATTCATCGGCAGCAGCAGCAGCAGCAGCAGCAGTGGCAGCAGCAGGGGGAACACTTCTTTTGTTGTTTCTCCGAGCCAGGAGAGGCACGAGTGTGAACTTGGATTGGCTTTCAGGCTTTCGTGCAGCTGCTACTGCGCCCACCCCAGGCGCCACTGTTACTGCTGGTACTGCCAGTGCTGCTGTGGCCTTAGTGGCAGTAACAACCGTGACAATAGCAGGCGTTGCGCTCGGTATGCTCCCCTCACTTCGCCAAATATTGCAGAGTTGCACCAAGACAGGGAGCGTTGCTAGCTTCGATACGACCAGAATCAGCAGGCCATCAAGCAACGAGCTTCCATCTCGCATAGTTTTGCTGTCGCTTGAAGAGCTGGTGTTTCTGTGCGGTCATGTCAAATGCATGGTGTATGTGGACCATGGTGACAACATGCATACAATGCGTGAATTGGATTCCGAACGAAGCTCGGAGCAGCAGATCAAGGAACGAAGGGACGAGCCTGCAGCAGCCGCACCAAGCCAGCAGTTAGGGTTTCAGCGGACCAGCAACACAGGAGATGTCACCAAGAGAGATTGTAGTGGTGGGGATGGTAACCGGAGCGGTAGTGCTAGCAGAGATAGCAGCAGGGGAGATGAGCATTCCCTTGGACCAACAGCAACATGGGAGGAGGTAAAAGCGCAGGAGCTAGTGCAGTATGGTGAGGTGTGGAGGAGAGGGTTTGGGGCGATGGCAGCAGTGTATGGGCAGCTGAGAGGGAGAAACTGGGTGGTGCGACCGGGGTTGCAGTTTGGCAGCCATTTCACAGCGTACCAACACCACCCTGCACTCGTGCATTCCAAGTAAGTCCGATACTGCTGTTTATCCATTGCGTCTGCTGCATGACCTGCTGGTTTTTTGCACTCCTCCTTTGCTGTTTGAAATCTTTGTTCTCATGCATGCGTGCGTCTTCTCAGCCCGTTCTGCTTTCTTCCAGCTTCTCCCTTCCCCTATTCTACCCCTCTCATACTCTCATTTTACCCACTTCTCCCCTGCACACTCTCTGTGCATGCTGCCATGGTTTGCGGTGCAGCTTCATGGTTCTGGTCAATGGTCCAGGGCTCAGCAACCCAGTTCCAACATGGAACGACCTACATGCCACTGTTCGCCTCGCTTCCACTGTTGCCAAGGTGCGCTGCGGCCTCGCTTATTCGCTGTTTCGTGCCTGTCTTGCTGATTCTGTCCAATCCAGTAAGAGCGTGTGTGCGTAGGCGTAAGTAAGTCCTTGTGGCAGGCAATAAACCATGCTGCAAGAGGCAATGGTTTGTTATACTTCACAACCCCCTTCGCTCGTTCCATGATAGCTGCTCCCATTTGCTCCTGATTCATGCAGAAACCACTGATTGCATGCATAGAAAAGGAGTGTCTTCCACTCAAATAGCCGTTCAGAGCACTGCACAACCTCCTTTTATTCTATCCTTTCCTCCTTTAGATAGACCCAACCCAGCCCGATTGTCGTGTGCAATCCTTACTCTGAATCCTTCCCTACCCTTCTTTTCTTCCCCTGGTCCACCTTTGCGGTTTGCAGAAACTATTGATTGCATATGTGGATGAGGAAGCTGACGAGAAAAGCCATTTGGGCCTTCAGACGGACGTGTCAGGGACTGGAATCACAGAGGCATGTATTGGTGAAGGTGGAGAGAGGGGTGACATTAAGCATGGCAGGCAGAGCTGCAATGGCAGCAGTAGTGGTGGTGGGGATGGTGGTGGGCGGAGTGGGAGAGGGGGCAGCGGTGATGGTGGCAGTGGCAACGCTGGCAGTGGTGATGGTGGCAGTGACAATGATCGCTGCAGCGGTGACAGCCGTAGTAGTGGTGATAGAAGTCAGGGTGGTGGTGGCAGGGAGGATGTGAGCAAACAGGAGGTGATTATGTTGAGAGTGTTCAAATGGAACCCGGAAAGGAATCGGGAAAAGCGCACAAACAGATGATTTTTGAGGGGTTGAGTTGAGCGAGGGGAGAGGAGAACTGAGGGAGACCCATGTGGGATCTCTGCCTAGCAAGCAGGAGAATTTGTGGGGATGCATCGTAGGACATGCTATAGAACATTTGGGATAAACAGTGCACTAGCATCCAGAACTGTTGCAGAGAAGTCACATGTGCTCGTTCACTGCATGCCACATTCAGCTTGGCTAAGTGCATGCTGGCTTTCATAAGGTATTTCCTTCCTTTTTGGAGGGTACAGTTTCTACCAGCCAGCTCAGCTTGCACACAATGAAATAATTATTACCAGCAATTATACAAAACCCACACAAAATGCAGTGGGCTATATGGATGTTCAAACACAGATACTACTAGTACCACAGCCTTACTAAAGGTCAACGAACGAAATAATATAATCCTCCGAAGGAGAAAAGAGTGCGTGCGCTACCGCACCAAGGTGCAAACTCTCCGGAAGAAAGCGAATGGAAAAACAATTGGGGAGTAAAAAATCAAAGGATGAAGTGAAGGCTCGAGAAAAAGCCCGACCACGACCAGCGAGCAGATCCCGAGGCCTCCGAATGCTTGCATGATGCATGACTGGTAGGTGTCAAACTCAGCCGAACAGTCACCTCGCAACGCCACAACGCACCCCAACACCACCATCCTCCGCACCTTCCGTCCCTCCACACCGCAGCACGACTGCTGAACTGAGGCGCCTCAGAAGTTTGATAACAGGTTTTACGGGGGACATTTGCAGAGCACTCTCCCTACGTAGAGACTCCCGGACGTGCACACGTAGGGTAGTTATACTTGTTGAAAGCCGAGCTATTGCACTTGCAGATCTTGCAAATGATGCCGCCGCACGTGTCTCCCATGACCACTGTATACGTTCCGTATGTGCACGATGCTCCGACAATAGGTGCTGAGTTCACACAGAGCTGGAAAGGCATAGGGGGTGGGGATGGGGTGAGGAGGAGAAGGGTTAGAGAGGGTGGCCGAGAGGGGGTAGAGAATTGATGAAGCGGAAGAAGGGAAACTCTCTGAACTCCACCCCACACCTCCTCCTAGCCTCTCACCTCTTGGCCAACGAGGCGTTGCGAGCCGTCAGCAGAGCAGATGAGGCCAGGGTTGTACTGGTAGAGCTGCGTGGCTGAGATGGGCGGGTACGTGTTGAGCATGACGTCGTTGCACGTCTCCCCGGGGTTGACTGTGTACGAGTTGAGGCACGTTTGAGGGAGCGGCGCACCCATCTTTATGCACACCTGGCGTGGGGTGTAGGGGAGGGGAAGAAGACGGGGAGGGGGAGCAGGAGTGTGCGGAGAGGGGAGGATTGGAAAACGGTGAGAAAGGTGAAAACTGGGTAAGGAGGAACGGAAGGAGCAGCTTTGCCAGATATTGGAAACCCTCGGGGAAAAACAAAAAAGGAGAGAAAAAAAGAGAACAAAGCTATGGAACAGGCGGTTACCTGCTGTCCCGTAGTGAGCAAGTCACAGTTGAGGCCTGGGTTGACAGTGGCAAGCTCTGCTAGTGTGAGCCCAAAGGTGCTGGCTACGAGCGTGCATGTGTCGCCCTGATCGATTGAAGCCAAAGAGCAGGGGAGGGGTCAAGAGAGGGGAAGGAAGATCAGAATGCGGATTGTTGGTGGCGATCAAGGAGCAACGAGGGGTGTTTTGAGCCGTGTTTGAAAGGGGGGAGGGGTAGGGAGGAGAGAAGAGAGAGGGGGAGAGGAGGGGAGACCGAAGGAGTAAAAAAAGCGGATAGAAGGGAGCAGAGCAGGGCATGGCAGAGCAAGGAAGAGCAGCAAAGGAGAGAGCATGGCAGTGCGAGTGCAGGAGTGGGTGCGGGAGGCGTGCAGCGAAGTACGCACGTCGACAATTGTGTATTCAAGTGCATGGCAGTGCAGGTGTGTCATTGTGTGTGAGGCATGTCATGCAGCTAAAAGTACGTACATCGACGATTGTGTAGGGCACGACACAGCCTGTGGCTGCTGTACTTGCGTTCTGCACGACCAGTACGGTGCCTGCGGGAATGGTTCCTGGACAATCAATGCCCTGGAGAGAAAGAGAAAAAGAGAACAAGGAGTAAAGGAGAAAAAGAGGAGAAAAAGGAGTGAGAGAGAGACCGGGAGACAGGGACGGATTGATTGGATGAGAAACAGGGAGGGGAGGACGAGCAAGCAAGCCAAGCAGGAGAGGAGACGGCAATACGCGAAGAAGAGTCATGGACACAAGGGAGGTGTGCTTATGGCAGCAAGAGAGGGGCAAGAGAGGAGCAAGAGAGGAGCAAGAGAAGGGAACTCACGGGATTGAGGGAGGAGAACTCCTCGTTGGAGATAAGGAAGGTGGAGCGGACTTGGTTGCATGTCATGTTCACTTGCAGAGTCACCTTCACCATCACGCTCCCAGGAATGCACGTCACAGATGCATCGGTGCGACGCCCAAGCACGTAGCCCGGCGAGCAGAGGCACGAGTAGCCGCCCTTGCTGTCGTCCATGCACGTGCCGAAGCCGCAGGGGTTGAGTGCAGAGAAGGAGCAGACACTCGCTGGAGAGGGGTAGGTGGGAGGGAGAGGGGGGAAGGACAGGAGGGTCAGAGGTCATGGAAAAGCAAAACACTTCTGGTTTCAAATGTGAACCCAAAACAAAACAAAACGAAACAAAACGTAACGTTTCATGGTTTCATGGCCCGTAGCGCACGTACCAACAGCGCAGGACTGTGTCTTGTCGAGGTTGGTGACGGCGATGAATCCCAAGGGGCACGTGCACCTGGTGGTTTGGGGAATCCTAAATAGTAACTCCCAATACACGTACCAACAGCGCAGGACTGTGTCTTGTCGAGGTTGGTGACGGCGGTGAATCCCGAGGGGCACGTGCACTTGTTGCGCATGCCGCCATTCTGCTTCGGCTTGAGCGGTGTGCACGTGCCGCTGCCGCACGGGTTGATGGGCGAGCATGGGTCCGGTGCTGGAGGGAACGGAGCACGGTTGAGGAGGGGAGGTGCACGGGAAAATGGGAACGAGGTGGTGGGAAGAGGGGGCAGGTGGGAAGAGGGGGCAGGTGGGAAGCGGGAGGAAGAGGAGAGAGTAGAGGTTCGATAAGAGGCAAAGACGGCACAGCGGGGAACAGAGAGACCGAATTTTGCAACGGGTTGCGGCTCGGAATATGGGTGAAGAGCAGTGCTCATACTGTTGATTAAATCTAAAAAATGCTTAGATTCACAAACACAGCTCATCCTCTTTGCGTCGTACTTGAGAGGACAGGGTAGAGAGCCGGCAGCGTGTTCATGCCGCAGATGCCCGGGCCGCCGGCAATGGCGATTTTCATGTAGCCGTTCTCGCCCCACGTCGGGCCCCATGAGTTGCGGATGATCCAGTGGGGCGTGGCGTCCAGCAGGTTGAACCCCACCACCACCACCAGATGGTCCACGACTTGAGTGGAGAAGCAATCAGGATCGTTGTACACAAATCCCTGCATACAACACCCCGCACAAAGCAGAACACATGAGCAAAAAAAAAAAAAAAAAAAAAACACGCAGAACAACAAAACAGCAGCAAGAATGCTATGCAACGCAGCGTGCTCAAACGTACCCCGACAAACTTGATGAAAGAGTCGGACCGAGCCTCCACATACACCACCACAGGCTGAGCCTGCACTGCAATGGCAATCCCCATCCACCCGCGGATCTGCACTTGCTCGAACATGGCAATCGGGTAGGGTTCACTGGGCATGGAGTAGCTTCCATCCGACCCTCTGCCCCAGAACAGGCTGGAGCCCCATCCCGCGCGCAGACGACGGGCAAGGTGAGAAGACGTGGCGTCAGCAGCAGGGGCGCTGTCATCAGGAGAGAACAGAGACCGTCTCAGGACCTTGCATTGGTCCGAGCTGGGCATGCCGGTGTAAGGGTACGAGGCGGTGGAAGGGAGCCCTCCCGAGGCGGCGATGTAGTTGAAGGCGTCGTCTGGTCGGCCGCCCGCGCAGGTCCAGGTGCCCTGGCAGTCGATGGCCTTCTGCTCCGCCAGGCTGGGCGCCGCTGTGCCGTACACAATCGCATACAGCGCCTCCGCCGCCGCCACCGGTGCGAAAATCCAACACGCCGAGCACAGCCCCTGGTCCTTGGCCGGCTGTAGCGCCGCCGGCACCCGCGCCCGCCAGTCCACCGTGGGGTGATTTGCCACTTGGGGTAGGAGGCGTTGCCGGTGAATCCGAGGGAGGCGTAGCGGAAGTAGGCATTGAAATAGGAGCCGGAGACGAGCGCTGTTTGATCCAGCTGGGCCCCTCGGAACCCTGCAGAGGAGGATAAGGAAGGGGAGAGGGGTAGGTGGACAAGAGCAGTGGGACGGGTGCAGAGTGGAGTGAGTTATAGACATGGAAAATGGACAAGACATTGTTGTTGTTTTTCTATGGGAATGGATATGGTTGGGAGACAGCTTGGAACGAGGTTTGTTGAAGAGAGGGGCAAGCGAGGAGAAGCAGGGGGAGCGGGCGAGGAGAGGAGAGGCGAGGGGAGGAGAGGAGAGGAGAGGAGAGGCACTCACGTCTCTTGCGCAGGCTCGTGTTGTCCCAGGATCCCGTAGGGGCTGTGGGAGAGAGAGGGAATGAGGGAGAGGGCGAGAGGAGAGAAAGGAGAGACAGGTGAGTCCACGTGCATTGCAGAGGCACGAGGTTAAAATTAGGCTCAAGTGAGCTTCAGGGTTAGGATTTATGTCTTACGAAGGCCAGAAGAAGCCGCCGGGTAGGGTATGCAGGACGGGTACGAGACGTCTCAAAGCACTTCTTTTATCACAGGGTTAGAGGGGGTAAATGAATGACTTACAAGGACCGGAAGAAGCCACCGGGTAGGGCATGCAAGACAGGTACGAGACGACCTGCTCCCTCCCAAACGGAGAATCAGGGATCAGGCTATGGTCAGCTTAGAGAAAAGCACTTACAAGGGCCGGAAGACGCCACCGGGTACGGCATGCAGGACGGGTACGAGACCACCTGCTCCCTCCCAAACGGCACCGTGAGCGTGGCGTTGAACGTCCCGGGGTTGCACAGGCACATGGGCACGTTGGACGGGCCTGTGAGCATGCACGTGCCGAGCCCGTTGCACGGGCCCGTGGGGAGAGCCGCGCCGCAGAAGGACACACACTCGACGGGACGACGCTGCTCGCCGATAGGGCAGCTAGAGGAGGTGGGAGTGGGAGTGGCGGTGCCGTCGGTGGGAGCAGTGGTGTTGCTGTTGCTGTTGTTGTTGTTGTTGTTGTTGTTGTTGTTAGAGTTCCAGTAACTGTCGCCGCCAACGCGGTTCGCCCACCGGCCTCCGCCTCCGCGCTTCGACCCACGCCAGTTGCTCTGCGACAGAGAGTCCGTGTAACTCTCCGACTTGTTCCAGTACCCTCCGAGAAAGCAGTTGCCCTTCTGGCTCCCGTAAAACGACGCGCCGAACACCACGAGATTCGCCTCGCCGTACCCTCCCTTGAGCGTGGCCGGGCAGAACTCGGAATCGCCCGCAATATACGCGGCGGGAGGCGTGATGAAGTAGTTTCCCGAGAGGTCGTAGGTGGCCTGTGCTTGGTCGGCCATGGATGGCGAGACGAAGGAGAAGATGGGGGTGCCTGAGAGCTGGTTGTTGCTGACGTCCAGGAAGAGGAGGTTTGGCAGCGAGCCTAGCACGTTCGGGAGACGCCCGTAGAAGAAGTTGCGGCTGAGGTCACTGTGGGGGTGGGGACACGGAGGAGAGGGGGAGGGGAGAGGGAGGGGGAAAGGGGAGGGGGAGGAGGAGGAGGAAGGGGAGGGGGAGAGGGGGAAGGGGAGGAGGGGGGAGAAGAAAATAGAGGCATGAGGGAGGTGTGTGGGTGGGGTGGGGTGGGGAGCGGGTTGGGGATAGAGGGGGTGCAATAGGGTTGGGGGGCAATGCGTCTTGGGTGTTCGTAACCATGGGAAAGAGTAGGGGAGTGCTGACAAAGGCAATAGAGCTTGTTTAGAGGGAGGTACGAGGGCAGAGGAAGCGCGAGAATGGTTGAGAGCAGGGGGGTAGTTACAGTGCGAGGAGCGAGCGAAGGTTGGCAATGGCGACGGATATGGTACCCGAGAAGCTGTTGCCTCCTAGTAGGCTGTGGGTGGTGGGGTGAGAGAGAGAGAGAGAGAGAGAGAGAGAGAGAGAGAGAGAGAGAGAGAGAGAGAGAGAGAGAGAGAGAGAGAGAGAGAGAGAGAGAGAAAGAGAGACATGGGGGAGTATGGGGGAAAGGGAGGCAGGGTACGGCGGAAGGGAAGAGGAAGAGGTTGGTAACGGCGATGGGGATGGTACGTGCGATGCGGTGCGGTGCGGTGAGATGGGTGGGTGGGAGGCGAAAGGAATGGAAGGATGAGAACGGAGAAGAAAGACATACCGCCTTCTCACTCAAACTGAGGAAAAGATGCAGAAGGCGGAGGTGAGAAAGCAGGGCAGGTGGGCAGACGGGCAGGTGAGAGAGGGGAGAGAGGGAGGCGCACAGGTGTTGCAGGTTGGGGAGAGAGTAGATGCTGCGGGGCAGGGGACCCGATAGCTGGTTGGCTTCCAGAGATCTGTGCGGACAGAGAGAGAGAGAGAGAAAGAGGAACGGTGATGAGGATGGGGATGGGGGCGTGGGCATGGGCATGGGCATGGCCGCATGGGCATTGGGAGCGGGCTCGAGAGGACTTTTGAGACGTCTGGAAAGGCGGCAGACGAGGAGAGGAGGAGCGGCGTACAGCGTGGAGAGGAGATTCAGCTGGTTGAAGCTGTCGGGGAGGGGTCCGGAGAGCGCGTTGGTGCTCAGATCGCTGTGAGGGAGGGGAGGGAGGGTGCGGGGTTGGGCGGTGGGGAGAGAGAGGAGGGACGGGTGAGTGAGGTAAGTGAAGGTAGAAGGTGTGGGGGAGCGAAAAAGGGAGGGAGAAGGAGGGGGATGGGGGAGTATATGGAGATGGAGGAGAGGAGGAGAAGGGGTTGGAAGCAAAAGAGAGGGTGGACGGGAGCGGAGGAAAGCGGAGCGAAGGCGAGGGAGGAAAGGAGAGGAGCGCGGAGTGCGGGGAGCGGAGAGAGGCGAGCGGAGAGAGGCGAGCGGAGAGAGGCGAGCGGAGAGAGGCGAGCGGAGAGAGCGTACAGCACGCGGAGATTGACGAGGTTGAACACGCCCGGGGGGATGGAACCTTGCAGAAAGTTGCCGCTCAGTGACCTGCACGCACAGACGGACGGGAGGGCAGGCAGGACGTAGGCTGTCAGACGGGCAGCGGAAAAGTCGGGCTGCGGAAAAGGCGGGCTGCGGAAAAGGCGGGCTGCGGAAAAGGCGGGCTGCGGAAAAGGCGGGCTGCGGAAAAGGCGGACAGAGGAGAGGCGGACAGAGGGAGGGGCCGGCGGAGGGATCAGGCGGAAGGCAAGAGGAAGACGCAGGCAGCAGTTGCGGCGCGCTTGGCGGGGAGAGCGGCGTACAGGTTGGTGAGCGCGGAGAGATAGTCGATGGAGGAAGGAATAGAGCCCGCGAGAAGGTTGTGGTCCAAACTCCTGCTCATAATACGAGTGGAGGGTTGAGAAATATTATCATGCAAGTCGAGGTGAGAGAAGGGGAACGGGGAGTGGGGAGGTGGAGGGAGTGCTAAGGAAAAGGGATGAGAGGCGGAATTGCGGTAAGGAGAAAAGCACGGGGAGGAAAGAGCGGAAGCGGCGCAATGGCGGTGCGGACGTGGGGGGAGGGAGAGCGCGGATAGAACGCGCACAGGAGACGCGAGGAGCGGAGCAAGAAGGGCGCGCAAAACGAGGTGTGCGCGGGAGGTATGCCAGTAGCGCGACACGGGACCTGAGCCGCGCGCAGCGAGGCCGGCAGCCGCAACGACACGCGATGCGTAGTCCGCAGACTGCAGTACTACGCGCGATAATTGCAAGGGACGGAACGGCGGAAGGACGGATGGACGGGACAGGGGCTGGACGGGGACGGAAGGACGGGCTGGCGGAAGGCCGAGCGGTCTGGCGGAAAGGCAGGTGGGCTGGCGGAACGACGCGCGGACTGGCGGAAAGGCACGCGGGCTGGCGGAAAGGCGCGCGGGCTTACAGAGTGTCGAGCGCGAAGAGCTGCGCGACGGCGTCGGGAATGGTCTGGCCTGCGAGGCCTGCGCGGTCCGTGATCACCCTGGTATTGCGACCGGGTGAGACGGGCGAGAAGGGGTGAGAGAGAATAAGAGGGAGTGAGAAAGGGTGAGAAAGGGTGACAAGGGGAAGGAATACTGATGGACGCATTGAGGAAAGCAGACGAACACTATTACTGCGTGTGGACTGACGACGTGTCACTTTGGCACGCTGACACGCTGTAGCTATCTTAAACGGCGAAATAGCTAGTGAAGGAGTTAGGGCGGCGCGTACAAGCTGGTGACTTGGCCCATGGCGTTGCACGTGAGCCCGTCCCATTGCGCGCAATCGGCGGCGACGAACCACGTGTCCGCCAGCGGAATGTACGGGCCCCACGCGTCCGCGATGGCGCGCAGCGCAGGTTCTGCTCGCGCGGAGAGCGGGGAAGAGGGAGTGGGGAGGGAGGGGAAAAGAGGGGGAAAAGGGTGGGGAGGGGGAGGCGGGATGGGGAGACGGGAGCGCACGGGAGGGTAAGTTGAGGCCGAGTCGCCGAACGCAAAACGGGAATCGGGCGACGACAAAGCGAATGGAGATTGAGTCATTTTGCGGCTCGGTGAATGGAACGCAAAGGGGAAGGTGAGAGGCAAAAGTGAGCATACAAAGAGAAAGACGAAAGAGAGGTCATACGCGTGGGAACAGGAAGACTAAAATGCCGGACGGGAAAGGGCCGGACGGGAAAGTGCCGGACGGGTAAGTGATATCACAAGAAAACGGGGTGGGGAATCGAGAATCGATTATTCTTGAATTGAGCGGTAGAGAATCTCACGTTGGCTGTCCGCGACAGGCTGTGCGTCGGCGAAGGGGAGGAGCAGGAGGAGGAGGAGAGAGGAGACGCAGATGGGGAGGCCGGCGAGGAGTCGCCGCCGCGGCGTGAGCAAGGGCTTGCGATGTAGCCCCATGAATCTCTCCTGCAGTCTACCACTCAATGTTTTGTTTGCTTTGTGTTAACTGTGCTTCCAGCAGCAGCAGCAGCAGCAGCAGCAGTAGTAGCTCGAGGTGTCTATGCTATGGCGATGAGAGAGGTCGGAAAAGATACAAGGCAGAACGGACGAGCTGGGGTTTGTTCTGGTCCAGGACGGGGTGCGAGGAGAACGAAGTGCTGAAACCTAGAAGTTATCGCTCAATAGAACAATTATTATTGCGGGAGCTCACCAAGGTGCGAAGACAGTCTGGCGCGGTGAGGGGAGCTCTGATAAAGATTTGTGTGGCTGGATGGCAAACATTGCCCGTGCCATTTTTGAAGGCTCTGGCTTTTCAGGGGAGCCGCGTTGGAGACATCGTGGCTCCTGGTTGGGTTGGTTTGGGTTGAGTCTGTTTTCGGCTTGTTTAGGCCGGATTTACGGGCGTGTGGTAGGGTGCGCGGAGGTACGATCGATGACTGCGTTGGGGTTGGGACAACGTATTTCAGGGCTCGACGAGCAAAATGTTCGCAATTCATCGTTCGAAAGTGTGGTTACCCCATTAATTTGGAATATGGGATTTGGACGGCTTTGAGAGAGAGGTAGGGGGGGATCTGCTTCCCATGGCAATGCTGCAGCTGGTTTCTTCGCCTTGATTACATTGCGTAGCTTTCCAGTCAAGTTTTCGCCAGCTTCGCCTCACCTTGTAGCCTGTCACGTGTGAGCCGGAATTGTGGCTAGTGATTCGTGAACAACTGTATCTGTACACCCGCAACACTCCTGTCTGATACGATATTGCTTTCCCACGTCTTCTGTATGGTTCACTGGTCGTCTTGTCGCTCACGCACACTGCTTTCCCCGACCGCACAATGGACCAGTGGCTTCTTCCCCTCACCTTTTCAACCCCCGTGCCACCTTTCGAGAGCGGGGGAGCGGACGGGGAATCGGGAGTGCACTGTGCGACGGAAACATCTGGAGGGTTTGGGCAGGAGGATTTCCTTGTGGGCGCAGGGAGGACGCGCAGGCGTTTTCCCCCTTGCACACGAGAGATGGTTGATAAGTGCTCGCCAATAAGACAACAAACTGCTGCTTTCAGCTCCAGACCAGATCGAACAACCAGGCTCCACCTACCACCCAGCATCCTCTCGCATGTTCCGCTCCGCACTTGTCCAAATGGCCCACTAACGGTCGCATGGCTAGCCAGCAGTACTGTAGTAACGGCCGCAGGTTTGTGGTGTGGCTTCCTTCTGTTTGGCCTCGCTGCTTCTGTTCCGTGTTCGTTTACCCCCGTGCGTTCAATGTGCCCCGCCCCCTCCCTGAATGTTTCGCCTCTCGAGAGTACAGCCAGCAGTTTCGGGCAGCTCGAGACGAGATTCATTGCATTTTTCTACCGTCACTGTAGACGGCTCGCGAAGCGACCCCGCAAATTGCCGACAGATTTCATTTTTCTCACCGACTTGCAGTACAGTACACGTACCGTATTGTTCCAGACCTCGGGCGGGCTACACCCTATATGCGATAATTGCACACCCCTACCCTCTTTTTGAAGGTGCCCTATACCAATTCTGGCTCGATACGACGGACACCCTGAAACTCAGGGACTATCAGTGACAGCGAGATGCAGTTTCCCTTGAAACAACACCATGTGTTCCGAGTGGGTACGGGGTTGGGTAGGCGCGACTGAAGTTTTCATTGCTTACGTCTATTCGCGACTGGGTTTCGGAACACCCACCAGCTGTTCAATATTCGCAGCGAACTACCCTCTCAGAAAGTTTGAATCCCGGGTATGTACCCTCAGGGTGTACGTTTAAGGGGTGGGAAATTATCGCGAATAGGGTGTAGCAGTTTACACACTGTACAAGCTGGATCTTCAAGCCAGCTCTGCCTGAACTGAAGGGTACCAGAACGAGGAGGTTGGTAGGTGGGTGGTGGTTTGCTGGCGACTGGAAAAAGGGTATGGGTACAGGATGCAGAGTATATGACGTGTAGCTAGCTCTACATTTAAGTCACTACTAACTACAAGCCATGATTTTTAACAAAGTTTTAAAATACACATGGGGACATCCCATGGACTAACTAGGGGCGCCTAGCACAGCACAAATAAATTTAAAATGAATGAAACTGAATAGAAACAATGGAGGTATCAACTCAAACCATGAGGGCGATATTCTTGAATATGGAGGGAGGTTCTCAAGGCTTTGGTTTGCAGAGAGTCTTCCCCACGTAGAGCGTCGAGGTGGTGCACTTAAAGCCAGGATTGACAGCGTACATTGTGGCGTAGGAACACTTGAACACCTTGCACACTACGCTCGCGCACGTGTCGCCGCGCACAACAGTGTACACGCCGTAGCTGCATTTCACGGCACCGACAACCGTGGCATCCACGCAAACCTGAGCACGACAAAACAGGGAGAGACGGATGGGCAAATCAGGAAGCAGGAAGGAGCAGAACACAGAAGGGGGACGCAGACAAGCTTTGCAGTACAATACAACGAATGGAAGCCATTGAACACCATCAAGCAATCGTACACAGAGGGTGAAGGGCGCTCATTTAGGTTAGGAAGGAAAAATACCTCTTGGCCGACGAGCCGTTGCGAGGTGTCGGCAGTGCAGATGATTCCAGGGTTGTACTGGTAGAGCTGCGCCGCTGTGATTGGCGGATACGTGTTGATCATCACGTCGTTGCATGACTCTCCCGGGTTGACTGTGTAGAAGTTGAGACAGCTCTGGGGTTGAGGTGTGCCGGTACTGATGCATATCTGCAACAGAAACAAGGCAGTAACGCCAGGACAAACCGCCAGGACACCAGGTAACAACAGGACAGAAATGTTACAGTACATTGTATTTGTGTTTCAATTGTGGCGGATAACCACAAAGGCCATGCTAGTGGGTAAGAAAAGTAGGCTGATACTGCGTTTTTAGTGACAGCGACGTTGGAGAACGGAAAATTGAAAAGTCGAGTGGGGTCAAGATAATATAATATAAGCGAGAGAGAGTGAGCATGTAAGCGAGTGACTGACTGACCTGTTGGCCAACTGCCAGTATTCCGCAGTCCAGATCAGGGTTGGTGGCATTCAGATCAGCCAAGGTAACGTTGAACATAGTCATGATTGTGGTGCATGTGTCGCCCTGCGAAGGGGGGGAACGAGGGAGTGAGAGTGGGCGAGAGAGGGAGGGAGAGAGAGAGGGAGGGAAGAGAGAGAGAGAGAGAGAGAGAGAGAGAGAGAGAAGAGAGAGAGAGAGAGAGAGAGAGAGAGAGAGAGAGAGAGAGAGAGAGGGAGAGGAATTCAAATGCGATAGAAAAGGCAGGTAGGAAGCAAAGTGGTAGGTAGCCACGCGGCATGCTCAAACGGACGAGAAGACGGCAAGGGAGAGGTGTGACAGTGAGATGGAGCAACACTGCGAGCCTGAGCAACAGCACTCACCAGTTACCCACCTGAGGCACACACCACCCACCTGAGCACCCACCTGAGGCACGGCACCCACCTGGGCCACAGTGTAGGGTACGATGCAGCCAGTGACATTGGCACTGGTCTGGTTGGTGTTGCGCGTGACAATGACAGTGCCAGGGGGGAAGGTGCCCGCACACTTGAGTGTCTGCAGAGGGGAGAGAGCGGGGGGGGGAGAGACAGAGAGAGAGAGCGGGCATGGGATAGGACGGGTAAGTTAGGACAGAGTCACAAAGGGGTGATCTGTGGTGAACGACAACAGAGATGGTGCGGGGTGAGTGCAGCAAGGGAAGAAACGAGGGTTGTTGCTGCAGGGAAAAAAGAGGGAACGGAGGCGGAAAGAGAGCAGGGTGCGAAGGTAGGAGAAAGTACCGGGTTGAGATCTGTGAACGTCCGCCGGGAGAGCATGTAGGTGGAGCGCACTTGACTGCACGTCATGGCTGCCTGCAAGGTTACGTTTGCCGTCATGCTGCCTGGAATGCACGTGGCCGAGCCGTCAGTGCGCTGCCCGAGCGAGTAGCCCGGCGAGCAGAGGCACGAGTAGCCGCCCTTGCTGTCGTCCATGCACGTGCCGAAGCCGCACGGTTCATTGCGAAAAAGGCGCACACCTTGGCTGGAGTGGCGGGAAGGAGGATAGTAGGAGGGAGGGAGAAAGGGAAGCAGCAGAAGGAAGAGAAGTTGAGGAGACGTGCAGTGAAGAAGCTGCGACGTACAATGGCAAACGACACTGCAGTGAAGGATGGCAACGACACTGCAACACAGGAATACAAGAGGGCGAGAGCTAAGAGCTGGAAGATCTTTGAGTTTACCCAGAACCAAAGGGGATGAGAGAAGAGAGAGAGAGAGAGAGAGAGAGAGAGAGAGAGAGAGAGAGAGAGAGAGAGAGAGAGAGGGAGAAGAGAGAGAGAGAGAGAGAGAGAGAGAGAGAGAGAGAGAGAGAGAGAGAGAGAGAGATTGTGGCTTACCCAGAGCACAGGACTGGGTCCAATCAAGGTTAGTCACTGCAACAAAGTTTGTGGGACAGGTGCACTTGTTGCGCATGTTCTTGTTGCCGTTAACCGCCGTGCACAACCCCCACCGCAGGGGTTGATGGGCTTGCACGGGTCGGGGGAGATAATCGAGGGGTAGAGGCCTGGAAGGGTGTTCATGCCGCAAATGCCCGGGCCGCCGGCAATGGCGATCTTCATGTAGCCGTTGTCGCCCCACGATGGGCCCCATGAGTTGCGGATGATCCAGTGGGCGTGGCGTCCAGCAGGTTGAACCCCACCACCACCACACAGATGGTCCACGAGACGCGTACTGTAGCAGTTGGGGTCCGCATAGACAAAACCCTGAGGAGGGGAGAAAACACGAGACGAGAAATAGAAGAACCGCGGAGTTTATATAAGGTGAACCGGAGGCGTAACAGAAATCGGAAAGAACAAATAAATCAACAAAGTCAAACAGAAACTATATAAATATAATATAACTAAAGAACATATATATATATAATAAACTCACCCCTGTGTAATTCATGAACGTTGCAGACCGCGCCTCGATGTAAACCACCACGGGCTGCTGCTGCACCGCAATGGCGAGTCCCAGCCACCCGCTGATGCCCACGCGCTCAAACATGGACACGGTGTAGGCCGAGTTGGGCATTGGTACCGCCGTGGCTGGTGGCGCCTTGGCAGCAGCACCGACCAGAAGGCCGGCATGAGAAGGCGGTCGAGCGTGTGCGAGAAGGTGTTGCGCGCGACGCTGCTGGGACTGGCGTCACCGTTGCTGTTGCTGTTGCTGTTGCCGTGCTGTTGGTGTTGGTGTTGGTGTTGCCTGAGTTGAATAGATCCGAGAGGAGGCGGCGGGTGGGATTGACAGACAGCAATCGCTTGCGAGATGCAATGCACGTGCTGTTGTTGGCGACGCCGGTGAAAGGGTAGGCAGAGGAATTGGGCAGCCGCCGGACGCAGCGATGTAGTTGAATGCGTCGTCGGGGCGGCCGCCCGCGCAGGTCCAGGTGCCCTGGCAGTCGATGACCTTCTGCTCCGAGATGTTGGGTGCCGCTGCGCCGTACACAATCGCATACAGCGCCTCCGCCGCCGCCACCGCGCGAAAATCCAACACCAACACGCTGCGGAGAGGGAGAGGGAGACGGAGAGGACACGCAGAGAGAAAAGGAAGGTGAGTAAGAGGGGGGAGGTAGGGAAGGTTGTGAGCAGGTGCGTGTGAATGCTGAGAGCAGCAGTGAGAGCAGCAAGAACAAAGTAGGAGAGGCAACAGCAGGGGCAGTGGAAAGGTACTAACCACAGAGGCCTTGGTCCCTGGCCGGGGCGAGCGCAGTGGGACACGCGTGCGCCAGTCGACCGTGGGGTGATGTTCCATTTGGGGCTGGTGTAGTTGCCTATGAAGCCAAGCGAGGCGTAGCGGAAGTAGGGGTTGAAGTAGGAGCCTCGGACCACTGCCGTGTCGTCCAAGTCTGCTCCTCGGACTCTGTGATGGGACGGAGAGAGGGAGAGAGGGAGAGAGGGAGAGAGGGAGAGAGGGAGAGAGGGAGAGAGGGAGAGAGGGAGAGAGGGGAGAGAGGGGGAGGAGGGGGAGAGGGAGAGAGGGAGAGAGGGAGAGAGAGAGAGCGGAGGAGAGAGAGAGAGAGAGAGAGAGAGAGAGAGAGAGAAGAGGAGAGAGCTAGGGAGAGATGAGAGAGAGAGGAGAGAGAGATATCTCTCGAGAGAGAGAGAGAGAGAGAGAGAGAGAGAGAGAGAGAGAGAGAGAGAGAGAGAGAGAATGCAAAGATCGAGCAGCAACTGGTGAGGAGATGGGCGTGAGCGGTCAAGAAGGGCGAGCAGGAGAGGTGGAGAGGCGGAAGGGTGGGGCGGAAGGCTGGCTCACCTCGCCTTCGCCATGTGTTAGCATCGGGAGGAGGTGGCGGAGCTGCACAGGATGAGACACAGCGCAGAGGGAGAGGGAGAGGAGAGGGGAGGGGAATGAATGAGACGCACATGAAAAAAGAGCAACACAGGGAGAGGATGAGCGATGCGAGATGCGATATGCGAAAACGCAAGGAATCTCACGAGGAGGGGCAGGGCCTTGGTTGGGCGAGCAGGAGGGGTAGGAGACAAGCTCCTTGCCCACTTGAATGGTCAGCTGCACGTTGAACATGCCGGCGTTGCAGGCGCAGGTGGGGGTGTTGGAGGGACCGGAGAGGAAGCACGTGCCGAGCCCACCGCAGGGCCCCGCGGAAAGAGCCGCGCCGCAGAACGCCACGCACTCGATGGACCGACGCTGCGGCCCAACCGGACAGCCTGTCCCCGCGCTCGCGCTCCCGCCGCTGCTGCCGTTGCTGCCGCCGTTTCCTTTCCCGTTGCTGTTGCTGTTGCTGTTGACGTAACTTTTGCCATACAGCTTCCTGCCCCGCTTGCCAATGCTGCCGGTGCTGCCGCCGTTCTTGTTGCTGTTGCTATTGCTATTGCTATTGCTGTTGCTATTGGTGTTGCTTAACGAGTTCTTCTTGCCACTGCTGCTGCCGCCGCCACCGCTGCTGTTGCTGCCGCCGCCGCCGTTGTTACCGCTGTCCCCACCGCCACCCCAACCGTTCCCATTTGGCACCGGACTGGACCAATTCCCTTTCATCTTCTTCCTCTCGTCCAGCGATTTCCCGCCTTCCGACTTCCACCCTCCCTTCCTCTTATCATCCGTAAAACTCTGCGTCGTATTCCAACTCCCCGCCAGAAAGCAATTCCCTTTCTGGGAGCTATACGGAGAGGCACCCAGGGAGAGCAGAGCGGAGGCAGCATACCCGCCTTGCAGCGCGGAGGGGCAGAACGGGAGGGAACTGGCTGAGAAGGAGGCGGCGGTGGAGGTGAGGAAGTTGCCGGAGAGGTCGAGAGTGGCAATGGAGGTGTTGGCCATGGCTGGCGATGCGAAGGCTGAGATCGGCGCCCCCGTGAACTGATTCTCGCTCACGTCCCTGCGGGGAGAGAGAGAGGCGAAAGGGGGAAGGGGAGAGGAGGGAGAGGGGAGAGAGGGGGGAGAGGGGGGGAAGGGGGGGGGGGGGAGAGAGAAAGAGAGAAAGGGGAAAGAGAAAGGGTGAGCTGAGGACTTGAACTGATTCCCGCCCGCGCCTCTGCAAGGGGTGAGGGGGGCTGATTGGGAGTATGGAAAGAGCTACCGGATGTGCGGGTGGTAGTGGTGGGAGGCGGCAGGCAGGGGCAGAGAACGGTGGTCAGCGGTGGGAAGCGGTAGACAGCGGTGGGCAGCGGCAGCGTGGTGGCACGGCACGTACAGGTGGATGAGAGCTGGTAAGGAAGCGAGAGCGGCCGGCATGCGGCCATAGAAATTGTTGCGGCTTATGTCACTGGGGTGGGCACAGGGGAGGGGAGGAGAGGGAAGAGCGCACAGAGAGCACAGAGAGCACAGAGACATAAGCCGAGGGAAGAGAAAGGAGATGGCGAGGGGAGAGGGAAGGAAGCAAGAGCAGCCGGCTTGCGGCCATAGAACTCGGACCGTGCAATGTAACTTAGGTGCAATGGAGGGGGCGGGCGGAGCGTGGCAGTGCGAACCGACAGCGGCAGCAGCGGCGGCGGCAGCAGCAGCAGCAGCAGCAGCAGTAGCAGCAGCAGCAGCAGCAGCGGGAGCGGGAGCGGCAGCGGGCAGCGGGAGCGGCAGCGGCTTACAGCGCAAGGAGCGCAGTCCAGGCGGAGATGGCCTCTGGTAGCACTCCCGTTAGGGCGTTGCCTCCGATGAGACTGCGGGGGCGGGCGGACGACAAGCAACGGAAATAAACATTTAGAGGTGGAGGTCAGGGGAAGAATTGGTGGAGGGAGAGGGGCGGCGGCGGAAGGAGCAGCGAGCGCAGGGCGGTGGTTATATGATGTGTGCAGGGGGGGGGGGGGGGGGTGGGGGTGTGCAGAGACGCAGCGGTGGTGTACATGTTCTGGAGGGCGGGTTGCGCGAGGAGGGAGGCGGGCAGGGAGCCTGTGAGGTGGTTGTCGCCTAGCGCGCTGCGGAGGAGGGATGGGGAAGGACGGGGGAGGATTGGGGGGGATGGGGGAGGACGGGGGAGGATGGGGGAGGACGGGGGAGGACGGGGTAGAGGGGCAGAGGGGAAAAAATAATTCTAAACGAGGAGTGGAAGCGGAAGCGGTGTGGGAAGACTTTCAGACATCAAGAGCAGAAGCAGGGGGCGGACGGGGGGAAACGACACACGCGAAGGCGGAAGGCGGAGGGCGGAAAGAGAAGGGCGGAAAGCGAAGGGCGGGTAGCGAAGGGCGGAAAGCGAAGGGCGGGTAGCGAAGGGCGGAAAGCGAAGGGCCGGTAGCGAAGGGCGGAAGGCGGAGGGCGGAAAGCGACGAGCTGAAGGTGAAGGGGCGAAGGCGCGCGTACAGTGTAGCGAGCGCCGTGAGCGGAGCGAAGCTGTCGGGAATAGCGCCTGTGAGGGAGTTGTCGTGCAGGTCGCTGGTATGGGGATGGAAGAAACGGAGAGAAGAAAGGATGGATCATGGAGGGAGGGAAGAAGGGCACGAGTGAGTGAGTGAGTTGAGGGGCTGAGAGGGACGGATAGAGCTCGTGCGGAAAAGCGGAACGATACGCGCAGGAACGGTACGGACGGCGGGAATGCCAGAAGCGGGAGAGGCGGAAGCGGACGCGTGGGCGGAAAACGTACAGGAGGCGGAGATTGACGAGAGTGGAGATGCCCGCGGGAATGCTGCCCTGCAACGCATTGCCGCCCAGCGAGCTGACGCGGTTGGGGGAGGGCCGCGGAGGGACGGGGAAGGGGCGGGGAGGGATGGGGAAAGGGCGGGGAAGGGGCGGGAAAAGGGCGGGGAAAGGGCGGGGGGGCGCAGGGGAGGGAGAGAGTTGGCGGAACGGTGAGCCTGATGTTGACGCGGAAAAGAAGCACCCGCTAAGACACACGAGACGGCGATTGAGAGGACGAAGAAAGCCCAGACCAGCGCGGCGGGGGGACGGTGGGCGGGGAAACGGGAACGCGCGCGCGGAGGGGAAATGAGGAGACGGCGGAGCGGAAACTGATGCGCAAAGCGCGCGTGGGTGAAATGGGAGAGGCGGCATACATGCTGGTGAGGGCGGAGAGGTATCCGATGTTGGACGGCACACTGCCCACCAGAAGATTGCGCTCCAGACTCCTGTAACCGGGCGGCAGAACGGGCGGGTGGGGACAGGAAAGAGAGAGTCCAATCAGGAAGGAAGCTACTTTTAAGAATTCTCAAAAGGGATTGGAAACATGTTACTTAAGATTAGCAAAAGAAGACGGTCGGAACCCTCGCCATTCACGCCGTTTCGGTCCATGCCCTTCCCTCCGCTTCCCTTCCCCCGACCCTCCGCTCTTCTCCCCCCCCCCCCACCCGCCCGCGCTTCCCCCGCGGCCCCCTCCCTTTCAAGCAGGCTTCCGCCGCTTACAATCGCTGCAGCGCGCCAAGCTGGGTGATGGCGGCGGGGATGCTCTGCCCGATTAACTGGCGGCGGTAGGAAAGCTCTCTGCGGATAATCCGGAAGGGGAGGAAAAGCCGCGCCGCGAAAGAGTGGGAAAAAAAAAAAAAAAGGGCACGGAACGAGGGGATGAAGAAAAGCGGGACGGGGAAAGGAGACGAGAGAGAAATGCGACGGAGGAGAAAGCTGCGGAGGATAATTTGAAGCGTAACGGGCGGCGGTGAGCTCGTGGACAGAGGGACGGAAGGTAGCCTCCGTGATAGGACATCGCACGATGCTACGTGCGGCACGGGAGGCGGGCGAAGTGGGAGGTGGGCGAGACGCACAAGGAGGTGACTTGGCCCATGGCGTTGCAGGAGAGCCCTTGCCATTGCGCGCAGGTTGGCATCACGAACCACGTGGCGTTCAGATTGAGCGCCGCGCCCCACACATCCATTATCGCCGAGAGCGCCGGTCCTGGATAGGGAAAAAAAGGGCGGAACGGCGGGGAAAAAAAAAAAAGAGAAAAAAACGGGAAAAGGCGGGAAGGGGGGAGCAGGAATGAGAGGGAGCAGGAGAAGTGGTTGAAAGAACAATGTGCGTTTCTCATCGCGTATTCGCGTTAGACGCGCAAACGCATGAGAATTTCGGTAGCTACCCTGATCGCACCTGCAGGCTAGCTAACAGCGCGTCGACACGAGAAAGGAAGGGGTGAAAGCGGAAAATGGCAGCAGGAGCCGGCTATGGGACCGCCGCAAGCGGAAAAGAGGGTGAGAGAGAGGAGTGTCCTCACGTTGGCTGTCTGCTACAGCTTGCGCGTTGGCGGAGCGGAGTGGACATAGCAAGCACGCGCTTGACGCGACGAGCAGCACGAGGAGTGCAAGCTTTGGACTATGGCGGCGCGCGGAGAGCTGGGAGCTATGATATTTAGTAGACGATAGGTGAGGTATTACTAGCCGACGATGCAAGCCCATTTTGGGCGATCGGACGGTTGACGACAGGTGAAGAAGCGCTTCCGGAATTTTAACGTAAGGTAGCAGCTACCTAGTAACGATGACGAAGGGAACGTGAGATCAGACGCAGGAGGGATTATAGTGACTATTGTACATTGCAATGGCAGCAACCAACGAGAATCCTATCAGTACTCGACCAGGTGGATGTGCGCAGTAAAGCTAGTCCTATCAAGCGATTAGGTTCTAACGAGTGAGGTCACTGGGGGCCAAGATACCACGTCAGTTACTGGAGCCAGCACATTTGTTGTCTTCTAAGCGGTGTGAGTCCCTGAAGACAAGGCTGGATACAAGGATTGAGTTGAGGCCTACACGAGCCAACCCCTGAAAGCAAACTGGATGGATGGATTGTGTGGAGGAAGAACGAGGAAGGATGTGGGAGCTTGTGTTAGCTGAAGGTGTAGCGAGGAAGGGAGCAACTGTCACTAAGTCTCGGTGTTTTTTGTACGAGATCACCCTGTCGGAAATGGCTACTTGGGGGCGTTGGCTCCCACCAGCACGTCACACGGTCCTGGTTTATACATTTCGATTGGTAGACTACACTATGCTCTTGAGGACATTTCGTCAGAATGGATGGTGATGAAACTGGCGGTTAGAGCAGCTCTGAGTGGAACCAGACTCCGAGGTTTGTCAAAGAAAGTGGGTAGGAGTCATGCCACCCAGCAAAATCTTTGCACGGACAGGAATTAACCCTTTTCCTAACTGCAGGCAGGTACTGTACTGAAACACAAATTCTTTCATCCCCTCTCTGTTCTGTTGTCTCGTGTGTACAGTACACCTGGACAGACATGTTCTGACGGCGAGGTGGAAGGTAGGACGGAAAAGATGACGGGAAACAAGTCCACAGCACGGAATGTTGTAGTCTTGGCGGGTTTCCAGGGCGCGTGCGGGGAAAAACGGATCCGGCGCAGGGGGTCGTCCTCCACCTCGCTCCGCCCGCTCCGCCTGTGCAGAACTGGGTTGTGCCCTACCAGGATTGGCGTATGGGTGATGCTGCGGCGGATATTCGCATCGCATGCAAAACGCAAAGCCAAAGGTAGGTCGAGGGCAACGAGGATGCTGAACTGAACTGTACTGTAATCGAGAAAAATCGTACAAATTTATGGGTCAGGGCTTCAGCTGCCCCAAAAAAACCTTCGCCCACACGTGAAAGTTGAGACGAACAGAAGTAGCAACAACCGAAGCCACCAGGAGAATGTGCCACGTCAATACCATGTCCGACATGAGAACAAATTGGTTGAAATGCGAATCCGAAATTCAGGTGCTTCGACAGGCGAACAGGCAAGACGAGCCGCGACACCTGGATTACTGTGTCAACAATCACATCGGAATCTTGTTCGATGCGGACAGGGTGAGGAATCTCTGTTCGAAGTGAACAGGCTGACGGCAGTTGGTGGAACAGCAACAAAGGCCTGATGCAAAAAAACGTAAGTTCTATTACACTTACAAAAATAACAAACGAATTGAATAAATCAATAACAAATAGTATACAAGCAAACAAATATAAATGCTACAATCTACCCTGCGAGATGATTCAGAGTGGCTTAGGCTTGCATAGGACTTTCCCTACATACAGGGTGGATGAGGAGCATACAAACCCTGGATTGTACGTGTACATAAGAGAATAGGAACACCGGAAGACTTTGCACGCCACGCCTCCACAGGTGTCCCCGGAAACCACGGTGTAGTATCCGTACGCGCAATATAATGCACCCACCACTGGGGATGCATCCACGCAGACCTGGAACACGGCAACACAATCAATATAAGCACAAAATACGTGTTATCACACAAACAACACTAGCATGGCATAAACTGCCAAAAGTTGATTCCAGCACTTACATCTTGCCCAACGAGTCGTTGAGAGTCAGACGAGCATATAATCCCAGGGTTGTACTGGTACAGCTGTGCCGCGGATATCGGAGGGTACGTGTTGATCATGACATCGTTGCAAGTCTCCCCCGGATTTACCGTGTAATAACTCAAGCAGCCCTGAGCTTCCGGTGTCCCAGACTTGATGCAGATCTGCACAAGCAAACCCCACCAAAAGAAACGCATGAGATCCCAATATCCACCCCCTGCATTTCGTCACATCACACTAAGTTCAACACGCCTATGACAGGGAACGCATCAAAATGACCCCAACCCAATCCCTGCCGCCAATTCACGTGCCTGCACAAGAGAAAAAGTACCCAAAAACACTGCATTGCAACCCTGGCCAGCAATTCTCCTTACCAGCTGTCCGGAGACCAGAGCAGTGCAGTCCAACTCAGGGTTGACCGCGGCAAGATCCGCAGTGGTGAGGTTGAAAACAGCAGCGATGCTGGAGCATGTATCGCCGGGAACTATGGTGTAGGGAACCACGCACGCCGTCCCGTTCACTGTGGAGTTTCTGGTTACAATCACTGTGCCTGCTGGGTATGTGCCAGGGCACTTGAGCGACTGCGGGGCAGCAGACCAGGGGGGGGACAAGGGAGAGGAGAGGATGGAGGGATGGGAGAGGAGCGTTGAGATGGGTTCAGAGGAAGCATGTGAATGTGCACGACTGGTTTGGAAACAGGATATGATTGCCTCCTGCACTGTGTTGGATGTTGAAGAGAGCTGGGCAGGAGAGAGTGCGTGGCTTGGTTCTTTTGTTCGCCGATGGGAGTGCGAGGCGTGGTTCCATGCTTACGGGGTTGAGCTTTGTAAAGTTGGCCTTGGAGAGGAGGTACGTGGAGCGGACTTGATTGCACGACATGTCTGCTGGTAGCGTCACCTTCACCGACGTGGAGCCTGCAGGATGCATGGGTGGCACAAGGGAGGGAGGGAGGGACGCAAGGAAGGAGGGAGGGAGGGAGAGGGCGCACGCAATGAGACACGCATGCACGAGTGCATGGCACTGCGAGAAAAAAACAGTCAAAGAGGAGAGGAGGAGAGGAAGAGAGAAAGCAAGAAGGCTCACCAGGGATGCACGTGGCCGAGCCGTCTGTAAGCGCTCCCAGGATGTAGCCCGGCGAGCAGAGGCACGAGTAGCCGCCCTTGCTGTCGTCCATGCACGTGCCGAAGCCGCAGGGATTCATTGCAAAGAAGGAGCACACCTTGGCTGGAGTGGCGGGAAGGAGAGACGGGGGGAGAGGAAAGTGGAAGAGTGGTTTGTTTGTTTTCCTTCTAGAAAGTGGAAATGAGAGGGCATCAAAGAAATCGTTTTCAAAGCGTCTCAGTAACGCCTCAATCACAAATCAAGGGAGAAAGGCAAAAGGGCACGACTGTGAGCATCTACAATTACATCGAGTGACGCTCACCAATGGCGCACGACTGTGTCAGGTCGAGGTTGGTAACAGCAACGAAGTTGGCCGGGCAGGTGCACTTGTTGCGCATGTTCTTGTTGCCGGTAACAGCCGTGCACACACCGCCTCCGCAGGGGTTGATGGGCTTGCACGGGTCGGGCGAGACGATGGAGGGGTAGAGGCCTGGAAGGGTGTTCATGCCGCACATGCCCGGGCCGCCGGCAATGGCGATTTTCATGTAGCCGTTTTCGCCCCACGATGGGCCCCATGAGTTGCGGATGATCCAGTGGGGCGTGGCGTCCAGCAGGTTGAACCCCACCACCACCACCAGATGGTCCACGAGTCGCGTGCTGTAGCAGTTGGGGTCCGCATACACGAAACCCTGGGAAAAGGAATAGAGGTGCAGAGGAGAGAGACGGGAAGAGTGGGTAAGAATGCGCTGGAGAAAACATATATTGTATATATATCGTCTCTTTTATTTACAGTAGATCCGAGCAGAGCAGAGCTGTAGAGCAGTGAAGGGCAGTGAAGCAGCTTACCCCAGGATAGCTAACAAAGGAGAGAGACCGCGCCTCGATGTAAACAACCACCGGCTGCTGCTGCACCGCTATGGCAAGTCCCAGCCACCCGCTGATGCCCACTCGCTCAAACATGGACACGGGGAATGGGGCTGGCGGAAGGGATGGTGCCGCTGCATCCTTCTTTGGTGCTGTTGCTGCTGTGCCTGCATAGCCTGCTGTTCTCCGTTTCCCGTTGGAGGTATTCCCCCTGAGGAGGCGTGAAAGCGTGTGAGCAAGCGAGGAAAAGGAAACGGGGAAAGCAGAGGAAGCAGCGCCTGTATCGGCATCATCTGCTTCATTGAGAGATAGCCTACGAGAGAATACGGCCCGCCGCGCGAACCCGACTTTGCACGTGCTGTTGTTGGCGACGCCGGTGTAAGGATAGGCGGAGGAGTTGGGCAGGCCTCCCGAGGCGGCGATGTAGTTGAAGGCGTCGTCTGGTCGGCCGCCCGCGCAGGTCCAGGTGCCCTGGCAGTCGATGGCCTTCTGCTCCGCCAGGCTGGGCGGCGCTGCGCCGTACACAATCGCATACAGCGCCTCCGCCGCCGCCACCGGCGCGAAAATCCAACACGCCGAGCACAGCCCCTGATCCTTGGCCGGCTGTAGCGCTGCCGGCACCCGCGCCCGCCAGTCCACCGTGGGAGTGATGTTCCAGGTGGGGTTTGAGAGGTTGCCAATGAAGCCGAGCGAGGCGTAGCGGAAGTAGGGGTTGAAGTAGGTTGAGGAGATAGTTGCTGCTTGGTCTAGGTTGGCTCCTCGGGAATCTGGGATTTGAAGCAGCGTGGATAGGGGTAGCAACGGCAGGCAGTGATGGTTCTTGTTAGGACGGAGGAAGGTTTAGGGAAGGCAAGGAAGGTAGTGGGATGTAAGCAGGGATAGGGAAGGCAGGGAGTGGAAAGGTAGAGGGAATGAGATGGGGGCGATGCAGTATGTGGGTGTGTGTTTTGAGGAAAGGCAGGGAAGGCAGGGAAGGCATTGTGGTTAGAGGAGGAACGGCAGGCAGCGGCTCACCTCTTTTGCGCATTGTTGTGTTGTCCACAGGAGGTGGGAGAGCTGGAGAGGCACAGGCGGAGACAAGCGCAAGAGGGCGGAAAGGCAGGAGACGAGAGGAATTATGTGAGAGGTATGTGAGTGGTATGTGAGTGGAAGGTGACTTGCCAGGGAGAGACTGCGTTGAAATGAGCTGAGATTCGGAAAGACGATGGTTCCATGGCTTACGAGGGGGAGCAGGGCCGGGGTTGGGCGAGCAGGAGGGGTATGAGACAAGGCTCTTCCCGATGGTGAGAGTCAACGTGACATTGTACATGCCGGCGTTGCACGCGCAGGTGGGGGTGTTGGAGGGGCCCGAGAGGTAGCACGTGCCGAGCCCACCGCACGGCCCCGCGGGGAGAGCCGCGCCGCAGAACGCCACACACTCGATGGACCTCCGCTGCGGCCCAACCGGACACCCCGTCCCGGCGCTCGCACTCCCGCCGCTGCTGCCGGTGCTGTTGCCGGTGGTTGTTCCTGCTTTAGCGCTCACACCACCACTGCTTCCTCCTGGGCCTCCCTGCTTTGCGTTGCCCCTGCGCTTCTCGTTCACGAAATTCTCAGTCAAGTTCCAGTTGCCGCCGAGAAAGCAGTTGCCCTGCTGGCTGCTGTACGGGGAGACACCGTAGACGAGCAGATTGGCAGAGGCATAGCGGCCTTGCAGGGACACGGGGCAGAAGGAGATGAGAGTGGTGGTGGTGGTGTTGGTGCCACTGCTGGTGCTGTTGCCAGTGGTGCTGTTTGTGATCTTGGTGGTGGTGGTGCTGTTGATGGTGGTGGGTGCTTTGGCTGAGAAGGAGGCGGCGGTGGAGGTGAGGTAGTTGCCGGAGAGGTCGAGCGTGGCAATGGAGGTGTTGGCCATGGCTGGCGATGCGAAGGTAGAGATCGGCGCCCCCGTGAACTGATTCTCGCTCATGTCCCTGCGGGGAGGGGGGAGGCGAGGAGGGGAGAGAGACAGGGGAAAGGAGGAAGGTGAGGTAAGGAACTCACGCCGCTGCAGAGACTAGCGAGGGGTAAGCACACCGGTTACAATGCTTTGTTCTGAGGACGAGAAGGAGCAGGAGGAGCACTCACAGGAAGAGAAGAGAGGGCAGAGAGCCCAACGCTGTCGGGAGCCTCCCATAAAAGTAGTTGCGACTCACGTCACTGCGTGGGAGAGGGAGAAAATAAATAAACAAACAAATAAATACAAATGTGGAAATAAAAACATGAATAAAATAAGTGCATTACGCATGGCTTTCACAACCAGCTATGCGGTAGCACTCCCAAGCATGGTTCTCAAGCATGGCACGTACAGTGCGAGCAGAGATGTGAGGCCGGAGATGGTGTCGGGGAGAGTAGAGGAGATGCGATTGCCTCCAATCAACCTGCACACAGCATGGCATGGCATGGCACGACAGAGGAGGGAGAGAGGGGATTAAAGGCAGGGAGTGTGGGAGTTTGTGTGCGCCAGTGGCGCTGGTCTGTGTATGCATGTTACAGGGACGGCTCAGTGAAACTGGGGGGGTGTGGGGAAGAAGGAGCCGGGGTCCGGGGGAGAGTGGGGGGAGATGCTCGTCGAGTGCAAAGCAGCAGTGCGTGCAGGGGAGGAGAGAGGAGCGGCATGCGAGGAATCGGTCATTACAGATGCGCGAGGTTGGAGAGGCCGAAGAAGGACGCAGGCAGAGGGCCTGTGAGCTGGTTGGACCCGAGAGCCCTGCGGTTAGGAGCAGGGACGAGCAGAGCAGGGCAGAAGGGAAAAGGGAGCAGACGAGAAAGGGAGAGGAGAGAAAGGGAGAGAAGAGAAGGGGAGAGAAGATTGAAGGCGGTGCAGGGCGAAGAGTTGGAGGGTGTGGGGTAGCTGGCTTGCTTCGTTGAAGGGCCAAAAGCAAGGGAGCAGAAGGGAGTACAAAGGAGGATGCATACTGGTGACGGGGAATACTGGATCGTTTGCGATAGCATGCGGGAGGAGTGAAGGAGATTTGCGGAATCGAAAGGAGGTTAAGGGGAGAAGGAGGGGTACAGGGTGGTGAGGAGGGTGAGAGAAGCGAAAGCGTTGGGGATGGGCCCGGATAGGCCGTTGGAGCTCAGATCGCTGCAAGGGAACCAGTGGGGTGGTGAGAGGGTGGGATTAGAAATGGGAAGTGGGGGGACTTGGCATGGCGTGGCATGGGCGGGACGAGAGCAGGAGAGCGGGACGAGGGCGGAGCGAGGGCGGAGCGAGGGCGGGACGAGGGCGGAGCGAGGGCGGAGCGAGGGCGGAGCGAGGGCGGAGCGAGGGCGGAGCGAGGGCAGAGCGAGGGCAGAGCGAGGGCGGAGCGAGGGCGGAGAGGGCGGAAGGACGGCAGAGCGAGGACGGAGCGAGGGCGGAAGGAGGGCAGAGCGAGGACGGAGCGAGGGCGGAGCGAGGGCGGAAGGAGGGCGGAAGGAGGGCGGAGCGAGGACGGAGCGAGGACGGAGCGAGGGCGTATGGAGGGCAGAGCGAGGACGGAGCGAGGGCGGAAGGAGGGCAGAGCGAGGACGGAGCGAGGGCGGAAGGAGGGCAGAGCGAGGACGGAGCGAGGGCGGAAGGACGGCAGAGCGAGGACGGAGCGAGGGCGGAAGGACGGCAGAGCGAGGACGGAGCGAGGGCGGAAGGAGGGCAGAGCGAGGACGGAGCGAGGGCGGAAGGAGGGCAGAGCGAGGACGGAGCGAGGGCGGAAGGAGGGCAGAGCGAGGACGGAGCGAGGGCGGAAGGAGGGCAGAGCGAGGACGGAGCGAGGGCGGAAGGAGGGCAGAGCGAGGACGGAGCGAGGGCGGAAGGAGGGCAGAGCGAGGACGGAGCGAGGGCGGAGCGAGGGCGGAAGGAGGGCGGAAGGAGGGCGGAGCGAGGACGGAGCGAGGACGGAGCGAGGGCGTATGGTGGGCGTATGGTGGGCGTATGGTGGGCGTATGGTGGGCGTATGGTGGGCGTATGGTGGGCGTATGGTGGGCGTATGGTGGGCGTATGGTGGGCGTATGGTGGGCGTATGGTGGGCGTATGGTGGGCGTATGGTGGGCGTATGGTGGGCGTATGGTGGGCGTATGGTGGGCGTATGGTGGGCGTATGGTGGGCGTATGGTGGGCGTATGGTGGGCGTATGGTGGGCGTATGGTGGGCGTATGGTGGGCGTATGGTGGGCGTATGGTGGGCGTATGGTGGGCGTATGGTGGGCGTATGGTGGGCGTATGGTGGGCGTATGGTGGGCGTATGGTGGGCGGAAGGAGGGCGTATGGTGGGCGTACAGAACGCGCAGCTTGACGAGGGTGGAGAGAGACGGCGGGATGGCGCCCTGGAGAGCATTGCCGCTCATGGAGCTGTGGGATTGGGATCAAGACGAAAATGCGAAGGGGCAGCAGAGCGCAGCACAAGCAGAACAGCAGGAAGCAAAAGCAAGGTTGGCGCGAATGAGTACCGAGAGCCATTAGAGGCGCCTGGAAAGTGCAGGAGCATTGGGAGAGGCCTTGGGTGCGGTGAGAGCGGTGGAGGATTGAAGGGTGGATGGAAGACAGATGCCGATGCGGAGAAGAACTGGGTATACGGGCGAGAGTGGGCAGTAGTAGCGGCGGCGTGCTAGAGCTGGAAGAGAAGGAGAGGAGAGGAGAGGAGAGCAGTGGGAAGGAGAGGGGAGAGGAGGAGAGAAGTGGAGAAAAAAGGCGAGGAGGGAGAGACGTGAGGCGAGGCGAAGCGAGGAGGAGAGGAGAGGAGAGGCGAGGCGAGGCGAGGCGAGACGAGGAGGAGAGGAGAGGGAGGAGGAGGGCGTACAGGTTGGTGAGGGCGGAGAGGTATCCAATGTTGGCCGGCACACTGCCCACCAGAAGATTGTGATCCAGACTCCTGTAACCGGGCGGCAGAACGGGTGGGGTGGGAAGAGAGGAACGGATGAGGAAGAGGAAGAGGGAGAGAGGAAGAATAGAGAGGAAGGGGAGGGGAGGAGAGGAGACACGCAGCAGTGCGGGGAAGATGTGAAAGTACAGGCGAACCCGGGGACTGGAGGGCGGGAACTGGGGAGGTAGGTAGGAACTGGGAAGTGGGGACTTACAGCTTCTGAAGCGCAGAAAGTTGGGTGATGGCGGCGGGTATGCTCTGCCCCGCAAGTTGTCGCTGATTGGCGATTTCCCTGCGCACAAACGAACAGCACGAGTGGGGAATGCGGGCGAAAATGTCAGCGATGTGATGCGATCTCAGTGGGTGAACGTCGAGAAGCAGGGACTGCCATGGACGAATTTCTTCGCGAATCGCGACCTGAGGGCGATCTGGAAAATTATTGGTCGCAAAATTCTTCGCCGAAATTCTTCGCGACATGGGCGTTCACTCGGCGCGACGCATATCTCCCACCCAACGAGTCGGCGATTATTTTTCACGACGGACCACTGAAGGCAAAAACATTGAGATTCGGGTTCAGAATATGAGGCACTGCGAGTACGCGGCTTCGGCTGCCAGCATAAAGCTGTTACTAAAAATACCTCCGTTCCGTTTCTACAAACTATCGAAACTAGAATGACTCATTCCTGCAAGGAATCGCCGAAATCACTGCTGCAATGTTTCGTGGACAGAGCACCACGTTACGTAGCACTAGTAGTAGTTGTATTAGCAGTAGCCGGTTTCAGCGACTCCCGAGGTCAGATATTCGCGAAAGCACGCGCAGTTTGCGGATTAAAAGGAGCAGCGGCGGTTCCGCCCTGTTCTTCCGTTCGCCGGGTAATAACGACTTTTAAAATTAATAACAGAGTCGGACGACGATTTAGATGACGCCGTCAGAACCACTGTCAGTCGGTCTCGACGACGCGAGAAGGGCGGCGGTCCGAGGAGCTACACGAGGGGAGCGGCGCGACTTTTAAGAAAATCTGCGCCGCGATGTCGACGTCGGATTATCCTTATTTCCGTTTTGCGGGGTACTTCTACTAACGACTCCGACGGTACAGATGACGCTGGTAGTGACGATGCGAACAGCGTCGGTGGGAGGAGGCGTAGTATATCTTACAAAGCGGACGCCGCGGCCTGTCAGGTGAACTTAGTAGCGGCTCGCGACCCGTATTGGGGGGGAGCGTGTAACATGCGAGCGCGGTCTAAAAAGCGACGGCTGCATCCTCTTCCTCCCGCCGCTATATCGTATCTACTGTCGGACTTTCTGCCAAGAGACACGGCGGCACGTAGTAACGTTAACGGCGCGCAGTAAGCGTGCGCGGGGAGGCACTCTGCCACTCGCGCGGTCTGCCACGTACGCAGTCTCCGTGCGCTATCGTTCGGAAAGGACACCATCGACTGCCCTACTACTACCCGGACGGCCGCGCCGTTGGAACGGCGAAGCCTCGCGAGAAAGGCGGCTACCAGCGCGCCTCGCGCAAACGGAGCTGAGATGCTGCTGAGCTTGGACGCGCGAGTGACTTCAATGCTCACGCAGAGAGTCGTGACCTCGGTTGACAGAGAGGTGAAGGAATCGCTCAGGGAGGTTAGTCAATCCACTGGGAGGTGAAGCCACGCACTCCTTGGGTGTGGTGAAAGGTGAGAGGGTGCGGCTATCGCGGACTTAAAAGAGGGAGGCGGGCGAGACGCACAAGGAGGTGACTTGGCCCATAGCGTTGCAGGCGAGCCCTTGCCATTGCGCGCAGGTCGGCATGACGAACCACGTGGCGTTCAGATTGAGCGCCGCGCCCCACACGTCCATTATCGCCGCCAGCGCCGGTCCTGCCCAGTGCGCAAAGGGGGGGGGACGGGGTTGTGTGGGTGGTAAACCGCCTTGAGTCGAAGGGTTGTTGAGAGTGTCTTAACACTCTTTACATAGTAACAGCTTGCGCAGTAAAATAGCTACGCTAGGAGCAACCGACTGCAATACCTACTAGAGCATCAGATCTTTCACAAAGGAGTCTTCCATACAATGCCTGTGGACGGTGGGGCGTGAGCGAACGCCGCAGATCGAGGGAATTTTTCTACTCTTAAAAAATAAAGAGCCATTTCATCTGCTATGCACTGGTGCGTGGCACGCTTGGAGTTGCGGAGGTTGTGATAGGGTGTGGCTTACGCTGACTGTCGGCGACTGCTTGGGCTCGTGTGCGAGGAAGGGCTACAGACAACGCTACACATGCGACGAACAGAACCGTCGAGCAGCAATGCGACGACGTCCGCCTGGTTAGCGTGAACGATCGATGCGACGCCTTTGGACAGCGCCGGGAGCGATATCGCTGATTGTCCCTCATGATACTATGTACGCGGTACGATGTACGTTATTTTCGTTGATTGTCCGTCGAGACTGTGGTATTACGTACGTTAAAATCTCGTGCAAGTCAGAAAGTAAGGGCCTCGTAGCTCTATCTTAGCTGCTCAGCGGTTTGTGTATTCTCATGCTTCCCTAGTAAGGACGGGGATTGCAAGGATCGGCAGCTCGTGGAATAAAATTAAACCGTCGGAGGTAACACACGGGTACTATCAGGAAGGGGTACGTGTCTAAGCTTGTAAAACGTGGAGTGATAGTTTGCGGCCAAGCGTGAAAGGCTGGTTTCCATCTCAGACAGCTCTGGTGATTTGGGGTTGGAGGCGAATGGAGTTCGTCTCGCTGCGCACATACGAAGGGAGCGGCGCACGAATGGCAGAAACAAGTGCAGAGCAGACAACAGGCTGGTGCTTGTACGCGTAACTGGGGCTGTCCACATGAATGCTGCAGTGACTGGTTGGCTGGGCTGGGCACTGGAAAGGGGGGAAATGAGTGGGAGGCAGAGAGCGATGTGATGGGATGCGGGCCTTGTGGTGGAGGAGATGGGTGTTCTGTCGAAGTGGTATGGTTGGTAGATGTCTTCTAGGGAATACACATTTCTTGCCCCTCGACAAGCTTGTTTCTGTCTCAAACTTTGGTGAATTGGTTGTCGATTCCCCTTCAATCGCGTGGGTCTCCCGTACAGGCCTGCGTGTCAGCTCAGCTCCTTCGGGTCCATACGGGAATGCCACCGACAGTTTAAACTTTTCCGGCAGTGTCAGGAGAGTACAGATTAGGAAAACTTCAGTTCACGGATATTTGCGATCCTTACCAACCAGTGCTACCTGGCCTTGAAACGAGGCAAGTGCAGCAACAAAAATCGAACCCACGTATCACAACGAGAAAATGGAATGCTCCGAAAAAAACAAATCTGATTCAGCAACTTCGCACTGTATCATTCTGAGAACAAGTGTACAGCTGATACTCGGTAAAGTAGGAACTTCGTGACCGGTAGACACGCGGATACCATCTGGCGGGATCTGGTCATTCGTGAGGTCGTTGAAAGGATAAATTTGCCCATATGCACAGATAAAGGCGCGTGTCCTTTGGCCTAGGTTGTAGAACTTGGGTTTGAAAGCCAAGTCATCTCTTCACCTCTCATGTCAAACATATTGCACTAACAAGGTTGACCATCTAAGTTAGAGCTATAGGGTAGGTCCTGAATCGCTCATAAACTTCGTAGATTATTTGGTTTGCCAACGACGTTTTTCACGTTTCACTTGCGGCGCCTTGAATCTGACGATAAACTTGGTAGCGCGCACGACATTGATGTTCTGTTTCGCAGCTTTGGCAACTTTCTCAAACGTGTACAAATGTGCATACATGGCGAAATGTGTTCGCAAGCATGCAATCGTGTGATCTAACATTGTTCAATGAGCATGTTTGTTTCCTAATTTCTCTGTGACATTGGCAAAATCTGCAATGCCGCGTTAGCGAGGTTGGCAAAGCAAGTTTTCACTTTAAGCTCGACCATCTTTTCGGACTCCGACCACAAAAAATGTGCGCAATAAATTGTTTTTTGAGCGCCGAAGTCCCACAAGATGGTATTTGTATCGTTGTATTCTGTGAAGATTATGTGCGTAATTTCATGGACGCGATTGATGCTCCAATGCGGCCTTCATGCAAGCAAGCTGACCTCCTCTGATATAATGATAATCAGCAGCCTACAAAAAGGTAGTGAGTGGTGCAGTGCACGTTTTCTTTTCGGGGGGCACAAGACTGTTTTTCACTAAACTAGCCTAGCCTGCCATGTCGACGCGTTACGAGTTGTAACTGTATATCGTCGGCAGAAGATACCGAATAACCTCGGCTGACATTGGTGAGCTCCACCATTCATTCACGAACTATTTAACATTCCGAAGACGAAGAAGCTCGATTGCGTTGTTCCAACTACCCTTGTATGTCGAGTTTCGTTCAGTAATTACCAACAAATGAAAATCATGCAAACACAACACACTGCACCTGTGGCCCGCCTCAGGGACTTATCAACACCAACCTTTCGCAGGGTCATTGCTTATCTGTACGGAACTGTAACCGAAGCGCAGGGAGAGAAAGCTGCGATTCGGATGCACAAACAAAACATGCCACGTCAATTCTGACCCACCCAGCCCAGCCATCAGATGGGTGCTGGCTTGCCCTAGTGGACAGCAGAATCGTCGATTAGGAACAAGCCTGTCAGTACGCGCTATGAGTGACAACGATGACCACACAAACGAGGAATGAATCCATATTAGGTGTTACATGAGCAGATTAGTTGACTGCTACGCGTACAACCCCGACAGTTCGGACTTCGCATGCTCGGCCTACATTTCCAATGCCGATGCTGCGATCAGAAGTTGATCGTGGCCTAGGATCTACCCAGGAAGGTTCGCACGCAGAAAAGTAAAGTTGGTGGGCCCTTGACCTCAATAGCAGAGTGAATGTAAAATGCTTGAGATAATTAAAACATGCAAATACATGAAAAATAAATATGAGTACAGGGAAGACGAAACGACCTAGCTAGCCATGTACTCTAAGGGGTACATTCCCTTATTCAAATACATCCCCAACCGTGCGGCGCGTACAGTTTCGTAACTGTTCCCGCCAAAACCATCCTGCCAGCAGCTACCCGATGTCGTCTGATCCCGACGGTCCAGATGTACTGTAAACGTCCGACGCTTCGATTCACTTCCAACTGTCTGACGCTTCGCGATCATTCTCGGTACTGAGTGCTTCCCTTTGCTGCGGTGAGGAGTGCACAGTAATATCAAACATTACTATTCGTAACACACCACTTCACTCCTGGCCGTAGCTCGACTTGACCTGCTTGACCACGCCGCTGAGTTCGGAGCAGTGCTGATACTGCTGGCGTGGCAGTCGCTTCGTGAGGAAGTCCGCTGCCATGTCACCTGTCGAGCAGTAGGTCAAGTTGACTTTGCCCTTTGTCCACCTCGTCCTTCACGAAGAAATACCGCAGCGCGATGTGCTTGGTGCGGTTGACGAAACCAGGTTTGTTCGCGATGCGAATCGCGCTCTGGTTGTCGTAGTGAAGGCGGAATGTGGGCGAAGCTGGAATTTTCGCCTCTTGCAGAAGTTCCTGCAGGTAGAGGCCTTCGCGAACTGCTGCAGTTGCTGCGATGAATTCCGCTTCGGCTGATGACAGGGCAACCAACTCCTGCTTCTGCGAATTCCAGGAGATTGGTCCCGTTGGCTCGAGTCGGAACAGGAAGCCAGTCCTGGACCGTCGATTGTCAGGATCTGCTGCGTGATCGGCGTCCACGTAGCCGACGAGGTTGAAGGATGGGGTTGGTGCAGTTGAGTAGCACAGCCCAATCTTGGGCGTTGAGACGAAGAATTGAAGGGCGCGCTGCAGGTCCAGGAGATTTTCAGCCGTTGGTTTGCGTGAGTACTGCGCAAGCTGACTTGCGATGTACGAGAGGTCTGGCCTGCAGGTGACGGAGGCGAAGAGAAGGCATCCCAACTGCTGCTGGTAAGTCTGAATCCCAGCAGGGGATAGGGCTTTGTTGTCAGGTTTGTGGTTCGGTCCGGGGGTTCGATAGGGAGTCGAGAGAGGTGCAGGTGAAATGTTGAACCTCTTCCCTAACTCCTCTGCGTACTTAGCCGCTGAGAGGTGAATGGCCTCAGGCGCGTAGGAGATGTTGAGGCCTAGGAACTGCTTCACCTCATAGTTGTACGTGATGTCGACGCGCCCTGCCAAGGCCTTCTCGAACTGCTCGAGAAGCTCGTTGTTTGAGCCTGTGTAAAGCAGGTCGTCGACGTACACCGTGAGGAGAATGTATTCGCCGCGGAAATCGCGGCGGTACATTCCTGGGTCGTGCGGCATCTGCTTGAACCCGATTTCAAGCAGGATGTTGTGCAGGTACTGCTGCCACAGCCTCGGGGCCTGTTTGATACCGTTAATAGAGTGACTTGCGCAGCTGACACACGCGCGAGTCTCCTTCGCCGTAGGTGTGTGGCTGCTCCACGTAAATCACAGCATCCTCTAACGCGTACAGGAACGCGTTCTTCACGTCGATCTGGCGGAGTGGTAAGTGCCTTGCAGCTGCAATAGCGAGCAGGATGCGGACGGAGGTGTGGCGGCCAACTGGGGCGAATATCTGGTCGAAGTCGATCCCGTGCCTCTGATCGTAGCCGCGAACCACCCATCGCGCCTTGAAGCACTCGATGGTCCCATCCGCTGCGGTCTTCACGCGGAAGACCCACTTCCCCGAGAGGATCCTTGCGCCCTTGACTGCTGCACGGTCAACCAGCACCCAGGTGTCCCGTGACTCCAGCGCCTTGATTTCCGCGTCCATCGCCTCGCGCCACTCCTTGCTGTGTGGTCCAGAGAGAGCTTCGCGCGGGTTTCGGGGCTCGATGATGCGCGGCGCCTTCGAGGTTGCGGTGTGAAGCCCGAGTAGCTGTAGTCCTGAGACGGTGCTGTCGTGGCGACGTTGCGGGATGACTTCCTGCACATCGTCGTCATCGCTCTCAGGTCCAGGTGGTGCTGGTGGTGATGCGTCCCTGCCGCTTCCGCCTGTTCCGCTTCCGCCTGTTCCGCCCATTCCTCCTCCCGAGGAATCATCGTCGTCTTCGTCGCTGCTGCGCCGTTCCTCCCATGCAAATTCTCCCCTTGTGTCCTGCTCCAAGATTGCTGCAGCGGCTTCGTCTTCGGGCGTTGCGTAGTTGTGGCCGTCGTTTGCGTAGACGCGATTCGCGTTCGTCTGCTCATCGTGGCGGAATTGGTCGAGGAAGAGACGCTCGTAGAAGATAACGTCGCGAGCGTGTGCGGTTTTCTGGCTGAGCAGGTCCAGCACGATCCACGCCTTGTATTCGTGACTGATGCCGAGATGGATCCCCCAGCGCGCGCGGCTGGCGAACTTGCCGATGGTTGAAGTCGGCGGGCGATATAGAACCATACACCCCCATACGCGGAGCATGGAGGTATCCTCCTTGGTTCCTGTCCACTTGACATGCGGGAACAGATTGCCGGTGATTGCGGTGGTTGAAAGCAGGTTGTGCACCCGCACGGCATGGTGCATCGCGTAGGTCCAGTAGACTGGCGGTAGTTTCGACTGCTTCATCAGCGCGCGCACCTTCGTCATCAGCGTGCGGTTCGTCCGCTCAGCTACGCCCTGCTGCTGGTGCGCGTAGGGGAGAGAAATATGGTGCTCGATCCCCTTTTGCGCCAGGAAGGTCTGCATCTGGTTGCTCCTGAACTCAGCCGCGCCGTCAGATTGCCAAATCTTGAGCTTCTTCCCAGATTGCTGCTCCGCATGAGCCAGCTAGAGGCGAAATACTTCGTAGGCTCTATCGCGTGACTCTACATTTGCGACCCACACGTAGCGCGTTCCAGCGTCGATGAAGGTGAGCGTGTACATTTCGTCTTCGACTCCGCAATGCCCCACATTCAGGAAATCGCTGTACACTTTATGCAGCTTGGGGTATCGGTTCGTTCCAGGCTCGAGCAGTGGGAAGGGTTGGTGGCTCAGTGCAGCTTCGGGGCAGACGGTGCAGTTGCGCGGATGTGTCGCGCCACTCACTTCGGAGCCATCAGGGCGCAGGAGTGCGCCAGGAGCGAAGACGCCTGCGTCGATGCAGTTTTTCAACGTCGCTCGTGAAGGATGTCCGAGGCGCTGGTGCCAGAGTGCATCGTCAGCGCGAAAGCCGGAGGTGCGCATGTAGCGCGCGCGCGCTTCCTCAGGGTCTTCGTCAGGTACGGGAGCAGGTTCTGCTGCTACTTCTTCTGCTTCTTCTTCTTCTGCCGCGGTAGTCAGCATCAGCGCCAGAAATTCTCTGTCGCGGATCTCGGAAAGCGGGATGTTGGTCCCGGGAATAGTGCCAGGGACGAGGGTTGGTTCGCGTGGTTCGGGAGCCGGTCCGTAAGCGGTGCGACGCGGGGTTGACGGCTCGTTGCCCCAGTGGATGTTGTCCCACGGATCGTGATGTGGGGGATTGTCAGGAGGAGGTAGTGCGAGTGGAGTGCGACGCGGGGGACGACCGAGGGGAACGACTGCAGGTGTTGCTTCAATCTCCTCTGCTGTGTCCTCTTCCCCCCTTCGTTCGTCGCGGGAAGTCCCCCAACCGCTATTATCGGCGCCAGATGCGGTGCACCAACCGCCGCTAGCGCTAGCCCAGGTTCCGCCGGTGTCCCCCCATCCACCGGTGTCGCTTGTTCCCCATCCAATGGTGCTCCCCCACCCCCCTTCATTGGAGGCACTTTCTTCTGCTTCGGCTCCCCACGCACCGCAAGCGAAGGTTCCGCGTGCTTCGGCGAGGCTCTGCTGACGAAGCTCCTCAACTTCGCGCCGCGCCAGATCTTCTTCTTGTTCCACGGTGAGTTTTGCCGTGGGGTCGCGCCAGTGGGGGTAGACCTTCAGGAACTCTTCGAGAGTGTAAGGGCGTGCGACTCCCCGTGAGTCCAGGCTTCCGCGGCGTTGTCCACGCATGATGCTTTTGAGTCGCTGGGAGGGAGGTCCAGCGAGGGGGCTTTGATCGGGGCCGAACACGCGGCGAGTAGCGGCTTCGAGCTCGAGCTGCGACATCCCTTCTTCTGGTGGCGCGTGGCGCTCTGCTTCGGCGATGGCGGCGAGTCCGCGGCCGGCGATCGCGCTCGTTGATGTCGTCGGCGTGTGGCAGTCCCGATAGATGCCGTCTGGATCAGGGTTGTGCAGAGCTGTTTCATGTGGGTGGGGATGATGCGGCACCCACGGTCTGCCGTCAGGGTGCTTCCAATCCCTGCGGTGGATGTGCTCGAAGCGCAGTGGCACGAGGTCAATCAGCTCGTGCGAGTCGCCGCTGCAGTCGGAAATGTCGAAATCCAAGACATATACTCCATTTTCGGAGTGCGCTCGTCCGATCTGCCTGCGGGGGAAGTTGCGCGCTTCGTAGTGCAGCAGGATGTCTCGCGTCGCGCGGTCCGTGCTGAGGTCGACGCCGCAATCCATGAGCTGTGCGGCGGACAAGAGGTTGAAGCGCAGGTTCTGGACGATCAGCACATCGTTGAGCGTGATGTGCGTGCGGCTTCCGCGTGCTTTGAGCACAACGATGCCTTGCGCGCTTGCGCGCAGGCGCGTATTGTTCGCCACAGTGACGTAAGTGACGGTAGGGGTGGGGACGGCGTTGGATATGTAACGCTCGGAGCCCACCATGTGCTGTCCGCAGCAGCTGTCCAGGTACCAGGTGTTGTAGCGCTTGTTGTCGTCACGTGCGAGCAGCGCCAGTCGCGGCGTGACGATGTGCGGAGTGTCGAATTTTAGAAGCTGCTCGCGCGAGAGCCAATCAAGTGGCGCCACCCGCATGTCAGGTACGTGCGGGGGACTTTCAAGCAGCGGGACTGGGAGATTCCAGTCCTGATCGTCGTCGTCAATGAAGTCATGGCGCGGGCTGAAGGGGTTGAAAGCGCCAATGGGGTGCGGTGCCGGCTCAGGTGAAGGTGAGCGCACGCGGCGACGACGCGATTCGCCTGTCATGGCCATGTTGCTCATGACGTTGCGAACTGGGGCAGTCGATGATGGCTGCTGCTGCTGATGCTGAACCGCTGGGTTCAGGTTGCGCGCGGGAGGGGGCTGGTACCCCTGGGCTGGACGCACGTCGCCTCGTGCGTCTTGACGGCCGGACCAGGTGCTCGGATTGGTCTGGCAAGGGCGAGATCGGTGCTTGCAGAGATCGATCTGCCAGATGCCCGAAGTTCCTGCAGATTTTGCAGTAGAGGCGCCGTGGCTTTCGCTCTTCGGTGTTGTCGGCGTAGAAGGCGAGCCGTTCGCGTTCTCGTCGCGGCGCAGGTCGCTGCTGATCCATATCCCTCTGTTCGACGAGAAGGGCGGCGCAAAGGGCGGCCTCCGAGATGACCCCCTGCTGTCGGAGAAGCGCCTTGCAGGGCCGCCACTCTGGGCCGAGCCCTTGAAGAACGATGTTGACGAAGATTTCTTCGGAGATCAAACTTCCCAGCTTCACGATTTGATCGCGAAGGCTCCGACAGCGATTAAGATAGTTGTTGACCTTCTCCCCTGCGGTCATCTTGGTTTCCAGGAGTTCCTGGAGTAGTCGGCTCGAAGAGACGGAGTCCTTGGGCTGATAGACTCCTGTCAGGTGCCGCCAGGCGTTGAGGGCTGGAGCAGCCGAGGTCTTGTATGAACGAATGTTGAGCTGCTCTGCCGGCGACATATTCCGCAGGAGCACCCCGTACGCCATCAGCGATTCGTTGTAATACCTCGCCTTGGCGTCGTCGGTGTCTTCAGCAGGCTCCGCGTAGCTCCCGTCGAAGTAATGGAAGATTTGGGCGTTCTGCAGCAGGAGCTCCAACTCGAAGCTCCAGGTATAAAAATCTCTGCCGTCAAAGCAGGTACTTGTCTTTATTTTTGATATGCTGAGAAACCTTGATTGAGCGGAGAGAATTGCCTCTTCACTGGGACGGGGAGTCTTGGGGGTTGAGCCATTGGTGTCGAGGGAGAATGTTTGCGGGGTGGCGTTCTGGCCAGTCGGGGCCGGTTGAGAGGGTTGTGAGGATGTTCCCGCATCGCCATTCCGCAATGTTTGGAGCCCTTGCTCCAGGCTGGTGAGTCGCTGAAGCAGTTGTGCGAGAACTTCGGAGCCGATTGTTGTCGTGTTCTCGCTTGTCGCAGCCGGGTTGTGTTGTGCTTCAGCCGTCAGATTGGTCTGACCACCAGATCCTCCGGCCATCTTCACTCGTGAGCGTGTGCCGGACGCCACTTTCCGAATGTCGCAATTTTCGGGAGTGGCAGTGCGAAGGATTCCTGAGTCGCTCTCATACCATGCTGCGATCAGAAGTTGATCGTGGCCTAGGATCTACCCAGGAAGGTTCGCACGCAGAAAAGTAAAGTTGGTGGGCCCTTGACCTCAATAGCAGAGTGAATGTAAAATGCTTTGAGATGATTAAAACATGCAAATACAGGAAATATAAATATGAGTACAGGGAAGACGAAACGACCTAGCTAGCCATGTGCTCTAAGGGGTACATTCCCTTATTCAAATACATCCCCAACCGTGCGGCGCGTACAGTTTCGTAACTGTTCCCGCCAAAACCATCCTGCCAGCAGCTGCCCGATGGCGTCTGCTCCCTACGGTCCAGATGTACTGTAAACGTCCGACGCTTCGATTCACTTCCAACTGTCTGACGCTTCGCGATCATTCTCGGTACTGAGTGCTTCCCTTTGCTGCGGTGAGGAGTGCACAGTAATATCAAACATTACTATTCGTAACAGCCGAGGCTGCCCCGCGTCGCCTTCGGCTCTCCGATTGCCAAGCCTGCACACAACCTCGTTTCCCCGAGGTTCCCTCCTAGGTAGGGTAGTTCTATATAATCGCGTGCTTTCATTGTATTGTCAGTTCATTGAGTCATAGCCTTGTTATTCGTTATTCCGCGCACTCTCTTTTACAACTCATAACACCTGGTATCAGAGCTACTTTCCAAGTTCACCCCGCTTTTCGAGAGTAATTTGGAGGCAAAGCTTGGCTGATAAAAGAGACAGCAAAACGGTTGGCTGCAGGTTTATTAATTCTGACATGCCCGACTTCGATAGCTTGCTTTCTTCTTAGCTGAAGGCCACAATCACCCCTCTGCCCCCCAAGCGAAGTGTGCAACTCATGGACCAGGAGATGATCAATCAGATGCTGGCGCAAATACACGAGCCACACACAATAGTGAAGTTGTTGTCAGCGGAGGTCACGACTTTACGTGAAGAAAACATCGAGCTACGTCGGACGCGAGGTGAAGCGCGTTACGAGTTGCCCGATGAAGAAGGTGACAACGCCAGCCAATGAGCGAGTGGCGTCGTCACATGTGGCGAGCTCCACACGGCAACGATGATAGCGAACAACTGGCGACGTGGGCGCCTGCGGCACTTGCGGTTACTAGTATTATTAACAAGCTTGCGAGCCCACCCCCTTTCAACCTTAGCGACAAGACGACTACACTGAAGGGGTGGTTGTTCGCCGCGGAGGTCTTATTTACTGCAGCGCACGTTGCGGTTTTGCTTCTCCGAGGAGCTGCCCTGAAGTGGTGGCGACGTACCTTGGACACGGGGACCCCGACAGGTGTGACACATGCGGCAGACGGGACTTCAACGTCGGCTTATCAAGTGGCAATACCGATATTCGGTGTGACCAAGATACGCACGTGGAAGGAGTGGGGCTCAGCCTCACGAGATCGCTTTCGAGCACATATCCGCCTCGGAGAAAGCTCGAATGAAGCTGCATGCTTGATCGTAGTAGGCATCTGTCCAAGACTACACGGCGTTATTTACGGCACTCGTCGCCATGGTGGATGACATGTCGGAAGCGGGGTTAGATAATTACGTCGACAGCCTAAAGAGTGAGATACGTTACGAGATGTGCCTATGCTGCCCGACATCGTTCATGGAAGCAGCACGGTTGGTAGAATCAACGGATGCGCTGATGCAGTACCTGAGAGCAGGTTCTCGGGAGGGAAACCAATTCTGCGGGCAGACCTAACGGGCCAAGATCAATGGAGTCCATGCACCAAACCGTCCCTACACAGGTTTGTGTTTTAAGTGCGGGGAGCCGGGTCACAAGTATGAAGACTGCCCCGAGAGAACGCCAGCGAAGAAGAACGACGAGAAAGAGTCGGAAAATGGGAGGAGTTAGTAACAGACAAACACCATCATCCCTACCGAGTCCTGGTTCCAATTATGCAACGGACCGCACTCGGCCGAATAACGGGAATCAGCATGTGGATCACCCTGTGCTGGTCGCTGGCAGAGTGTAAAAAAAAAAAATAAAAATGTTCGTCGATGGCGGGGCTAGCCATAGCCTCTTCAACTTGGCGATAGCAAGAAAATGCAAGCTGCAACTTGACAGGTGTCTGCCCGAAATTGACGCTCGCCTCGTGGATGGGACGCCTTTGGCGATACTGGAGGACACATGGGCGGTGCGAATCGAATGTGGCGATGATTGTAGCTTCAACATGAAGTTTCTCGTGACGATGCTGGCAGATGCGACGTTCAGCTGGGACGAGATTGGCTACTCGATTAGACGACGGGATCGTGCAGCGTTAGCAAGAACGAGGGGCAAAATTAAGTTGCCTGCATAGACACCTGGCTACACCCAAGCCCCGTGCGTCAAAGCCATCACTATTGCTCGCCACTTCAACCGAGGCGCACAGCTGTTCGCCGTATGTTGACGCGAGTTGGCAGCCGGCAACGACAAAAAGGACATCGAGAAGCTGTGCGCGGCAGTACCATTTGATTTAGCAGAGTTAATTCGACAGTACCCGGACATCTTTCCCCGACGATCTACCACCTGGACTGCCACTCGAAAGCCCCGAGGACCTTAAGATCCAACTGCAACCTGGCGCGCAACCGACTGTCCGGACACAGTGGCGGTAGACCCAGCCGAAATTCCAGGAGCTACGAAGGCAAATTGACGCACTGTTGGAGAAGGGGTTCATCCGACCCAGTACATCTCCCTTCGCAGCGCCGTTTTTGTTCACACCGAAGAAAGACGGCGGGCTTCGAATGTGCATCGACTATTGCGCGCTCAACCGGGTGACAATAAAATCTCACTATCCAATCCCACGCACCGACGCCCTTCTTGATCAACTTCGCGGCGCTCGCTACTTCTCGAAAATCGACTTGCTGACGGTTACCATCGGTTTTGAGTCTTCGCCGATGAGTGCAACAAGACCGCGTTTCGCACCCGCTACGGAAACTACGAGTTCACAGTGATGTTGTTCGGCCTTACAAACGCTCCTTCCACATTTCAACTGACCATGAACATGGTTTTTCGGGACCTGCTCGATCTCTGCATCATCGTCTATTTGGAAAACATTCTCATTTTTAGCAAGACACGTGAGCAACATCTCCGCGATCTTGACGCAATGTTTATGCAGTTGCAGGAGAAGCACCTCATCACCAATGGCTCTAAGTGCGGCTTTTTTAAGCAAGAGTTGGAGTTTCTGGGGCACAAAATATCCCGCGATGGTATTAAAATCGACCCGACAAAAATCAAGACCACTCAGGAGTGGAAGTACCCGACTAACGTCACGGAGCTTCAGAGTTTTTTTAGGATTGTGTGTTCGGCGGTTTATCCCAAATGTGGCGGGGATAACCGGTTCGATGACAGACCTACTGCACAAGGACAGCTGAGGCGGGATTTCAAGCGTTGAACAATTTTTTTTGTTTCCCCTCCAATTTTGCGTATCGCCAATCCATCGAAGCCGTTCGAAGTCGTCACCGGCACCTCAGATTTTGCCATCAGAGCCGTGCTTCTCCAAGATTTTAGGAACGGGCTGCAGCCGATAGCCTACGAGTCATACAAACTGCAGTTAGCCGAGCGCAAATACCCACATGACAAGGAGATGCTCGCTATAATACACGCGTTCAAATTGTGGCGCTGCTACTTGACGGGCGACGACGTCACCTTTCGCACGGGCCACAAGTCCCTACAGTGCCTGTGAGCCCAGCCCAACCTCAACCCGCGACAAATTCGGTGGCTGTATTATATGGAGAGCCACTTCACCTACCGCATCACATACAAGAAAGGGTCGAATAATATCGCCGATGCCCTGACCCGACCGATAGCTCAATCAGTTGCAGTACTCATCACCCATTCGAACCCACTACTTACGGGACTATTCACCCACGGCTACACTACGGACCCGTTCTTCACGGTCGAAAACCACTAGCAGGTGACGACGCGGAAGGGAAAATATTTCCTGAAAGCTGGAACCGACCAGATTTGGGTCCCCGCGTACTAGCTGCTGCATGAGCTCCTCATGCAAGAGGTCCACGATTCAAATCTCTCCGGACATTTCGGGTTGATAAAACCCAGAAAATGCTGCACCGACAGTACTATTGGCCCGATTCTTCTAACGACGAGTAGCGGTATGTGTCCTCATGTAGGGTGTGTCAGGCCATAACATCGACACGACAACGGCAAGCTAGATTGCTGCAACCCCTCGAGCCACCCGAACGACCGTGGCAACAGGTGACGATGGATTTCGTCACGAGGCTGCCTGCTGGGCCATCTGGCAACGACGTTGTACTCGTCGTCGTCGATCGTCTTATGCAAATGGCGCACTTCGCACCTTGTCGCATGACGATTACGGTCGAAGAAACCGCGCGCCTCTTCATCTCCACCGTTGTGCGACTACACGGCATCCCGTCGGAGATCATCAGCGACCGGGACTCGAAATTCACTTCGAAGATTTGGAAGGAGACATGAGTGCAGTTCGGCCTCGTTGGCATACCACCCGCATGCCAGAATGTTGTATTTGTCTAGCCTGCAGTGGGGTACTCTATAGCGAGTACAGCCCAATTTAGGGTTTCCTATATGTATCCTGCTGCTGCTAGTCCAAACCCCTCTTTCCTTTTTCTAACTTCTGCCTGCTCTTCTGACATGCTATCAGAGCGGTTACGCTCCTGGCCTGTGGGCCCGCCTGCTTCCGCTGCTGTCCTGTCTGTCGCGCGCCCCGTGGCGCGCGACGTTTTTTCTTCCCGCCACTCGCTCGGGGCGCATGGCGGCTTTTTCTGCCCGCCGCGCGCTCGGGGCGCGAGGCGCTTTTCTGCCCGCCGTGCGCCCCGAGGCGCGCGGCGGTTTACTGCCTCGCGTGTCACCCCGGGGACCCCGCGCCCCCCCCCCCCCCCCCCCCCGTCGATCGTCGCGTCGCCCCGCGGGCCTGCGCGTCGCCCCCGCTGCCCCGTCGCGGCGCCCTGGGGAGCCGCGCGCGGCCCCCCGCTGCCCCGTCGCGGCGCCCTGGGGAGCCGCGCGCGGCCCCCGCAGCCCCGTCGCGACACCTTGGGGAGCCGCGCGCGGCCCCCCGCTGCCCCGTCGCGGCGCCCTAGGGAACAGCGCGCGGCCCCCCGCTGCCCCGTCGCGGCGCCCTGGGGAGCCGCGCGCCGTCCCGCTTCATTACGAGCACCACCCCCGCTGTTGCCCGTGCTCCTGCCCCGTGCTGCCTGTGTTAGGGTTTGGGGGTGGCTAGTCCGTGGGGTGTGTGCGCCGTCCCCTGCTCCTCCTCCTCCTCCTCCTCCGTCTCCCACTGCTGCAGCTGCCGCTGAGGGGGGTGGATGTGTGGGAGCCGTCGGAGTGGTACTAGGGGGGTGGCGTGTGAGCAGTGCTAGGGGTACAGCAGGGGGTGTGTGAAAGGGGTGTGGGACAGCTGGGGGAGGTTGAGTAGAGGCAGCCGTTTTGTCGTCCGCAGTGCCTGTAGTCCGGGGCTCTGCGCCTGGTAGCCCAGAGAGCCTGCTGTGCCTGTCGCCCGTGTTAACGGGAATGGAGTGTTGGCCCCGCCCTCGCTTGGGCAACGCCGACGACTTGGTCGGATGTACGGGAGTAGCAGCCGACCGTTCACAGTGGGAGAGCTGCTCGACAGGCGACATCGAGCTGCAGGAGACCGCTGTGATGTTACTGTCGACCAGGGAGCTCGACAGCTGCAACTGACTGGCCTGGGCGACGGGTGGGCCGTCCGGGAGGTCGACGGAGCAGTCCGTCGACCTACAGTTCGACGGGGAGGTCTGCGGAGCATCCCGTCGACCTGCAGCTCGTCCGGGAGGTCCGCGGGGCATCCCGTCGACCTGAAGCTCGACCGGGAGGTCCGCGGGGCATCCCGTCGACCTGCAGCTCGACCGGGAGGTCCGCGGGGCATCCCGTCGACCTGCAGCTCGACCGGGAGGTCCGCGAAGCATCCCGTCGACCTGCAGCTCGACCGGGAGGTCCGCGAAGCATCCCGTCGACCTGCAGCTCGACCGGGAGGTCGACGGAGCAGTTCTGGTCGACGGAAGGGGTCCGTCGACCAGGGGGTAGCTCGACGGGAGCTGTGGTCGACCAGGGGCACCTGGTGGTCGACCAGAGGGAGCTGTGGTCGACCAGAAGCACCTAGTGGTGTCCGGATCGACCGGGTAACCTGCTCGACGAGTTCTGCGGAGGCACGCGAACGTCGTCGAGGTCGCGATGGCGAAGGCGACTTCGGGCTGGTATCCCGAAGTCGATGTGGCTCGTCAGGCGCAGACAACAGCCGACGGATGCACAGCAATGCAAGTCGGGCCAATCGTCTGCGCGCACCTGCGAGCGTGCGCACTGCTGTCTTCTATGGAGCAATACTGGACAGCCGCACAGCTGCAGCGTTGGCACGCCGTCGACCTGCAGTGTTGGCAGGTCGCTCTTCTGCAGTGCTGGCGCGGCTCCTCTACGCAACGCTGGCACGCGGTCGACCATGCAGTGCTGGCGGTCGACCAGGCTAGCTGCAGAGTTGCTAGGTGCCTGATGTAGTCCATTCTGTCATTGCTTGTTCTATCATTCTGTAATTCCAACTTTGCTAGTGACACTCTGGCCAATCTCTCCCGTGAATGCGCAAGTGCTAAGGAACCAAGCAAAGCTACGATCACTCTTAGTAGTTCGTGCCAACACCCGTAGTCTAGCTCACTACCGTTGTAGAGTGAATCTTCGCAGCCCGTGGGTCCGTTGCTCCTGCCGCTCGTCTTAGCGCGGAGCCAGTTACTCCTGTAGTCCGGGGCTCTGCGCCTGGTAGCCTCAGTATGCGCGCTCCTGTTGCCCGTGTGTCTGCAGCTTCAGCCGTCGTCTCTCATCTTCTCGCCCCCACAGTTTCTCCTCCTCCTCACTTGCCCTCTGTGATAGCCTCTAGCTTTGCTTATCATTGTGAACTATTGCTCTGCCTGCTTATTGTGCTGATTACACCCCACTTTGGCTATGGGGGTGTGTCAGAATCTTGTATTTTTCTAGCCTGCAGTGAGGTACTTCATAGCGAGTACAGCCCAATTTAGGGTTTCCTATATGTATCCTGCTGCTGCTAGTCCAAAACCCCTCTTTCCTGTTTCTAACTTCTGCCTGCTGTTTCCGACACCGCAAACTAACGGCCAGACTGAGCGAATCAATCAGACAATGGAGCAGCTGATCAGGACAACCTGCCCCGAATCCGCTTGATGGGAAATCTCGCTCGCCATTCCGGAGTTCGTGATCAACAACGCCCCGTCCAATACGACTAATCAACCCCCGTTCTTCCTGAATTTGACCCGGTGGTACCAACCACGACTTGTCAGAATCCCAGTCACTAACCACTGGGATAAAAGGGCTTGTTTATATAGCGGGTGAGTGCGCCCATAACCCCCCAGGCCGACGTGCCTGTAACCCTTCCCTAGGATCATCGGGGATCCCCAGTGGACCTCTGACACGACTACACTCGACAACCTGGTCCCGATGTCACAAACGCTTGCGACGAAACTTCAGGAAATTCGCGAATATGTTGTGGATGCAATTCGCAAAGCTACGACTGCCCGCAAATACACAGATCTTCTGCGTCGGAAAATCATCATGATAGCTGGACAACTAGTGCTGCTCGGCACGAAGAACCTTCGTCTACCAGGCTCGTTGAAACTACGGCCACGATTTTGTGGGCCTTTCAAGATCATCCAGATAGTGACACCTGTCACGTCGAAGCTGCTGCTACCCGACGATTGGCGTGTCTATGACACTTTCCATGTCAGCCTCCTTCGCTAGTTCGTGTCTGCTTCGACGGACATCGCACGCCAAGCCGCCGCCCCGACAGCGCGACCTGCCCCAGTTTTTTGTGTAAAGAGTTCTTCCTTGTTCCTTGCCGGAGTTGAGATGCTATCAAATCACACCATAACATTCACACCGTGGAGTTACAATTCGTACGGAAATGATCATACGAGTTGATTTTCTTTATAAAGCAATCTCTTTGCACGTATAAATAGCTGGGAAGCTCGTTCTGATAGAACGAAAATCTAACTTGCTAGCCTTACCTATTGGTATGATGCCTGTTTGCCAGGGCCTCAGATTGGTTTTGGGCTAGGCTGATCAATCAGAGTTGGTACAGAAAAGTATGCTGAGAATCAGAAAAAAAAATGTCATTTTTAGCCATTTTACACTAGAAATCTCATAGTTTTTCCTACATAATTCGAAACAATTGCTGAAAAATCAGCCTTGCTTCTAAAATAACTCTGAAATCTCAGCCCTTTTTACCTAAATCAGCCTTTTTTCGCTGAAATCTGAGGCCCTGCTGTTTGCCCACAACCTGGTGCTATGTTACTGACGTGCGCTGAAAGAAGCAGATGTGGAACCCATGCCCAACTTGAAAGTCCAAGTTTGGCCCAACCATGGAAACGCACGGCAAACAACTGTCGTGCAAATGTCGCATGCAGAAGTGCGACCCCGCGACCACGATCTGAACTTGGATGAGCACGTTCTGAAACTTTGTTTTGGCGGGAACCAATCACGTAAGTTCAATCTGACGGCGGGAGATGTTTGGAACAGTGTTTTATCGGCCCAACGTCATTCTTGTTTTGCCTCTGCGGAACACGTTTTCAAGATGGTCCTGCCTTCACTATTTTATATTTCGGTTTTAAGAGGGTTTGCATTATGATGTGACAAGTACAAATATGGCAAGAACAATGGTGCACCACCAACAACGAAGCAATACTACACTACACCTACAAATGATTACCGTATGATGACGTGTGGGACATGAAACCTGTTGATTATGCTCTGCAGATGCTGGCTTCTGTTGACATTCCCCTAAATAATGTTTACCAGTGAGTGAATTTCTGTTTGTGATAAGGTGAGCCTTGATAGTATACTGGAATTCAACATAGCTTGAAACTGAGTGTATCAGATGTTCGCACTGTTGGTAAGGTTGAGACATGGGGTGTAGTACATTTCCTGGCGGAGGGTGGGCTGGGCATCCGCTGCAGTGCTGTAACGATGTTTCACTATGCTGCTGGTCGCAACCGCCCAAGACCAAGCCTCCATAATGAGAAGTTTGACGTTATTTTTGCGCAGCTTTTTAGCTATAACAATCCCTGAACCTTATTTGTTTGAGTTGATTTTGACTTTCAGCTAAGCAGTGCAAACATTGTATTGTCGAGAGGCAAGGCGAAGGTCCAATTTCGAGGGATGATAAGAAACTAAACGCTTCAATTCTGAAGTGTTGGCAGGTTAACAAACCTGCCATAGGGCACCGCACAACAGATGGAATCGGCTAACCGCGTGAACTTGCAACATTCTGCTGACGGTCGCACCCCGTCGCGGTGTTACAAGCAATTTGGCTGCCTTTGCGGGCCCGATCTGAGATAGCATTTTTCACCACCCGGGCGCTTTGTATACACGCGGGGTGGGATTTTAGGTGCACGAAGGGTTGGGCAAAGGAACTCTCGTGACAGACAAATTATGAAATAGCTTGATCACATTTGAACAGAATACGCCTTACAGGCTGTACATACTCCCTGGATGTGTTGTACATACACACTTGACTCGCTCGACTGTTACGCGCACAATGCCGAAACATTCAAAACAACGGAATCTCCTGAAATTCGCCATGTTACAGTTTTTGTGCATCTGCGCGCGGGATGCAACACCTCCCCCAAACAAAACCGATCACGGTGCGCGCATAGAAACTCGTTTCACCTGACGAGTACCTCCCCTCCTGCCACTGCTGCAGGTATTTCCCCCTTACACTGCTGCACATCCCTGCGCCACGGGGCTGGTTGGTTGCTCTGTAGGATGCAGTTCCGCGTGCTGTCGCCGATGTCTCTTCCCCGCCCGACCTTGACATCAAAATCACATGTTCGCAGCAGCATGTGCGTGGTCCATTGGTTCTCCTTGGCCTTTTCAAAAGAGCGATTGAAACAATCCCCCCCACTGTGCACTCACCAACCGACCACTGCGTTGTGCGACTCTCTCGCTTTGCTACACAACAAGAGTGAAGCCCCACCCCCCAATCCGCCCAATTTTTTGCAGATGCCCCTACCCGTACAGTACCGCCTTTCCCCCCACCTTTTTCTAGGATTCTGCAGTCGCTGCTGCCCTACTTTGCTGAAAGTGATGCGATACCAAATTCGCTGGTCGCACACTGTCGCACGCACCTCGGCTGCTCGCTTCGCCCGCAACTCCCCTAATGTGGAAGGTCGTGTCATGCCGTATGTCGTGTCCCCGTCACCAGAAACAGTTTTTGCCAAGGCCACTTTCACCAACAACCTCATCTACTGTTGCTGCTCTAGATTGCCGACGCTCCTCTCCCGAGCTCCGACCGACCTCCCATCCCAACCCAAAAGCCAGAACAAGGGTTTGGTATTGATATATGCTCCCCCTGTCACAGCTTGGTAGACTCTGCATCTAGTTACAACCATTGCGCCCCAGGAAAGCCGATCAAATTTTCCAAGTTATCGGCTTTGCAGTCGCACCATCTGTTAGAGACCTTAGTGGCGCCTAAGTTTCCTTGCCACAGCGAAAGACGACATTTGCATCAGTCCGAGAGAAGCAAGTCCCCTGAGCCGGCTGCAAGTTTTTTTTATGCAATAGGTAGACTATTCTCAGCAAAATGACGGGTTTTGGGCGCATCAGGTTTCTCTTTTCCGCATACTTGCGAACACACTAATGCGCCACGGTTGATTGGTTACGGATGACGGATAGTGATAGTGTGTGAGACTGGTAATGGATAGCGACGATTGTACGCTTGAGCCTACGCTATAGCTCCTTCTGACAAATATCAGACCCTTGTTCCCATTCGTGTTCTACTAGGGGTGAGCCGTGGCCGTTTCCTGGAACCTCTCTGCAGAAAGTAATCTCGACCAGCCTCTTCGTGTCCGTGTCTCACCTCCCCTCCTCCCCACTCATCTGTGTCCGCCCTTGGCCTCTCCCAATCTCCCCTTCCCTCAGCCGCCCGCCCTCCTGAGTAACTGCACAACACGCACCAGCCATGGGGCTGCCACATCGGCACCACCGGCATACTCCCGTCGCTCCCTCGCGGATTCTCCTCTCGCTCGCCCTCCTCACCGCCCTCTCTCCCCTCATCGCTGGTCAACCAGTTGCTGACAGTCAAAGTGCGTCCCGTTAGCGTGTCCCTGTCTCGTCACTCTGCTGGGTCGTGTTTCTGTAGCATCTGGCGAAGGCCTGCGGTTTCAACGGCTATACGTTTGCTAACTTCGATGTTTGACTTCAACTTAGCCGGCTATCCGCCGCGCCGCCTCCCGTACACGTTTTTTACTCACTCGTCCCTCCTCTCACCTTCGCATGTCTTTGTTTCCTTTCCCGCCTTCCCCTCCTTCCTCTCCTCCCTGTCGACTCTGGCAGAACCCGCACTGCAGGCGATTCTGACCGCGTGGGGTGACTACGTGCCGCGACTAACGCAGTCGTGGTTCGTTGCCGCCGACTGCGCGGATTGGTTCGGCCTTAAATGTGCATTCGACGGCCGCGTCATCTCACTGTACGTGCCGCGTCGTCTCCTCTAATTGTCTGGTCTCCGCTCTCTGATTACCCGTTCAGAGGCACTTGCTGTCACCTGCTGTCTTCCTTCTTTCCGCGCATCGGGCCGTCTTCCAATCATTCTGTTCGGCTCTTACTCCCTCGATTTCATCCCCTCCCTTGCCGCCTGCAGTGAAATCGCCAACCGGCCGTTGTTGGCGGGCCAAGGCATCCCTCCCGCCATCACTCAGCTCGTCGCGCTGCAAAAGCTGTGAGTCGCGCAAGCCCATGGCGCTGTCGTCTCTTTCTCACTGTGACTCACACTTCCGCTCACTCCCAATCTCTCTTGCTCTCTCTCTTACCTCGTACTCATGTCGAATCGCTCATTTTTTCTACATTGCCGTCCTTGTGTCTCTCCTCTCTCTCTATCTCAGGAGCCTGGACCATAATTTCCTGGGCGGCAGTATACCCACCAACATCGGCTACATGACCGCTCTCACTAACTTGTACGCCCCCGTCCCGTTCAAGCTCCCGCCTCGCCTTCGCATTTGCGTTTCCCGTCCTCCACGTCTTTTTCCGTATTTTTTGCACGGCTATTTCCGCCTCTTTAATGCTCTTTCCCGCTCATTCATTTCCTTCCCCATGTGCCTATCGTCGCTCGTTGTCGCAGGTCGTTGAGCGGCAATGCTCTCGAGGGCGAAATCCCGTCCAGCGTCGCGAACCTCGCCAGCCTCCAGACGCTGTACGTCGCGCGCATTCGCACGCCCATGCTCGCACGCTCACCTGGACGCTTCTTCTCACTCGAGTCGAACCAGTCTAAATCATCGTGCCAGCACCACAGCATTCACGGCTTTGTCCGCATCCGTTCCGCTCTCCAGCCAACTAACCCGTCTCGCTTTCTCTTGCAATCCCTCCCCAACCCTTCCGCTCTCCGCCATGACAGTGACCTGAGCAGCAACCGCCTCTCCGGCGCCATTCCCGACATCTTCTGGGGCATGGGGGGTCTGCAGATACTGTACGTCTCCTCGCCTCGCCTCTTCACCACCACTCGCGCCATGCGCAGCGCTCTCCGCGCCTTCCTCTTCCCCGCCCGCCCACCCGCTCTACTCCGTCTTTCCGTTCGCTTTTGCCCGACGCTGGTCTCGCTCGTTCGTCCTTCTGTTCCCTCTATGCTTCCCTTCCGCTCGTCGGTTTCAACTCATCGTGTACCTCCCTTCCCCTTCCTTGCTTCTTCCCTTGCGCGTGTGCGCGTGCGCGCAGGGCGTTGGGTCTCAACTCCTTCACAGGGAGCTTCCCCAACAGCCTCTTCTCGCTCGCGCAGCTCCGCCATCTGTACGCCTCCGCTTCCGCTTCCGCTCCCGCTTCCGCTCGCGCCTCCGCCCATTCTGCCCCGTCTCTCCTTTCGTCGTCGAAGCGTTTTTCTCTCCATTTTCTCAGCGCCACTCGCGTGTTTCCCTTGTCTTTCGCTTCCGCGGCATCCGCTCTAACTAACGCCTCTCCCTCCTTTCCCTGCTCGCCTCCCCCCCGTCTGGCTCTCTCCGTCTGGCTGTCTCCGTCTCGCTCCGTCCGACTCCGTCTGGCTCCGCAGGCTGGTGGGCGACAACAGTCTCTCCGGGGTGCTCCCCGCGTCCTTCTCCAGCCTCGCGTCGCTCGTTGCGCTGTCAGTCCCTCTCCCTCTCCCACTCTCCCTCACCCTCAATACGTGTCCACTTGCTACTCTTCGTTTCGCGCAAACACCTCGTGTCACGTTTGTTTCTCTCCTGTCCACGCGATAAGCGCCACGCCCCTCGGTCGCACCATTTCCGCACGCCACTTCGCCACTTACCCCCCTCCCCCCCCCCCCCCCCCCTCCCGCCTCCGCATCGCCCGTCTCCTTCGCTGCGTTGCCTTCAGTGATCTCAACGGGAACGACTTCTATGGCAACCTCCCGCCCGTCCTCGGCTCGCTCTCGAACCTCGTCTTCCTGTAAGCGCGCTCCTCTTTCCGCATCGCGCTCCGCTTTCCGCAGCGTGCTCCGCTTTCCGCTGCGCGCTCCGCTTTCCGCAGCGTGCTCTTCGTTTGCGTGCGCGCAGAGGCGCGACCGTTCCGTCGTCCACGCACCTTCACATCGGTTCGACTTCCTCCCGCTGCCTTTCCACGCACCGCTTTCCCTCTCCTCATCCTCCCTTCCCCCTCCCCTTCCCCCGTCCCCCCGTCCTCCCCTCCGCGCTCCCCTCCACGTCCGCTCTCTTCGCGCCCGCGCGCAGCGACGTGAGCAAGAACCAGCTGTCCGGCGCGCCGCTCTCCGTCTTCGCGTCCGCGTCGCTGGGCGACGCGTCGCAGGCGACGTACGACCTTAGCAGCAACTACTTCATCACCTACCCGAACATCTTCACGGCGGGGCCCTCGCAGTTCTGCCCGTCGCAGGTCGACGGCGGGTACGCGGAGGCGAACCTAGAGATGTACGGAGTGTCCAAGTTCAGCGGAATGAAGGATAACTGCTTCCTCGGCGGCTTCTGGAACGTGTCTCAGAGCTTCACGGACGGCAAGGGCAAGCATAACAAGAACGTCGCGGCCAAGGGAACCGGGTTTGATAAGAAGTTCAAGAAGAACAGCGTTGGCAACGGCAACGGAAACGGAAACGGGAACGGGAATGGGAATGCGTACGGGAAGGCGTCTGTGTCTTCTTACTCCTCGTCGTCGTCGTCGGCGTCGGCTGGTGGGACGTCGTATTATTACTCTGCTGCCAAGGCCGCCAAGGGCCCTAAGAAGGGCCCCAAGAAGGGCAACAGCGGCAATGGCAACGGGAACGGAAATGGCAATGGAAACGGAAACGGCAACGGGAACGTGAACGGCAAGAAGACTGGCAATGGCAATGGCAACGGCAATGGGAACGGCAATGGGAATGGCAACGGCGGCAGTGGCGGCAGCGCGAGCGCGGGGACGGGATGCCCTGTGGGTCCGCAGCGGCGCGCTGTGGAGTGCGTTGGGTTCTGCGGCGCGGCTCTCCCCGCGGGGCCGTGCGGTGGGCTCGGCACGTGCTACCTGGCCGCCCCCTCCAACACCCCCACCTGCGCCTGCAACGCCGGCATGTTCAATGTGCAGCTGACCATTCAAGTGGGCAAAGTCACCATCAGCTACCCCTCCTGCTCGCCCAACCAAGGCCCCACCGCGCCTCGTAAGTCCCTCTCCCTGCCCTGTGCATGCCCCGCTTTCTTTCCTGTCTTCCCGTTCCTTGTACGCGTCTTCCCTCTATCCCCTCCTCTCTCTCCTTCTAACCCCCCTTCATTTACTCTTCCCCTCCCCTCTCCCTCTCTCCCTCTCCATCCCACAGCCCCGCCCACAATCGACCCGGGGACCATCAAGAGGCGCGAGTACAAGGGAGCCAAGGACACATCCGCCATAGTCTCCAGCTCCTACTACAACAAGTACTTCCGCTACGCCTCCACCAGCTTCACTGGCAACTACACCACGCCTCTCTGGAACATCAACCCCGCTGTTGACTGGCGCTCCCGCATCCCTGCTGCTCTGACTACCACCAAGGACCAAGGCCTCTGCTGTAAGCCGTTCTCCACTCCCCCCGGTTCTACTTCCAAGCTTTCCTCCTTTGGCTTTTTCTTCTTCTTCTTCTTTGGTGCTGTGTCCACAACTATTTGCTCACTCTCCTTCTCATTCTCTCCCTCCCGCTTGCACCCTCCCTCCCTTCCTCCCTCCCTCCCTCCCTCCCTCCCTCCCTCCCTCCCTCCCTCCCTCCCTCCCTCCCTCCCTCCCTCCCTCCCTCCCTCCCTCCCTCCCTCCCTCTCTCCCCCACTCCTCCCTCCCTCCCACCCTCCCATACAGCCGCCTGCTGGGTGTTCGCGCCAGTGGCGGCCATGGAAGCCCTCTACGCCATCGTCTACAACATCGCGCCACCCAACATCTCGGAACAAAAGGCCATCGACTGCCAGGGCACGTGGGACTGCGATGGCGGCCGCCCCGACGACGCCTTCAACTACATCGCCGCTTCCGGCGGCCTGCCCACCCGGGACACCTACCCGTACACCGGGATTCTCAACTCTGGATCCTGCATGGTCACCAAGCGCTCTCTCTCCTTCCGCCGCCGCCTCCTCTCAGACAACGACGACGACGCTACCATCTCCACCGCCTCCCTCCGTCACCTCTCTGAATCCTCCTCTTCCGCCGCCACTGCTGCCTCTGCATCCGTTTCTCCTGACCTAGCTGATCCCTCGGACATCTTCTCGCGCGCCATGCGCAGCCTGAAGGCGAAGAAGGCCGCGGATCCGATGCTTCCCCCCCCGCCCTACGCCATTTCCATGTTTGAGACGGTGCAGATCGGCGGGTGGATCGGGCTGGCTCTCACGGTGCAGCAGCAGCCTGCTGTCGCCTACATTGCTGCCTCGGCTGAGTCCTTCGTCAAGTACCCAGGGGTATGCGGTTTCTTCTTTTCTTTCTTTCTTTCTTCTCGCTGTGGCGCACACTGTTCCCTTTTACGCGAATCCACGTGTGCTGATTCTTCATTCTTCTGTGTGTTGTCCTGCTCTCGTGGTTGCAGGGCTTTGTCTATGCGGATCTGAACTGCTTTGCAACTGAGGTCGTGGACCATCTGGTGGTGGTGGTGGGGTTCAACCTGCTGGACGCCACGCCCCACTGGATCATCCGCAACTCATGGGGCCCATCGTGGGGCGAGAACGGCTACATGCGCATCGCCATTGCCGGCGGCCCGGGCATCTGCGGAATGCATACCATGCCGGCACTGTATCCCGTCCTCCAGAGTAAGATTCCCTTCCCTCACTGGTTCAACTACTCCCCCTCTATCTTCCCCCACTTGCCTTGCTTCGACCGCCTTCATCTACTCCTCTAAATCCTTCAGAAAACAACCTGTTTCCAACTACTCAGTCCCACTCTCTCATGTTTCTAACTCCTCTCCTCCTGCCACGACCTCTCTCCCTCCCCTTGACTCCCCCCTCCTGCAGCGCCCGATCCCTGCAAGCCGAACCCATGCGGAGGTGGAGTGTGCACACCATTCAAGGGCAAGCCGTTCAAGAACAAGTGCTCGTGCCCAGCTAACTTCATGGCTGTCACCAACCTCGACAAGACCCAGTCCTGCACCATGAGTACGCCCCTCCCTCTCTGTCCCTCTCTCTTCTTCCCCTCTCTCCTTCCTCTCGCCTCCCCTTGCACTCCTCACTCCTCACCACCCTTTCTCCCACCGTCCTCGCATGTCGTTCTGCCCCCCGCTCTGCCTCCCCCTCCCAGCTCCTCTTCCGTTCGCCAAGCCTCCTGCTTATCCGCCTCCCTCTCCCTCCCCCCTCTCTCCTCCGCCCTCTTTCCCACCCCCCACAACAGCCCGAGTCTGCGCATTCTTTGTGATGAACCCGTGTGGCTTCGGCACGTGTGTGGACGACATGGCGGGCGGCTACACGTGCCTCTGCTCTCTTGGCTACCAAGTCGGCGCCCTGACTGATGGCTCCACCACCTGTGTTCCTGGTCAGTGCCTCCTCTGCCCTGCGCTGCCCTGTGCTGCCCTTCCTCCTTCCTCTCTTGCTCTTCCTCGTCTCTCCCACCCCCAGTCGTTCAGCATTTCCTTCCCACTCCCTCCTTTGTCGTTACTAAACCCTGGTCCTCTCGTCCCTTCCGCTTCCGCCTCTGCCGCCTTTGTCTTTTGCTCCCGCCGGTGCAGCGCCGCCGTCCACCACCGTAGTCATGCCAGTGGCCATCAAGTGCGCCCAAGTGCGCTCCACTTACATCATGTCCAAGGCTGATTTCACCACCCTCAACCCGGTTAGTGTTCTTTTCACCTTTCCCTCACAGTACTACTTCACTTGCTGCACAGCCCCCTTCACCTTCACATTCCTGCCTCTTGATTTTCTTGGCACGCGCGCGCACTTCGGGCGAGTTTCTCGCAAGTGGCTTCCAACATGCACTCTCCAGTCGCCCTCGCCTGACGACATGCACCCTCTAGCTTCCCGTTCCTCCCGTTCTAAACCACTCTGTTCCTGTTCTCCTCCTGCTTCCGTCCCTAAACTCCCTGTGCCAACGACAGACCATTAACTGCGTGAGGCCGATCCCAGCAGGCACCACGGTGGTCGTGCGCAACTCAACTGGCACGCAGTATGGCTGTGTCACGCCCTACACAGTCGGACCCGTAAGCCCTCCTCCCTTCTCCCTTCTCCTTCCCCCTTCTTTCTCTCTCTCTCGCACCTTTTTTGTCCATACATACCCCTCTCTACCACTAGTTATCTCACAGCCGATCAGATCCTCTACGCTCAGCTGAACTCTCCTAACTCCAATCGTCCGATCTTGAAACTCTCAACTGCAGGGCGACACGTGTGACACCGTGGCAACCATGTTCAACCTCACAGTCGACGGGCTCACGACAATCAACCCCGATCTGGACTGCACTGGACTTATGATCGGCCAGCTCCTCTGCGCACAAATCGGCAGCCCCCAGAACCAGTCGTGCCTGTCCTACTACTACATCAACCCCGGGGAGACGTGCAATGATGTGATGATCAACACGCAGCCGCCGATTTCTGCCACGCAGCTCTACCAGTACAACCCCGGGATCATCTGCACTTCCGATGCTTCTCAGCGGCTTGTGGGCCAGCAGGTACTGTGATTTACTGGAGGCCCTACTCCTCCTCCTGTAACCTGTTCTGCCGCTTTCCCTTCCTCCCTTCTCCTGCTTAGCTTCCTGTTGTGATCCCTCCCTTGCCTCCTTCGTCTGATTCATATCACTCACCTTGCTTCTCCTCTCCGCTCCCTCTCTCTCTCTCTCTCTCTCTCTCTCTCTCTCTCTCTCTCTCTCTCTCTCTCTCTCTCTCTCTCTCTCTCTCTCTCTCTCTCTCTCTCTCTCTCTCTCTCTCTCTCTCGCTCTCGCTCTCGCTCTCGCTCGCTCTCTCTCGCTCTCTCTCTCTCTCTCTCTCTCTCTCTCGCTCTCTCTCTCTCTCTCTCTCTCTCTCTCTCTCTCTCTCTCTCTCTCTCGCTCTTCTCTCTCTCTCTCTCTCTCTCTCTCTCTGTCTCTCTCGCTCTCTCTCGCTGCAGGTGTGCGTCCAATCCCTGACAGTGGGAGCAACGAGGTGCCTGTACGGCACATACACAGTCGTACGCGGCGACACGTGCAGCTCGGTCATATGCAAGGTGTTCCGATGCCGGTCCGCTCTCATGTACCAGTACAACCCCGGCTTCACCTGCAACCGCTACACGCTCTACGTTGGCAAGGTCCTCTGCAGACCCCGCTGATTCCTCCCTCCCACCTCCGCTCTGGGTGTCTTTGCGGGATTTGTTGTCCTCTCGCCTCGCCTCCGCTTCGGTTGGGCGTCGTCCGTGGACCAAACCCGACACCATCCGGCAGGGGCGTTGCTCGTCCTGCCTGCTGCTCTTTGCCCTGTTATTTTCTAGCTTGTCTTAGCCACGGTTTTACGACGCGAGAGTTGTGAGATGGAAGGGCATTGGAATGCGTTTGGTTGGATGTCATGGCATGGGATGCGATGTGGGGTGTGCCTGTTGACGCTAGCCAGCAAGCAGGCCTCCATACCTGTGTGCTGTTCATTTGTTAAATTCTTTGTTTTTGTTATCCCGACTGGAATACTGCCGTAGATGTGGTCATAAGGCCTTTTAGATTGCTGATCTGGTAGGCCAGGTGCATTGATCCGGCCTACTTTGTGTTGGTTGTCGTATCATTGTAATATATGAAAATGTGGCGTCTTTGTAACGGAGTTGAATTTCAGACACGTAAGCAGCGTGACACCGGAGTGATGTGTCGGGCTAGGATCAGGACAGGATCCGAGATCAAATGCTAGCAAATCAGCAAGAAGCAGGTCGAATAAATGCGATACTGGGGGCGGTCAATCATGACAGCCAGATTCTCGATTACTATTTCGGGTCGTGAATATAAATCCTACACTGAGAGGAGGAGGTACACAAATCTAGATACGTGAACAATGGGAATAGTCAGTCAAAAAACACAACTCATATGTTACAAGCTTCGGAATATAAGAAACCAAATCCGACAGCAAAATGCGTCAGGGATAGCCACCAGTCAGAAGAGTTTGTTAACCATGATACAATACAGACATGGCATGGCATGGTGTGTCCTAGCATGGCATGCCATGTCACGGGCATGGCCACAGGCACAGGCACGCCACGCTGCTTACACACGTGCACGGGGATCGAAGCATGCTTGGTTGCAGTCAGGACCCACGGCTTGTTCGGACTCGGAAGTCCTCGGTATACAAACACAACACACGATGGGCCATGCGTACAAGGATGATGCGCAACATGCAGCAGCTACTGCTGCTTCTTTCCCTGCAGCCTCTGCAGCAACCACTGCAGCACCGAATGGGACCATCCACACCGCCTCTACTGCACTGGGTCTGCTCATACAACCGCCACTGTTGCCTGTTTCCAACCCCTCTTCCACCACCACCACCAGCACCACTGCTGCCGCCACCAGTGAACCTACCGCAAACCACAGCCCCCCTTTCCCCCCCACTGCACAACACATATCACACAAAAGCAGCACGCTTGGTCCCCTCTACATAGGCCTCACTCCCTTGGGCAGGCACACTTGGTACCCGACTCGTAGGGTCGACGGGCACACCGTGTTGCTATTCAGCTGCACGTACAGCTTCGCAGGCGTCGTCTTGGCCTTTGCGGCCGGCGTGCGGAAATACTTCATGTAGATCGAAGCACACGTGTCGCCACGCTTGGTTGTAATAAGTGGAGTACGCGCATTTAAACGCGGAGAATGCCAGCGAGGAGAGGCAGACCTGCTGCCCTCCAAGCCCGTCGCCCGGCTTGGTTGGAATGAGATTGTTGCACATGAGGCCGGGATTCATAGCGAAGAACTCGAAGGGAGAGAGGGGCGGGCGCGCTTGGACTTGCATGAGGGAGGTGCATGTCTCGCCGTCCGCCACATCATGGTAGCGCGTGCAGAGAGGGAACTGGTACGGCTGGCCTCGCGCCACACAGATCTGAAGAGAAGAGCAGAGCAGAACAGAGCAGAGGTCGGGGGCAAAGGGTTTTGAAAAAGGAATGTGAGTTTAGAACGTCTCAAATGTGGTGTGCAGAGAGGGATCTGGTACGGCTGGCCTCGTGCCACACAGATCTGAGGAGCAGAACAGAGAATGGGGCAGGCAAAGGGGTTTTGCAAGGGAGTGGAGGTTTGAAACGTGACAAATGCTGCTGCCCTCGAGCCGCACAGTCATGAAGGGCGGAGCAGAGATTGGGGCAGGAAGAGCCGAGATAGGGGGGGTGAAGAGGATGAGTGCTGTTTTGAGTCTCAGAGTTGAACTGCCTTGAATTGTTCAAGTCATCCTGAAGCGCGATCATTTGTTGGTATGGATGAGGTGTCTGTCTAGTCTGGGCTGGGCTTACCTGGATGCCAATAATGAGTCGCGAGCAGTCGAGTGCGGGGTTGAGTGACGAGAGGTCTGCAGCGGAGATGTTGAACGTCTCGGCTATCGAGTCGCACGTGTCGATCTGTGGTGTTGTGTGGAGCCACAGGGGAGAGAAAAGAGAGATGATAAAGAAAGGAAGCCAGAAAATGAGAGGGCGGATGGCATGGTGGGTGGAGCACGGCATAGCATGGCATGGCAAGGGGGTAAGGCGTACCAAGGCGAATGTGAACCGCAAGTTTTGCGGCACCTAAGTGGTTCAAGAATGGCATGGGAATGACGCGTACGGTGTGACTGTGTAGGGGAGCGAGCATGGCGCGAGCGAGGAGTCGGAGATGTCCAAGAGTGTGCCTGTAGGGATGTCCGTGGAACAGTCTAGGTCCTGCAGTTTGCAGAGAAGGGGATGGAGGGAGGAGAATGAGGAGATGAAGAGGGCAGGGAGGAGGGTGGGGAGGGGGAGCGAAGGAGGGGAGGAGGGCGGGGAGGAGGGTGGGGAGGAGGGAGTGAAGGAGGGAAGGAGGCGAGGGATGGAGGCAGGTTGGGACAAAAGAGAAGAGGAGGGAAACATAGGGGATGGGTGGTCAAAGGACGGATAGTGGGTGTAGGAGCAGCAGGTGAGCGTGAGAGCAGAGAGCGTGAGAGCAGAGAGCGTGAGAGCAGAGAGCGTGAGAGCAGAGAGCGTGAGAGCAGCGACCAGCAGGTGAGTGTGAGAGCAACAACTGGGTTTGCTGAGAGCACCTACCGGGTTCTTATCTTCAAGCTCAGCCTGGGTGAAGCCATAGCTGATCGCCAGCGCGTAGCAGGTGACACCAGGGCCTGTGATGAGATACGTGCCCTTGTCCTCCTCCGAAATCACTTCAGCGGGGAGAAGAGACAAAGAGGCAAGGGCAGGAAGGGCAAGGGAAGTGCGAGCATGGGTGGTGCGTTGAGCACGGAAGTGTACAATGGGGATGGATGGATGGGAACTGACACGGGACTGGCAAGACGTGCGCGATACGGGTTTGCGCATTTGAGTGGATGGGAGCGCGAGAGTGGGAGTGAGTGGCGAGTGTGAGGGGAGTGGTGGGGAGGGAGGGGGGGAGAGGGGAGTGGTGGGGAGGGAGGGGGGGAGAGGGGAGTGGGATGGAAGGAGGGAGGGAGGGACTGTGCAGCGTACCAGGCACGCAGGTGGTGGTGCCGTCGGCCTTCAAGCCTTGCACGAAGCTGGGGGCGCAGAGGCAGGAATGTTTTGAGACGCCTCAAAACACTTTTATTATCACGGGGGGAGGGAGGGAGAGAGGGCAGAGCGTACCAGGCACGCAGGTGGTGGTGCCGTCAGCCTTCAAGCCTTGCATGAAGCTGGGGGGGCAGAGGCAGGAGAAGCTGCCCTGGTTGTTGTCCACACACGTGCCCACCCAGCAGGGGTTTGTCTGGTATAGTGCACACACCCGCACTGCCATGGGGGAGAGGAAGGGAAAGTAAAAGAGAGGGAGAGAGTGAGGGAGAGAGGGAGAAAGAGAGAGAGAGAGAGAGGGGTGCGCGTGGTGGTGAGAAACAGAAGCCGGCAAGAGGCGCCTATACATCCTCCAATCTTTTCAAATTTCTCAAAATCCACCCGACTCCCCCACCCTTCCCCCCCCCCCCCCCCTTTCCCCCCCCACCCCCGCGTCCCCCCTCCTCCCCCCACCCGTCCCCTTTTCCCCTCTTCCTTCCCCCCTCAACATACAAGGAGCGCAGGACTGAGAGCCATCCACGTTGTCAACAGCAACAAAGCCGCGGCGGCAGCGGCACTGGTTGGACTGAGAGCCGTCTAGCTCCGTCACCACGGTGCACGCCCCGCTACCGCACGGGTTCGGCTGGCAGGGGGACGGGCCTGGGATGGAGGGCGCGGAGAGGGGAAAGGGGGATCGGGGAAAGGGGGGGATCGGGGAAGAGGGAGAAGATTTTCGAGTCAAGTTGAAAAGAGATGTGGATGGGGGGGAGGGGGGTGAGGGGCAGAGACAGGAGAGGGTACGGTGGAAGAGAGGGAACTGGGGAGCGGGGTGTTAGAAGCATCTTGAATTTTGAGCAATGAAGCCGCAACAAGCCGGGGTAGAGATCCGGTATTGTGTGAACCCCGCACACGCCCGTGCCACGATCCATACATGCTTGAATATTCCAATATTCCATCTAGTCCCACCCACCACCCTCCTGTCGTCCTCTGCCCATTCCCACCCCATACCCCGGCACAACACATACCGGCAACAACGGGGTAGAGGGCGGGTGTCGCGTAGATCCCACACACGCCGGCACCACCATTCACATCAATCACCCCGGTGGGATCCGGTCGTGCGGTGATGGCCATGCGCATGTACCCGTCCTCGCCCCAGTCCGTGCCCCAGCTGTTGCGCAGGATCCAGTAGGGCTCGGGCGCGAGTACGTTGTAGCCCACGACCACCAGGTTGTGGGACACGAGGCCCGATGCGAAGCACGCCGGGTCGTTGTACACGTAACCCTGTGAGACGGGGGAGAGGGAGGGAGAGAAGGAAGAGCAGCAGGAGAGAGGAGTGGAGTGGAGGGGGAGAGGAGAGGTGGGGCTAGGGAGTTAGGAGCTGACAGTTCATGTGGAGAGAGAGGGGGGTGGGGGACGGGAGCTGTTGCGTAGGTCCCAGTAGGGCTCGGGGGCGAGCACGTTGTAGCCCACGACCACCAGGTTGTGCTGCACCAGGCCCGACGCGAAGCAGGCAGGATCGTTGTATACGTAGCCCTGTGGGGGGGAGGGAGATGGAGAGAAGGGTCGTCAGCACAGAAGCAACAGCAGAGACGAGTTGAAGTCTGAGAGCAGAGTCTTCCCACGTGCACGTGCACACAGAGACAGATGCGAAGCACGCTGGGCAAGCTGCACTCTCACAACCTTTTGAGGCAAGCTGCAGGCAATCTCAACACACAAACCGCCACAGCCCACCTGCCTGTCTGTCCGCCTTGACCCTACTTGAGCAACCCCCACTCCTGCACCCACACCCAGCCACACCCACACCCGCAACCACGGCCAAACCCACGGGCACTCACCCCGGTGAACTTCTTGAACGAGTCGCTGTCCGCAGCAACGCTAACCACAACAGGGTGCTGCTGAACAGCGAGAGCAATCCCCAGCCAGCCATAGAAGCTGATCTGCTCGTACACCAGCGGGATGCGGTACTGCCCCTTGACGCCCTTGCACTGGTCGCTGCTGTCGGACTGGCCGTCGAAGGGGTACTCGTCCTCGGAGCACAGCGCGTTGGAGGACACGAGGGGAGGCGAGGCGAGGAAGCGGAAGGCGTCTCCTGGGAAGCCGCCCGAGGAGCAATCGCCCTTGGCGCAGTCTAACACCTGGGAGGAGGAGGAGGGAGAGAAGAGCAGGAGATCGGGATGGATGAGAGGTTTTGGGTGCGGGTGGGAAAGAGGAGTAAGGCAGGGAAGGCGGGGGGAGTGAAGTGGTGGGGGAAAAGACTAAGGGTACGAAAATGAAAGTGAGGAGGAGAAAGTGAGAAGGAAAGAGGAGAAGGAGAGGATGAGGAGGGAGGAGAAAGAGGATAAGAAGGGAGCGGGAAAGAAAGAGGGCAAGCGTGGTACCTGCTGAGTGGAGAGCGGTGGCACGGAGGGCAGGCGGTTGGCAATGGCATAGGCGCTTGCCACTGTGTCCACTGCTGCGAACGCCCAGCACGCCGCTGCAGGGCGCACAGGTGAATGCACAAACACACACGGGGGAAGCACACTCAAGGGACGAGACGAGGCAAAGAGGCAAAGGGAAGATTCAGGAAGCGCGTAAAAAATCTGTATCGATTAGGAGGGCGTGGAGAGGGATTTTGAGTTGAGAGCCCAGCTTGAAGGAAGATCAGAGGGATTATAAGTAGGTAATGAGTGGTCAGCACCTCACCGCACGCACGCAGGGACTTCAGAGGATTGTCAACAACAGCAGCTCACCTCACCTCACCGCATGCACTGACAGACAGCACCAGGACGCATGCACTCACCGCACTGGCCCTGGTCCCGGATATCGCCCACGTAGGTGGCAGCGCTGGTGGTGCTAACAGAGGAAGCAGAGGATTCCCGCCAGTCAACCGAGTCCTTGTAGGTCCAGGAGGGGTCGGAGGGCGTGCCCTTAAAGCCCACGCTGGCGTAGCGGAAGTAGGGGTTGAAGAACCGCCCGGCGGGGATGCTGGGCTGGAAGCCCGTGGAGAAGCTCCCTGGAGATTGACGGGCGGGGTCCGGGGGGGGGGGGGGGGAGAGGATGAGAGGATGAGAGGATGAGATTTGGTGAGTTTTGAGGCGCCTCAAGAAGCGGCCACCTGGGATGCTCGGTTGGAAGCCCGTGGAGAAGCTCCCTGGAAATGCGGGGGAGGGTAGGGAATGAGATTTGGGGAGAGATGGGGTGTGGGGGGAGAGGAGGGAAGCGAGGGTTAGGGGTTGGGGAAGGAACTGTTATGGGAGGAAGAAGGTTGGAGATGCGTGGGAGTGGGATGGATGAGAGATGAGATGGGTTGCTGGTTGCTGGTTGCTGGTTGCTGGTTGAGGAGATGAAAGAGGGCTCATCTAGTGAAAATGACTTGACTGAGCTTGACCCTGGCACGTGCTGTGGCATGCAGTGTGGTGCAGTGGAGGGCTTACCCGTTGCAGGCTTCTCCGGGGGAGGTAAAGCTGCGGAAGGGAAGGCATTCATCCATACATTCATGCCCGTGGACATGCAGGTGTCAATGCACATGCACATATATTGACGTGCACAGGCATACGCATACATGCGGAAGCACACATGTACACGCACACACAGCGACACACAGAGAGATAGATGGAAAAGTAGGTGAGAGGTCTGCTCATTGCAAGAGTACATGTAGGGGGTGAGATTCTGAGAATTCTCAAACGTGGCAGATCGTTTAGGGCGGGGAGAGCGTGGGTGGGATGTGCGGGAAGGGGGGGGGGTTGCAAGGGTGTCGACTCCAGATTGACCAAAGCAAGAGACAACAGGCTGAACATCCGAGCTAACGGCAGCAAAGCAGAGGAGAACGGACACACAGAACTCACACCCCAACTCCACACACCCCACACACCCCACACAGCCCCCCCACACCCCACACACCCCACACACCCCTCGCACCATTCTCGGGGTTCTTGCTGCAGGTCGTGTACGTCACCACAGCGCCCTCCACAGTCGCATTCTCTAGCCCGGGCATGAACCCATTATCACACACGCAACATACCCCATACCACCGACATACCCCCCACACACCCCGCACGCACCATTCTCGGGGTTCTTGCTGCAGGTCGTGTACGTAACAACAACGCCCTCCACCGTGGCATTCTCTAGCCCGGGCATGAACCCATTATCACACACGCACGTCGCCTCGCTCGACCCCTTCCTCGTCACACACCGCCCGTGCCCCCCGCACGGCCCCGCGTCCAAACTCGCTCCGCAGAACCCCGCACACGCCAGCGCCGTCCTCTGCTGCTCCACCAGCCCGGCCTTCGCACACGCCGAGGCCGCCGAGTAGGTCAGGCAATTGAGGAGAAGGGAAGGGTACCCGGCCGTTGCGGAATCTGTGAGACCGGATTGGTCGGCGGAGGGAGAGACGGAGGGGCCTCCCGAGAGGGCTTCGGCTGCGGAGGAGGAGAGGGCTTGGTCGGGGGATTGCGGCAGGGAGGAGGGGCAGAAGGGAGCGCCGGCGACTAGGACGGTGGCGTCGCCTGTGAAGTAGTTCTGTGCTGCGAGGAAGGTGCCGTCTGAGTCTGGATTGGAGATGGCTGCGCTAACAAAGCCGGATGGGAGAGGGCCGGAGAGCTGGTTGTTGCTGACGTCCCTGGGATGGGGAGGAGAGGGGGAGGGGGAAGAGGGGGAAGAGGGGGAAGAGGGGGAGATGGGAGGTGTGGGGGAGAGAGGGAGGGGAGCGAGAGTGAGTGAAGGGGAGGAGGGGCAGATGGGGGCTTCGGCGACCAGTCGGTAGTTCTGAGTCTGGATTGGAGATGGCTGCGCTAACAAAGCCGGATGGGAGAGGGCCGGAGAGCTGGTTGTTGCTGACGTCCCTGGGATGGGGAGGAGGGAGGGAAGGGAACAACAGGGGGGAAGTGGGAGGACTTCTGAGACGTCCCAAGGGGAGATGGCTGTGCTAACAAAGCCGGATAGGAGAGGGCCGGAGAGCTGGTTGTTACTGACGCCTCTGGGAGGTGGGAGAGCAGGGGAGGGGGGAGAGGGGGAATATGGGAGAAGGGGAGAGAAAGAGGGGAGAGAGGGAGAGAAAGAGGGGAGAGAGTGGGTGAGGGGGTGGAGGGTGGGGGAAGGGAGAGTGCGGTCTGGAGGGAGTGGGGAGTTGTGTGGATGGAGGGGCAGAGCAGGGGGGAGAGGGACGTAGGAGGAGAAGTGAGGAGGCAGGAGTGAGTGAGGACCAGCAGGAAGGAGTAATTGCAGCAGTAGAGTCCAGAAGCGTGGGTGGAAGTATTGGAGCGGAGGGGGAGGAGTGGAGTGGAGTGGAGTGGAGTGGAGTGGAGTGGAGTGGAGTGGAGTGGAGTGGAGTGGAGTGGAGTGGAGTGGAGTGGAGTGGGGCAGAGATGGAGCAGAAAGCAGTGAACGTACAGGGACTTGAGCGAGGGGAGGGATAGCAGGGCGGAGGGGAAGGCCCCGGAGAGAATGTTGAGCGAGAGATCACTGCGGAAAGAGGGCGGGGCGGAGAGAAAGGGGTGGGGGGGAGGAAGGGGGAGACGGAGAGGGGGAGAAGGGTGAAATTGGTGTACAAAGAGAGGGGCAGAGGAAGGGAGGAGGGGCGAAATGATGTGCTAGTAGAGAGCAATGGAACAAGGAGGGGCGTGCGTGTGAACAAGAGGCAATAAATAGATGTGGCATGCGTGCATCGGTCTGATAAGCCAGTGTGGGGAAGAGCACTGACAGTTTCTCAAGGAGCGTGAGCTCAGAGAGAGTGTCAGGGATGCTGCCCACAAAGGCGTTGTCGTACAGTAGGCTGATCGTGGCAGAGGGGAGAGAAGAGTGGGGGGAGGAGGGGAGGGGGAAAAGGGAGGTTTTGGGATTTTAGCGAGCATTTTGGAGTTGAGTGAAAGATCGCTTCGTTTCTTCTTACTCTGACTAGAATAAAGACAGCACGGCATTGCACAGCACAAGACAAGGCAGCGTGAAAGTGAGAGGTGGAGGGGGTTTGGAACGTACACAGGAGCAGTAGGAGGAGGGATGTGCGACAATGTATGCGGAGGTGAGGCGGGTTTGATCGAGAGCGAGCATAGACAGTGTAAAATGACCGATGGCACTGAGACTGTTTCTCATGAGTGGGGATGAAATGAAATGTGCGTGCGTGTGTGTGTGTGTGTGTGTGCGCGCGCGCGCGTGCGTGCGTGCGTGCGTGCGTGCGTGCGTGTGTGTGTGTGCGTGTGTGTGTGCGCATGGAACTTGGATAGAGGCTCACAGCGTGCGCAGGTTAACGAGGTTCCCTAGGCCCTCCGGGATGATCTTGTTGAAAAAGTTGCCACCGAGATTGCTGTGAGGCAACGACGGTAGCACACGAGCAGGGCGGCAGCACAAGGACAAAAAGGAAAAGAAGAGATGATTTTCGAGGCGCCGGATAGAGAGACAGAAGAGAAAGAGGAGAGGAAAGAATGAGAGAGCAGGTAGAGTTTGAGGTTTAAGTCGACTCAACTTTGACCTTGGAGCAGAGAGGAGAGGGGAAAGCATGTGAGAGTAGCCAAGGTTGGAGTTATCAGATTTGAGTGTGGGTGGGAGGAGAGGAGGCACTGACAGGTAGATGAGGGTGGAGCAGAGGGCGAGGGAGGAGGGCACCGCGCGCTCGAAACTGTTGCGCGCCAGCGACCTGCAGGCAGGGCAGGGACGGGGCCAGGGACGGGCGCAGAGGGGCGCAGAAGGGCGGAGAGGGGCGGGAGGATGTGAGGTACAGGAAGGAGGAAAGATGGAGCATGTGAGCATGAACGCATGAGCGAGTGAGTGGGCAAAGACAGAGGGTGGTGTGGTGCGCGTGGGGGTGGTGCGGCGGGTGATGTGCGCGCGGGTGGTGCAGCGGGTAGCACTTGGGCCTCACAGTTCGACGAGGCTGGGCATGTCGGCAAAGACGTTGGGCACCTCGCCTGAGAGCTGGTTGCTGTGCAGCACTCTGCGCGGCCGCGATGGGCGGGATGGGATGGGAGGAATGGAGTGAGAAGGGAGGGATGGGAGGGAGGAGAGGGAGGGGAAGAAAGGGGAGGGCAGCCGAGAGAGGGAGCTCACACAGAGCGGCAGAGGACGGAGGGTCGATGTAGCAGTGGACGGGACGAAGCCGCGAAGCGGAACGTTGAGGGGGGGAAGGGAGGGGAGGGAGAGGAAGGAGAGGAGGGGAGGAAGGAGGAAGGAGGGAGGAAGGCGGGAGGGAAGGAGAGGCAGGCGCACAGTGTTTCGAGGCGAGTGAGCGCAGAGACGGCTTTGGGCAGCTTCCCCGTGAGCCTGTTGTCCGCTAGAGACCTGCACGGCACGGACGGAGGGAAGGAGGGGAGGAGGGGAGGAGGAGGAGGAGGAGGAGGAGAAGGAGGAGGAGGAGGAGGAGGAGGAGGAGGAGGAGGAGGAGGAGGAGGAGGAGGAGGAGGAGGAGGAGGAGGAGGAGGAGGAGGAGGAGGAGGAGGAGGAGGAGGAGGAGGAGGAGGAGGAGGAGGAGGAGCAGGAGTTAGAAGAGAAGCTGGCAGGGAGCTGGCTTTGAAGGGAAAAGTGGGGAAACGAGCAGGTGAGCGCGGGTGAGCGCGGGTGAGGTGGCATGGTTGGACGCACAGGTACTGCAGTGTGGTGAGGTCGAAGATGTCCTTGGGAATGTCGCCGCTCAGCCCCGCGGAGGTCAGATCCCTGTAACGCGTACAGGGGGAGCGGAGAGAACAAGCGTACACAGGGGAGGAGGAGACACGCGCGCAGGACAGAAAATGCGCGGAAATGAGAAGGGGAGAGGCAGGGAGAGAGAGAGAGAGAGAGAGAGAGAGAGAGAGAGAGAGAGAGAGAGAGAGAGAGAGAGAGAGAGAGAGAGAGAGAGAGAGAGAGAGAGAGAGAGAGAGAGAGAGAGAGAGACAGACAGAGAGACAGACAGAGAGACAGAGAGACAGAGAGAGCATGCAAGAGCATGAGGGGGCTCTAACATAGTGCGTGACATTTGAAGCGCTCCAAAAGTGCTTGACATGGTGTCGAAGCCCATGGTGTGCCAACATAAGCCCATGGTGTGCCAACATAAGCCCATGGTGTGCCAACATGGGGCGAGACATGTTGTCAGCATGAGCCCATGGTGTGGCTTGGGGTGTTGGGCACGCACAGTGACTGCAGGGTTCCGTCGCTGTTGCACGAGAGCCCGCCGATCTCCCCGCACGGCAGCGACAGGTTCCACGTCAGCCCCCAGTGGTCGCGCACCTTCGCCAGCACCGCGGCTGCCGGACGCGCGCACGCGGAGAGGCGCGCGGAAAGGGGGAGCGGGGGAAGGGGGGAGGCCGAAAGGGAAAGAAAGAAGGGGACGGGGGAAAGGAACGGAAAAAGGTGGGATGCGGGAAAGCTAGAACTCGACAGGTTCCACGTCAGCTGTGGGGAGTCCCTCCGCGAGTTTGGCGGCTAGCGGAAGGGGAAAAACGAAGGTGGGGGGTGGGGGAAGACGGGGCAAGGGGGCAGTAGGGGGAACCAGGAGTAGGCTGGGGGAGGAGACGAGACGTGCGGAGAGAGGCGGAGGGAGGGGAGTTGGGACGGTTGGCCAGTGGCTAGCGCGAGCGCTCGTTCCGCTCCTGCTCCCTTCCGCTGCCTGCGGCGGCGCCATGCGCAGCCCACAAGCGACGCGCAAGTGCACGTCCGCGGAGGCAGTCGGCACCTTAAAACGGACGGCAGCGCATACCTTGCTTCGAGTCCAGCTGCGACGGCGATCCGTCTCCCTTTCCGCCAGGAGACTCCTCGGATCCCGGAGCCGCGGTCGAGCCCTGCGCCACGACGTCAGTCTCCGGTTGTAGCATGTCCGACGACGACAATAACGACGACGACGCGTCGCCGCTTGTTGTCGTGTCGCCGCTGGCCGACGGAGGCGCGGCGCTCGGCGGTGCGGAAACGGGTGACGATGGACTGGCTTCGGATGGAGCAGCGGCAGGAGGAGAAGAAGGTGGACTTGGGCCTCCAGATTGGTCGTCCTGAGGTCCGTTAGGCGGTAGGTTTCCGTCTCCATTTCCGTCTCCGTTTCCGTCTCCGTTTCCGTCTCCGTTTCCGTTTCCGTTACCCGGCCCATCTGGTGGCGCGCCCCCGTCTGGCCCCGGGCCGCCCCTCCCCTTGCCCCTTCCCCATCCCCCCCCCGACTTTCTGCCCCCCTGCTTCGGCCAGGCAGCAACCGGGAGCCTGAGGTCAGGGAGAGTGGTAACAACGGCTAGGAAAGCAACGGTGGCGATGGGTGTGGGTCGAGGTATTCGGTACGAGGAGGTGTGGTAAGGGCGAGATTGTAGGAAGAGAAGGGAGAGGAAGGGGAGGAGGAGAATGTTGAACGACATCGGGCTGTGTGGTGTGACAAGATGGCTGTGTGTTGAGGAGGGACTGCTAAGTGTAGCGTGGGAGAGCGCAGTTGGCGCGGGTTAACGGGAGGGTGGTGTTAGTGGGAGACTGGACCTTCTGTTGGAATGATTCGCTAAAAAGTGCTCAAGGGGTTATAGCGGGGATGGAACGGAGCTGAAGGAGGAGTTAGCGGGGATGTCACGCGGGAGAATTAGATGAGTGGGCGCAGAGGTTGCTGAGAAGTGGCTATGACCTGGTTATGACTGCTGCAACAGCGAATGGAACCGAATCACGGTTCATGCAGTCCCAATCGACCAGTACTTGCCTCGGTTTCAGAAGATTCGCTCGCTTTCGTGACTAATCATTCGCTTCTCGGGTTATCGGCGGTCGTCAGTCTGGTTTTACGTCTACTTTTCCAGCTACCGAGCTACGAATCGCAGCTGGGAACCTCGCTGGCGACTTTTGCGGGTGTGAGCTATGTTCGGGATGAAATCTCCGTCGTCACTTCGTAAGACTGACTGTCACCTGTCACCTCGTAAGACAGTCTATCAAACAGGTCTAGAGCTTGTGCTAGGTCGCGAATGTGGAAGCAACAACGGACAAACACGATAAACCAAAGGGTGCTCGTGTACCCGAGTTTACAAGCACATTGGGGGAATGGAGGATCGCACAGGCAACAAGCACATGAGAGTAGGGTTGGGTGGGGTAAGGCTGGGGTATCTTGGTTTGGGGATGGTTGGGTCGGACATCCGAAGGTGATAACAGTGTGTCGGAAAATTGATGGAATGGCTGACAGGGAGAGACGGCTTGTGTTTGACTAGAGGGAGAAACTATGGCTTGTTGTGTAGGCTAGCTTGCCCATTAGAAAACCGATGAGGGGAAAGGGGAGGAGGGTAGGCTGGAAAGAGTTGACTTGTGTGAGGTGATTCATGCGTGGTGGGTCTAGAGTCCGGCCGGAGCGCAGTGTGTAAATTGGAGATCTTGTGGGAGAAAAAACACACGCCGTCGGATCAACCAGCCGTACCAACGAGCTGTGGTCGAAGAGCCCCCTGGATGGCGGGCTGATCAGGTTAATTCGCAGGGAGGAATTCGGGGGACCAAAGGGCGGCACGAAGGAAACCGAACACGAAAATAAACATGACTGTTCACGCGGCACTGTTATCTGTGGATACAGAGATTAGGGCAGATACAGTTTGCCTGGTCCGCCCATTCTTCCCTTTCCGCCCCCACCACCCCCCTCAATGCAAGATTCTTTAGTTCAAAACTTCCACAGCAGTACGATAGTGCCGAGGTTTCAAAACTGAACCCCTTAGGACCCCTTAGGTAACGTCAAGTCGCTCTTGCGTGCTTGCATGGGCCCCTGCCTACACGGTTTCCATCGGCCAACTTCATTGATACTCAAATTATGCCAGGAGCGCTTTGCAATCGTACTCAACCAGCAAATTCTCGGTATAGCACCTACGTGTATTGTGTAATCATATTAAAAGAACAATTCTAGATCAAAGAGACAACCAGATACTTTCCTGCACATACCTCTGATGAAAAAACAATTAAAAAGAAAAACTAAAAACCTCATATAAACATGACACATTTTGGGAAAATCAACCCAAAAAACGGAAAGCCATCCATTGCCTAGGGTTGATTGTTTCCCGGGTTGCCTTCGGTTTCCCAAAAAGTTCTATTTATTTTGTTATTCTTTACGGAATCGTGCTCCAATCTGAGGGTGCACAAAAATAAATTTGAGCCCCCATGTCTGAGGTCAGCGGGTCCACGGTCGACGGAGGCTTGACGGTGCCTTCAACCCCATTCTGTTGAGCTAATCCCAATTTGCATCATTTCTCCCAATCCAATTTTTATTATCTTTACAAAATTTGTGCCTGATAAAAACATCTTTGTAAAGGGTTGACTATTCCATGATTTAGTTGTCTATTCTTGGTTGCACCTCGACACAATTATTCAAAATTTAGTTCGGGAACTGCGTTCTGTTTCCGTCACATTGCGGATGTGTTTTTAGCCTGAGAATCGTGATAGAAGAGGGAGGTCCAATGAGCGATGTGATTGAAAATCGACAACCAATCAGCAATGAGAAATCGAGGTTGAGTACCGATGCAAAATGCTCCTGGCATAATTTGAGTATCAATGAAGTTGGCCGCGGTTTCCATCCCTCCTCGCACTGTCGTTACTGCTCGCTTGCTTGTTTTCACACCACTAACACTGTACCTTGTGTGAAATGAAACTTACAGAAGAGGGATTTCACACAACGGACCCCAAACGCTTCTGTCCCTTGTGCTCCAAAAACTTTTCGATTTCGGGGCAGAAACGTTGTGGAATGATACGTATCCAGATCACCAACCAAGTCTTTCTGAAAAACCATGGCAGCAGAATTCACGGCCCCACCGCAGATGATGCGCGAAACAGCCAAGGCACCTGGCCTACCACCTGCGAAAACCCTCGACACACCTGGGTGGAAACCTGGCTATCAAACCGCTGAATACGTTTTGCGGCCATCCGTTATTTTCACAACGTCACTATACCAAAAAGGGGTTAAATTCTCAAAACAATTGAGGTGCGTATGGCAGGCTGATTTCCCATGGCAATCTGAATGAAAATGGAATTAATGTCATTTTAGGGGCGCCCTCGTGGGCCATGGATCGGTGTAGGGGTATTTTCAGAGTAGCTGCAGGTATCCACACCAAGGGTAATCTCGTTCCGTACTCTTGCAGGCACCAGTAAATTGCACCCATTTTCTGACTATGCGCATTGCGTACACCCTACAGTGTGCTGCTAGCTATACATCTTTGCACACATATGCCAATGCAGCAAAACTGGTTGGGCAGCAGCACATAACATATGTGCTACTTACCCACGTATAATTTGCTCTGGTGAACAAGACACCATCCCTTGAAAGAGCCTCTCCTGTCCACCACATACAATACCACCACACAGCAACCAGGGCGTCTCACCAGTACCATACTCCTTACTCTCCCCACCCTTCCACCTGAGTCACCATCATCCTCATCATCTCCCTCACTCTCTTCACCATATCCTCCTTCTCCTTCTCCATCTCCCTCAGTTTCTGCTCCCCCTCAGCAATCACTTTATCCAACTCCACACTCGCTCTCTCCTCCTCCCCCACCTCCCTCACCACCCTCACCTCCCTTGCCCTATACTCCTCCTGTATCCGCGCTGTAAGTTCCGCCTTCCCCCGAACCGCCGCCTCTGCTTCGGCCCGAGCCTTCGCCGCCCGAGCCTCCAGCTCCTCTGCTTCACGGACCTTCCTCTCTGCATCCCTTTCCACCTCTTCCAACCGCCTCCTCTTCTCCTCCCGCACCTCCTGCACCTCCTTCCGCTTCCCTACAATAACATCCAGCCTCTCTCTCCTCTCCCTCCGCTTCTCCTCCAAATCCCGACGCCTCCGCTCCAGCTTCCCAACTATAGCACCCACTAGTGCCTCTTCCATGCCCCCTTGAATCGCCCCTCCTGCAAACTCCCCGCCTTCATTTTTCACCTTTCCATTCGCCACCCCTCTGTCACCACTGGCCCCCTCGCCTCCTGTCTTGCGCCTCTTCACCTCCTCATGGCCCATCCCCCCGCTGTAGTCTGCATCTCTCTTCCGTTCACTGCTCTCAACCCCTCCCGTGATCTTGTCACTCGCCTGAGATTCTCTTGCTTGCAGACCACCATTGCCCACTTGTTCCTTCTCCGCACCAACAGCAGCAGCAGCAGCAGCAGCAGGATGAGACACTCTAGTAGATGCAGCAGTGGCAGCAGCATTTTGAAGTGTGGAGACATTGCCGTTTGCTAAGACAGCAGCAGCTGCAGTAGGAGAAGCGGCAGCAGCTGTGGCGGAAGTGGTGGCGGAGAGTGGGAGAGATGAAGCAGCAGCAGCAGCAGCAGCAGCTGCAGCAGCAGCAGTTGAGTGGGGCTGCGAGGGGAGAGGGGGAACTTGGCGAGAGTAGAGATTGTGGTGAGAGGCGAGCAGAGAGGGCGGGAGCGCAGGGAAGGTGTCTCCTCCTGTTGCTGCTTTCTTCAGCGTTGGAGGAAGGGGAATCGGAGCGCCGTTGTATATGTTCTGGATGGGCGGAGAAATGGATGGACGGGTGGATGAACAGAGCACAGAGAAAGATGCGGGAGAGGATGAGTGGAGAGAGAGAGGTAACTGGGAGGCACACAAACTCAAGGGAGGCACATAAGGTCAAGCAGGCAAATAGGGAAGCGGAGCAGGGAGGGACTGAGCACAGCACACCATCTCAAACCAATCATACTCCCACTCCCACTCCCACTCCCACCCCCACTTCCACTCCCACTCCCACTCCCACCCTTACAACACTCCCCATGCCCACGCATGATAATACCCTCATCGCATGTGAACATGAATCCCAAAAAGCCCATGCCAAATTGCCTATTCAACACGCACACACAAGCCAAATCCGCCATACCCTGAACTCTGGCAGTGGTGGCTGCACTATCCCTGCAATGGCCGACACTGCTCCTCCTCCCAAGCTCCCCACACTGCCCCCCCCCACCCCCCCCATACTCCCCACACTCCCCACACTCCCCCCTCCCCTGGGCCCTATTCCCCCAGACCCCGCTCTACTACTCCCTCCTCCAGCACTTGCGCTGCTTCCCATCCCTGCGCCTGCCCCTGCTGGAGTTGTAGCTCCTTTCAGGTGCTTGGAGTCCCTCCTTTCTCCAGCCGTCGGAGCTGCCTTATTCCACGACGCTCCACCTGTCCCTCCGCCCCTGTTTCCCCTGCCCACCACCCCTGCTTTCCCTGATCCTCCTGTTCCTCCTCCTCCTCCTGCTCCTCCTCCTGCTCCCCCTCCTGCTCCTCCTGCTCCTCCCATTATTCCATATGCTCCAATCTCTGGCTCCCCCAGCAGTCCCAACTTCTCCGCAACTGTAACCCTCCCTCCTGCTCCCCCGCCCCTCCCTCCCCCTCCTTTTCCTCCCCCTCGCCCCCCTGCTGCCACTGCTTCCCCTGCCACTGCTGCCGCTCCTGCTCCTCCTGCCGCTCCTGCTCCTCCCGATCCTGCAGCTACTGTCACTCCTGTCGCGCCCGCCACTCCCGCCCCTCCTGTCCCTCCCGCCCCAACTGTGCCGCTCTCTTCAGGAACAGACACTACAGTCACACACTGGGCTGCTAGGGCCAATCCAATGGCGGAAGCCGAAACCCTCTCCTCTGTGACTATACCAGGGGGGAAGGGCAAGCACAGGCCAGGTGGCAGAAGCGGATTGGCTCCCGGGGGAAGGCCTTCTGATACTACCGAGACTGCCGGGAACGAGTGGTTACCCTGCTGCTGACTCGCCATCCCATGAGAACTACTACCCGGATCGTTATTCGGATAAAACACAGGATTCACAGGATTCGCGGTAGACCCGGGGGTATTGGGTTTATTGAACGGCTGCGCACTTGGCGGAAAGGAAGAAGCAGGTAGATGAGCAGTGGGATTATTGCGGCTGGCAGGTGTGGTCGGGGGAGGGCTGGGGCTGTGTGCATGCGTGTCTGAGCCGCTTGGAAGAAGGGTGAGAGGGGAATTAGAGGGGACGATCGACAGGGCGTTTGAGAGGGCGTTGGAGGAGGTGTTTGAAGAGGCAGAGGCACTGGTAGGGGTCTTCTGGGTGCTGTATAGAGTGTATGAGGCTTTCAGAGCGGCATTTGGCGGGCCGGTATGAGTGGGGGGGCGAGGAGCAGCAGTGGAGGAGAGTGGAGCTGAGTTGGAAGCTGAAAATGCCCCATAGCCTGCTGTTTGCCCTGCTGCTCCTTGCTCGCCAGTCCTGTGCTCTTGGCCTGATAAGACACCACCAGCAGAACCAGAGTAGGGTTTGCCGTTAAGCTGCTGCTGCTGCTGCTGAAGCTGCTGCTGCTGCTGCTGCTGCTGCTGCTGCTGCTGCTGCTGCTGCTGCTGCTGCTGCTGCTGCTGCTGCTGCTGCTGCTGCTGCTGTTGCTGCTGCTGCTGTTGCTGGTGCTGCTGCTGTTGCATCAGCTGGTGAGCAGTAACAGACGATACATTGCCACCAGCACCACCCACACCACCAGCACCAACAGTACTACCATTCACAGCACCTGTACTGGGCCCCACAAGCACACTACCACCGCCCACCCCACTCTCATTCATCCCTCTGCCCCTACCGGTCCCTAGCAGAGTCCTAGTTCCTGGTCCGAGCTGCTTCCCCTGCAATGCTACTACTGCTACACCTGACCCCTGCTGCACTGAAGCTTGTGACTTTCCAGGCGCCTCAACAGCCCCTTGTGATGCTGCTACCCCTGGGACCTGCTGTGCTGATGCTTGCGCATGAGCAGTGTGCGCTGAGGAGGAAGCGTTATGGGACGGAACTGGACCAGTGGCAGGTGCGGCGGCAGGTGCGGCGGCAGGTGCGGCGGCAGGCATGGTAGCAGGTGTGGTAGCAGGTGTGGTAGCGGGTGCGGTGGCAGGTACAGTAGGAGGGCTGGTAGAAGGATTGGTCTGCATGGGGCTTGGTGACAGAGACAGGGGAGGCGGCTGACTGGGTTGTGAGGGGTGTGGGGAGTGCGAGGGAGTCAGAGGGGCAGGGAGACTGGAGGAGTATGGAGAAGGAGGGGCGTTGGCAGGGAGGTGGGCGCGGGGCGTATGGGGAGGGGGAAGAGGAGGAGGCGGAGTGGAGTGGAGGGGTGGAGGGGGGAAGGAGAGGGTGCTCCTGCCTGCAGCCAGCATTGTTGCCACGTGTCTACGCTCTGGTGTGTGGGAGAGGAAGCACAGAACAACAGGCGGCATCCATCAGTCAATCTCTAGACAACAGTCAATAGTATAAATTAAATGTTGAATCGTTCTTTAAGTAACCTCAAAAACCACATGTCTGGCGCTCGGATGCACTCTGATACGTGGGAGAGGGATTCAATAGGGGATATGTGGGGGGTTTTGGTAAGAAGGGTGGGGAGGGCAGAGAACAAAGGGGCAATTATGGAGCCTTTATTGTGCTGCGCCCTTCCTCCATGGCCTTTCCTCACAACCAGAAGCGCCCTTTTTCCCCCAGCAAACCCCTCTCTCCGCCCCACCCTCACCTTGTACGCCGAAACACGCTCGCAGCTCCCCCACCACCTTGTTCACCCCCTCGTTACTCTGCATCACCGCGGTCAACCGCTCCTGCAGCCGCTGGTACGGCTCGCACCACTCTGCACCGCGCGTCACCCTCATCACCCGCGCCATCTCCTCGCTCAACTTCCCCATATCCTTCTTCTTCACCCCTGCACTCGTCGTCAGCATCTCCCGAAACAAGTCCCACATCGCGCTAGTGTAACCGCACAGGGGGCACACGAATTGCATGCAATCTGGCACGCGCGCACCCGTTCCCCCACCCCCTGCAAACGTCCGCTTCCCTGCAGGCGAGGGTGTCCCCTTTCCCCCGCTTCCCGGACTCCCCAGCGCGTTCACGCCCGCGCCCGCGCCTGCGCCCACCCCTGCGCCTGCGCCTGTCCGTGCCCCTGCCCCTGCGCCTGCACCTGCGGCCGCCCCTGCCCCTGCCCTTACACCTGCGATAGCGCTTGGAGGGGACGCGGGGCTCCCCCCTTCCGCTCCGCCAACGGCGGACGCGCTGGGCGCGGCTTCACTGTCCGCGCGGCTGGCGCTTCCGCTGTGTGAAGGGGGCGGAAGTGGACTGGGCGGTGCTGGACTGGGCGGGGGTGGGATGGGCGGAGTTTGGTTGGGTGGCGAGGGGTTGGGTGGAGGTGGATTCGGTGGAGATGGTTTAGGAGGTGAGTTTAGCAATCCTATAGCCCCTACAGCCTCTGCTGCATCCGGTTCTGCCTTAACCTTGGCCTTACTCCCCTCAATCACACCACTCTCCACCTTAACACGCTTCCCTCCTCCGTTACTGTCACTCCCCTTACGCGCATCCCTGTCTTGATCACTACCCGAAGTAGCACCCGCACCCGCACGTGCACCTGCATCCTTCTCCTCCTCCCTTCCCCTTTTCGCCCCCTCAACAGCTGCTGCGCCCTCACCACTAACAACGGAAGCTGCATTTCCACTAGAAGCTGCACTCTCAAGGACTGCCGCTCCTCCCGTTCCCCCCGCTCCCCCCGCTCCTCCCTCTCCCACAGAACCTCCCCCCCCACCCGCTCCTCCTGCTTCCGCGGGACCCGTGAGCGCACTTTCCGCCTCCTTTTCCGTGAGAACCCGCACCAATCCGCACTCCAACGCGCCGTCCGTGTGCACGTAACAGCCGCACTTGGGCGACGGGCACTGGAGCCACCGCCCCGTCTTAGTCTTATTCCGAAACCTGTCTATAACGAGGTCCTCGTCAAATTTCTTGCACAGCGCGCACATGCACGCTCTGCAGTACCCGTCTCCGCCTAACGGGCAGCAGCAGTGTAAGCACCGGTCTCCTAATAAGATCTCTACCAGGTCGCCAATAGTGCGCTTCGAGTTCTTCTGCAGGTATAGCGTCCTTAGGGAGTACCGAATGGCGATTAATATCTCGAGGTAATTCGCGAAGCTGTCTCTAAGAGCCTTCCTTTGCGACGCCAAGTGTACTTCTAGATCCGCCTGTAGTTTCAACACTCTATCGCATATCGGGGATACGAATCCGTTCGACCCGCCCTTCCCGGCCTTCTCCTTATTCGCGACTATCACGCACGTGAGACACCCGCGCCCGCCGTAAATCCCGCCTAAGCTGCTACTCCCGCCTCCCACCCTCCCGTTGCCCCCGCCCGCGCCGCCGCTACCATCCATGAGCGCGCGAAACTCCTCCTTCAACCGCAGCATCGTCTCGTCCTGCCCCGCGCGTTTCATCCGCTCCTTAATCGCGCGCACGTCGCCTCGAACTAGATCCTCCAGCTCAAACGGCTTTACTGGCTGGGGCGGGGGCGGAGGCGGTTTATTGGGCGGTGGTGTCGAGGCGGCCTTTGCCGCGGAAGCTCCTGCGGGCTTGGCGGACGAGGAGGAAGGCTCTGTTTTAGACGCGGCTGCTGCTGCTGCTGCTGCTGCTGCTGCTGCTCCGGGTTTAGGTGCTGCTGATCCTGTTTTAGTCGCTGCTGCTCCTGTTTTGGTCGCTGCTCCTGGTCCTGCCTTAGTCACCGCTGCTCCTGCCTTCGGCGCTGCTGCTGCTATACCCTCGGTCACTCTTGGCTTTACCTCCGTCGCAACCGACGCGTCGGCTCCCGACCTCCCACTAACAGCCACCGTTGCCGCGCCAGTCGACTGTACCTCCCCAGCTGCTTTTGCAGTTGCAGGCTTTGCGTCAGTCATCTTAGAATCACCCGCAGGCTTCCCCCCACTCGTTGGCGGGGCTGCGACCACCGCCGCTTTCCCCCCCCTGCGCGCGCGGGAGCAGGCCCAGCTGCAGGCACCGACACAGGCGCAGGCGCAGGTGCAACCTTAGCCGCACCTGCAGGCGCAGGCGCAGGCGCAGGCGGAACAGCAGCAGGGCGGGAAGATGCAGGCGGCACCGCTTCCCCTCCGCATTTCAGCACCTCATGCGCTAGCAGTTCTGACACAGTACGAGGCACGGGGGGAACCGCGGAAGCAAGCGCGGGGGTGGGGGCGGGGGCGGGGGCGGGGACGGCGGGAGAGGGGGCGGGGGAGGCCTGTCGTGGCGGAGGGGTTATCCGCACCAATGCCCCAGCTGTGGGTCGCGGCATTGAGCCTGATTGCGCGGATGAATGTGCAGCGGGGAGAGTCGGCGCAGCGCCGGCGGGTTTTGGCGCGGGCAAAGATCGACCAGCTAGAGATCCCGCAGAGGGTGCTGCGGGGGGAGCTGCGGGGGATGGCGCAGGGGGTGCTGCGGGGGATGGCGCAGGGGGTGCTGCGGGGGATGGCGCAGGGGGTGCTGCGGGGGATGGCGCAGGGGGTGCTGCGGGGGATGGCGCAGGGGGTGCTGCGGGGGCTGATGCTTGGGATAGCGCTTGGGTTGCTGCGGGGGGTGCTGCGGGGGGTGCTGCGGGAGGTGCTGCGGGGGAAGGTGTTCGGGATAGTGGGGGGGGAGCTGCGGGGGCTGTTTTAGTGGGCGCTAAAGAAGGCCGAGGCGCAGGGGGAACTACCGCTGATTGTGCAGCTCCCGACGTCGGCGCAGCAACGGGTTTCGCGGCGGTGGGCGGAAGCGCGACAGGGGGCGCCGCCGCGGGAGAGGGTGCGCGCGGTACTCCCGGGGCTGGCGCGGAGGGAGTTGCTTGCGCAACTGCGGGTGCTGCAGCTTGCAACGGTTTCCCAGGCGCAGCAGATGCGGGGGAAGGTGTTTGGGATGATGGGGGTGGTGCTGCGCGTACTGATGCTGGTGATCCATCAGTCGCTGAGCGCGCCGTTGGTGCTAGAGGAGATCGGGTGGCGCCAACTGCAGGCGCGGGCGCGGGGGGCGCGACTGCGCGTGGTGGTGCAGGGGCGGGCACTGGAGCAGCAGTTGCGGGGGATTGAGTAGAAGAGGGCAAAGGTGATTTTGCGGCTGGTGCTGGTGCTGCTGGTGCCGCTGCTTGTGGTGCCACAGCTGCTCGTGCCGAACCAGCCGCTTCAGCTGCGGTTGGTGCTACGATTGCGGGCGCTGGGGTCACAGCTGTAGGTGATCCTGTAGCACTTGAGTGTGTAACCGCTGCTGTTGACGTCACGACTGCGCGGGACGGCGCGGGGGAGACCGACGGTGCAACAGCAGGCGTTGGTGGTGATACGGTGGGAGCCGCTGCGGGTGCTGGAGGTGATGTAACAGTTGGTGCTGGAGACGAAGTAACCGCGGGTGAAGTTAACGGCCCTCCTTTGGGAGTCGCAGGGGCTGCTGATGTCGCAGCGGCTGCTGGTGTCGCAGGGGCACCTGGTGTCGCAACGGCTGCTGGTGTCGCAGGGGCTGCTGATGTCGCAGGGGGTGCTGATGTCGCAGGGGCTGCTGGTGTCGCAGCGGCTGCTGGTGTCGCAGGGGCTGCTGGTGTCGCAGCGGCTGCTCGTGTCGCAGGGGCTGCTGGTGTCGCAGAGACCACTGGTGTCGCAGGGGCTGCTGGTGTCGCAGCGGCTGTAGGTGCTGATACAGCCACCGGTGTTGGGGTGACAGGTGGCTTTGGATTTGGTGAAAGCACCTTAGGCGCGACTGATTGTGCCGCCACGGGCGGAGGCGGAGGCGCGGGGGAGGGCGCAGCCGGATCAGGCGCCGGCGTGGAGGCAGGAAGCGGTGACGAGGCTGATGCGTGTGCAGGAATCGTCGCCGCACCTGCCGCGATTTGTGCAGTCGTTTGCGGCGCGGGTAGCGCGGGAGCATCGGAGCCAACGTCAACAGCAGGAGATTTGGCTGCAGCCGAAGACCCGCCAGACCCCTTCGCGTTGGCAGCAGCGGGGGTCACCTTGGCTGATGAACCATCATCCATTGCATCGATATAAGTAACGAGACTGTTCGGTTTCCTTCGAGAAGAAGTCTACAGTAGATTAATTCTTCTGTGATAACGTCTGAATGAACGTCTGGATCTCACCCACAACGCACAGCCTTGCTAGACGATCAGGAATAACCTGCCCAAAATTATGACTAGACGGTCAGAGCTGAACTAGCACAGTAATCATCCGACTTCCAGTACTCCAACCCCTTTACCCTCTCTCTGCGGCTTGCGGCTGCACCAAGAGAATCCGCCCGAACAGGATCATCGTGATCGTTCGTCATCGGCATACTCAAATCTACGGCCCCGCTGTCTCGGCACTCACAGATGCTCCCGAGGGTGTTGGTTTGGACGGAGACACAACGAAGCTCCGAGGTTTCAACAGCTCTGGGTCCGCCGCGACACTGGCAGGCGCCAGGTCGGGCAGACCAAAGCCGAGCCTGGAAAAACCAGCCCTTGAGATTCCTTTTTCGTTGTGCTGCCTGTTGTGGGAAGCATGGTACACTTAAATGGTGTTTGAATTTCGGAATCGCAAATATTTTTAACTATGCTCTAATTTCGTGACTGAAGAAATTATTGCGCTCTTTGCTAGAATTTCGGGCAGAACTTTCTGACCCTTACTGGTAATTGGCGCACAATTGTTGCCTTGGTGGCAGGCAGGGCGGGCTTTGTGCGGTGTGTGTGGGGTGTGGGAGAGGGAGACCACGGCCCGGGTGCGGCGGCCGATCTACGATTGATGGCGGGTTGCTGGTGGGGGCATGGGGGGTTTGGAAAGAGGATGCGTAAGACGCTATATGAGCAATGCGGTTGTAAATTCAGTAGCCAGCATTACAACATGCGAGCTACATAGATATGGTTATGAGAGAATGAAAAAGCTGGCTGAAACAACACGCAACAAAAAAAGATGGGATTTTACGGATACTGGTGATAACCTATACCTTCCTTCTCATTCAGGTAAATTTATGTACTATTACTCATGTACACACCACATGTAGCATTGTCCGTACATGAACCTTCCTCTAGTTTACCATCCCATGTATATGTACCAATTACTGATTTATGTTCCACCCCCTCCAATATATGTACCATCCTCTGTACAAGTCTCTTGTTCTGCTACATATCCTCTCGTGCTCCTAACGTGTATAGGTTCTGAACCGCGAGGGTGAGGGTGAGGCTTCGACGTGCTGTTTACCCCGATGCATTTCGCGAGCCTGCTACAGTATCTTCTTCCTTGTTCTCTTGGCATCGGGCCTCGGTTATCGTTGCAACCCAGCCGTCCTCCCGTGCGACCTAGGCGTTCTCGTGCACGGGCCCGCCCAAGTGCCGGCAGCCTTCGTTATTATCGCACACGGCGTCGTTCGCGCGCTGCCATCCGCTCGCCCGCGACTTATCGCCGCTCCAACATAAGTTAGGTATCACTGTCTCGCAACTCAGCTAACCGCACTCACTTAACAGTGTTCCGTCAACCGAGTCAAGCGCGTTCAGTCAACTGCATTCAGTTAACCGCGTTCAGTTGACCTCGGCCAGTCAGCCGTATACATTTGCCTGCATTCACGTGGCAGCGTTCACTCAACCGTAACCTTCGTCTATTCCTGTTGGCGAAGAAGCTATCAGTCATTCGTCGTCTTTCACCACAGGAGAAAATTTTGCTCGTCGCTATCGCCGCTGTCGCTAAGCAGCAAAGATTGCGAGGGACCGACGAAGACCAGTTACCCTAGTTCTGGGTGTCGTGGAAACGGCGCGCCCTTGCTTGTTCTCCTGCCTGGCCGCACCGCATGTCTCTTGACGCGCGTTTCGCGACTCGGAATTGAAGGCCGTGCTCGCTTGTTCTTTCACCTTAAGGCAACACCGTACCCAGTTCGTGCGTCTGCCCTCGCCGCTTCTGTGGCGCCGCGTGCGCGCAAGGCGCCCCGCTGCTTCGCGGCAAGCGCGAGCGGAAGGTTGGGCGGGAAAGAGACGGCGGAGAGTGCGAAAAGGGGGAGATTTTACCCGTGCCACGCGTGTCGTTTAGGGTTACCCGCATTCGTACCGGCCGTTTAGGGTTGACGCAGCCTCAACAGTCCATTTAGGGTTAGCGCGTTCCTGCGACAGGATAGGATGGAGGAAGAGAGTGGGGGTGGAGGAACGCTGAGGGCGACGGGTGAGAGTAGTCGACGATCAATGTTGCAAGGAAGGGGAGGAGCGGAGGGTGCGGAGTTTAAGGAGGGTAAAGAGGGAAAGGAGGGTAATGTTGGTGCGATGGGTGAGGAGGGATGTGAGAGGGGTGGAGGGGCAGAAGGAGATGGTAAGGGCGAGGCTTTGGAAGCGAGTGAGAGTGTAGTTAAAGGAGAGGAGGCTAAGGAGGAGGTTGCGAGGGAGGTTAAGGCGGGGAAGGATGAGGGCAAGGAGGAGAGGAAGGAGGGGGGGAAGGAGGAAGGAAAGGGGGAGGGGAAGGAGGGGGGGAAGGGGGACGGGAAGAAGGAGGGGAAGGAGGAAGAGGAGGAGGAGAGGAGGACGGAGGGGAAGGAGGAGGGAAAGGAGAAGGGTAAGGAGGAGGAGAAGGAGGGAAAAGGGGAGGGGGAGAAGGAGGGGAAGAAGGAGGAGAAGGTGGAGGGAAAGGAGGAGGGTAAGGAGGAGGAGAAGGAGGAGGGGAAGGGGGAAGTGAAGGAGGAGGAGGGGAAGGAGGAGAGGGGGAAGGAGCGGAAGGAGGCGGGAAAGGCGGAGGGTAAGGAGGAGGAGAAGGAGGAGGGGAAGGGGGAAGTGAAGGAGGAGGAGGGGAAGGAGGAGAGGGGGAAGGAGCGGAAGGAGGCGGGAAAGGAGGAGGGCAAGGAGGAAGGGAAGAAGGAGACGAGGGAGGAAAATAAGGAGGAGGGAAAGGAGAAGGGGAAGGAGGAGGAGAAACAAGAGGGAAAGGATGCGGTTGGAGGAGTGGAAGAGGGCAGCGAGAGAAAGACAGATGAGAGTGTTGAGAAGGGACGTGATGAGAAGGACGGAGCAGTTAAAGAGGAAGAGAAGAAGAGGAGAGAGGTAGAGGAGAAGGAAAAAGAGGTGGAAGAAAAGGAGAAAATAGAGGAGAAGCAGAAACATGTAGAAGAGAAGGAGAAAGGGGTGGAGGAAAAGAAGAGTCACGCAGAGAAGGACGAAGCGGAAAAGGGGAAGAAGGAGGAGGAAGGCGAGAAGGGAGAGGAAGGGGAGAAGCAAAACGAGGAAGAGGGAAAGCAAAAGGAAGAGAAGCCGAAGAAGGGGAGGGAAGACGAAGGAGGGGGCGACGCAAGCTTGGAAGAGAAGACCAGTGAAGAAGGGAAGGCTAAAGGAGCAGGAAGCGCAGGAGTGAAAGATCTCGCCAGCCCAGAAAGAGCCGGAGCGGGAGCACCATCTGCCTCCGCTCCCCTTTCTCCTCTCTCTTTCTCCGCCTCTGTCTCCTCCTTTTCCACCGCTCCTGACCGTGTGTATTGAAGAGCTGAAGAAGCGAGGCAGCGATGGTATCCCGCTCCGCACTCTCGCTCTCTCTGTTGCCTCCAGGTGTTCCGAGCTCTGTGGAAAACACCTGAGAGGCTCCGCTGCTGCCAGTGAACTGCGCCGGAAGCTCCAGGGCAGAGAACATGTTTTCGAGATCGGGCAGGGACCGGATGAGGTGGTCCGATTGGTGGAGGGGGAGGCGAAGCTGCCCAAAAGAAAGAAGAAAGGGGAGGTTGCTGGTGGGGTGGTAGTCGAGAAAGGCGGGGAGGGCGGGGAGGGCGGGGAGGAGGGGAAGGGGAGTGGAGGTGAGAGAGAGGGGATGGTGGATTATGCAGAGAAGAAGGTTGGGGGCACTGATGGCAAGGAGGTTAAGAGTGGAACTTCAAAGGGTAAGGATACAGATACGGATAGGCAGCAGCAGCAGAAGCAGCAGCATCAGAAGCAGAAACAGCAGAAGAAGAAAGAGCAGGAAAGTAGGAACAGCAAGCAGGAAGAGGGAAAGGAAGGCGAGTTTGACCCACTGTTGGCTATCAGCAACTCTCCCAAAGGGGCCCGGCGAGGGGCTGCTAGAAAGAAGCCCTTAGAGGTGCTGTTGAGAGCGGGAGCTTCAGGGGGTGGGGAACAGGGTGGGGAGCACAGGGAAGGGGTGGGTTTGAGCCGAATGAAGCAGCAGAAAGGGAGAGAAGGGGGAGAGGGGCAGGGGAAGGCTGGGGAGGGTGATGGAGGGAAGCTGGCTGGGGAGGAGGTGGAAGGTGGTGTGGGGAAGGGGGAAGGTGGTGTGGGGAAGGGGGAAGGTGGTGTGGGGAAGGGGGAAGGTGGTGTGGGGAAGGGGGAAGGGGGTGTGGGGAAGTGGGAAGGAGGTGTGGGGAAGGGGGAAGGAGGTGTGGGAAAGGGGGAAGGAGGTGTGGGCATGAGAGGTGCGGGCGGTGGTGGGAAGAAGGGGTAGAGGGAGAGGAAGAGGGGGCGGCGGGGGGAGTGCGATTGCAGTGCTGCTGGAAACAGGCGAGGCTGGTGGCAGAGATGGGGAGAAGGGGGAGATGGGGAAGACAGACGAGGGGAAGACGGACGGGGGGAAGACGGACGGGGGGAAGACGGACGGGGGGAAGACGGATGAAGAGAAGACGGGCGAGGGGAAGTCGGATGGGGGAAAGTCGGAGCTGGGGAAGGAGGATGGGGGGAAGTTGGATGGGGAGAAGGCGGATGGGGGGAAGGTGGAAGGGGGAAAGACGGATGGAGGGAAGTTGGAAGGGGGAAAGGCGGATGGGCGAAAGGTGGAAGAAGGGGGAATGGCGGTTGGGGAGGAGGTGGAGTGGGAAAAGACGGATGGAGGGAAGACGGATGGGGGGAAGGTGGAAGAAGGGGGAAAGAAGGTTGGGGAGAAGGTGGAGGGGGAAAAGACGGATGGGGGGAAGACGGATGGGGGGGAGACGGATGGGGGGAAGGTGGAAGGGGGGAAGACGGATGGGGAGAAGGCGGAGGGGAAAAAGACGGATGAAGGGAAGGCGGATGGGGGATATGGGAGGAAGGGAAAGGGTGGAAAGGCGGATGGGGCGGATGAAGAGAAGAAAAATGTTGATGATGCTGCAGTTGACCTGCAGAGTGAATCTACTGATGCTGGTGGTGATGGTGGTGGTGGTGATGGTGCTGGTGGCGGTGATGGTGCTGGTGGTGGTGATGCTGCTGCTGTTGTGGTAGATAGCAGCAGTGAGGATGCAGAGGAGGTGACTGGTGGGAAGCGGAAAGGGAAGGGGGCGCAGAGGAAAGGGAGAGTGGGTGCAACGAAGGGCGGGAAGAGGGGTAGGAAAGGGGAGGAGAAGAAGAAATGGAAGAAAAAACAGGAAGAGGGGGAAGTGGAGGAGATAGAGGAGGAGGAGGAAGAGGAGGAGGAGGAAGAAGAGGAGGAAGAGGAGGAGGAGTGGCAAGCAGGAGAAGCGAGGGAGAAGGGAAGAAGGCACAAGACCCAGGGGAAGGAGCAGCAGAAGGGGCCAGGTAAAGGCAAGACTGCAGGGACGGCAGGGACGGGTGCAGAAGGGAAGGGGCCGACGGGGTTGAAAAAGGCTCCAAAGGAGACATCAAAAGAGGTGCAGGTGAAGGGAGGTGTGAAGAAGGATGCAAGAGGGGATGCAAAGGGGGGTGCGAAGGGGCATGGAAAAGGGGATGGGAAGGGGGATGGGAAAGGAGATAGAAAGGGGAATGGGAAGGGAGGTGCAAAGGCAGCAGAGGTTGCTGATCTAGTCATCAGTAGCCCTAGGAGGACCAGTGCGAGTGGCGGCGGCAGAAGGAGCAAGGCTGTTCCAGTCCGTGCTGCTGCTGCTGCTGCTGCTGCTGCTGCTGCGTCCCCCCCCGCGCCCTCGTCACCCCTCGCCTCGCCTACCGCTGCTTCTCCCGCTGCGGCCAAGAGGAGGAGGAGCGCTGCGACGGAGGAGAAGGCAGGTGTGGTGGAGACGAGGGGTACTGGTGGAGGGGCAGGGGAAGGCAGCAAGGGTGGCGGTAAGGGCGGCAGGAGCAGCAAGAGGGGCAAGGCGCAGGGACGTGGAACGGGCAGTGGTGGTAGCAGTGGCGAGGAGGACGAGGAAGGTGGCCATGTTACTCCTGCTGCTCCTGCTCCTGCTGCTCCTGCTCCTGCTGCTGCGGTGGCGGTGGCTACTGGGACTGGCAGACCCCACCGCGCTGCTGCTGAGAAGGCTGCGGGGCTGGCCTCTCCGTCTACCCCAAGCAAGGCCATTCGGGTATGATCTTGACCAAAAGTAAGGAGGAGCGTCGATTTCTTAGTGTGCTGTGGGGGCCCTGACGTCTCATCTCAACAGCTCTTTACACAGTTGCCGCCTTGCCTTGGCCTTTCACCAACAGGTAACGCTTCTCGTTGTAACAGATCAGATCAGACCTCGAAGCGAATCCTGTTGCTGCCTTCCTCCCTCTCCTCTCCTTCCCTCTGCCGTGTCTCTCCCCCTGTGTGTCCGCGCCCATCCATCCATCCATCCATCCGGGCCACCAGGGCATGAACCGCATGTGCCACCAGTACCAGCGCAAGCAACCTCCGACCCGTCTCGTTACTCTCCGTGTGCCCCATTTTTGTCTCTCCTTCCCTCCGCTTTGTCTCTCCCCCTGTCCGCACCCGCCCATCCATCCATTTATCCATTCGGGTCACCAGGGCATGAACCGCATGTGCCACCAGTGCCAGCGTAACGACAAGGAGGAGGGCGTGGTATACTGCAAGCGCGTGCCCACCCACCGCTTCTGCCTCCCCTGCATCCGCCAGTGGTGCTCCCCCTTCCCCTTCACCTCCCCATTTCACTCCCCCCTTTCCCTACCTTTTCCCACTCCCTACTCCGTTCCCCACTGCCCCAGAACCTCCCCTCACCCCCCCCTCCCCCCTTTTTTTTCCTCTTCTGCTCCATCCCAAGCTCTCGACCTGTTGCTGTCGTCCTGCCTGGTTTGCTTCGGTTCCTTCTCCCCTCCCGCCACCTCTCCCTCCATCTCCCTCTCCTCCTTGCTTCTCCACCCTCGATCTTTCTGTGCATGTATCACACTTTTCTCCCTCCCCTCCTTTTTCTCCCTCCTCACTTTGACCTCTTCCTGTCATATTTGAAGCTAGCCACTAACCCCTCCTCGTGTGTTCCTAACCGCATGCATGGATGGGGTTGTATGGGTGCATGGGTGCATGCGCGCTTGTATGGGTGCATGGGTGTTTGGGGATGGATGCATGGATGTATGCATGCGTGTACATGTGCATGCGTGTATGCATGCATGGGTACACACGTGGATGCACATGGGTACACATGAGTACACATGGGTACACGTGGGTGCACGTGGGAGCACACGTGGATGCACGTGGCATGCATGCATGGAGCAGGTACCCCATGTACACAGTGGAGGAGATAATCGCCTTCTGTCCCAAGTGCCGTGGCAACTGCAACTGCAAGACCTGCCTCCGCACCCGCATCCCTGCACCCTATGTCAGTGCCTTGCCATACCCCATGCTATTCTTTGTCTGAGTCAACTGGTAACTAAAACTGCAGGACAATCCTGCACACTAGCAACCCTGCACTGCACTCCATGACTTGTCTGCCTGCCTACCCTGCAATGGTCCATGCTGATGCTGTGCCTTTTCTAAGTCAACTGACGAAAAAACCATCAATTTTGTCAATGCTGCGCCATGCCATCGTATGCCATAACAAGCAATCGCTGATCTCCCATACCCCTCTCTCTCGTCCTCTCCCTCCCCCTTCCGCCCTGTTTCCTTCACCCTGTCCCGTCCTCTCTCCACGCTACCAGCGATCGGCAGGTGCATCGGCAGAGGAGCGAGCGGGCATGGCGTGTCGGGTGCTGCGCTATGTAACTCCCGTGCTGGCCGACCTGGTGCAGCAGCAGCAGGAGGAGATACTGCTGGAAGCTGCACTTCAGGGCAAAGACCCGCAAGGTAGGATTGAAACAGCAGCAAGGTAGGATGCGATGCAATCACATCAGGGGTTTGAAAAGTAGTTGGGGCGGAGTGGGGAAGGGAGGGGGCATGTATGTGTGGCAGCAGCAGCAGCAGCAGCAGCAGCAGCAGCAGCAGCAGCAGCAGCAGCAGGAGCAGCAGGAGCATTATGAGTGGAGGCCGGAAGCAACGGTTCAGGTCAGGGCAAGGTCATGCAAGGCGGGCTGGGGCGCGGCGACTAAGGGTGGTTGGGGGGAAGGGATGGTTGAGGGCGGGCGTGTTTCTCACTGCATTTCTTGCAGCCAAGGTGTGTTTGCCTGCCTGTGCTGTGCATGTGCACCTTTACCTGCTCGGAAGTACTGTCATGTCATGCCATGCATACATTGATCTGATGTGCACGTGTGGCCTTGTGGGTGTTTGTTGCGTTCGCGTGTTATTTATTTGTTGTGTTGTGTTGTGCAAATGTACCACATTGTGCGCGCGCGTGTGTGTGTCTGCATGCGTGTGTGTCGGTGTGTCTCCCTGTCGCAGAAGTGGATATCCAGCGAGTGAAGATCGCAGTAGACGAGCGCATCTTCTGGTCAGCACCGCACTCCCTGACCATAGCACTCCCTGAAACCATATGATTGCACTTGTTCCTTTCTTTCAGACCCCATAAACAATGCCATTCTTTCGTCTTTCGTGACTGCTCTTTTATGCCAATGGTCACTCAAAAGTCACTCCAATCTTCGCATGTCTCTTCTTGCTTCCTCTTCTGTGTCATTCTGTTTCTCCCCTCTGTGCTTTTCTGTTTCTTCACTTTTCCCAGAAGCCACTTCTTTCTCTGGTCTCCCTCCCTTTTTTTTATTCTTTTTTTTTTCTGCCCCACAAAACTTTCCTGCACCTGCCCCCAACAGCTCACACTGCCAGACGTCCATCATTGACCTTTTCCGCAGCTGCCCGGACAAGGATTGTGATTTCGACCTCTGCCTTTCCTGCTGCAGAGATTTGCGGGCAGGGAAAATACCCCCAGGAGAGGTTTTCCCTGAAGAGAGTGAGGGAGGGGATGGGGAGGAGGAGGGAGAGGAAGAAGGGAGAGGAGGGAAGGGGGGAAGAGAGGATGAGGCTGAAACCGAGGGAGGAGAGGGAGGGGGGAAAGGCAAGAAAAGAAAGGGTTCTGTGGGGTTAGGAAAGCCGGGCAAGAAAAGGAAGGCTGGCAGTGGTGGAGGGAGTGGGTCGACCAAGGGAGAGTCTGTTGCAAGTATGCTAATGAAAGAGTTGGGTTTGTCTTTTGCGGAATCACAGGAAAAAGGTGCTGCTGGTGTGGGTGATGCTGCTGTTGATGCTGATGGGGATGGTGGGGGGGATGGAAGCGGTAGGAAGGCGAATGGGGTGAGAGTTCAGTGGGTTGCTGATGCTTCTGGGGCGATTCGGTGCCCTTCTGTGCGGTGTAGAGTGGTGGATGGAGGCAGAGGGGAGGCGAAGGAGGAGAGGAAGGAGCGTGGGGAGGAGGGAGGGAAGAACGGGGAGAAGGCACGGGAGGAAGGGAAGAAGGGTAAGCAGGAGAAAGGGGATGGGAAGGAGGGAGGTCAGGTGGATGAGGATGGAGTGGCAGATGGTGTTTCGGCTGCAGATGCTATGGAAGTGGAGGGTGTGGAGGGTGAGAAGGTGGACGGGAAAATGGGTGAGAAGGCAGGTGAGGGGACGGTGGCAAAGGTGGAAGGAAAGGTGGAGGGGAAGGTGGGAGGGAAGGTGGAAGGGAAGGTGGAGGGGAAGGCGGCGGAAGGGAAGGCAGAAGAAAAGACGGAAGAGTGCAAGCAGGGAGAGCAGTGGGAGAGCAAGAATAGGCTGGTGCTATGTAGTGTGAGGGGCCGCGGGTGGTTAGAAGGGCTCCTGCAGCAATGTGAGCAGCATATGGGGGATGCTGATGGTGAACGTGGGAGGAGCAGGAGTGGAGAAGGGGATGAGAGAGAGGTGGGAAAGGGTGAGGGGGAAAAGGGAGAGGGGGAAAAGGGAGAGGGGGAAAAGGGTGAGGAGGAAAAGGGTGAGGAGGAAAAGGGAGAGGGGGAAAAGGGAGAGGGAAAAGGGAGAGGGGGAAAAGGGAGAGGAGGAAAAGGGAGAGGGAGAAAAGAAAGAGAGGGAAAAGAGAGAGGGCGAAATGGAAATGGGAGAGGGGGGAAAGGGAGACGAGAAGAAGGAAGAGGGGGAAAAGGGAGAGGGAGAAATGGAAATGGGAGAGGGTGGAAAGGGAGATGAGAAGAAGGGAGAGGGGGAAAAGGGAGAGGGGGAAAAGGGAGAGGGAGAAATGGAAATGGGAGGGGGGGAAAGGGAGAGAGAAGAAGGGAGAGGGGGAAAAGGGAGAGGGAGCGGGGGAAAAGGATGAGGAAGGCAAGGGAGGTGTGAAACAGATGGAGGAAGACGGGGAGAAAGGAGGGGAGGGGGTAAGCAGGGAGAAGGAGGTAGTAGAGATGAAGACACGTATGGATATGACAAGCAGTGCGGGGAAGGGGTGCGGGGCATGCGAGGATAAATCCTCACACATGCACCGACTCATGCTGGCGCTTGCATCTGTTTGGAGTGATTTACAGCGCAAGCGGAACGAGAGGAGGATAGCATGTGAGGAGGATGGGAATGGTAAGGAGGAAGCAGGGAAGGTGAAGGGGGAGGAGGACCAAGAGAAGCAGAAGCAGGGAGAAGGGGAGATTGATTCGGTCGAGGAGGAGAAGGGCGGCAGTAGCAGCAAGCCATCCATTGCTTCTGATGTTGGTGCTGGTGCTGCTGCTGCTGCTGCTGCTCCTGCTGCTCTCCCTGCTCCTGCTGCTCCCCCTGCTCCTGCTGCTCCTGATGTTGGTTCTGCTGCTGATGCTGCTGCTGCTGTTGGTGCTGGTGCTGGTGGTGCTGCTTCTGATACTGCTGCTCCTGATGTTGGTGCTGGTGCTGCTGCTGCTGCTCCTGCTGCTGCTTCTGTTAATGCTGTTACTCCTGCTCCTGCTGCTCGGGATGCTGGTGCTCCTGCTGATGGTGCTGCTGCGCATCCTGCTCCTGCTCCTGCTTCTTCTATTGCTGCTGCTGCTGCAGCTGCCCCTCCTCCTGCTCCCTCTGCTGCCGGTGATTCTCCTTCTGATTCCTCCTCTTCGCGTCTTTCCCACTGGCTGGACCTGTCCTTTCCCAAGGCCCTCTCTCTCTTCAAACACTTCAAAACCGCTCTCAACCGCGAGTGCCACGCCAACAGCCTCCTCTGGGCCTCCTGCCGCCCGGGCAGCTCCGACAATTTCCTCTTCTGCCCGACCCTCCCTTGGCCGAGAACCGAAGCAGTGGCAGGAGAAGGTGGAGGGGAGAGGAAGAAGGACCAGGGAGATGCGAAAACAGCAGAGGGAAGTGAGGAAGCTGGAAAAGAGGGGAAGAAGGAGGAGGAGAAGGAGCGAGATGAGGCAAAGATGGTGGCGCATTTTCAGAAGCACTGGGAACGCGGAGAGCCGGTGGTGGTGCGGCAGGTGCTGGACCTAAGGCATGGGCTGAGCTGGGAGCCTCTGGTTATGTGGAGGGCGTTCAGGGAGACGACTCCTGGCGCGCAGATGAGTGAGAAGACCAGCGTTGTCGCCATTGACTGCCTTGACTGGCTCGAGGTGAGGCGCAGGCAGGGCTGAGTCAGCGCGATGATTGACTGGCTTGACTGGGGCTTGACTGGGCCTAAACTGGGGCTTGACTGGGGCTTGACTGGGGCTTGACTGCCTTGACTGGCTCGAAGTTAGTCTTTTCAAAAAGTCCTTGCTCCCTCCTTCCTTCCGCTCCTCCATCCTTCCACCCCTCCCTCGTCCCCCCTCCCCTCAGGTGAAGATCAACACTCGCCAGTTCTTCGAGGGCTACTGGTCGGGCCGCATGCATTCCTCCTGCTGGCCCGAGCTGCTGAAGCTGAAAGACTGGCCGCCCTCCGCCTACTTTCACCAGCGCCTGCCCCGCCACGGCTCCGAGTTCATCAACGCCCTGCCCTTCCACGCGTACCTGCACCCCGAGGAGGGCCATGTGAATGTGGCGGCGACGGCAGCGGCGCCTAAGGGGAGTTTGAGGCCGGATCTGGGGCCCAAGACGTATATCGCGTATGGCATGAGGGGCGAGCTGGGCGTGGGGGACTCGGTGACCAAGCTGCACTGCGATATGTCCGATGCGGTGAGTGTGGGTGTGTGTGGGTGGGTGACTGTCGATACGCGCTACATGTGAATGTGGGCGCGGGGGACTCGGTGACCAAGCTGCACTGCGATATGTCTGATGCGGTGAGTGTGGGTGGGGGTGGGTGTGGGTGGCCGCATAATGACGCACTGCCAGGAAGTGCCTCTGAAGCCGTTCCAAGAGCAAGAGTGTTCTGACTGTTTTCCTTTTCCTCCCCTGCTTTCCCCCTTCACCCCGCCTACTTCTGTGTGGCCAGGTGAACGTGATGACGCACTGCCAGGAGGTGCCGCTGAAGCCCTTTCAAGAGAAGCTCGTGCGACGGCTGCGAGAGGAGGTGGAGAGGACTAGGGCGAAGGGAGGAGAGAAGGGGAGGGAGAGGAGCGAGGTAGGGAAGGAGGAGGAGAAGAAGGGGAAGGGGAAGGATGAGAAGGAGGAGAAGGAGGAGGAGAAGGGGAAGGAGACGGAGGAGAAAGAGGAGAAGGAGAAGGAGAAGGAAAAGGAAAAGGGGAAGGAGAAGGAGAAGGAGGAGAAGGAAGAGGAGAAGGAAGAGGAGAGGGAGAAGGAAAAGGAAAAGGAGAAGGAGAAAGGAGGTGCGGAGAGCGAGGGGGGAGATGACAGGAAGTGGGGAAGGGAGATGAATCTAGGTGACGCGTTGTGCCTTCTGCATTCCGCTTTCCCTCAGCACCCATCTCCATCTGCTGCTGCTCCTGCTCTGCATGCCACGCCATCCAAAGCTATGGCAGCTATAGAAGGTGATGCGAAGAAGCCATCTGCTGCTGCTGCTGCTGCTGCTGCTGCTGCTCCTACTACTGCTGCTACGACTGACCCTCATAAAAAGAAGTTGCAGAAGAAGGAAGTGAAGGAGGAGGAGGCTGCTAAAGCGGATGAAGCGGAAGGGGAAGAAGAGGAGGAGGTGGAGGAGGATGAGGAGGAGAGGGAAGGGGCATGGTTCAACGAGCAGGGAGGAGCGCTGTGGGACATATTCCGCAGGGAGGACGTAGGGCTGCTGAGGCAGTACATTCGAGAGCACAAGCATGAATTCACTCACCTCCACAACAAGCCTCTGGCCTCTGTAAGCTACGCGTACCTTCAGAGTCCAATCGCTGATGCACCTTGGAGTCGACTCAAAAGTCACCTCGTTACAGCGGTACATTCGAGAGCACAGGCATGAGTTTACCCACCTACACATCACAACAAGCCTCTGGCATCGGTACGCTGAACACCACACCTGAGTTCTTGCAAATTGCTTGACATTTGGGTCGTGAGCTTGCTGCATCTCAAAGCAATAAGGGACAATAAGCTCACGGCACGGGAGCTTGCTGCATTTCAAAGCACGTCTCTTGGTCGGCACGGGTGAGCTTTTCCTCCCTTTCCCTCTTTCACCCTCGCCCTCCCTCTCACTCCCCCTCGTCCTCTGCATTTCTCCCTTGTCCTCCTCTGCAGCTAGAACATGAGGTTCACGACCAGACTGTGTATCTCTCGAACCATCACAAGCGCCAGCTGAAAGAGCAATACGGTGAGCTGCTTCATGCACGCCTCCTAGAACAGAGTCGAGCAGTTTTGAGACGCCTCAAGCCCAAAACAGAGTTGAATTGTTTTGAGACTTCTCCATCCTTCGCTCTGGCTTTTTAGAAGAAGATTCCGTTTTCTTCTTCTTCTTCTTTTCTCCTTCTTCTACTTCTTCTTTTCTGCTGTACAAATATCGTCCGTCCTTCCAACGTATTCACGCGTTACCTGTCATCTCTGTTCTCCCAGGAGTGCAAGCATGGACGTTCCAGCAGCAGCGAGGAGATGCAGTGCTCGTGCCGGCAGGCTACTGTGTTTTGAGTCGACTAAAACACGTCCATGCTCACCCTGTCATCTCTGCTCCCGCAGGAGTGCAAGCATGGACGTTCCAGCAGCAGCGAGGAGATGCAGTGCTCGTGCCGGCAGGCTACTGTGTTTTGAGTCGACTAAAACACGTCCATGCTCACCCTGTCATCTCTGCTCCCGCAGGAGTGCAAGCATGGACGTTCCAGCAGCAGCGAGGAGATGCAGTGCTCGTGCCTGCAGGCTACTGTGTTTTGAGTCGACTAAAACACGTCCATGCTCACCCTGTCATCTCTGCTCCCGCAGGAGTGCAAGCATGGACGTTCCAGCAGCAGCGAGGAGATGCAGTGCTCGTGCCGGCGGGCTGCCCGCATCAAGTCAGAAACCTCCAGGTAACTTCTGCCCTCCTTCGTCCCATTCTCCCCCGAAACCACATCCCACATCCTCCCGCATGCGTCTCCACATTCTCCCCTCCTCTCACGCTCGTACCTCTCCTCGCCTCACCCCCCTCTCCTCCCCCCTCCTCCTCTGCATCCCACAGTCATGCACAAATCTGGTCGTGAACATGTGTCCCCGGCCCTTGTACCCTTTTCCCTCACCTTTTCCTCCTCGCCGTTCTCCTCCCCCCTCCTGTGCTTCCCCAGTCGTGCAGTGGACTTTGTGTCGCCTGAGAGTGTGTCGAAAACATCTTTCCTCCCCCCCCTCCCTCCCCCCCTTCCCCCCCCCCCCTTCATATTCCACCTCTCCGTCCTCCCCCACCAGTCGTGCATGAAGGTGGCAGTGGACTTTGTGTCGCCTGAGAGTGTGTCAGAGTGCGTTGCTCTCACAAAGGAGTTCCGCCTGTTGCCCTCCGACCACCGCGCCAAAGAGGACAAGCTCGGGGTGAGTGCAGCGGTGAAGGGGGGTCGGGGGAGGGGGGGAGGGGGAGGGGGGAGGGGGGAGGGAGGAGGGGGGACGGGGGAGGGGGGACGGGGGAGGGGGGACGGGGGAGGGGGGAGGAGGGAGGGGTGAGGTGCATACATAACATGGTGATCAGTACAACGTGTGAGTAGACAACTCTTGAGTCCTGAAGTGCCTCACACATTGTCTTTGCACTCCCTGTGCTTTCCTGTGCGCCCGTCCATCCATCCATCCACCCATCTCCACCAGGTATATAACATGGTGATCAATGCAGCACAAAGGGCGCTTGCTTCCCTGCAGCCTGACTCCCAGCCCACCGCGTCTGCTGCACCCAACACCCGCAAGAGGAAGAAGCCGTGAAGGGCACTCGCTGGCCACCCAGGTTCCATGTACTAACTCAATACCCCATTATGGGGTTGTTGTGCTGTGGATGTTTGGCTTGGTTTTGTAGAAAATCTAAGTTCCTTGTACGGCCTGCTAACAGGCTGTGGTTCTCAAGGAGCATGTGTTATTTCCTTCTCCCTCCTGTCTTTTTTGCGGATTTACATGGATTGTTGTTGTGCTACTGTTTTGATGAATTTCTGTAGTTGCAGTTGCCAAGATGGATTGATGTGTGCTCATTTACTAGCTCAAGCAATAATGATTTCTTATGGACTGACGTCTCTCTTGTCAACGCCGGTATTCAATCTGACTACATGCCCTAAATCTTATTTTATATTGTTTAGAGTGTGGCAGTAGTCTGCGCCAATTCCAGTCTGCTCCCATCAGGTCTTGCTCCCACTTCCCCTCCCTTCTCATGGTTCCCATTGAATTCTTCCCTTCTTCAGCACTTGGTAGGGTGTTTTTCATTGGGGTCGGGAGGCACTGAACTGAAACAAGCTTGCCCTATCCCCCAGTCTGTGTTTGGAAGCTCGCTGCAGGACAAGCTGTGGGGAGGGGACATTCCAGCTGCGCAATAATAATCAACTCAAAAATAAACCAGGTGCACACAGTCTGTCTGACGTCATAATCAAGATTCTCTCCTAGTACCTGTCATCATCCCTTCTAAACAGACCTCTCACAAAGCTAAACAGCACACCAGCAATAATGGAGAAGATGAAGAAATCAAAGAAGAAACCCAACCCACCACCCCCAACTCCTACGGCGACAGTGGGGCCCGGAGTGACCACAGTAAAGGGAGACCAGCCCCACCCACCGAAAAACGGTGGAGGAGCGAAGAACCCTCCTCCATAGATAGGCGGCGCCACAGTCACGGGAGGAGCAACGTATATGTTGGTGCTGCAAGGGGAAGGGGTTGGAAGGGGATGAAGCGAGAGAATTAGCGCATGCCTGAAAGCTTGACTGAACAGGAAGACCACGGGAAAAGACTTCTTTAAGAGAAAAGCAGCAAGCCTGACGGGAAGTGGGACGGGAGCCTGTCGACCATGTGCCATTCAATACCCAAAGGGGATGTATCCCTGGGTTATGAAGTTCCTGACCCGTCCCCTTTGTCTCTCTTGTCTCTGCCGGACCCTTTTCCCACCCCTCTGGTGCTCGACGCAGTTGAGTTGTGCGAGAGCACTGACCAAAATATCGTATTCGCTAGCCAGGACCACTCACCGTATTCTCCCATGCTTACTACTTTTTCTTTCTTTTGAACGGCTAAGAAAATGTCTCGACAATAACTCACTTGCTTCTAATCTGTGTCCGCTGACGAGGCGGAGGCGGCGCGGCGCGAGATCTTTGGAACGACTGACCACCCACGCGTCCGCCGCTTTGCGCCGCGTCCGCAACGAGAGCTGGCGACATGACGAGCGCGCCAGCCGCGAGGAGGATGGCGCAATGCTGAGCCGCCACGGCGAAGAGCGAACGAGGAGAGTCGGAGGCAGCGACGACATCGGGAGTCTCCGCAACAACCAAGCTGGTGAAGTAAGTAGGAAGAAGCGACAGAAAGGAAAAACAGGAGCGGGTGATCACCTTGCGGGATGCTCGTGCAAAGAACGGCACGGAGAGACAGACACACGTTAAACAGGACCCTTCGGCTGGTTATGTTTCGCTTGACGTCCCCACTGACACTTTTCGGTGTCTCGCACCCTAGACGAAAGACCGTACCTGGTGGGCTTGACAGTCTCGCAAACTTCCACCTCCCTTGCTGCGGAGCGGTCCGCTTCCGCTCTAATGGAAGCGCGACGCGGTAAGGCGGCAGTCTTGGCTACAAATCTCTTCCGCTGGACTCGCGGAAGGAAAGCCGACGCGCCTAGATTCACGGGGGCCATGAGCAAGAGAGCCATGACGAAGCTTGGCCTACGACTGGATAGTGAAGGGGCGAAGTTTGGGGTCTTGAATCCAGAACTCGTGTGGCAGAAGCGGACGAAGCAACTCCAAGAAAGAACGCCTCGTTCTTCACTAACGGTACGAGGCTAATGGTATCTGCTTGCTTGGGCTGCTGTGCTCGAGGGGGTGGAATGGGATGGAGGCTTAGATGTGATATTTGGTATCACCCTGGTGAGTGAGGCCTGACGAGCTCGAGATAGGACGGAACGGGACGGGACGGGACGGAACGGGGGGACCAAAGGGAATGACGTTTTGGCGGGAGTGGAATGTGGATCATGTAAGGGCAGAAAAAGGGTGACGTCACGAGGGTGTTCCACCAGGAATTGCTGATATTCTTGTGCGTTTCAGAAGGTTTCTACGCGGTAATAAACGTTGAATAGAATGTACCGCTTATGCTTGCCAATAGAAGCGTGGCACGTGGTTAGGGAATCGAACACGTGGGACCCCCCAAAGGAAGGCGTCGTTGTCGAAGGCATCAGTTGCCTGGGACGGAACCCTCCCAAGAAATTCAGGAGCCGTGGAGTGCTGTCAGCATGACGTGGCGCGTGGAGTGAAAGGGCTGGGAGTGAGCAGGGCAGCGTGTCTGGTGACGAGGCCGTCTCACATTTCGAGTCTCATTGGTGCACTGGCTCGCGCACTCTAGATAACTCTGACACAGGCGATCGACGGTAATTATGGAGCCACGTCCGCAAAGCTCCTTCACATATTCATATCTGTCATTCCCCGAATGCCGAATTCCGCGAAAATCTGCACGAAACTGGTAACGTTATGTTGAGTTACGAACAACACAAAATCCCGTTTCCCTACACACTGTGAATTTCTTCACAAACATTTTGAATGCCACCTGCAAAACACTTCGGAACAGTTGCAGCCGCATGCCTGGTTCCTTACTCATAGACGGCACTGGAACGTGACACGTGTCCTCGACACCTAAGTTGCTCGTGGCTTACCTTCAAAATGGCGTGTTCCGCGCTTCGAGCTCTCAACGAACTTGCGCTCATCTCATTCGCACAAAATCCTCATTTCATGCCATTACATCCCTTTCGAATCCCGAGGATTATGCCACTACGCTCAGCAGCAACGCCGTTGACCAGCCGTACCCTGCCGCAGCAGTTGCCCTGTCCCTCCTTCCAGTCGCTGCTGACAGCATCAAGGTTCAACTCTTCGTCACGGATCATTCTGTTCAGTTTCGCTCCAAACGCTTCAGTCCTTTCGTAGCGCCGCCATGTCGGGAGCATCTCTAGCCGCAGACGTGATCACGTCCGAGCCGTATTGGAGGGGACGGCCCGTGAGCGTGCCGCCAGTGGGAACAGCTTACGACGATGAGAGTCCGCGCAGCCGTCGCAGCAGCGGCGGAGGCAGCGCCCGCCGACGGCGCTCCCCTGTGGGGTCGGGCAGCTGGGAGGCTCCGCTTCACTCCATGAGCCCCAAGTCCCAGAAGCACACGCAACAGTCGCCGCCGCGCGACCAGCTGAAGCAGGGAGCACAGCATGAAGGGTCTGGTTACCACTATGGACAGGGCTCACAGGAGCATGGTGGGGGGTTGAGCATGAATTCAGTGGCAGCAACCTCGTTCATGGGGTCATTGAGCTTTGTACAGGTGGGCGGTGTAGCTTGGTTTTGACGTTTAATTGTTACACGTACATTTCCTAACAAATTGTGCTGTTTTATCCTAATGCAGGTTCAAATGATGGCGTTTATTGTGGTCTTCACCAGCAGCGGTCTCGTGCCTCTAGAGGAGATCTTCTTCGTCCTCTTTCTAACGCTCTACTCATCCATTCTCGCAACATGGGCCTTCCCCCCAGTTTCCCGCTCAGCCCCCCCAAAGGTCTTCAGTGGAAGTAGGCTGTTCAAAGTGCACGTGACCGCTGGGGCAGTGATTGGGATGTTCCTGCCACTTTCCTACGTCCTAGGAGGTAGTATTCAACGGTGCATTCAGTAATTGCCCAGTTTGACCAGCAGGCCGATTGTTCATTAGAGCCAGCAGCTGATGGTGTCCTGTATTGCGACCGCAGGGTTCGCCAAGAATGACCATATGGCAGTGGAGTGCGTGACCCCTCACCTCTTCCTGCTCTCCTGCCAAGTGCTCACAGAGAATATCATTGTTGATCTTACATATGTCTCTCTTCCAGTGCGTGCCCTCATCCCTATTATGTGAGTATAAGGAAACCCTAACCTCCTTTGTTATAGTTGTATTGTCGCCTGCCACTGGTTTGATGTGAGCTGCTTTGTGATGGCAGGTACAACTGGCATCGCCTTTCTCTGCTGGCGGAGTGGAATCGCCGCCTCCTTCAGGTGGCAGCAGCAGCCACATCAGCCGCTGTTTCTGAATCTGCTGACGGCGTGAGCAGTGGAGCAAGGATTCCTTCTGTTGGTGATCTATACCATGGAGCTGGCCCAGCTGTTGCGAGCAGTGGTGTGGTTATCAGGAGGGCATTAATTGGTGGGGGGTATTGGCAGATGTTTGGAAGGTACTTGGCCGTTGCCAATCTTGTATACTGGAGCCTGAACTTGTTCGGGTTTTTGCTCCCAGTGTTTCTGCCCCGTGCCTTCAAGCGGCATTTTGAGATGCAAGCTGCAGCAGCAACTGCTGCGCCACCAGCAGGACCATCTTCGAAAGAGAAAAAGGCACATTGAGGGTTGCGGCTCTGTAACTTTGTCCTCTTATTGTGCTTGTAAGCACGAAATGTGCTGAAGTGCATTGTCATATGGATGTGCTGTATTGATTGATGTCCTGTAAAAAAATGATTTGGCTGTCCAAGAATACGTGGTCGAAGTGTTTGTGGGATAACGCTTTGGTTTCCTAAGTCACCCTTCGTGAAGCTCGTTCACCTCGCTGGGGCCGATGAAGGGGTGGAGAAAGTCCTAGCGATTCGGCGGCAACGCTCGCTGGAACGTTGTCAGGGCAGGTGTTTGTCCTCTGAGCAGGAACAAATACGAATCGCTCCCGCGCTCCGCCATCGCGACACGGTCCCCTCTGCATTTCCCCACCAGCACCACCACCAGCCGCACCGCACATGGCGCAAACTTTTTGTCGGTCACCCAGCTCTTCTGCAAAACTCAATCTACAGACCCAACCCCCACTCCCTCCTCCATCCCTCCCTTAGGGCGCGTGTCTTTTGGTTTTTACATGCAAATCTCGAATTTTTTGTTGAACTGTAGTCATATGAACCTAGCTCGAGCTAGGCTCGAGTTTTCACCAACTGCAAACCGAGCCGCGGTTCCACCCCTCCCGAAAATCACGCGACAAACAAAAGTTCAACTATCGAAGTTGAACTTTTGCAGCCCAGCCGAGCCGCGACCTACGCTTGTAGGTTACCCGGTTTGGGCTCTTGACATCGCGCCACCGGGACTCGCGCTGACGAGCACCCTCGTGCGCACGATGCTAGCTGCGAGCGTCGCAGACTTCGCATCGTCGCTGTCAGTGATGAGGTGGACACACGCTCGCACATTCGTGCCAACCTGTTTGTTGATGAGGGTTCAACTTGGGGGCTCAACATTTTCCGATGCCGGAAGTGTACGTGGACACACGACGTCCTGGCGAAAGTTTTGGCGGAATTAACGAATAGGGTAACCAGCAAAAGTTCAACCAAAAATCCGAACTTCTACACCAAAAGACACGCGCCCTTACAACCGTCGGATATGGAACATGACTCCCCTCCCCAGCAAAGCACTGCTGCCCTGCTAAAAGAAGAGAACAGCACCTCATCTCCTCCCTTGCCTTCCACGCGCTTTGATTTCTTCCCCCCATCAACCCGTCTACTTTCTCGCATTCTTTGCTCGCTGTTGGATGGATGTGTGTCTCCGTTGTCCCAACACCGCACATCCCACTGAATTCAGTTCAGCCTGATGGTTTTGCTCAAGCCATAACCAGGAGCCCGAGCTCGGTAATCCTTACTCCTCGCTAGCCTTATCGTGTATTTGCGAAGTAGGGAGCTCCTTCTCCCGCGAGTTGGAAACCGTCAGCCTGTCAGCCAGAACTCTGTAGTCGACTTGCTCCTCTCGATTCTTACAATGTCAATCTTGCCATTCCCGTGAAACTACTGCTTAGTACTTCAACCTCGCTTCCATTTCGTCAACTTATCACGAATCCAGGTGTCTTTGTCCCCTACTTTTCTTTTAACGTAACATTCGTTATACAACGCTCTGGATTTGGTCCATGCTTTCTACGTTAGCACCAGCCAACCCGCTCAGTCGGCGCTGCTAACACCGCTAGCACTTTGTACACTATGACACCCACATCTCGCGTTAACTAGAGTCAAGGCACCTGACTAGCGTTAACAGCGCATTCTCGCGCTCCCACACATTCTCTTCCGACTCTCCTCGCACTTCCGTCGTGGCATGGCCAACCACGGTTCGAAATGCGTGCTGCTACCGCAGCTCAGAATCCGCGCTATTAGCCTCCTCGTTTTCGCCGCTCTTCTCATCTCGCCTCTGCTTCAACAAATCGCAGCTGAAAAAGCATCCCAGGCTGGCCCAGGCTCGGATGTATCTCCCAAGGCAGACGACACTACGTTGTCGGAACAGAACGCGACGGCGAGAGAGGCTGGGACGAGCTTAGGCTCCGACCAGAAAGGCGGTGGTGTTGACAATAACGGGACAGACGCCGGGATTAACGTCGGGACAGACGCCGGGACTGGCGCCGGGACTGGCGCCGGGACTGGCGCCGGGACCGACGGCGGGACTGACGGCGGTACTGACGGCAAGCCGCAAGGCGACGGGACGAGCGGTGCGGGAGATGGGGGTGGTGGTGTTGGCAATGAAGCCGGTGATGGCAGTAATTCCGGTGACGGTAGTAACGGCAGTGGCGGTAGCGATGCGGCAGGTAACGGAGTCAATTCAGGAACCTCGCTGGACGACACGGGCGGACTGAGCACGGATGGACTGACTTCCCCCGACGACTCCTCGTCGTCACTGCTTTCCTCCTCCTCATCCGTACCCACCTCCTCCCCATCCAATTCCTCTTCCGCTTCCTCCGCCTCCGCTTCCGCTTCCGCCTCCGCCTCCGCCTCCGCGTCCCTCGAGCGCAAGTACAGCGACGCCATCGCCTCCTCGTACATCGTCTATCTCCGCGCCCTGCCGGCCGTTCTCAATTACAACGGCGGGATTGCCGGCTACCCGGCTACTTCACCCTCTGCCACCCCCTCCACCCCGTCCTCCTCGTCCTTGTCGCCGTCACCGTCGTCATCGCAAATTGACACGTCGGTTTTTGACATGACGTCTTTAAAGCCGTCCAGCCTCCTCGAGTCGCCTAACAGCGACACGGGCAACGCTGCCACTGTCGCCAGCGCTAGCAGCAGCAGCAGCAGCAGCAGCAGCAAGAGCAAATCGAAGCTACGGGGGGGGGCCGCGGTGCGGCGCGTGAGGCAGCGCCTGCGCAGTCGACTGCGCGCCGATGTGCGGCTCGGCACCGTCAAGGCCTTCGGGGACCTCCTCACGAGGCTGCACCGTGACGTGGCAGAATCCGTCCAGATCCCGCTCTCCCGCATTTTCCGGAGCTACACGTACACGATGAACGCGTTCGGAGCGCGGTTGACGCCGAAGCAGGTGCACAAGCTGCGGCGGCACGCGGCGGTCGCGATGGTGCGACCGGATAGGCTGGTGCAGCAGCGGACGGTGCACGTGCCGACGTTTCTGGAGCTGCCCGCGACGCTCTGGGGCAGCAATGGTGGGCAGAAGAAGGCGGGCGAGGGGATGATAATCGGCGTGGTGGACTCGGGGATATGGCCGGAGCACCCTTCGTTCGACGATGCGGTACGTACCGGACCGTGTGAGTTGCATTGAACGAGGATGTAGTGTTGTAAGGTCCGAGGATTTAGCAATTTTGTTTTTTTTCGGATTTCGTGCTCATTTTCTTCCTGTTCTCCCGTTCCCCCGCTCTCCCGCCCCCCCGCTCCTCCGCTTCTCTGTCGCACCCCCCAGGGCTACGGACCCATCCCGGCGCGGTGGTCGGGTCTGTGCGTGAACACGAGCGACTTCAACGGCGCGTGCAACCGCAAGGTGATCGGCGCGCGCACGTACAGCGCGGGGCTCAAGACGGCGGACGTGCCCATCGATTTCTCCGCGGACTACGCGTCGCCGCGCGACAACAACGGCCATGGCTCCTGGTGCTCCGGGTACGGCGGCGAAGGCTCTCTGGTTATGGCTGGTGCTCTCTGTTGCTGTCGCTCTGCCGCCGCTCCTGCGCCCACGATACCTCTCGCATCCCCACGACTCGCGTCGCATTGTCACTCCATCCCGTCTCTTTCCTGCTATTTCCGCCCGTCTTCCCCTGCTCCTCCCATTTTCCCTGTTCCCGCCCTCTCCCCGCCCCCCCTTTCCCCCGTGCAGCGCCGCAGCGGGCAACGCGGGAATCCAGGTGCGCGTGGGCGGAACCTCGTACGGGGCCGCGTCGGGGATCGCGCCGCGCGCGCGCATCGCGATGTACAAGGCGATGTGGAAGCTGGTGGGGTACGAGGGCGCCTCGGGCGCCATGAGCGACGTGTACGCAGCCGTCGATCAGGCCGTATCGGACGGCGTGGATGTGGTCTCCATCTCCGTGGGCGGCGGGCTGGGGAGCTACTTTGATGACGTCACGTTCGTGACGGCGGCCAAGGTGAGGCGCGGCGAGGTTAGGGAGGGGAGAACTAAGGGCTTGGCGCAACGAACCCAAAGCGCGCAGGACTACTCTGACTTGCTCGTATCGCTTCTGAGCATTCTCCTCTCGAAAATGATTGCAGTGATACATAGACCGCCATGGTTAACAATCCGGTCAGCCGCCGCACTCTCCTCACCCCAAAAAACTGCCGCCATTCCGTACACCCCCCCCTCTCCGCGCATCGTTGTTCTCCGCAACCCCCCCTCCTCCCCAGGCGGGTGTGTTCGCGGCGCTAGCGGCGGGCAACCAGGGCATGCCGCCGCTGTCGCCGTCCGTGTTCGCGACCATCGACAACTACTCGCCCTTCTACCTCACAGTCGGCGCCAGGTACGTACTGGACTCAATCCTTCGTGCTCTCCTCTCCACTTCCTCCTCCTTCCCCGGCCTTGCTTGCCCGCATCGACCGTCTGTTCTGCTCTTCCCCCCCTGTGACCCCCATTCCCCCTGTAATCTCCCCCCTGCTCCTTCATTCGCTCATCCTCTTCCTGTTGCCACATGCTCCCCCCTCTCCCCCTCTCTCCCTTCCCCCTCTCCCCCTGTTTCTCCCTCAGCGGCACGGACCGGCGGTACATGGCAACGCTGACGCTGGGGAACGGGGTGCAGCTGCAGGGGCTCAGCTGGGGCGGCAACAACAAGCAGATGAGCATCGTTGACGGCTCCTCCGCTGTCAAGCCCTTCGCCAGCACCACCAAGGTAGGAGAGTGGGAAGAGGGGAGAAATTGTTTCCGTCAGCGCCTATGTGCTGGCCCTGCCATGGTGTGTTCTTATTCATATTGTTTCCGTGTGTCTCCCCGGCCTCTCCCTCGCTCTCGCTCTCGCTCTCGCTCTCGCCCCCGCCCCCTTGCCTGCAGGCGCGCCTGTGCTACTCTACATCACTCACGCCCTCCAAGGTGGCGGGGAAGATCCTGGTGTGCGCGCGGGGGGAGAACACGCTGTCATGCCCCTCCCATGCCATGTTCCCCCCTCTCTCTCCTCTCTTCTCCAGGCGCGGCTGTGCTACTCTACATCACTCACGACCTCCAAGGTGGCGGGCAAGATCCTGGTGTGCGCGCGGGGGGAGAACACGCTGTCATGCCCCTCCCATGCCATGTTCCCCCCTCTCTCTCCTCTCTCCAGGCGCGGCTGTGCTACTCTACATCACTCACGCCCTCCAAGGTGGCGGGCAAGATCCTGGTGTGCGCGCGGGGGAGAAAAAACGTTCTCATGCCCCTCCCATGCCATGCTCCGCTCCCCTCTTCCCCCGCCTTTCCCAGGCGCGGCTGTGCTACTCCACGTCCCTCACAGCCTCCAAGGTGGCGGGCAAGATCCTGGTGTGTGCGCGGGGGGAGAACACGCTGGGGGACAAGCTGCAGGCGGCCACGGCGGCGGGCGCAGCAGCGCTGGTGATTGCCAACGTGGCGGGCGGGGTGAACAACACGGTGTTCCTGCGCGCCGCTATTCCCGTGATTCATCTGAATGCGACCGCATCGGAGGCGCTGCAGCGATACATCTCCACGGGCAGGTGTGCAGCGTGCATGAAGGGGTGAGAGTATTGCATTGTGGTTAGCGAGAGCATGGTCCTCACGTCATGACCCGCCCTGTTCCGTCCTGTTGTACTCCTTTCCCCCTTTTTCCCCCTCTTACCATTGCTCGTTCCAGCCTACACATCCCTCTCCTGCGTTCTCACCACAACGCTCCTCCTGCCCACTTCCCCCTGCCTCTCCCTCACCCCGCCTCTCCTGCATTCTTTTCCCTTTACAGGACGACAGCCCGACTGTCTGCACCATACGGAGTGGACAATTTCCTCGCCCCAATCATTGCCGACTTCTCCTCCAGAGGACCCGTCACCAACCCTGCGCTGCCTCCCAGCCCTGGGATCGCCACAAACGACATCTTAAAGCCCGATGTGGTGGGCCCGGGAGTTAATCTCTGGGGCCCGTGGCGCGCGCGCAGTTCCCGTCGTCCGATCCGAATAATTTTGGATTGCTGTCTGGGACGTCCATGGCTACGCCGCAGATGGCTGGGATCGCCCTGCTGATGCTGCAGAAACACCCTGACTGGACACCTGCTCAGGTGATTTCAGCAATGATGTCGACAGCGACGCTGAGGACGAACCAGGGAGGGCCGATACCATCAGGAGAGACAGGGAGCGCTGCCACGCCGTGGGACATGGGAGCTGGGCATATCAATCCGAGAAAGGTGCTGGATCCGGGGTTGACTTACAATGCAGGGATCCGAGACTTTGCAAATTTCTCTGGCCGGGCAGGATGCGGGGAAAGCGGCAGGGCTGTTTTCGAGTCTCGGGAATCTGAGCCCGATTCCTGCGTACAACCTCAACAGAGCGTCGATTTCGGTATCGCGGTTGAAAAAGACGGTTACAGTGGTGAGGACGGTGACGAATGTGGGGAATTCCGCGTCGACATATCAAGCAGCAGTGGTGCCACCTAGTACTGCCTCTGTGTCCGTATGGCCCACTGAGTTCAGTATACCACAAGGGGGGTCGGTGACATATAAGGTGACGATTACTCCGAAGAAGTTCACCAACAGCTTTTCGTTTGGGAGCATAACTTGGAAGGACAAGCAGGGGCATTCTGTGCGGTCGGTGATTGCTGTTCAAACCATCTCGTGAGCAGCTGTCTTTTGGCTGCTACTTTTTGTTATCTTATTGCCAGCAGCAATGGTGGTTTTGCTTATTGTCATGCTAGTCTAACTGATCCAATGTCACTAACTCATGTTCCACAACACCCATGTTTTGCTGGGTATGGCTTGTGTGGTGTCCATAAGCTCATTCATTTGTACCTAGAGGCTTGAGATTCGTAACCAATCGTATTGAAATGTGAAGGCTTGTAGCGGTTATATCCAGGTGTGTTTTACCCACAGCACCTGCGTCGCGGGACATATCCAGTGGCCACGTCAGTACACGTACCCACATTGGAGCTTCTCTGTCATCCTCAGTTTTCCCGCCAATACTTCATCAAGATGCCGAATCTGTCGGACACGAAGCAAACATCTGGGAAGGGTTACCACAAGCGGACGAAACCCCGCAAAGAACCAGAGCAAGAACTTGTCTTCGCTCGCCGGCTGCCACCGCCTCTTGGTCGGTAACCAACCACGTGCGGGCAAGAAACTGGTTGAGAAAGCTGCCCAAACCTTTCAAACGTCCAGCAAATACAGGCTGGCACCTCAGCCAAGCCTAGAAAACTGCCTGACCAAACCGACTGGGGAGGTTCGGTCAGAGGAGGTAGCGCTGTTGCTGTTTGGGCTTGGATTTCAGCTGAGGTGCCCCGTTGCTCCCGTTTGAATTCTGTGCAACCTTGGGATCTCCAATTTGGATGGATTTCAGATCCTTGTTCCGCGGGTGCAACGGAGAGCTACTCTTCTACATTTCATCAATTTCAGTAATCTTCCGTGGCGGGAACGATGACCGCGAGGCGTTTCGCTCGCTATCTTTCTTCCCGTCGCTCGATATAGAATATTAATTTACTTTACTTGTTACTGCCATGTCGCATGTCCTGCAATCTTGAGGCCACGCATTAGTGTATAGCTTAATCACGTCCCGTCCAGCATCAAATACCGGTTTCGTACGGCTCCTCCTGCGGTATCGTCCCTGACGCCGCTGTATCAACCACCCACTATTTGTCCACGACCATAGCGGCCTGCCAGCCACGCCGCAATGTTCGCGAGGCTTCTCGGAGCGGCCGCCGCCTCGGTCGGTGGCGCGGCGGTAATCCCTGGCGCCGCAATGTTCGCGAGGCTTCTCGGAGGCGGCCGCCGCCTCGGTCGGTGGCGCGGCGGTAATCCCTGGCGCCTCCGGTCCCGAGGTCAATGAGGTATGCCCTGATGCGTTGGCGAGGTTCAATGAGGTATGCCCTGATGCGTTGACGAGGTTCAATGAGGTATGCCCTAATGCGTTGACTGTTTGCCTCAACGAATTCGACATCCAAATGGCTGATGATAAAGACATGGAGTTCCGAGGACTCTTGTGATAGTTCTTGTTACGAAACTCGCTACAATAGGTTTTCGCTTGGTTCAGAATCGGTATTACTCGGTCCCTCCATCCGTCCCTGACTACTCGCCTCCCCACCCTTCCATCCCCTCTCGACCATCACTGTATCGCGCGTCCCTCCCTCCCCTACCCCGTCTCGCTCCTCTCTTCCTCCCTCTCGCAAGGCTGCCGCCATGACCGTGCCGGCCGGCTCTTTAAAGCCGTCGCAGCTGGAGCCGCGCGTGGCCGTGCATCACGGCGTGCCGTGCTCGACGACGCACCTCGCCTTCGAGCCGCTGCAGCGACTGCTCGCCATGGCCACGCGGTACGGCTGCATGCGCTAGGTGCGTTAGGAGGCTCGCATGGAAAGGTGAACGAACACGTGATAGTTTTAGTCGCTTCCAGTATCGAACGCTCGCCATGGCACGCGGTACGTGAAAGGAATGGAAAGGAAGGAAAGGTGCGTTCGGTGGTTCGCATGGAAAGGTGAACGAGCGCAGGGGGCAGAGGCAGCGGTCAGGAGGAGGGGGAGGTTAGAGAGAAGAGGGAAAGAGTTTCGGACCAGGGGGGTGGAGGGGAGTCTGGAGAGGGTAGGATGGGAAGTGGAATCGGGGAGAGCAGAGCGGGGGGAAGGACACTGATTGGGCCAGCGGGGGGGGCTGGAAGCAAGGAAATAAATCACAATTGGAGAAGCGGGTGGTGTAATGCTCGCCATTGCTCACAATGGCTTCCTACCACTTGCCACTGCTGTTGTCATAGCTTTCCGGTGCTTCTCAGTGCTTGCCACTGACGGCTACAGCCCCCCTCCTTAGCACACTTGCGTCCACCCTACCCCTTTTTTTTCCTCTCCCTTTTCCCCCCTATCGGTTCTTCCACCTACCCATTTCTCCCCCTTCCCCTTTTTCCCCCTTCCCCCATCCGCGATTCACACTGGCCACGGGGTGCGATGCGGATGAGGGCAGGGACGGGCGGTTCAAGGTGTACGGGCGGGACGGTATAGAAGTGCTCTTCACCTCGCCCTCCCCGCCCCTGCAAGTTCCTCGAGGTGCTTGCTCTCGCGTACCCCTCTATCTCTATGCACACCGCACCCATGAACACACCCTCACCCTCACCCTCGCCCTCACCCGCAACCTCTCCCCCTCCCTCTCCCTCTCCCCCTCCCTCCCTCTCCTCTCCCCCCCCCCCCCCCTCTCCTCTCCCACTCCCTCTCCCCCTCCCCCTCCCTCTCCCTCTCCCCCTCCCTCACTCTCACCCTATCCCGCGTTTCCGCGTGCAGCAACCTGCCTCATCTCCTTCCGTTCCTCCTTGCTGTCGTTCTGCCGTCACTCGATCCCATCCATACCTGCTTCCTCCCTTTACATGCCCTTCTATCGTTTCTGACCCCGCCCACCTCCCACCTCCCGTCGCTCCACTGCCCGAATTCCCATCCCCTGCCGCCACCCCGTGTGTGTTCAACATGTGTGTGTGTTCCCCTCCCTCCGGCCATCCGTGTACAGTTCATGGTCAACCGTGGGCTGCTAGTCATGGTCAACACAGAGAACGACATAGAGGCAAGTGCATCTACATAGAAGCACCCAAACACTTTGTGTTTCGCTGCGCAGTCAACCACAACAGCCCTGGCCCTGCCTGCTGCGCTTCTGCGTCTAATGTGTAGCAGCCAACATGTGCGTCCCCTCGCCCCGCATCTCCTTCCTCCTCATCCCCCGCCCCTCTTACTCCTTCTCTGCTACATCTCCCCCCTCCCTCCACCCCCCCCCTTCTTCTGCCTTTTCCCCATTCTCCCCATTCCCCTATCCCCTCCCGCTCGTGCCCCGCTCCCACCTGCGCACCCCCTCGCCGCCCTCTCCTCCTTGTCCCGCCCCCCTCCCCGTTCTCCCCCCCCACCCTCTCCGCGCGCGCAGGTGTGGGACCTGGCGCGCAAGCAGCTGGGCGCGTCTCTCAAGTGGTCTACAAACGTCACTGCGCTCGCAGTTGCTCCCAGCTCTGATTTCATGTGCGTGCGGCGGCAGGGGGGAGGGGTGGGGGGAATGGGGAGGGAGGGGGGAGGGAGAAACGAAGGAGCGCGGGGACCAGGGGAGAGAGGTAGCAGGGGGAGAGGGGGGAAGAGGAGGGTGAGAAGAAGAGCGAGGAGGAGAGGAGGGAGAGGAGGACGGGGGGAAGGCCATGGGTTTATAGAGACATATAGGGGAAGGTTATGGGCGGTGCAGGGATGAGTTGGAAGGGAGAGGGAAAAAGTTGGTAGCGAGGAAGATACTTGTTTCACACCACAACGCCCGTGCCCACTCCTCTCCCTGCATCACCCACCCCACCCATTCACACCCTCCCCCACTTTCGTGCTCCCCTTCCACTTCCATTTCTCATCATATTCTGGCTTTTGCCACTCTCGAAACCTAGCCGATCCCGCTGCAAGTTCTTGTGATCAGATGGATTGATCATCCCATGGCAAAAGGCAAAAGAGCAAACTAGGTGAACCAATCTGCTCGATATGCTCTGACGCCCTGTATGTATGGGATTCATTGCCCTGTGTGTGCGGGATTCATTCCCCTGGGTTCAATGCAGATGCATAGGCGATGAGAAGGGGGGAATGAGTGTGCTGGAGTGTACACCCAATGGCAAGCCAAGCAGAGCGGTCAAAGGGTTCAATGCCCTGCGTGGTCAATCTTCTTCTCGTGCTTTGTTGGCCCTGTGTGGGATTCAATGCCGTTTGTGGGATGGGATTCAATGCAGATACATAGGCGACGAGGAGGGGGCGATGAATGTGCTGGAGTATACACCCAATGGCAAGCCAAGCAGAGCGGCCAAAAGCGGCAGCGACGGCCCTGCAGGCGAACTCTCTATCAAGCCGTACCGTGTGCCCATCACTGCCACTCTCGGTGAGTCTTGACGTTCGAGTTGACTCAACAGTCACCTCAAAAGCGGCAGCGACGGCCCTGCAGGTGACATCTTTGTCAAGCCGTACCATGTGCCGTGTGCCCATCACTGCCACACTCAATGAGTCATGCTGCTCAATCTTGTTTTCTGAGAGCAGTTTTTTTCTGAATGAGACGAAATTTCAACTCAACAAGAGTGACTGGTTTCACGAGTGGATGAGTTGGATGGAAGTAGGCAATTGTTCAAAACTCAGAACTTGACAACGGTACAATACCATGCAACCTCCCTCTCCCCACTTGCCTCATCCTTCCCCTCATCCATCTACTGTGTGTGATGTTGTGTGTGTGTGTGCGCATGCAGGTCCCCTCATCTCCTCGGGTGCGCTGGATGCCCCTGCCCCTCTTGTTGCGATTCTCCCTCAGCCCTCCGCGCCACACAACAGGTATGGCCTTGCCTTGCCTTATCTGCACCCCCTCTCTCCATCCACGTGCCATAATTACGCTTTCGGGCCCGAATTTGAAGCATCTCAAGAATCTCTTTCTCTCCCCCCTCCCCCATCACCTCCTCCATTCCTTCACCTCCCTATCCCTCTCACACTAACCGTGTCTCCCCAGAGTGCTACTAGCGTATTCAAATCGCCTGCTCGTGCTGTGGGACCTTCATTACCTGCAACCAGTGGCCATCAGAGGAGGCACTCGCGCCCAACGCGCAGCCTTCCTCTCCCCCCCCATCCTTCCTTCTCCTCCCTATCCCCCTCGCGCTGATTCTCCCTGCAGAGTGCTACTGGCGTATTCAAACGGCCTGCTCGTGCTGTGGGACCTGCACTACCTGCAACCAGTGGCCATCAGAGGAGGCACTCGCGCCCAACCCGCAGCCTTCCTTGACGCCTCTGCGACCTGTTTTCCAAGTCTCTCTGAAACTGTTTTTTTCCCCTTTCCCACCTCCACGGCTCCCCTTCCTTTTCCTTCAGAGTGCTGCTGGCGTATTCAAATGGCCTGCTGGTCCTGTGGGACCTGCATTACCTGCAACCAGTGGCCATCAGAGGAGGCACTCGCGCCCAACGCGCAGCCTTCCTCGATGCCTCTGCTGCCGCCGCCGCCGCCGCCGCTGCCGCTGCTGCTGCTGAAGCCGCCGCAGCAGAGGGGAAGAAAGGCAAGAAGGGCGGGAAGGGGGGAGGTGGAGCAGGGGGCGGAGGCGACGGGGGGAAGGGGGGCGGGGTGATGGATGAGAGGGAGAGGGAGCGAGCGCTAGAAGGGGAGGATGTGGAAGGGAAGGAGGTGTGCAGCGTGTGCTGGGCTTGCCAGCAGGGGGCAGTGGCAGCAGTGGGGTATACAGACGGAGATGTGGCCTTGTGGGGTTTCCCTGTACTATCCAGCAGCAGCAGCGCCAGTACCACTGGTATCACCGGCCCTGCTGCAGCAGCAGGCGCGTCTGGGACCAGCAGCGGCGGAGCGGGAGGAGGAGCGGGAGGAGCAGGGGGAGCGGGAACCAGTGGCAGTGGCGGCGGGGGCGCGGGAGAGCCTATACCAGCCGCGTTGCTAGCAGATACGCGGGCAGAGGTTCTAGGGAGGCCGTTGAGGAAGGTGTTTGTGGCGAGGGGCAAGGCGGAGAGGTTGCCTGTGACGATCCTGAGGTGGTGCTGTGACAGTGACGCGTGGGGCAAGAAGGCCAGCAAGGGCGGCTATGCGGGTGGTGGGCGGCTGTATGTGTTTGGAGGAGATGTGCTGGGCGCGCCTGAGACTGTCTATGTGAGCTGGGGGGAGGGGTGTGAGGGATGTGGAGTTGTGCTCATAGGGAAGGGAAAGGTTTGTCAAATCTGGTTTGTCATCGGGAAGGGATGTGAGGGATGTGGAGCTGTTTCTCTGCGAGCAGCTCTTGCTTGTTGCCCTTCACAGCGCTCCAACCCTGTCTTGCCTTGCACCATGCATCCAGACTCAACAGGCCAGCGGCCCTGTAACAAACTCTCGCCCTCTGTGTCCCCCCTCCGACAGGTCGTGGCGCTGGGCTCCCTCCCCTCGGGCCTACCAGAGCTATCAGGCACAAAACTCCCGTGGCTCGACCCAGTAGCAGACATTCTCGTGGCACCAGACATGCCCGCCAAGCCCCGCCCCAAAAGCATTTTGTTTCTGCGTCCTCCCTCTCTCAGGTCGTAGCCTTGGGTTCTTTCCCCTCGGGCCTACCCGAGCTATCAGGCACAAAACTCCCGTGGTTCGGCCCAGTAGCAGACATCCTCATAGCACCAGACGTGCCTGCCAAGCCCCGCCCCAAAAGCATTTTGTTTCTGCGTCCTCCCTCTCTCAGGTCGTAGCCTTGGGCTCTCTCCCCTCGGGCCTACCAGAGCTATCAGGCACAAAGCTCCCCTGGTTCGGTCCCGTAGCAGACATCCTCATAGCACCAGACGTGCCTGCCAAGCCCCGCCCCAAGGAGGCTGGCAAGAAGCCGGGAGCAGCGCTGATGGTGCTCACTATCCCGGGTCAAGTGCATCTGTATGACGAGTACGGAATCGAGCTGTTCTTTTCTGGCATTTCGGCTCCTCCCGCTGCTCCTGCTGTGGCTGGAGCAGGAGCGTTGGCTTCAGCAGCAGCAGCTGCGGTTGCGGATGGTGGGGGTGGAGGTGGTGGTGCAGGGGGAGGGGGAGGAGGAGGGGGAGCAGCAGGGTTTCCGTCGTCAGGGAGTGTGGGGGCGGTGCGTCTACCAGAGCCGATGCTGTTTGAGTGCCCAACTCGGTCGCCACAGCAGCCATCATGTCCATTGCTGAGCCCCACTCCATTGCTGCTCAAGTGCTGCTGCGGGTGCGCGTTTTTCTTTTTCCCTTTCCTCCTTGTGCCTCTCTTTTTATGCCCCCCTTCCTTCCTCTGCTTCATACCTCCTCTTTCCTCACCTCGTCTTCGCCTCTTGCCCTATCTTGCTGCTCCGTCTTGCCTCCTCATTCCTCCTCGTCCCACTCCTCTCATCGCAGTTGCTTTCAACCTCTCGAGCTCATCTTGCTCCCACTCTCCCTCCCCCTCTGCATCACCTACTCCCCCATTCAGCTGCCCCGCACAGCAGGCTCGCGCTGTCCAGCGCACCTCTCGCACGGCACGGAGTGGCCGGTGTCCGGGGGCACCATGGCGGAGTCAACGGAGCTCATAGCGGACCTGGGCCTCTGCCTCTTTGTGTCGGGCCACCACAACGGCCTCGTGCATATCTCCGATGTCTCCACGCCCCTCCTTGCGCCCCTCGTCTCTGCCATACCTATTGGCTTCCCGGTGCGTGCCTGCGTGACTGTAAGTCGACGCATAAGTCACCTGGGCCTCTGCCTCCTTGTGTCGGGCCACCACAACGGCCTCGTGCATTCTGATGTCTCCACGCCTCACCTTGCGCCCCTCGTCTCAGCCTTACCCAATGGCTTCCCGGTGCATGTGTGTTTGAGTTGCTGGTACGGGCCTTCTTGTCTTCTTGCTATCCGGTCCTATTTCCTCCCCATTTTCCCGGCATTCTGGCTCCTTTCCGTCCCCCCAATGCCCCCCTCTCCCCCGCGCCCTCCACGCGTCCTCCAATGTCCCCTCCCTCCTTGCCCTTCCTCCATGTACCCCTCCCCCACATGAATACAGGTGGAGCCCTACGAGCCAGTGACAGCACGGCGACGGGCTGGTGCAGCTGTTTGTCACTGCTCTCCTCTCCCCAAGTGCCTCCCTCTCTCTCCCCCCACCCGCTCCCATGCCCTCTCCCCTCCCTCTGCCCCGCACCCTCCCATGCCCTCTCTCCCGTGCCCTATGCCCCCACCCTCTCTCATGGGCTGCTGGCTCGACACTGTGCTGCTGTCACCCTGCTACGTGTGCCCTCCCCCACTGTGCTCTCTCCCCCCCCCCAACCCCCACCCCCAACCCCCCTCTCTCCTGCACACAGATGGAGCCCTATGAGCCGGTGACAGCACTCGACTTCTGTCCGGCGTCAGGGCTGCTAGCAGTGGGGCACGGCGACGTGCTGGTGCAGCTGTTTGTGCTGAGCGTCGCTCCCAGCCCCACTGTGCCCTCTCCCCCATCCCCTCCCCCCGGTGAACACAGATGGAGCCCTACGAGCCGGTGACAGCGCTGGACTTCTGCCCTGCATCAGGGCTTCTAGCAGTGGGGCACGGCGATGGGCTGGTGCAGCTGTTTGTGCTCAGCGCTGCACCCAGCCGCGTGTGGGTGTGGACGGTGCGCGAGGCCACGGAGGTGGACGCGCCTCTCAAGGCCGCGGAGGATGGCACTGCTATAGATGTTCAGGACGGATTCGTCTACAAGAAAGGTGCGTTGGGGGGAAGGGGTGGGGGAAGCAGGGGGGTTGTGCACTAGAAAGGTGGGTCGGTGCGAGAGGCCACGGAGGTGGACGCGCCGCTCAAGGCTGCTGAGGATGGCACTGCTATTGACGTGCAGGATAAATTCGCCTACAAGAATGGTGCGCTGGGAGGGAGGGGGGGAGGGGGTTGTGTATTAGAAAGGTGGTTTTGAGGGGGGTGAGGAGCGGGGGAGGAAGGGGTGCGTGCATTGGAAAGGTGGGCTGAGCAGTTCAGGGATTAGGGTGGTTGAGGGCTTAGGGTGGTTGGTTGGGTGGGTGCAGTTTCCAGGTTTGTTGTGGGTGCACTTCGCCACACCTATCCTTACTTCTTCTTCTCCCTCTTTCCCTCCTTTTCCATCCCTCTCTCCTCTTGCTCACCCTACCAGCGGCGGCGCAGGAGGCAGCGCTGGGCTTCCAGTGTGTGGCCTAACGCACCGCAAGCTTGCGGTGCGAAGGTTCGTCAGAGCGAGCAAGCTTGCGATGGAACTAACGTTCGCAGTTCCGCATCCATGCCAGTGCCATCATCCCTCTCCTTTGCTTCCTCTTCCCTCTCTATCTCTCCTTGCCCTTCCCGTCCCACCCCTTCCCTTTCCATCCATCCCTTCCCCAGCGGCGGCGCAGGAGGCAGCGCCGGGGTTCCAGTGTGTGGCGCAGTTCCGCATCCATGCCAGCGCCATCCGTGCCATCGCCCTCGCCACCTCCATTGCTCGCCTTGCTGTCGGCGACGACCGAGCAGGCGTGAGTTCTCTCTCTCTTGCCTTCAATTCCTGGCCTACCCTCCCTTACCGTATGCATTCTCCAGAACTTCATGCTATGCCCATAGAACTCCCCTGATTAGTCTTTAAACCAGCATCCTCACTCCACTCCCACCCTCTCCCCCTTCCCCTCGCAGGTCTCTCTCATCGACCTCACCACCTTCAAGCTCGTCTTCCAGTACGTCATGCCTCGCCCCTGGAACGCCCCACCTCTCTCCATCTCCTCCATCTCCTTCGCGCACCTCCCCTCCGCCTTTGCTGCTGCCAGCGCCATGAGCCTCCTCACTCCCGGAACCTCCCGATCCACTGCCCCTAGCATTCCCGGTCTCGGTGCTAACGACAGCAGCACCGGCAGCACCACGCCTGCTTCTTACTCCACCTCCACCCCCGGCCGTAGCGTTGACTCTACCACCTTTCCCGGGCTGCTCTCTCCTGTTTCAACCCCCTCGGCGTCGTCGTCTGCAGGGGGGGTGGGGCGGGCGGGGGAGGGGGCGAGTGGGGCCCGGGAGGGGGAGGCGGGGGCGGGCACGGGGTGTTTGTGGGGGCGTCGGACTCGTCGTTTGTGGTGCTGGACGCGGCTACGGGACAGCTGCTGCTAAGAGGCCCGGTGAAGCTCAAGGATGCGTCGCCTGCTGTCACCATGCTGCTGCTGGGTGAGTGTGACGACATGGGGAAGGTGAGGGAGGGGGGGAGGAGGGGTTCGGAATTTAAGATGTCTCAAAACTCCGAGATGTGTCGTCTTCTGTGGCCGTGCTGCTGCTGGGTGGGTGAAGGAATGGGAAAGGTGAAGGGAAGGTGGGAGAAGGGGTGCAGGAAGGTTGAGAGGTTACTGGGCTTGGTGTTTTCGCTTTAGAGAATTGTCAAGCCTGTTTTCTCCTCGTGTGGATGTCTGCACTTGCCTGATCCATCTCTAACCCAATGGTCAACTCATGATGCCTGCCCCTCAACTCATGATGCCTGCCTCACACTTGAACGCTCTCGACGCATGCGTGCTGTTCAATGGTCAGACGCGGATGGATCTCCCCTGCCCCGCCTCGCTGCTCCCGTGCGCCTGGACCACGTTCGATCCTCCCGCTCCTCCCGCAAGCGACCACTGCACGTGGTCCAGCAAGAGCAGCAGCACAAGGAGGGAGAGGAGGCGGAGGCGGGAGAGGTGGAGGAGGGGGAGGGGCGGGAGGAGGGGGCAAAGGTGCAGACCCCAATTGAAACCACCGCCGTTGCTGTGTCCCCTTCTGCAACTCCCCGCAGTTCAAGGCCTGATGGATTGGGAGCAGATGGGGTGACGGGAGAAGCTGGTAGAGCGGAGGGTGAGGAGGAGAGCGGCGAGGCAAGAGGAGGGGGGAGCAGGGCAGAGGGAGGGGAAGCAGATGGTAATGGTGATGGTGATGGACCTAATGGAAGTGACATTGTTTCTGATGGCGCACCTGACAGCAGCAGTGCGACGAGCCAACCACCTGAAAAACAACCTGAGAACGCACCTGGTGATGAAGACTCGAGCCAGCAGGATAGGGCCTCGTCGGTACCAACCACCCCATCCTCTGACCTCCCTGCTACGTCCCAAGGCACTGAAGATCTTTCTGCTTCTGCTGCTGCTACAGATACCCCTCATGACTCTGCCTCCTCTCCCACCACTTCAAACCCCCAGTCAGAAGCAGACGGGGCAGACGGAGCAGCAGCAGCACCACCAACACCAGCAGCAGCAGCAGCGCCACCGAATCTGCTTCCTCTGCCCCCTGCTAAGGTTGCTGCTGCTGCAGCTGCAGCGGCAGCAGCTGCTAAAGCTGCTCTGCCCGCACCTCCTGGCCGGCATAAGTGGCCGGGCGCTGTTGGGAGCCCTAGGGTTGGCAAGGGAAGTGACTTGGCAGACAAGGAAAGCACTACCCCTGCCGCTGCTGCTGGTGGCGTGGCAGCGGCAGAGGGAGCAGCAGGGGGAGCGGCAGCGGCGGGGGCAGGAGCAGGGAAGTCGGGGATCGGGTGGGGACTCAAGAACCGTATTGGCATCCGAATCAACGCCAAGGGTAGCTTGAGTTTTAGTGTTCACACACAGCCGGCAGGCGTCAAAGCAGGCGCAGGGAAGGCAGGTGCTCACGGGGTGGGTGATGGAGGAGGCTTTGATGGGGTGGCTGCTGGTGCAGGTGCGAGTGGATTGAAGTCGCCTGCTGTTTCACAGAGCTTTGCCGGCCCTGGTAGTGCCAGCGGTGCTGCCGCTGCTGCTGCTGCAGCGGCTGCTGTCCACGCAGTGGACTCCAAGCCAACTCCCACTGCCTCTGCCACTGCTGCTGCTGCTGCTGCTGGTGGTGGTGCTGCTGGTCGTGGCAATACAGAGCTACATCTAGACACACCGGCAGCAGTAGGAGCAGAAGGAGAAGAAGAGGCAGTAGCAGCAGAGGAGGAGGAGGAGTTTGACCCATACGAGTCACTGGAGGCACTGAGCATACCCACTGTGGCTCCTGAAGTGCATTACGTGCTGCTCGCTACGCGCATGTGCCTTGCTCTCTGCGCTGCTGCCACCCTGCCACAGGTACGTGGGATAAATTCGAGCGAATTGAGGAGAGGCTGGGAACGGGGCACATGAGAGGGCGTCGAGAGGGTAGTGAGAGGATATGGGAGGAAATGGCTTGGGAAGGTGGGAAATGACTCGAGAGCAAGAGGCGAGGATCCTTTATTTGTGTCTTCTTCTATGCTTCCCACCCCGTCCTCTCGCTCACCACTCCCCCATCCGTCCGTTTCTTGGGGGTCTTGTCTTTCTGAGTCTGTTGAGGTTAGGATGAAAAGTGTCTGAGGAAGCACAAGAGTGTGATCAAGTAAAGAAACGCCACCCTCCCTCACCACTCCCCCATCCCGTCTTCTCCTGCTTCATTGCTCCTCCACCCCCCCTTTTTCTCTGCCCCCTCTGCTTCCAGGGCTTGCCAGTGAGTCTGCTGAAGAAGGTGCGGGTGTTTGAGGAATCGGAGGAGGGCGACAGGGAGGCCAATCGAGTGTTCAGACATGTGTAAACTAACCCCCTTTCTCTTCCCCTCCCGCCCACTCTCCCTCATGGCAGGGCTTGCCGGTGAGTCTGCTGAAGAAGGTGCGGGTGTTTGAGGAAGCAGAGGAGGGAGACAGGGAGGCCAGGTGGATGGGGTCGTTTGGAGTCACGCCCTTCTTTGCGCCCGGCCTCATGCTCTTATCCGCCAAAGGCTGTGTGGAAGTCAGGTCGGCCTTGCTTCCCTGACTTTTCTTCCGTTGAGGTGCTTAAAAAAAGATGCCCTTTTTTGTGCCCGGTCTCTTGCTCATATCCGGCAAAGCCTGCGTGGCAGTCAGGTTGGTCTCTCTTTCTTTTCTTCCGTTGAGGCCATACAAAAAGTCTTCGTTCTTAGCGCCCGGTCTCTTGCTAATCTTCGGTAGGGCTGTATGGAAGTCAGGTCGACTGTTAGTTCCTTTTCTCTTTAGACCCTTGCTCCTCTCCCCTTCCTCCCTGCCCTTCCTTCTTCCCTTTCCGCCCTTCGCCTCTTCTTCCCTTCGTCCATTTCCTCTCCTTCTCCCCTTGCTCTTTCTACTTCCTCTCCACTTCATCCCCTCTCCCCTCCTCGCCCCTCCCTCCCAACCCACACAGAACGCTGCCTGATCTGGCCCCTGTGGAGTCCGGAGGAATGCTCTCAGAGTACCTGGGCTGGTCCTTCCAGCCGTCGACTGTTAAGGCGTCGCAAAAACCATCCCCTCTCTCCCCTCCCCGCCCCTCCCTCCCAACCCACACAGAACGCTGCCTGATCTGGCCCCTGTGGAGTCTGGAGGAATGCTCTCAGAGTACCTAGGGTGGTCCTTCAACCCCTCGCAGCTCATGCCCACCACCACCGCCATCTCTCTCGACGCACGCATTGCCCTTGTGAGAGAGACTCCTAGCCTCTTCTTTGATCTTTTGTGTGTGTGTGTGTGTGTGTGTGTGTGTGTGTGTGTGTGTGTGTGCGTGCGTGCGTGCGTGCGCGTGCGTGCGTGCGTGCGTGCGTGCGTGCGTGCGTGCGTGCGTGTGTGTGTGTGTGTGTGTGTGTGTGTGTGTGTGTGTGAATTGGACTCACCTCTGATTTTTCTCTGTAACCTTATGAATCCGACTGCGCGTGCGTGCGTGTGAATATAGATGCAAAGTATGTGCATCATTCCATGCGAATCTGCTCTCACCCTACGAATCACCCACCCATGTACAGCTGGAGGGGGAAAAAGAAGCGGTGTGCATGTCCATCTTGAAAATTTCCGAAAGTGGTTCAAATATAGCCGTCTCGAATCTCCTAAGCTTCTGCCCTCTCTGTACGAACTCACTCCCCCACCCGTGTGCAGCTGGAGGGGGAGACGGAGATGGTGCGCATGTCTCTCTATGCTTACGAGAACGCTCTTGGGTGAGCCTACTCCTCCTGCTCCTGCTGTACCTCCTGCTCTTCCTCGTCATCCTCCTCCTCCTCGTCCTCCAGTATTTATTTCCTTGCGCCTGCTCACTCCCCTTTCCCTTCCATGCCTCCACTAGCCTCCTTTTTTCCACCCCTTACCCCCACTGACTCCTTTCCCCTCTTCCCCCATCTTCTCCCCATTCATCCCCGACCCTGTCCGCACTTGTTCTGTCCCCCCGTCTCGCCCATCCTACCCCCTCTTCTCTTCTCTTTTCTTCAATTACAGCCTGCCAGGGTCACTCCCGCGCCTGCACGTGCCCACCATCGCATCCCCAGTCTCACAGCACCACCCATCAGCAGCAGGAGCAGCAGCGGCAGCAGCTGGGGCGGAGAAAGGGGCGCCACTCACAGCCAACATTGCCAAAGCCAAGCTCAAGGCACGTGCTCTCTGCCTGCTTGTCATGCCCGCCCGCGCTGTGCTCTCACATTTCAGCTGCGCTTGTTGCTGCTGCTGTTGCTGTTGCTGCTGCTGCTTTTTGTTTGGCTGATGCAACTGACCCAGGAGGAGCAGCGTCTGCTGCTGTCGCCCTCCACCACCAGCACTGCCTATTCTCTTGCTCGTCACCCACCTCGTGCCCGCCTGCCTCCCTGCCTCCCTCACTCACTCACTCTCTCCCTCCCTCATTCACTCTCTCCCTCCCTCCCTCCTTCCCTCCCACACAGGGGTTCCTGGGCAACATGAAGGCGATGGGCAAGGCGCTGCTGCAGCTACCAGCAGCGCCCACCATCCACACATCGTCCGAGCTGCCAGCGCTCTTTGCCTCCACGCCCTTCCCGCCCTCCGATGCCCAAGACCTGCTCTTCTCCAAGCCTCACGCGGACGAGCCTCCGGCTCCCTGTGCGTTTCCACCACCCTCACTCACTCGCCTCAACTACCTCTCTTTTCTCCTTTTCTCTTTTGCTCAACTGCTCTGTCTGCTTCATTTTGTCACGCCAAGTACACACCTCCTGCTATAAGCACTCGCAAATGAGATTCGCCTCTCTTCAGCCTCTCCTCACGCTTGACTTCTCCCTTCTCTTGCCCCTCTCCTTCCCTTCGCTATCATCCCCTCCCCTCTCCCCTCCACCCCTCTCCTCCCCTCCCTCTCCCGCCCTTGCTTGTCCTCTACCCCCAACAGCACCCCACACGCCTCTGACAACCTCCACAGGACTACCTGCTCTAGTCATCGAGCCAACAACCCCTGGGTCCGCGCCCACTCCTGGAAAATCCGCACCTGCTAGCCCCGCACCTGCTGCCGACACTGGCATATTCAGCCTCTTTGGATTCGGCAAACCGGCGGCAGCAGGAGCAGGAGGAGGGCAGGGGGGTGCGCACCAGGCTGGGGGGTCGTGGCAGGAGAGGAAGCCGAGTGGGACGGCGGCAATGAGGGCGGAATTGATGGCGGGTGGTGCTCCGGGGAGAACGAGGACGGCGGATGAGATCAGAGCGGCTTATGGGTACCCCAAGAGGCAGCAGGGCACGGTAAGTGGTTGGTGGAAAGGCAGCGAGGAAGAGGGAGAGAGAGAGGGGGGAGAGTTAGCGGCCGTGGCGTGGGGAAGAGGAAACAGGGCGGAGTGCAAGGAGAAAATGGCGGGAGGGGAGGGGGGGAGCGGGGGAAGGGGATGTGCTGTTTGGGGTAGTTTCCATTGTGCCCCATTGGCCGTTGTTCTTGCATCAGTATCCCTCATGGTATTTTTCCTTTGTGCCGCTGCTCATACATGCTTTCACTGCATGCCTTGACTGCATGCTCCCACCCTATGCTCCCAACCACCTTGCAGGATGCGGCCTCAGCAGCTGCAGATGCCCGAGATAAGCTCATCATGCGCGGCGAGAAACTCAAGGTAAGACAAAGCCAGCCACCCACCAACTCACACTCCATACACACCTGGTTTTTGAGAATTCTCAAAACCCAATCATCATTTGTCGAGTTGCTGTGTGCCCGCCTTCCCTCTCTGACTCAGTTCATCTCTTCACGTGCGCACTGCCCATCACGTTTTGAGTTGTCTCAAACCTGCTTCATGTGCCCTGTGCCCACCGCCCATTGCTGTCTGTTTGCCCCTTCCCCTTTATGCAGCAACTGGCATCAGATGCGGAGGAACTCAACACAGGAGCTGCTGATTATGACTTTCGAGGTGCCTTAACAAACTTTCTTCATGTGCTCACCGCCCATTGCTGTCTGTTTGCCCCCTCCCCTGTGTGCAGCAACTGGCATCAGATGCAGAGGATCTCAATGCAGTGGCTGCTGATTTCGACCTTCGAGGTGCCTTAACACGCTTTCTTCATGTGCCCACCGCCCGTTGCTGTTTGTCCGCTCCCTCCCCTGTGTGCAGCAACTGGCATCAGATGCAGAGGATCTCAATGCAGTGGCTGCTGATTTCGACCTTCGAGGTGCCTTAACACGCTTTCTTCATGTGCCCACCGCCCGTTGCTGTTTGTCCCCTCCCTCCCCTGTGTGCAGCAACTGGCATCAGATGCAGAGGATCTCAATGCAGGAGCTGCTGATTTCGCCAAGCTTGCAGCTGAGATTGCCAAGAGGCAGGAGAAGAAGTGGTGGTGATAATGGTTGGGGTGTAGGTCATCTTTATACAGTGATTGTTGTGGTACATATTTACAACAGAATTTCGGTACATGTACGGTATGTACCATTGATCATACGGGTTGGGGAAATGGTTGGGTCGCCCAACTTGGGCGTTGAAGTGTCACATGGTAACAGGTAGACCACTTTGCAGTTTCATAACATGCTACAGGCTGATTGTATCGTGTTCAGTGTAGCTTGTGCTGTGAAACTTGTGCTATGTTTGTGATGGTGCGTGCGTGCACTCTGAAACATTTCAAAATGATCGCTTCTTCTGCCTAATTCGATTTATAGAATATTTGCTACCAAGATTTATTTTCACTTGGCCATAGCTCAACTGGTAAGAACTAAATTTTAATCAAAATAAAGCCACATGTATCCACTGCTTTTGCGCCAGGTGATTTTGCGCCACATACGAATGCCAAATCAGTAAGTCAGATTGAAATGGAGCAGGGATGAGTGCCATGCGCGATGCCTGGAACAGCAACAGCGAGGCAGGCAGGCAGGCAGTCTTTTAAGCTGAATTGAAATCCCCAAGAATAAAGCCTGCCTCAGCCTCAATTCCACCATGCCACCATTTAGCACATAAACAAAGAAAAGGCAGAGCAAATGCTAGGCTTCCGTATGAGAGTGCATGGTCTCTCTCAGGCATGGCTAGGGAGGGCTGGGAAGGGTGGGGAGCCGGAATTCAGAGAGAAAAGGTAGTGGACATTGCCGGGAAGGATGGATTATCGAGGCAGAATACTATATGCTCGAGGTGGGTTGAAACGAGGGGAATGGAGACGGAGTAAGGGAGGAAGGAACGGAGGGAGGGGAGGGGGCAATGCGTGTGTGGAGGGGGGCGTGGAAGGAGAGTGTTTGACTGAAATTGGGTGGGGAAGGGGCAGCAGCAGTTTGTGGCTCTGGTGGTGGAGGGGAGGCGAGAGGCGGTGCTGTGCGCAGGGATGGGCGGACAAAGAAAGACTCGCAATAATGGCTTCAAAGTCTCTTCTCAAGAGCAGCATTTGCAGCAGCACTAGAAGTAGCACCCACGACGATGAAAAGGCTTCCGAGGCACGTCCAGGTCCCATGCGAGTAATGAGAGTCATGGGAAGAGAAGGGGCTTGCCGCAGGTGGAGCAGGGTTGGGGTGGCACCGCGACACCAGGCATCTACTTTTGAGGCGCCTCAAGGAGTCATGGCCTATGCCTTTCCATGAGAGATTTGAGACGTCTCAAAACTTGATAGGGCTCTTCGTGAGAGTCATGGGAAGAAAAGGAGTGGCTCCCCGCGGGTGGTGCAGGGCTGGGGCGGCGATGGGAGGTTGAAGAGGCGCGAGAGGATGAGGCGCAAGGCGCGGTGCACGTTCACTCTGTGCGGCACGGAGCACAGCACGAGCGGGGCCCGCATAGCCCTTGCACAGAGCGTTGCCTGAGAAAATGGAGGAGGGGGCATGACAGACGGGTAGGAGGAGGGAACGTGTTTTGAGTGCACTAAAAAAATGAGGCGCAAGGCGCGGTGCACGTTCACTCTGTGCGGCACGGAGCACAGCACGAGCGGGGCCCGCATAGCCCTTGCACAGAGCGTTGCCTGAGAAAATGGAGGAGGGGGGCATGACAGACGGGTAGGAGGAGGGAACGTGTTTTGAGTGCACTAAAAAAATGAGGCGCAAGGCGCGGTGCACGTTCACTCTGTGCGGCACGGAGCACAGCACGAGCGGGGCCCGCATAGCCCTTGCACAGAGCGTTGCCTGAGAAAATGGAGGAGGGGGGCATGACAGACGGGTAGGAGGAGGGAACGTGTTTTGAGTGCACTAAAAAAATGAGGCGCAAGGCGCGGTGCACGTTCACTCTGTGCGGCACGGAGCACAGCACGAGGGGGGCCCGCATAGCCCTCGCACAGAGCGTTGCCTGAGAGGATTGGAGGAGGGGGGGAGGAGGGAGGGAGGGAGGAAATGGAGAAGACGGGGAGGGAAAGGAGGGGACGGGAGACGTGTGATTGTTATAGAGGAGAAAGGGGCTGTGGATGGTGGGGAGGAATGCTGCACCCAACACACATGCACGCACGCACGCACGCACAAACACATACGCACACACACCCACACACATACGCACGTACCTGTTTGGTGACTCGGTGCTGTGCCTCTTGTGCTTGCAGCAAGAAGAGGTCGAACTTAGTTCCCACCAGCACCGGAAGTGCGCACTGCAGAGCACAGAAGGATGGGGAAGGCCAGCGCAACGAGGGAACAGTGGAACAAACAAAGAGAGAAGTATGTAGTTCTCCCTGTTTCGTGAACCCTGAAAGGAGCGCTGTGGTGGGCTCACGACGAGAACGGGATTAGCGTGACTGAAAGAAGCATGGATGTGAAGGGGGCACAGCACACAAGTGGTGGTGAGGACGAGCGGCGAAATGCACATGACAGGATTGGGGACAAGAGTCAAGACAAGCAAGAGGGTGGTGGATCTGGGATGTGTTGGTTGGTTGGTTGGTTAATTGGTTGGTAAGGTACCTGGTTGTGGGCCCGAGCTTCTAGGTACCATGACTGAATGCTGCGATTTGGATGGAAGAGAAAGAAGGGGAGGGAAGGTGAAGAGAAAGGGGCAGGGAGAAGAGACGGGTTCGCTGAAGTGGGGTAACGAGGAATTTGGGCCGGTGAATATTATGGAGGGATTTGAAAGAAACGTGTGCTGCGTGAGTTACATACGAATAGTGCACATGATAAAAGCATGTCTTTAAATACGTAATTAGCTATATCGAGGCGCGCAACTGGTTCAAGTGAGACAATCCTTTAGGCGCCTCATAAGTGAGACACTTATTGAGGTGCCTGAAGAAATGCATGTGGGCTTTTCTAGGCGACTCAAAAGTAGCATGCAATGCTTTCACTCCATCGGGGCAAGCATGTGCCTGCAATGCACCCCAACGTCCACCCACCCCCCTCCTGTGCACCCTCCCTCCCATCCCTGTTTCAACACAAAGACAATGAGTTTCTCTCTCCCCGTACTGGTCCGAAAGGCACCTCCTGGCAGCAAGAAACGGGCAGGCAGGGAGAGAGGCACAGGCAGGCAGAGAGGCAGGCAGAGAGGCACAGGCAGGCAGAGAGGCAGGCAGAGAGGCACAGGCAGGCAGAGAGGCAGGCAGAGAGGCACAGGCAGGCAGAGAGGCACAGGCAGGCAGAGAGGCACAGGCAGAGGGGGCGGAAAGCAGAGCAGCAGGCAGGAAGGCAGCAACGTAACGTACTTGCGGAGGGTGGAGGGGCGCGTGAGGTCGAAGAAGAGCAGCAGCGCTGCCGCATCGTTGCACACAAACGGCAGCAGCGACGCAAACTGGCGCCGGCCTGGCGTGGCGTGTGCACAGGGTGGGGGGGAGGAGGAGAAGCGGGGGAGGGGAGGAGCAGCATTAGGGGAACGGCACTAGGTGAGACTTGAGAGTTCTCAGAAACGAACTGGCAACAGCCTGGCGTGTGCGCGGAGGATAATAGGGGGAGGGGCAGCAGCATGAGAGGCAAGGCACCGACACAGCATGGCACGGCATCAAGGGATTCGAGGAAGTGGGCGTGAGCTGAGCACCCGAGAGTTCCCAGGAGGTAATGGCGATGGTGGCAGGGGTGGGGGAGGCAGGCAGGGCGATGGTGTGATGGTGACAGTCCACTCCCACTGTTGGAGCATACGCTGCTGTCCACACCCCCGTTGGTCCGCCTCCTCCTCCCCCTCCCACTCCTCCGTTACTCGCCTGCCCTTGTCCGTTTGACAACCCATCAACTGGTACCCCCCCACTGCCGCTACCACCGCCACTACCACTGCCGCGACCGTTGACCCTGCTACCAGCGGCGCTGCTGCTGCTGTTGCGGTTGCCAGGCGCGCTGGCAACGCCATTGCCATTCCCGCTGCTGGCGCCAATATCAGTGTCGGAGTCTTCAAATAAACGCGCCTGGAAGGGTGGGGTGGACGCATGCAATGCGTGTGGCATGTTCATGCGACATGGGGGCCGTCGATGCGACATGCCATGCCTACATGCCATGGGCACATGCCAAGCGCACATGCCATACGCACATGCCATACCCACATGCCCATGCGCACAAGCCAAGCGAACAAGCACGCACAGCCCGCGACGCACCATGAAGCTCGACTTGCCGCAATCCGGGTCGCCAACGAGGGCAAGCTTCACCCACACAGTGTCGTCCGAATCAGGCCCCGCTACCGACCGCACCCAGCTCATATCGCCCTCCCCGCCTTCCCCCTCCCCGTCCGCGCCATCCATATAATCCGCCCCCATTCCCCCTCCCCGCGCGTCCCCGTCATCCCCTCCCCCGCCGCCGCCGCCGCCGCCGCCGCCGCGTCCGCCTCCCCCCGTTCCCCGTGCCTCCCCTCCGCCTCCGCCGCCCATCCCCAAGTCCCCGCGGGCTATGTTATCTCTTCCCCCCTGTTGCGCGCGCCAGTCGCCGTCCGCGTAAGCGCGCGGATCCCGCTCCCCGTCGTACCCATCGTCCGCACCCTCCCATACGTCGCTGCTGCCGCTGCCTCCGCTACTGGCTAGATCATCGCATTCGCCGGACGCGCGACCGCCGCCGCCGTCGTAATAGTCGTCCCCGTCAGCAACGGCCGGTTGCTGAGCCGGCTGCCACCGCTGCTGCGGCTCGTCGTTTCTGTCCCGGGACTGTTGCTGTTGCTGCTGTTGCTGCTGCTGTAGCTGCTGCTGCTCCAGTCTACGCCAGTCGCCGTCTTCCCGGTCTCCGTATCTAGGCGCGGCGGCGCGGCCAACGCTGTTCAGACCGTTGCTGGCGAGAGATGGACGGTTGTGCACGAGGATTGGCACCTCAAGTGACTTGCGACGGTTCGCCATGACAATGCGCTACAGCCGGAGAGCCTTCTAACGGAGACTTAAGAAGCCGCGACGGCCAACGGCTCGCAAATGGGACGCTTGTTCCAAAAATTCCACCAATTTCCGCCAGATTGAGAAGAAGATAAAAGTGATGTTTGTAAGGTGTTCGCGGATAAAATAGACGCTTGAGAATTGCAAATCGACTGTCTTCCTTCCAATGTACCGAAACGCGCAGTAATAATTTCCCTGTCTCTGCTGATGCGGAAGCCACAGCTTACGGCCTACGGGGTGACGGAGCTAGGGATGGCAATGGCAGCCGCCTAGACGTCCGGATGGCCTCCTAGGATGGCGATTTCCGCTTAGATAGTCGGTAGCAGGTGCTCGGTGGAAATATAGTACCAAATGCAGGTGGCGGCGCTCGTTGCGGGGATACCGACGAGAGAAATGTGGGGTGGTGCTAAGGTATAATGTGGCCAACCCTAAAACTGTCGAGAGGACTAAATGACTGGCTGGGCAGCTGGGCTCCTTAGCTGGGTGGGAGTGGAGGGGAAGTGGAGTGGGTGGGGGGGATGCTCATTCTGGCTACAAGATCCACCAATAAATTATATTGGTCACTGAAATGAAACAATGTGTAACATTACTACCATCACCATGTCTTTCGCATGAATCGCGGAAGGAAACGCGAGCTGCGGTTTGCTCGCTTCCAGACAGTGGCATCGAATATTGGTGTGGGAAGGGGAGGGAGGAGGTTAGGCGGGGTTGAAGGGGAGATTGGGGAATACTTGGAGGTTTTGGGTGGCTAGTGTATTATGACAGCTTATCTTCCAAGTACAGCAAACTATCAAACACGATAATCTATTTGGGGAATTCTGGCATGGAGCAGCATTATTGACATTGGCTGCAATTGTTAGTATAGATTTGTTTTTGTGAATTTAAAAAACAGAATATTTTTCTTCTTGTTATAATATTGGAGACGATTGTTTTACCAAGTCAAACCAAACTACCGTAATAACCACTGGAAATCTTGGATTGAATACGGGTCTACGAGTATGATAGTGAAATTTTAAACGGAAATAATGTTAGCTTACAGTAATTCTTTTGCAGGAAAAATAACTTCCGCAACCGACTTGTTTTTCAATCAAAAGTAAGATGTAGGCAGGCTTATTTTAAAACTGAAACTTGTCGTTACTGAAACATAACATAAGTGTACTCATCGCTTTACTCACCTTCGAGAGAATGGCAATTACTGTATGGGGTCTCACATTGTCTCCCTTCCACTGCAGCATTCTCGGGCACGCTTCGTCGTAAGCGGAGTGTAGATATTATATAATGAAATCTCGATTCAGGGGTTCGAGAGAATCTAGTTTGCAGTTCTTTTTGGATAGTCAGGGCGTGGGGCTAGGCTACCCTGATTTATCGTCGACCGTAGACCAGTAACCAGTTCAGCTTGACAATTAAAATTTATTTTAAGAATGGGGTGCTTCTTCGACAGTTGTTCCAGAATTGCCCACTGACACACTGCTGCCATACGTGCCTGAAGCGGAAAACATTACACCTCGTTTGCTTGAGGAACTAAAGCAATTGCCTACATTATCTGTATTCATGTTTCATGCGAACTTCTGCGATGCAGCGGAAATGTAGTATTGTGTAACCCGAACGACGGTGAACAGTTTAGACCACACAAATAACAAACAATCACGATTCGCTATGATGTTTTTTGGGCTTCCCGCTCCTGACAGCAAGACACCAGCATTTCCCACCGCTCGTCCAACACAGCCATCGCACGCGTGCCTCAAGGCGATCCATCCGCTGCCTGCCATCCTCGTCTCGTTTGTCTGTCCTTGTATCATCGCCGCCCTCTCTCAGAGCCTCCTCCGCTCTCCGTCCATCTTCGTTGCGCAAGCCTTTCGTGTAGGTGTTGCTGGTGGGGTATGCCAAGGGACAGGTGGCAACGCCAACGCAGCTTCATAATTCGGGAGCGAGGGGTGTGTCTCCGCCTGGGGTAATTCCTAAGCCTCAGTCGCCATGGCGGATAATCTGGCTGGGAGTATCAGCGAGTTTTCAACGCCTTGGCCTCGAGGTTTTACGGTGCACGCAGAAAGCCGTGGCCTTGGCTTTCAAAGAGGCTCTGGTACGTCTCGATCGGAGAATTCACGAGAACCTGTTTAGGTTACCCGCAGTTTCGCCTGCTTCCACGAACCCGGGTTCCCATGAAGCGTTACTGTACAAAGGCCTGTCCCCACTGCCGCGTTTCCATCATCGTCGTCTCTTTCTCCCACACCCTCTTTTCCCCTTTTCTGCTTCACCCCTGTCCCACCCCCTGTCTATATCTCCGTCTACCTCGCTCTCTCCTCCCGATCTCGCTCTTTTCTCACAATCCCTCCTTGTTTTCTTTCCCTTTTATATCAATCAAAGCGCGATCTTTCATTAGGGTTCACAACAGAAACGGGAGTAGCGACTAACCGAAAGCCGTTCAAGGCCTAATTTCCATCATCAGTTTCAGTTTCCCCACCTCTCTTTTACTACAAACGGTCCTCTTCCCCTTCCATCGCTGCTGTCTCCTTATTAGCATCCCATCCCTCACTGCCTCGGCCGTTTCCGTGCCTCCCTTCTAGCGGAATCCGCTCTGCCTCTCCCCTTCTCCCCACCTTGCTTCCATTCCTCCGTCACCCCTCACCTGCCCTCAGCAATTCCGTCCTTCTTTCCCACCGTTTTTCTCCATCTCTTTCACCCCGGATCCCCCTCCCCCTCCCCGCCTCTCCCCTCGCCTTTCAACTCACCCGCCCTCCGCGCTTCACCGCACAGTCGCCATCGCTGTGGGGCCTGTGGTGCACGACTGGGATTGATTCCTAACTCGGCTCGCGCTGCCGTTCTGACGTCAGATCCGCGTTCTTGAACTTCCTGACGGATTCCGTCAGCTGCTCCGGCACACCGGTCGTCAGACAAGCCTGCAATCAACGCGGCTAACGATTTGTGGCATATTGATTACAACCGTAGCAAGATCGCGGGCACAAGCTAAAGCAGAGGCATAGTTGCGTGATCTTCTCCTGGTCTGCGTGCAAACTGCCACCGTACGCGCCGCTCTTACGCTATAGGACCCACCGGCTGGTTCCCCGTCTCGTCTCCTTTCCGCCGCTTTTCCCACTCTCCTCCTTCGCGCTCCCTTGCGCCTCGTCCGCGCGCGCGATCTGTGTTCCGCCTGCTTTTCCGACCGCCCCAGCGCGCCCTCTCCGCGTAATTCCCGCGCGCGGTCGCGCTGGCCCCGAGTCTGCGCGCGCTGCTGTCGGTAGGCACGGGCGCGGGCGCGAACGCGGTTGCGAACGCGGGCGCGGGCGCAGTGGCGAACACGGATTCCGCTGGGGCGCACGTTGCGAAGCGGCGGAAGGTGCAGGGCGGAGGGTGGAGCAAGGGCCCGGGGAGTGAGCGTTCCGCGGAGTTGGATGCGCGGGGTGGGGTGGGCGATGGTGCGGCTGGCGCTCTTGCCGGCGGTACTGCTGCTAGGCCGACAGCGGTGATTGCTGCACGCGTGGAGAGGAGGAGGAGGAGGAGGAGGAGAAGGAGGAGGAGGAGGAGGAGGAGGAGGAGGAGGAGGAGGAGGAGGAGGAGGAGGAGGAGGAGGAGGAGGAGGAGGAGGAGGAGGAGGAGGAGGAGGAGGAGGGGGAGGAGGGGGAGGAGGGGGAGGAGGGGAAGGGGGAGGCAGGGGGACAGAGAAGGGGAGTAGGAGGGAAGGAGGGGCCGAATTGGAAGAAGGAGGGGGAGAACAGGTACAGAGGGTTGGGTACCCAGGGAGTGATATTCAAAGAGGGGTGGAATTAGGGGGGCAACAGGGGCAACTTGAATTAACCGATTGTGCTGGTGGTGGTGCTGCTGCTGTTGCTGCTGCTGCTCCTCCGCAGTTGATGCCTCATCCACCGTTGTCTAGCTGTGTGGAGGTGGCGCGGCATGAGCTGGTACGGAGCGGTGCTGAGCGGTGCGCGCCTGCTGCTGCTGCCGCCGCCGCCGCCGCCGCCGCTGCAGCTACCGAGAGAGGCAGGCATGGCCTGTGGAGCCTGGATCGGTATATGAAAGAAGTTGCAGACGGCGCTGGGTACATGGAGCAAGCGGTCGGGGCTAAGGCTGCGTTGGAGAGCAGCAGAGGCTGCTGTATGACAGCACGAGAGAGTGGCAGTGGAGGGTGCGAGGGAGGCGGCGCAGCAATGGTGGATGGACGGAGGAGTGGTGAAGCGGCAGTGGTGGGAGAAGAAGGCGTGAGCGTCAATGGGCCAGTTTCCTCCTCTGGAGTTGTGAAGGAGGGTTTATTAACGGCAGGGACGGCAGCAGCAGACTTACATGCACCCTCTGCTGTTGCCACACCACCTGCACCAGACGCACGGGCTCTAGCCAGGCTCTCTACCGAGCTAGGCATACCTTCCATCTCCCGTCGTCCCTCTCAACCGGACTCCATCCCCGCTCGTCCCATTCCTGTGGCCTCCGTCTCGCCTGCAGAGCATAAGGCCAGCAAGGCCTTGTCTGCTGCTGCTGCGGCTGTTGTGGCTGCGTCTGCAGCAGCAGAGGCAGCGGCGGGAGAGGGGGGAAAAGCAGCAGGGGCATCAGGAGCGGCAGGGGCGGGAGGGGTCGGAAGGGCGGGAGGGACAGCAGGTGCGGCAGAGCATCAGTTTCATGGGCTGGAAGGAGGGCAGGACGCGTTGTTTCCGTTGCTGGAGCAAGGGACGGAAGCAACACACAAGGTGCAGCTTGGTGGTGCTGGCGGCGGCGCTGGCACGTCAGGGGCGGGAAGGACCTTAGAGGCGCCTCAAATGCCGTTTACTGGGGCGTTACGGGTTCACGACTTGCGAAGGAGTGAGGCAGGGAGGGTGCTTGGGCGTGGGCCTGAGGTTGGGGTTGGGGATGCGAGAGGGGAGGGGAGTGCAGCAGCAGGGTATCCCCATCAGAAGTGGCAAGAGTTCCAGCGGGAGCAGAGGGAGCAAAGGGAGGAGAGGGGGCAGAAGGAGCAGAAGGAGGGGGATGGCGGGCGTGTGAGGGCTGTACGGCAGCTTACGGAAGGTTTGGAGGTGGGGGGAGAATTCGCTGCTGCTGCTGGTGGTGCTGGTGGCGGCAGCGGTGGTGGCGGTGGTGGTGATGTAGGTCCAGCGAAGGGGCGATATGGAGATGCAGGGGCGGAGCTCAAAGCGGGCGGGGGCTTGAATGGTGTGTGGGAGGGGGAAAACCACATGATTCCATCGTGGCCCACTGCTGCTAATGCCCCTGCCTGGCCTCCAGCCTCTCATACCCCTCCCTGGCCTCCTGCCTCCAACGCCCCCCCCTCCGTACATGCAGCTCCAGGTGTGAGTGGTGGGGTGCAGGACGCATGGGGAGCCTCTGGGAGAGCGGTGGGTGCTGCAGTGAAGACGGCAGCAAGCACTCCAGCATGGATGATGGGCGGATCTTGGGGGGTGAGCGCAGATGCAGGAGGACAGGCGGCACAGGGGGCGGAGGGCACACAGGCGGCACAGCAGGTACAGGGTGCGGCAGGAAAGACGGCAGCAAGCACTCCGGCATGGATGACAGGAGGATCTTGGGGTGCGGGAGCGGATGCAGGAGGACAGGGCGCACAGGTGGCACAAGGTACGGCAGGAAAGACAGTAGCGAGCACTCCGGCGTGGATGATGGGAGGATCTTGGGGGGCGGGAGCGGATGCAGGAGGACAGACGGCACAGGGGGCACACGGAGCACAAGCGGCACAGGGGGCACAGGGGGCACAGGGTGCGGCAGGAAAGTCGGCAGCAGGAACTCCGGCGTGGATGGTGGGGGGATCTTGGGGGGCGAGCGCAGATGCAGGAGGACAGGGGGCACAGGGCGCCGCAGGAGCAGCAGGAATAGGAGCAGCAGCAGCTGGAGCAACAGCAGGAGCAGCAGCAGGGGCAGCAGGAGCGGCAGCAGGAGCGGCAGGGGCGATGAGATGGGCTCCTCCTAAGGGCGCTCTACCCGCGAGTCTACTAGCTCTGCTGGACGATCTACCTGGAATACCCTCACAGGGTAAGGCGGCTGGTGAATGGACCTGCAAGGAGGTTGTGGTGAAGAGCGGAGGGGGGAGAGCCGAGGGAGCAGACGAGGCGAGCAGGAAGGGAGGAGGGATGGGGGTTGAGAAACGGGGGTGTGAGCTGGCGGTGCCTTTGGGGCTGGAGAGTGCGGGTGTGGGATGGGGGGGTTTTGGTGGTGTGGGTGTGGCTGGGAGGGGTAGAGGGGATGGGGCGTGGGGAGAGGCAGGGGGTGTGAGGCTGGGGAGTGGGAGAGAGGGGGGTGTGAGGGATGAAACTCAGGTGGACGAGAATTTCGCGGCAGGAGTGCTGCTCGGTTCGGAGCGGTTGAAAGGGGTGCGTGACGGGGCCGGGGGGGCGGAGTTGCGTACAGAGAGTGTGGGGGGAGATGGCAGGGGAGGGGGGGATGCGAGCAGAAGACGATGGGAGGGGAAGGACGAGGGTTTAGAGGGGCGGCAGGCGGAAGAATCGGATTGGGAATCAGGGTCGGAATGGGAGTCAGATTGGGAGTCGGATGGGGGAGAAGACGAGAGGAGGGAGAGGAGGGAGAGGGATGGAGAGGCGCAGGGTGGGAGGAGAGCAGCAGAGGGAGCAGCGAGAGGAGGTGGAGGGGGTGGTGATGGCACATCAACGGACATGGTTCCAAGAAATGGAATGGAAGGTAGGGATAGAGCGAAAGGGCTGCAGGCGCTACAGGTGAAGTTAGATGCGGTGGAAGGGTTTCAACGAGGGGAAGGGGGCAGCGGAGGAGGAGGAGGAGGAGACGGGTGGGGAATGGGAGCAAGACAGCGATCGGGACGGGGAGAGAGAGCAGCAGCAGCGGCGGCTGCAGGGGAGGCTGCAGTAGAGGAGGCGGCGGCAGCAGTAGTGGAGGGGGACACGAGCAACGCGCACTTCCACCTGCCGCAGTCTGTGCTGTCGGCGGTGGGGTGTGCGTTGCAGTCGGATATCACCATTGCGGCGGTGCTTCAGAGCGATAACCGCATTGCGGAGACGGTTCTGTGTCACCCGCCGGGTCTTGTTTCCCTGCCCGTGCGCCTCACCAAGACCATCCTCAACATGTCGCACGGCAAGGTATCCTTGGGGAGAGGGGAGAGGGGGCTAGGCCAAATGGGAAAGTGGTCACGTGGGGGAAAAGAATGTAAGGTTGCTCTCAGATGGCTCTGCTGCCTTACGGAGGACCAAGGCTAGGAGTACCGTGCAAATTTGAGACAATTTGGAGAAGAATATTGCTGACTCAATCCGTTCCTCTCTTCTCTCTGCTTTCCTTGCTCTCACCTCCACTCGCCCCACCTGCCAGCTAATAAACACGGACCGTCTGCTCCTGCCCAGTGTCATCACGGCTGCTCTCGGTGCCCGCCCCCGTCGCTACCTCGCCACGTCCTTCCATGCCGAGGGGTACGCTGCTGCTGCTGCTGCTGCTGCTTCTTCTTGCTACCCACTGCACTGCTGATTGCACATGCTACCATCCCGTCCTTTTCTGCAATCCGTCTCTCCCATGTAACCGTTGCTTTGCCGCCAGCCATCCTTCCCTCCAATGCTCCCTCTGTCACTCTGTCACCTACCGCCCCCCCCCCCAGCTACGACGGGCTGTGCTACGCGCTCTGGGCGGACCCCTCCCGTGTGCCGAGGGCAGCAGAGGACATCATGTCCGATGCAGTGCAGGCGCTGCCGCTGCTGCTCGCCAACCGCGTGCGCGCCATGTGCTGCGAGCGCATGGGGCGGCGCTTCGACGCTATTCTCGCGCGCATGCCGCAGGCCGTGGTGTTTGTGGATGATGGCATGGGGCCGTGCCTTATCAACCCCGCTGCTGCTGATTTATTCGACCTTCCAGCGTGAGTTTTGGTGTCGTCTGGTATTGGTGTTCCTTGGGGGCAATCTTTTCGGCATGCATGCCGCAGGCCATGGTGTTTGTGGATGATGGCATGGGGCCGTGTCTTATCAACCCCGCTGCTGCTGACCTGCTGACCTCGCAGGGTGAGTTATCGTGTGTTTTTTGAGATGGTTTTTGGTGTGCCCTTAATGGTGCGAGTATTTGAGATGAGGAAACGGGAATGGGTGGCTTTCTGTCATTCCACCTCCGTTTCATCCCCATCCCCATTTCCATCCCAATCCCTGCATGCCTGTCAGGCCGGGGAAGCTCAGTCCTGTGAAGGTCGCAGCAGCCTTCTGGACTCTTGCGTTTTGAGACGTCTCAAAGCTCATCCTCATCCCCATCCCCATCCCCACTGTGTTGCATCCCCTGCTGTTGGTCTGTACCTGTCAGGCCGGGGAAGCTCAGTCCAGTGAAGGTCGCAGCAGCCTTCAAGGCTCTCGTGCAACACACCTCCACGCCCACTGAAATATTCCGGTACCAATCCATGCCATGCCCATGTCTATGCCGATGCTTTTGCCCATGTTTATGCCCATGCCAATGTGCCGATGCCCATGTCAGCAGTACCATGTGTGTCGCTCATCCCTCCACTCCCAGTCTCGTACCTTGTTTTCTCCTTCCTGCCACCTCTCCTGCCTTCAGGCGCGCACGGTAGGGCCGTTCTCAATGAAAAGAAAAAGAGAGTAGTGCAAAAAACAGAGCCGTGTTTCCTGCATTCCCTTCCCTCCCGGCCACCACAGCTGGCTGCGCACGGTCTCGGCCTTCCCGCACGACAGCGTGGAAGCCGTGTGGCACGTGCAGGAGCCGTGGTGCGTGGTGCGCGTGCAGTCGTACCCGGTGAGCAGCGAGGCCACGCACGGGCGCGTGTGGCTGTTTGACGACGTGACTGCGGAGCACGAGGCGCGCGTGGCGGTGGAGCAGGCGGACAAGGCCAAGGCGCAGTTCCTCGCCATGATGAGCCACGAGCTTAGGACGCCCATGACAGGTGAGAGAGAGTGGGGGGGGTTTTGAGAATTTTCAAAAGGCGCCATGACTGATGGTCGAAAAGGGGGAAGGTTAGAGAATTTTGACAGACACGTATGACTGGTGAGCCAGTCGAGGTGTGAGGGAGGAGAAAAGTGAGGGAGAGGAGGGGGAAAAGGAGAAAGAAAAAGGAATGTCCTGCTGCGCGTTATGCCTCCCACGCCTCTCACTTCCCCCTCCCCTTTTGTGCACCGATGCCAATGCCCGTGCGTGCAGGTGTGTTGGGCATGCTAGACCTGCTGCGCCTAACGCCACTGACAGCAGAGCAGAACGGGCTGGTGCGCGTGATGCAGGGGTCAGCAGCGGGCCTCATGCTCCTGACGCTCTCCCCTCTCCCCTCTCCCATGTCTGTCCCTGCAGGCGTGCTGGGCATGCTAGACCTGCTGCGTCTGACGCCACTCACAGCGGAGCAGAACGGGCTGGTGAAGGTGATGCAGGGGTCAGCGGAGGGCCTCATGCAGGTGCTGAACGAGATTCTCGACTTCTCCAAGATCGAGTCCGGCAACTTCTCCCTCGAAGAAGCCGATTTCTCCATCTCCGAGCTCCTCGACCAGGTATGCATCGTCGCCTCTTTGTTGATCTGTGCTCTGCTGCTCCTGCCGCTCTGTCCCTCCCCACCTCTCTGTCTCTCTGTCGCTATGCTTCTCCAACTCTTTGTTGCTCTGCCTATCTCTCTTCTAATCCACCTCTCTGCCTCTGCCCTGACCTGCTTACCACGTTTCCCTGACTTTATCCCCTCCTGCCACTCCTGCGTTACCTGCACGTATCTCCACTCCCGTGGCCCATACTACCCCCACGACCCACCAGGTGGCAGCGCTGTTCCGTGGGCGGGTGGAGGAGCGGCATCTATCGCTCACCGTGAACAAGCCAAATGTCAAGGAGCAGGCCGTCAGGGGCGACCCCAACCGCCTGCGCCAGGTGGGTGCTTTTGAGTCGACTCAAAAGCAGGCTGTCAGGGGCGATCCTAACCACTTGCGACAGGTGGGCGGGTTCTTGCTTTCGCATGCCTTGGCCTCCTTCTCTGTCTTTTACACGCTTGTTTGCGCGGGTGGTATCAGCTGCGGAAACCCAGTTTGTGTTTTGACGCGCATTAAAAGCTGGCTCTGTCCTGTCCGTGTATATGCAAGTGTGTGCGCATGGATAGGCAGTCGTGAAAGCGTGTTTTTGTCTTGAGAATTTTAAAAAAAATTCCTGCAGCTTTTTGAGAATTCTAAAAAATTACCCTGCAGCTTTTTGAGAATTCTAATAACTTACCCTGCAGCTTTTTGAGAATCCAAAAAAAATACCCTGCAGCTTTTTGAGAATCCTAAAAGAATACCCTGCAGCTTTTTGAGAATCCTAAAAGAATACCCTGCAACGCCATCAAGTTCACAGAGCAAGGGCGGCGTGACCATCACGTGGAAAAGAACGCTGCTTCTGTGAGGCGCATCAAAAGCCGTCACATCTCATGTCTCGCAACCCCCTTGCGTTCTTGGATCCCTGTTTCAGGTGCTGACGAATCTGGTGAGCAACGCCATCAAGTTCACAGAGCAGGGCGGCGTGACCATCACGTGGAAAAGAATCCTCATGCCCCGCTCCGCCTCCTCCCTCAGCCTCGCCTCCCCTGGTTCCGCCCTCGCCCAAACAGACCCCACAGTGGCTGCTGGTGGTGGTGGTGGTGGTACAGGCACAGTAGCAGGAGGAGCAGAGGCAGCAGGTGCATGTGCAGGGGAAGGAGGAGGGGCAGGAGCAGGGGCAGAGATCGGAGGTCTGGGGGGCATGGGGGGCATGGGGGGCATGGGGCGGAATCAGCAGCAGCGCAAGGAGCAGCAAGGGACGAGCATGGCGAGGAGTATCAGTGGGAGGGACAGACACAGGCCCACAGGAAAGAGCATGGGCTTAGGCGTGGGCATGGGTGGGGCTCAACCTGGGGGTGCCTTTGCTGCGGTCGCTGCTGCTGCTGCAGCGGCTGCTGCTCAGGCAGAGGCTGCTGCTGCTGCTGCTGCTGCAGCAGCTGGAGGAGCATTTGGGGGAGGAGCGGGAGGGGCGGAAGGAGGAGGAGCAGGAGGAGCAGGAGGAGCAGCAGCAGGAATTGGGGGGTTGGGGCGATTAGAGGGCGTGAGTGAGGGGAGGGAGCAGGCTGCAGAGAAGGGACGTGTGGCAAGACACTGGGACCCTTCTCATGGTCAAGCAGTGCCTGCTACTGCATCTATGCCTGCTGCTCCTGCTGCTCCTGCTGCTCCTGCTCCTGCTGCTCCTGCTGCTCCTGCTGCTGCTCCTGCTGCTCCTGCTCTTGCTGCTCCGGTTGCTACTGCTTCTACGCTGCCTGCAATTGCAGAGGGGAGAGCAGTGGCAGCAGAGCGAAGCATTGAGGATAGAGCAGTGGCGGCGCCTGTTGCGGGCTCGAGAGCAAGAGAAGAAGTCGTTAGCACGAGCGGGCATTGTCCGGGTATGAGAGGGAACGTTGGTTCTGGAGACGCAGAGGCTGTAGGAAGAACAGCTTCAGGGGGAGCTTCATCTGCTGCTGATGGCAATGGTGCTGCTGCTGGTGGTGCTGGTGGTGCTGCTGCTGGTGGTGCTGGTGGTGCTGCTGCTGGTGGTGCTGGTGGTGCTGCTGCTGGTGGTGCTGGTGGTGCTGCTGCTGGTGGTGCTGGTGGTGCTGGTGGTGCTGCTGCTGGTGGTGCTGGTGGTGCTGCTGCTGGTGGTGCTGGTGGTGCTGCTGCTGGTGGTGCTGGTGGTGCTGCTGCTGGTGGTGCTGGTGGTGCTGCTGCTGGTGGTGCTGGTGGTGCTGCTGCTGGTGGTGCTGGTGGTGCTGGTGGTGCTGCTGCTGGTGGTGCTGGTGGTGCTGCTGCTGGTGGTGCTGGTGGTGCTGCTGCTGGTGGTGCTGGTGGTGCTGCTGCTGGTGGTGCTGGTGGTGCTGCTGCAGCTGCCTCTGCTAGCCCCGCCGGTGCTGCTTCTCCCCTTGATACCATCAAAGGACCTGTACCAACTGGCATGTCTCCCGCCTCCTCCTCACGACCCACCTCGCCTTTGTTTGTGGACGATCTACCCCGAGAGAGAGGCCTGAGGATCAACGTAACAAGGCAGCCCGTACAGAAACCAGCCTCTGCTGGAAGCACCCCTGGGCGCCGCACCTCCCCGTTCGCCAACCCTGCTTCCTCCACCTTCCCCTCCACCCACTCGCCTCTCACCTCCTTCTCACTCACCCCCTCTCACGCGTTCAGACCTGGATTCCCTGCCTCTCGCTCCCCTGAAACCCCTCCATCGCCCACGAATATGTTCTCTGCTAGAAAGCGGTTTCCGTCACACTCGTCGTTGCCTGCCCGGTCCCCTTGCTCCTCGCCTCTCACCCTCGCTTCGCCTCCTGCTGTGGAGGCTGTGAGGGAGCAAGAGGAGCGGGAGCAGGGGCGGGAGCAAGAGGGCCAGGAGCAAGAAAAGCAGAATCAAGAGGGGCAGGAGGAGCAGAAGGACGTAGAGGTGGGGCTGAGTGCGTGGTTGAGAGCAGGGAGGGCGGATGAAGGGCATGGAGTGGAGGAGGCTAGTTCTCAGGATGGCAGCATGGGGGGTGGTGGGAATGGAGAGAGGAGGGGGAGAAGCAGGACAAAGGTGCAGTTTGAGGAGGTGAATGAGGAGGAAGTGGGGAGAGGAGGTAGATGTGACAAGGGTCGCGTGGGAGAGGAAGTGCAGACGAGTGAGGGAGAGAGGGAGGGGGAGGAGAAAGAGGACGAAGAAGAGGACGAGGAAGGGGAGGAAGTAGAGGGAGAGGAGGAGGAAGAGGAAGAGGAAGAGGAAGAGGAAGAGGAAGGCAGCAGTAGCCGAGATGAGCGAGAGGGGGAGGGCGAGGGCTCGGGAGAGGAAGGAGAAGGAGAGGATGACGAGGAAGAGGAGGAAAAGGAGAAGGATCATCGGCCGCGGCTGTGGTACGAAGTAAGGGTGAAGGACACAGGCATAGGACTCTCCCCAGAGCAGCAGGGCCGGCTCTTCAAGTCATTTTCACAAGCTGATACCTCCACCACACGCAAGTTCGGAGGCACAGGCCTCGGCCTGGCTATCTGCAAAGGGCTTGTGAATGCTATGGGTGGGGAGATCTGGATCGAGAGCGAGGTGGGGAAGGGTGCGACGTTTGTGTTTACGGTGCCGCTGCTGGCGCCGCAGCGGCCGGAGAGGTTCCGGGTGGAGGAAGGAGGGGGGATGGGGACGGTGGAGGGGGAGGGGAGAGGGGGGAGTGCGCTGCGGTCGCAGGTGGGGGGAGCGGGAGGGAGTGGGCTGCATGTTCTGGTTGCGGAGGATAATGCGGTGAATCAGATGCTGATTAAGAAGATGCTGCGACACTACGGGCACCAGGTACATATGTGTGGAGGCTCTTATTGTGCAGGCAACAGCTTTGGTGCTTTGTGAGGGGCTTGTGAGGGGCTTGTGAGGGGGCTTGTGAGGGCCTTGTGAGGTTGAGGCGGCTCAGGGACAGGGCTGTATGCGTGTGGTGGAGTGGAGCTGATGAAAAAGAGGATGCAGAGGCACTACAGGCATGTCTTGGATTGAGGATCCATGCATTGTTTTGGAAGCACTCCTCATCTCTCTCTGTCTTCTCCTGCTCCCACTGACCAACGTTCCGTCCCTTTCAACTCCTTCCTTCTGCTATCCTCCTCTTGTCCCCTGTTCCCGTCTTCCCTCCCCTTCCCCATGCCTCCTCCTTTGTTCTCCCCTTCCCCGCCTGCCGCACCACTCCTCGTGCAGGTTGGCGTGGTCGCGAATGGCAAGCTAGCAGTGGAGGCTCTTCAATCCTTGAGCTGTTTAAAAGATCTCCCCATTGCCACCTGCTCCCCTCTCGCCTTCTCCCTCCTGCCCCGCCATTCCTCGTGCAGGTTGATGTGGTCGCGAATGGCAAGCTAGCAGTGGAGGCTCTTCAGCGTATGAATGGGCCCGGGGCAGCGATAGGGGGCGAAGGGGGAGCAGCCGAGGGAGCAGGCACCAATGGAGAAGGACGGGGAGGGCAAGGAGGACCATTGGTCGCAGCTGCTGCCCCGCCTCGCTCTCTAGTTTCTGCTTCCTTTGAAGCCACTGAACCCCCAGCCTTTGCTGCCACCGATGCAGCAGCTGCTGCAGCCGCCGCCGCAGGGGGTACCGCCGGGGCGGCCGGCGGATATGATATGATTCTGATGGATCTTCAGATGCCGGTGATGGATGGACTCCTGGCAACTCGCACTATTCGTGAGCTTCCTGCTCCTCTCTGCCGCATACCCATCTTTGCACTCACAGCCGATGTGCTCACACAGGCATCGGGGACGTTGGAAGAGATGGGTTTGGATGGGTATTTGACTAAGCCCATTGACTGGGGAAGCCTTTCTAAGGTGATTCAGCAAGTGGCGCTGGCGAAACTGCAACCGGATATCGCTGCTGCCGCTGCCCTGATGGAGCGTGAAGAGCAAGAGGAGCAGGGGAAGAAGGACGGACACTAATCGCAGGAGGGGACAAGAGGCATGGGATGGGAGTGGATGAAAGGATGGATCGTTGTTGACTGGCCTCACGTACGGGTACAGCAGCAAGGGAGGAGATGGAACGGACCAGCGTTGACTTTTGAGTCGACTCAAAAGAAAGGATGGATCGTTTCGACTGGCCTCACATACGGGTACAGCAGCAAGGGAGGAGATGGAATGGACCGGTGTTGAGAGTGACATGATAGTAGGCAAGGCAGTGTAGGGCAGGCAGGGTAGCTACGGTAGATGCCACAATCCAAGCCTGTGTCCTCAAGTGGCTTCTTTCTTATTCTTCATATTCGTCCACTTTGTAAATGCAAGATCCCTTTTGGTATTACCGTACCGGTATTGGGGTTGTGCCTGGTTTCAGCCTTCAATATCTTGGAGGCCCTTGGGCAATTACCTTACTTCGAACCAGCTGTATACGTAGTGATTCCCACGCTAGTTATTAACCAGTTATCATCAAATGTGTGTACTACCTTATGATTATTATAAAGCACAGCAAGGTGCACTAATTATGAGCAAGCCTTGCCTCCATACAGACACGGAGGGTAGTGAGTGAGAGCACTGCACAGCAACTTTTTCTCGCCACAATCACAAATCCAACACCTTTCTTGCACTGTCCCCTCTCCTGGTGAGCTACAATGCCATGCCAAGGTCAGTGCCAGATACCCCCACCACCCAGGGCAACGTCCCCTGGAGTGAGCTTGGACTTGAGCGGGTCAGGCAATTGTGGTGTTGGGGCGTAGAACTTGCCTATGGTAGCCTGGAGAGATAGCACAAGACGGAAAAAGGGTTAGAAAAAATATACGAATATGCTGCACAAAGAGCAAAGGCAGTGTTGTCTTGACAAGGGAAAAAAAAATGGATATGCTGCATAAAGAACAACCCCCTGAGCCCTAGCATTGTGTAAACATTTCTTTGATTCGAAACAATTACCAGAAGACAAGCATCCAGAGTACACCCATGCAAAAGAGGAGGAGGAAAACGAGGCACCTGCGGCAGCATTTCGTGCACAATGGTGAGCATCCAGTCGCCATTGGTGGAGACAATTGCAGCAGTGGGCGGGCGAATGGCCGCCTTGAGTGATGCCAGGGATGGATGGTCCAGGAATGCCGGCTCCATCACCATCCACACGTCACGCGCGCGCCCACCCCTGCGGGAAAAGAAAGTGTGGGTTGCAGGTGGGAAACCGGAATGGTGTGCGTCTCAAGGCTCCATCACCATCCACACGTCACGCGCACGACCACCCCTGCGCGAACAGTCCACAGAAGTTGGTCCAACTCAAATGACAGAGTACGAGTGTTCAAATGACTCAAATTCAAGGCGCCTCAAGGCGCCATCACCATCCACACTTCACGCGCGCGCCCACCCTTGCGCGAACAGAAAGTGTGGGTTGCAGGTGGGAAACCAGAATGGCGTGCACGTGTGTGTGTGTGGGACCCAGGGGACATGAACATGTGCTGGCAGCGCTACTTCGCCCAGACATCAGCATGCATTTGTTCTCGCGCTACCAAGGGGTTTTCTAGATTTGAACGCAGTGCGGGTACCACAAGGCAGGTTGACCGGGAAGGGCTGAGGGGGGGCTGAGGGGCGTACCTTTGGCTTCTCCTGATGCCGTCTGCTAGCACCTCCTCTAGCAACGCGCCCTTGTCCCTGGCGCCATGGGGGGGAAGAGAGAGACAGAGGGACGGGGGATGGAGTGAGAGAGGAGGGATGGAGTGAGTGAGGGAGGGAGACGGAGAGAGAGAGGTAAAAGGTGCTGAGAGAGGATGGGTTCATGCAGCACAGAAAATATAACTGAGGGTGACAGGCTGCATGACCAGAGCAAGCCAGAGCAAGCCAGAGCAGGCCAGAGCAAGCCAGAGCAAGCCAGAGCAAGCCAGAGCAAGCCAGAGCAAGCCGGATCAAGGCAGAGCAATCAATGAACGAAAAAGACCGTAGCTGCGGAGGAGAGTCATGAGACTGAGACAAATAATCAACAGCAACCTAACGATTGAAGTCAGGTAGGAGGGGAGGGGGGGTACGGAAGGATGACAAGGGCAAGGCCTTACATGAGGCTGTAAGCATTGGCGAGGGCGAAATAATACACCTGCCAGCCAGACGCGCACGGAACTCGAAGAGGAGTGAGAAGCAACGATAAGCAGACCAGGAAAGACCAGGAAAGACCAGGAAAGACCAGGAAAGACCAGGAAAGGTCAGGAAAGATCAGGAAAGATCAGGAAAGATCAGGAAAGATCAGGAAAGATCAGGAAAAATCAGGAAAGATCAGGAAAGATCAGGAATTCCCGGGGAAGCCCAGGGAAAACCAGGGAAAACCAGGGAAGCCAACATACCTATGATTAAGTTCAGTGCTAGAAATCCCGAGCACGACATTCAGAGCACGAAAAGCACGTGGCTCTCACCCGTGGCTTGGACAGATCCAGCATGGGAGGAGCAGGGCGGGCCACTTCTCTCCAGTCCAAGCCCCCAAACGCGCCGCTCTCTTGCTTCTTGTCTTCCTTCTTTGATGCACTGCTCCCTTTGGCCCCGCCTGCGCTCTCCCCAATCCCCTGACCCCCTCCGAATCCCTTCCCCCCTGTCCCCGTTGCGCAACACACCCCTCTCCGCCTGCTCCGCCCTTCCACCCAACTCCGCCCCGCAGAGCTCTCCGCACTGCCCTGCCTTCCGCGGTTCCCCCAGTCAATCTCCGTGCTAATGCCGCGGCGGAGAGTTTTACCCCATTGTCCGCCTAGACATCCGCCTGACGCAATCAAAGCGCGCGATTCGAAGACTTGGGAAGGCGGAAGTCGCGGTGACGCGGCGTGGGAAGCGGTGAGATGCGGTGAGCCCAGAAGCCGGGGCATGATGGAACGGGAATGGAGGTATTGGAAAGAACGGCGAAGGAGTGGGAACTGGGAGGAAGAGGAGAGGGAGGGAAGGAGGTGCGAAGAGAGAAGGCCGTGGCGCGGCGGACGCGAGCGAAACGAGAAGCTCGAGGCGATCAGGCGTGAGAGAATAACGGTGCTCCACCGGTAGAGAGAATGGTAAAGGAAGTGCACTCGGCGGTTCGGCCCGTGAGTCGTGACGTGACGCGCGAAAATGGTGCTGGGGGGAAGTGGCTGTGACGCTAGCATGGGTGTGTTGGGCGGGTGTAGCGATCCTGTCCTGCCTGATCCGACGTGGGTATTTTGTTTTTGAACAGCCCTGACTCGATATAAAAGTTTTGCTGTGGGAGCAGGTCGACTGTATCCGCGCTACTGACTCGCCAGAAATGTGAGGCTGCGTCGATCAAAGTATGGTTGGGTTTCCAAATGCACAATAAACGTAAGCGGAATTGAAAGCTCATGTACTCACTGGAAATATCTACGAGAGCTCGCTTGCAAAGCGTATGGCCCCTGTCCCCCATCTTTCTCTACTCCCCTCTCCCTCTATTTCAAACCTCCTCTGCTCTCCGTTCTCTCTTTCTCCTTCCACTCTCCATCAACTCGCGTTTTCTGTAGCATCACGCCACTTCGCCGCGTTCCACGAGCAACTCGACAAGATGGTCAGCTCCTTGCCGCATCCTTTCAACCCGTCCGTCTATTCTTCTCTTGTTTATGCTAGTCGCCTGTGAGACGACGGATCCTTTCGTCGTGATAGGTCCATTTGCAATCCGTGATTTGTGCGGGAAGCGACACGTTCGCGCAATTTGAGACTACTCGAATAGATTTGGAAGGCGATATTTTCTCTCTCGCTTTCCCGCGTTTTCCGCAGCTCTTCAGACTACCGTGACACGGTCGCCAGGTTTTAAACCCCGCTATCGCGCGTGCGTTAACAGCCATGGACCAGTACCTCATTGCCCCGTAAACAATCAGATTCTCAAATTCCTCGCCTATGATTCATCCCGCCCAAAACTCCCCTCTGTTTCCCGACCCACAGCCCTCTCAAACCCCCCTGTTTCCGCTCCCTCCCACTCCCGCCGCTATCCGTTTCCCCTCCCGCTCCCGCCGCTGATCCTCCTCTTGTCCGTGCGCAGACGAAGAGGACGAAGAAGGCGGGGATCGTGGGCAAGTACGGCACGCGGTACGGCGCGTCGCTGCGCAAGCAGGTCAAGAAGATGGAGGTCAGCCAGCACGCCAAGTACTTCTGCGAGTTCTGCGGCAAGGTGCGCGCCGTGCCGTACCGCACTGTACCGTACTGTGCCGTTGGATTGCGGGGTGGCAGGGAGTGGATGGAAGAATCCGGAGTGGAGGGGGAGGGAGTGGGGGAGAGGGGGGGGTGGGGGGAAGGGTAGGGGTTGGAGAGATGCAGGTGGGAGGTGGGTGGGGGGGGGATTGGGGGTTTTAGCAGGTGTGGTTCGTTGCAGTGATCGTAGTTAGCAGGGGTATGTGACAAGCCGGATGCGACGATGGTGGGCGCGTGGCGCAGAGGAGCAGGGGAAGCACCGAATAGGGGGAGAGGGCAGGGAAGCAGCGGGGTATGTATGCGAAGACCGCAGGTCGAGATAAAAAGAAACGATAGGGGGATCGATGGGTTGGTAGGTGGTGCGTGGAGCGACGGGGACCACGAGGCGAAGTGGCAGCGGAAGCAATGGCAATGGGTTGTAGAGGCGCGATTCGCCGATCAGGCAATGCTTTGGGCCCACTCCTCTCCAGTCTCCTGGTTGGTGGTTTCGTGACGGCAATTCCCAAGGGGACGCCGGGTGGGGAGGCCCATAGTGTGTGCTTGAGTTGGCAAGGTTGCCCGTTAAGGACTGAAGGGGAAGGGGAGGAAGCTGGACACGTTGACAGGCAGCCACCGGTTCTAGATGGGGATGCGCCAGATGGGGCATGGTTTGGTTTGGGGTTGAAAGGCGAACGCGGCGCTTGCATGGGGGGCGGACCAGTGCAGGGGAATGTTGGATGTTACATGATGACTGCATGGGAGTAGAGGGTGGGTTTCCAGTAGCCTCAGCTTGGGAGAAGTGAATGGGGCTAAAGAGCGGGTCGTTGACCGTGTTGACTGTGCGTACGTATTGAACAGTGTGGACTGACTTCACTGGAGCCACTCGTCTTTGTCCTTTCTCTCATGTTGCCCCCCTTTCGTCAACCCCTGTGTTGTCCCATCCCATACTGAGTACTTTGTCCTGCCTTCCCTCCACCCGTCTTGGCGCCGCAGTTCTCTGTGAAGCGTCAGGTGGTGGGCATCTGGCACTGCAAGCACTGCAACAAGACCAAGGCCGGCGGTGCTTACGTGCTCAAGTGAGATTCCTGCCTGCCCTCCCTTCTGCCAATCCCTCTGTTGCCCTGCCTGCTGCTGCCATGCCTGCTGTTGCCGCACCTGCTGCTTTAGCTGGCGTTTTTCTCCCATGCCTTCCCCCAAGCCACTACCTCGTTGCCTTACCTTTTCTGTGCCTAATTCAAGGTTATGCCATGCGTGTTTTCAGTGCCACTACCGCTCTGCTTTCTTCACCGTGATTCACATGCATGTTATGCATCTCGTTCACGATGCTCACTGTTCATGCTGCTGTGTGCTGTGTGCATCCCTCATCCATCAACCTCCTGCTCATTCTTCTCCTTCCATTCCCTCCCTGCTCGTCCCTCCCCCCGAAATGCATTCCCCCCCTCGGTGTGTCCTGTCCGTCCGCTCTCTGTGCCTGCGTGCGCTGCTCTGCCGCTCAACAGTACGGCAGCAGCAGTCACGGTGCGCAGTACCATTCGCCGTCTGCGCGAGCAGGTTGAGATCTAAGAGCCCCACCCGACCCGACCCCACCCGACCCCACCCGACCTGACCCGACCCGACCCGACCCGAGCTGCTTCCTCACAAGCTTTCACGAGGCACATTCCTTTCAAGATATGCCACCACTCCTATTGCTAGTACCCATGCTAGTGACACGCTGGCCCGCAATTGGAAATGGTGCTAGCCTGCTAGGCTGGTGAAGGTTTAGCCTTCGGCTTCTGTTTTTGCACAAGTTTCATCGAGTTAGTGCGCTGTTTGCCGTTTGTCGCAGGGAATGTTGTAAGGAATACGAATTTTCTGTTCAACGAGTGAGTCTGGACTGTGGTGGCAAGCTCACAAGTTTCTGGACTGGAAGAAAAGTAATGAGAATTACTGTTATGCGTGAATCTTGAGTCACTCAGTAATGAGATTACCGCCAAGCACGACCACTTTTTTTCAACCCATCCCATGCCACCGTACTGAATTCCGATCTCTCCCCCCTCCTCGCCGCGCCGCAACTGCAGTGCTGCCGCGATGCCCGCGCGATCGTGGGCGGGCGCTGTAGCGCTGCGCTTGTCGCGCATTGGCGGAGCCGCGGGGCCGGCCTTCCGCGCGCCAGCGGCCCTCCTGCGCGCGAGACTGCTCTGTAAGACAGGCAACGGAATCTTGCGCACACGCTATCGCCCCCGCACCCTTCCGCCTCTCGTTCTCGCTCCTCCCTGCGCCTCCCCCGTCTTCTCTTTCCCAGTTCCTCACGCTTCCCTGTTTCTCCTCTTCCGCCCCTCGCCGCTTCTCGTCCCCTTCCGCCCGTCCGCTGCCCCCGCACCAGCGTCTCTCTCCGCGCCATCCGCGCCGTGCGCACCTGCCGCGACAACCACATCAACGCCATCGGTACGACCATCGCCAGCGCCAGAGCCGCCATCGATCGCGTCCCGCGTGGCCTCGCTTGTCCAATGGCTGCAGGAGAATGGCGGGCATGCAGGTGGGTGGGTGGGTGGGGAGGATGGGTGGGGATGGGTAGGTATGGGTGGGTGTACGCATGGAGGGGATGTCTGCGCGCGTACGCTCATGCAGGCACGAGGGACAAGACAAGCAGGCAGGCAACTCCACCAGACTGACACAGTACCTGGCGTGTCAGAACCCCAGTGCATCCCACCCCACCCCACCCCACCCCACCCCATCCCTCTTCCTCAACCCTAGCAGGCGCCATCGCCGTGACCCCTGACTCCCACGGCGGCCTCTGCCTGAGCACCAGGTTTCTGTCCCTTCCCCCTTCCTCCCACCGTGCTCCCCTCTCTCCCACCCCAGGTGCCATCGCCGTGACCCCTGACTCCCACGGCAGCCTCTGTCTGAACACCAGAAATCCAGATTCTCTTTCCCTGGCCCCTCCCACCCACCCGTATTTCCTTGCTTTCCCATCGAATCGCCCCACTCCCTCTCCCTCTCTAGGCGCCGTCGCTGTGACCCCTGACTCCCACGGCGGCCTCTGTCTGAGCACCAGCCGCAGCGTGGGCAAAGGCGAGCTGCTGCTCTCCGTGCCTTCCCGCCTGCAGCTCGGCCGAGCCTGGCCCGCGGGCCTGGAAGGGGCTGGAGGGACGGCAAGAGAAGGGGGAGAATGGGAAGGAGCAGGAGCAGGAGGAACAGGAGGAAAAAGGGGAGGGGAAGCGGGGGAAGAGGCGAGGTCCTTTGTGGCAATCAGCAAGATGGGGCAGCTTGTGCCTTGTGAGTGCCATGCCATGACATGATGTAAAAGCAGCTCATGTTGCTTTTCTATACTGTTTTTAATTCTGTGCTTTTGGAGGTGCTTTCACGTGGTAGTAACACAACAAAGGCCACAACTTTCCCCACTATCACACACCTCCCTGTTCCCCTCCTCCGTCCCCCCTTCCTTCCCACCAACCACTCGCCCACCCTGCAGCGTCCCTCTGGTCTCTCCGCCTTGGTCTGCACTTGCTGCACCAGCAGAGGCGACAAGCAACCCCTCACACTCCCACAACACCCATCGCATCTACATCCTCCCCATCCTCCCCTCCCTCCGCTACCCACACCACTCATTCTCCTCCCCCATCTCCCCCTCTCCCAGCCCCCCACTGGGACCCATATATCGCTCTCCTCCCGCGCTCTCTCCCCCTGCCCATCTTCTTCTCCCCTGCTGCTGTCGCTGCTCTCGGCTACCCGCCACTGCAGGCCGAGGTAGGTTGAAGGAGGTTGAAGGAGGTTGAAGGAGGTTGAGGGAGGTTGAGGTAGGTTGGATAGGTTGATGTAGGGTCCTCGGAAGGCGTATTCCATTGTCATTCCTGGGAAATTGGAGCAGCAATTGGGGAATATGGGGGAAGCAGTAGGGGATGAGCTGGCATTGGCAAGTGAAAAGGAATGGCAGGCAGCAGAGTGACACATGCAACCCTACGACTTCCTTCCCCGCGTTCCTTTCAACTCCTTCTCTCCCTCTCCCACTACCTCTCCCACTCCTCCTTTTCTCTTTCTGTCCACGTTGCAGCTGGCCAAGCGCAGCACGTTCCTCCGTCGCTTCGCCTCTGAGTTCCTACCAGACGTGGTGGACTCGCTACAGGTAAGCAGCTTGCACTCACCACCACTCCTACTCTCTACTGGCTGCTGCTGCTGCTGCTGCTGCTGCTGCTGCTGCTGCTGCTGCTGCTGCTGCTGCTGCTGCTGCTGCTGCTGCTGCTGCTGCTGCTGCTGCTGCTGCTTCTGCTGCTGCTGCTGCTGCTGCTGCTGCTGCTGCTGCTGCTGCTGCTGCTGCTGCTGCTGCTGCTGCTGCTGCTGCTGCTGCTGCTGCTGCTGCTGCTGCTGCTGCTTGATGCGTGCTGCGCATGGATTGCTTAGAAGCCTTTACTCTGTTGGGACTCAACTCAAAACGCTTTGAAGCAAGCGATTGCAGCAAGTGCAAACTCTGATTGAACCTCAGCTTGCTTCACCACCAACTCATTCCCCCTTCTCCGGACTCCCCCCTTCCTCCTCCAGGCATCCCAGCGATGCTGCTTGTTTGGCAACGACCCAGTCTCCCCCTCCGACCTTGCATGGGCCATGGGCTCTGCCTCTTCCCGTGCCTTTCGAGTGCCTGCAATCACGGGGGAGAGGACGGGAGACGGGGTTGATAGAGGGGCATTGGATGGAAGAGGAGGAGGCAGTGTGGGGAAAGGAGAGAAGGAAGGGGGAGGTGGGAGTGGAGACGGGGTGAAGAGGAGGAGAGGGGAGGAAGGCGAGAGGGTGTTTCTTCCGGTGATTGATCTGGCGAACCATGATGCGAATCCAACGGCTAAGATATCTCTTTTGCCAGATGGCACAGCAGAGGTGGGCGCCATGTCATGCGCGCTACACACTATGGCAATATTTGCATGCCGCTTAGAAAACCACTTCCCTCAAGTCCCTCACTTCCCTCTTATCTCTTGCGCTTTCCACTTTCATCCACACGAGGCAAGAACCCAACTGCCCTCCAACCCAACCAGACCCTCGCCCGCGTCTCTGCCAATTCCCTCTTTTTCCTCACCCTCCTCTCCCTTCTCCCCTTTCCCTTCTCCTCTCTCGCCCTCCTCCCTCTTGTCGCCCCAACACCAGCTGCGTGCTCTCCTCCCACTATCCCCCAGGCACGCCATAAGCATCGACTACGGGCGTCTCTCCACGGACCTCTTTCTCCTCGACTACGGCTTTGTGCCCGCTAACAACGCCTATGACACTCTCCCCATGCCTTTCCTGTCCTGTCCTCTCTCCCACACCCCAGCTCCGCGCCCTCCTCCCACTGCCCCCCAGGCATGCTGTTACTATAGACTACGGGCGTCTCTCCACGGACCTCTTTCTCCTGGACTACGGCTTTGTGCCCGCTAACAACGCCTACGACACCCTCCCCATGGCTTACGGCCTTCCGCTCATTGAAGCTGCTCGTGCTGCTGCTGGGCTGGATGGGTTAGACGGGGGTGAGGAGCGGGGAGAGCGGGGAGGAGGAGGGGCGAGGGAGACGGGAACGGGAACGGGAACGGGAACGGGAGCAGGTGCGGGGATGGGAACAGGAGAGGGGGAAGCAGCGGGAACGAGAGAGAAGGGGAGAGCGGAGGAGATGGGAGGGGAGAAGCGGAGCAGGCTAGAAGGGCCTTTGGATCCGGAGGCAGGGGGAGGGGCACGGGCACGGATGGAAGTGATTGCAAAGCTGGGCTTATCCGGGCCACAAGCAGACAGAAAGATGACCCTGGGCGGCCCTGGTTACATAGACCCTCGCCTGCTGGCCGCTCTAAGAGTGCTGTATGCTCCAGCATCGGTGGATGTGAGGCAGGTGCCGCTGCAGCAGCTGCAGGGGTTGGATGCGGTGGGGATGCTTGGGCGGGAGTGTGAGCAGAAGACAGTGAGGACGCTGCTGGGTTTGTGCTTTATCTTTCTGCAGAGCTTCTCCCGAGTGCCTCCTGCTGCTGCTTCTGCTGCCGCAGAAAAGCCTGCAAAAGATACAGCTGCTGCTGCTGCTGCTGTTGCTGCTGCTGGTGCTGGTGCTAATACAACTGTTGGCAGCGCTGCTGCTGACTCCAGTGCAGCAGCGGCAGTGCGGCTAGCAGCCGAGGCGGCAGGAATGGAGAGTGGAGCAGCGGAGAGGGCGATAGGCGGGATGGCGGCGCAGGAAGCAAGGCTGGTGGAGGCGTTTCGTGCTGAGAAGAGAGGGCTTGTGTTGCGAGTGATGTCGTTCCTGCAGGGCCGATTGGATAAGTGAGACAACCGTTTGCTTCGTTTCGCAGCCTGCAGGGAAGAGTGGAGAAGAGAGGGCTCGTGCTGCGATGCGACTGCGAGTGATATTGTTCCTGCAGCAGGGGCGACTGGATAAGTGAGTCGCAGCTGCAGTGCGGCCTCCTGTTGACTTGACTTTTGAGTCACCTCAGAAGAGAGGGCTCGTGCTGCGATGCGACTGCGAGTCGTTCCTGCAGGGACGGCTGGATAAGTGAGACGCGGCTGCGTTGCGGCCTCCTGTTGACTTGACTCTTGAGTCACCTCAGAAGAGAGGGCTCGTGCTGCGATGCGAGTGTTGTCGTTCCTGCAGGGACGGCTGGATAAGTGAGACGCGGCTGCGTTGCAGCCTCCTGCAACTCATGCAGCCTGTTGCGGTTTGGGAAAGTGGAGTGGGGGATCACTAACTACACATGATTAGTCAATGTTCAAGAAGTCAGCTTCTTGTAATGTTATGGTAGTTGGGCTGAGAACAGTGATTACAGGTATAGTATTCTTCATACGTTTTGTTGAGCCCACCACACATTCTGATCTTTCAGAATTTTCCAACGTACTACAAGCTGATGATACAGCCTTGCCATGAAAACCAGGCCACTGTTAATAATGTACAAAGTACCTGCCCGTTGGCTCACTGTCTTTGTTTTTAATATTTAATATTTAATACCATTATAAATCCAATTTAGTCACTTTCATGCAGAGAAGTGTGGAATTAAAAACGTTTTCAAACATAACTATATTATGGCAATTAAGAAGCATAGCACATTACATCAGGACTTGCAGAGACACTAGTGAGATGCAGCAAAGTCCTGACAACGAGGTACTGTGAGCAGTGCAGCCCACTCTCAGGAACCTCTTTTTATACCCAGCTGTCTGTTACCCTCCCTGTACCCATACAGATACTGTCAGGGGAATGGGACCACTTGCTCTGAATCATCAGATCAAGGCTCCATTCCTTATGCCCCACTCCCAAAATGAATCCCCCCTATGGATCGAATCGGACACAGCAGCAGCCCACGCAGCAGCAACCCACGCAGCAGCCCACATGGCACAAGAACAGGAGCCCATCCAAGACCCCCTACCTTGATGAAAAGAAGCCACTGCTCACAGCAAAGCCGTAATCACCTCTGACAGGGGGAGGACGGAAAGTTAGCAGCTTCAAAGTACGGAACCAGGCCCCACACTCAGCCAAAGCACTTTACCCGCTCCCCTTCCCCCCATACTAGCCCCCCATGTCCCCCCCCCCCACCCCATGCCCCCACGCCTCTCCAACCCCGAAGATCCCCCACCTCCCACCGTTTCCACTAAGCATCATCATGGTGATATGGCGGTTGTTGTCACTGCCAGCATCTGAGCACGGCAATGCCCCCATGCCCCGGTTCACACGCACACACGCGCGACGGCAGCACATCCGGCGATGCTGCTGACGACTCTTCTTCTGACCCGAGAGTGATAGCCATCCCCGGCACTGCTTCTGCTGCTGCTGCTGCTGCTGCTGCTGCTTCTCTAGACGCTGCTATTTCTCCTGCTGCCGGTTTCGTCTCTGAAGCAGCCTCCTCCTGTTGCTGCTGCTGTTGCTGTTTTTGCTGTGGCCCTACAGAAGGGTCTGAAGGCAACGACAACGAACCCACCACACCCAACATCCCTGCTCTGCCCAACCCCCCTCCAATCACACCAGCACCGGTACCAGCAGCACCACTCCCAGCCCCGAGAAACGCGGCGACGGCCGCAGCAGACCCGCGGGAGATGGGCGCGGAGAGCGCGAGGCGGTGGGGCGCGTGGAAGAGCGCGCCGCGGCGGAAGAACCCCCTGCGAGGGGGCACATGGCGGTGCGCTGCATGGGGCGACACGTGCCCGTGAAGGGGTGGTTGGGGGAGCGGCGCACGTGGTGCGATGCCACGCAGGCCAGCGGGATGAGCCCGGGGAGCGGCAGGATGTGCGGACACACGGCCTGGGGGGTGGGGAGGAATGGGGAGGAGTGGGGTGGAGTGGGGTGGATTGGGGTGGAGTGGGGTGAGGGGAACAGCGTGTTCGGGAAAAAGGTACGGTGTGTGTTTTGGCTCTTGGAAAGGGATGGGTGCTAGAGAGACCGAGTCACTTAGTTTTTTGCATGCACTTTGCTTCTGTGTGTTTCCCTGCGCCGCATACCGGTTCATGGCCGCTGAACGAGCACGGCGCGCCTCGCAGCACGTACGCGTCCGTAACGTACGGCCCCACGGGGACGGGCTTCACCATCCGCCGCTTCAGATCGCACTGCACCGCACCCCCGCCCGCGCCGCCGATTCCGCCGTTGAGGAGCGCGGAGAGCTGGTGGCGGAGGTCCGCGGTGAAGCCCACGCATTCGGGCAGCGCGATGCAGTGGCGCGCGCAGCCGTCGATGCCCGTTGCGGATTCGACGGATGCGATCGTCCCCGCGGGATACGCGGTGTTGGGCGATTTGAAGAAGAGCGACACGGGGTCTGAGGGGGAAGCAGGGGATGGGGAAAAGAAGGGGGAAAGGAGAGAGGAAAAGGGGGGTGGGGTAGGAGACATGAGAGGTGACGAGGGGCCCTAGATACAATCTTATTACACGTAACACGTGTTACGGGTTGTATGGATTGTGTTCGCTTGAATTAATGGCTCGTGCTCGCTATTGGGTTGTTGTTTGAACACACAATCCATCGCGTACCGAACGCGCATCGTGCTCACTTGTATCATTGCATTGCGTGTTCACGCACCTTGTTTGACGAGCCGTACGTTATCCACCACCGGGCCGCACTCCCCGGGCGACAACGACCGGAACTCCACGCGCGTCGGACCCGCCTGCGCCTCGAACGCAACGCGCTCCACGCGCCAGCTCATCGCGCCGCCCGCCGTGCCGAGCGCGTCGGCCTCGAGCGTGCGCTCCGCGATCACGTCCGTGTTCGCCGCGACGATTGAGACGTTGAGCGCGTGCAGATCGTTGATGCCGCCTGGCGCGCGGGGAGGGGGGAGGCGCGCGCGAGGGGTGGGGGAAGAGCAACGGGGAGAGCGGGAAGGAGCGCGGGAGAGGACGAGGGAGGGGCAAATCAACAGCATGAGATCGTGCCGGGAGAGAGGGAGGAAGGAGAGGAGGGGGGGTGGCGGAAAAATTGCTCGACAGGGGAAAAGAGAAGCGGCAGAAGCGGCAGGGCAGAGGGCACCAACACGTACAAGGGTCGGCGGATAAGGCGAACGTGAGCACGTAGAATGCGTCCTCTTCCGTCGCCACCTGCTGACTCAGCACGCCCGGCCCCGCGCCGTTCAGCGCCACGCTGTAGCTCCCCTCCGCGGCTCGCCACGTGTCGCCGCGCACGTACTTAATCGACCCCTCTTTCACCTCCCATCCCTCCAGCGCGGGAACAGGTTGCTGCGCGGCGCCGCTCTCGGCGGAGATTATCGGCGCGCTGATGTCTTTAGAACCAGGCGACTCGAAGTTGCCATTGTGAATTATGTTGCGCGGTATAGCCGCCGCTGCTTCGTGGGGAAGGAAGGAGATGCGGAGGCGATTAATGACACGGGCAGCTTAGACCACCTACATACAACTGAATATTGCTAGAAGACAAGCAGCAATGAGAGATCGAGGATGAGAAGTCACGACGAATAAGGGATCGTGCCCCAAGTTTAGACCACGGGTGGGGCACGTGTGGGGCATGGGTGGGGCACGGGTGGAAAATGAAAGCCCAGGGACACAGAGAAGGCAGGAGTAAATGATGGGAGAGTAAACTTGGGAGTAATTTGCAGGGTGAAGTTGAGATGGAACAGAGCGTTCGACCAGGAGACGAACCAGGAGGAGGATGGGGGACGGGAGGGGAGTGACGGAGAGGGCGGAAGGAGGAAGAGGGGGAGAAGAGCAGGGGAGTGGGGGAAGATGCAGAGACGATCAGGATTAGATGATTAGGTCCGAGTGTATTTGCAAGCGATGGATATGACGTTGGGTGGTGAGACGCAGTGGCAGGCGACGAAGATGAGGTGTCACACCTCTCGAGTGGATCGGCGATGTTGCGACGAGCGACGCGACGACGACAAGCAGCGCGCCATATGCCCGAAGCATGGTGGCGTCGCACAATGAATCACACACCAGAAGGAGCGATTGCGAGAGAGGAAGGGAGGAGGAGAGAGGGAAGGAGTGGAAGAGGGATAGGGAGAGTGGGAGAGAGGGAGAGGAGGAGGAGTCGAGGTTCACAGGCGTCTAGAAGCTGCACAGAGGAAGCACCCGCGATTTCCCTGCGGTACGGTGCGGTGCACTCTCCTGTCCTGCCGCTCCTCGTTTTCCAGAACTACGCGATCACCTTGTGCAGCCCTTTGCCGCGCGCTACGCGAGGAACGGCCGTCGCAACGCAGCCCAGCTCAACCAAAGTTCTCTGGAGCTCCTAAACCGTTACAGCCTGAAAGTTGTTCATGAAAAATCAATGTTGCGGTTCTACAGCCCGTGTTTGTAACCTGTCGGGAGGAAGAGCGTCCGGTGTCACCTACTCCGTTCCCCTGAGTTCAATCACGCTGGAGCTTAGGCGATAAGCACACGCGACCTGTGGCAAGCGACTGATTAAGGGAGAAGGTGGCCTTGCAGAAATTATCTCTGATGGATTAAGGGAGTAGTATCACAGCCGGTGGAGGTGAGCAAGTATACGGTCCAGCAGCGAGATATTGCCGTTTCAGCGGTTATGGGACTATACGGTCGCTGCTGTTCCGTGCTTTCGCGCGGGTTAGTCTAGACAGTAGAGATCGGCTGAAACTGGCTGAGGTCTGTTCGTTTGGAGTTGTGCTAGTAAGTCTGCTCTGTTGGCGCGAGTTAGACCCCAAGAGCCAAGCTGAAGGATGTTCGCGATTGCTAAGGGTAATCTTCAAGATGATAGCCGAAGGCTCGTTTGGCAAGGTCGTTTTCCTTGGCGTCCTTCCCTCGTACTTGGGTCGCGAGTCGGCGGATGGAGCAATCGATGACCGGAAGGGACGGCCGAGGGGGATGTGGAGGAAGGGGCTGCGCTGTGAGAAGAGGAGGAATCAGGGAGCGACGTCGCATCGCATCGCATCACATGCCTTGCTTGACGAATTTGCCATGGTGGGGATGGCTGGTGAATGTTCCGTGGAGTGGTGTGCGGGCAATTCGAATTGAACTCCAGTGGGAATGGGTGGGTGGGGGGGTTGTGCCCGTGGGGGGCATGCGGCTTCTTTGGGGTGTGCTGTGGTGTGCGGCTGCGAGTCTATCAAGCTAACACGGGATCAGCGTCGCCTTACCGCCGCCATGAGAAGTGAGATGTGGGATGGAAGCGCTGATTGACGAAAGGCTGCGTGCGAGGCTGCCGTCGTGTTGATCTGTGCCATGATCCGTGGGTCGCGGCATCAGCCGTCACTAAGCTCGAGTTCCGAACCTACATGGAGTAGAGCGGTTCGAGTGTAGGTGAGGTCTGGAATTTACTGGCGCAAACCAGAAATGATGGTTTGGGGAAAGGCTCGGTTTTGTTTGCTCCCACTTCGGGCAGCAGCGGGGCTGCCTTACTGAGCCATGTGCGTACCAAGGCAGTGACGTGCGGAGGAGGTTTGGTCATCCTCAAATACGTGCCATACCCAACCAAAACGGAAGCTTCTGGTTCGGTTTTGCAAACCAAACCAGGCGACGCCAAGCTGAATCATGGTTCGGAAGAGTCAAACTTCCGCAACGCCTTGGGAGTCACGTGCGGTTTTGTTTGGTGCTGGCTTGGTGACGGACGGCCCCAATCTCAGGTGCAGAAATTGAGTGTACCTCAACCAGACCAGCAGACATCGAAGATACCCGAATCGCGATTTTGAGGCGCAGAAGTCAGGAATGAGGGGCCGAACCAGGCCCAGAAGTCAAAGAGAACCTGCAGGTTCGGAGGTCGGCTGTAAAACCGTACATGTTCGAGGCATCAGAAGGTTGTGGCGAGCGATTTCCTGAAACGGGTACACGAAGTGCATCCTACGCATCTAACAAAGAGCGCGGCGATATTATTTTCAATCCTTTTTATATTATTTCCTTTTGATATAATCACAAATGATTCACATATCACAAACATCATCACCATCATCACCATCATCACCATGCATTTCATATGTTGGAATACCATCAACACGTGAAGTTAACCTTTGATACTGATTTTTGTAAGTAGCACGTAAATATATCATTTCTAAGCAGCGGTTCACGCATTTGGACCTGGTAATAAAGCGCCATATATTTTTCATGCGGTTTTTATAGGCTACGTAACTGGATATGATGGCAGGAAGTTCGCGTATGAGGTTCTGATAGGATATGTATGTGAGAGATGTTCTATTGGAAAAAGTAACCTCATATGTAAGGTATTATTATCACATTTGAGCTGTGCCGTTTCTATAACAGCACCGCTTCCTCATTTTCGTGTGGATCTTGGGGTGATCAATTCGCGCATTCGATCTGCCCAATGCCTTCCAAGTTCCAGCGAGTGAAGAATCCGACCGTTTGTATTGTTGTTGCAGTCGAACGACTGCCGTGTGGTGATCGCTCACCTGCACCACTCTCTCCGCCTTTCTATTCGAACGTTTCGCACGTCGAAGCGCGGCATGTACGAAATATTTGCTCTAAGAGCACAGAGTCCTGTAATGAGAAGTGCGTAGCGAGGATTTTTCGTATAATTTCCTCCCTACACCGCAGCTGGCTTTAGTTCTCACAGATTCCCGCTCAGGGCGTAAGAAAGCGGACCCAGTGGAAGGACGAAGCGACGCATCGAGGGTCCACATAGTGTCGTGGAAACTATGGCAGCTCCGTCGCAGGGCCAGCAGGGCCAGCATGGAACGCGCCGCGTCTTGCGGAGCATGTTTCCTCCAGAATTCGTATTCGGAACTGCGACGGCCGCGTACCAGGTGAATTGCGTGGAAGAATCTCAGCGCAAATAAAGCGGGGATGCTTCAGGAAACGTGGATAGGCGAATCGTGATGTGGCCTTCGTTGATAGGCAAGCATTGTGTGCTTTTTTTGGCCCAATATGCGCTATCTTGCTGCCTCTTGCTCACATGGTTGTGGTGCGGCATCAGGTGGAGGGAGCGGCACGGGAGGGGGGTCGGGGCCCCAGCATATGGGACGAATTTTCGCACACGCCAGGTGAATGGAGCAGCCAGGTGAGCTTGTGTGCCACGTGTCACGTTTTATTTCAGGTGATTGTCAGGTGAGGAGTGTCTTTCAGGTGATTGTCGGTGAGGAGTGTCTTTCAGGTGATTGTCGGTGAGGAGTGCATGCTAGGTGGTCTTATATTCTAAGGATCTCAGAACTTGTTGATGCCTGTGTATTTCTGCTCCGGTACATGCTGCTGCTTGCAAATGTGCTGTTGCTTTGAAAATTGCTGCTTCCTGACCCATCCTAGCGCATGGCGACTCAGTACCCTTGCAATCTGTAGATTCCCCTGTTTCCTCTTTTGCGGATGCTTGGTGTATACATGCATGCACGCACGGATGGACTGATGCATGTATCGATGCGTGGATGCATGGATGCATGTAATGCATGTGAGCATGGTGGTGGGTGCAGGCAAGACACTAAATGGTGACACGGGAGATGTGGCATGCGATCAATACCACCGCTACAAGGTGAGAGAAGATCCGGCAGTATGGCAGTATGCGTGCTGTGAGGCAGGCAGTGCGAGAGGAAAGGTGGGCAGCACGGACTCTGGTGCCATGCCATGCCATGCCATGCCATGCTATGCCATGCCATGTCTTTCTCTGGCGCAATTGGGTTAGCCTGTGTGCCTCTACGTTGATTCATGCTCGTCTCATGGTCATTTCCTCGAGATGCCCTGTATGTTCTCGTGTATGGCATGGCATGCTGTGGCCTGGCATGCTTTGGCGTGGCGTTGTGTTGCGTTGCATGGCATGGTATGGCATGGCATGTGGTGGCGTGGCATGGCATGGGGTTGGTGTATCAGGAGGACATCGCTCTGATGGTGAACATGGGGATGAAGGCCTACCGCTTCTCCATATCATGGTCACGCATCATGCCCTGTGAGCCATCATGGCCTATGAGCCATCATGGCCTATGAGCCATCATGGCCTATGAGCCATCATGGCCAGGGATAAAGCGCCGTTTTGTGTAACGATGGGTGGCATTGTAGGATGTCATGTCATGCCACCAATCATCACTTCCTTAATGTGTGCACCTTTCACATCTTCCCTTATACCTTCCCTTTAACCTTCCCTTACACCTTCCCTTTACCTTCCATACACCTTCCCTTATACCCCCTTCCTCTCACCTCCCCCCTCCTCTCCCCTGCCTCTGCACCTGCTAGCCGATCGCCCCTCTGATGCCCCTCATTAACAAGACCCTACCATTTCACGATCAACCTCTCACTCTCTTGTTTCCCCGCTCTCTCCCTCCCACTCTCCCACCCTCCCGCCCGCCTGTCAATGCTGTTACCTGGTAACCACACGGCCATGAACCCGGTGTTCATCCCCACTGCAGCTGGGCGGCTGCCTGTGAATCCCGAGGGGGTGGCGTATTACTCTGCGCTCATCCAAGCACTGCTGGACCACGGTGGGTGGGTCGGGAGGTACGCTAGATGGATGTATGCGTGCATGGTGCCTGCTGTGTGGAGGGATGTGGTGGGGTGGCAGGTGGCGGGATGGCATGTGGTGGGGTGGCATGTGGAGGGATAGCTTGTGGTGGGCCCAACACTCCCGCTCCCACTCCCACTTTCAGTCCCACTCCCTCTCCCACTTCTCCCCCTCTCCCCCCCTCTTTTCTCCCCCCAGGCATCACGCCCTACGTGACGCTCTTCCATTGGGACCTCCCTCTCACCCTCGAGAAGGAGTTTGGCGGATGGAGGAGCCCCGAAATAGTGTGAGAGCTGAGCGCTGTGCTGAGAGCTGTGCTGAGAGCTGTGCTGAGCTGAGTTGACCCTCATGCTTGAAGCGCTTGGGAAATAGAGTGAGGGCGCTGCGCTGCTGCCTGCCTGGCCTGGAAAGGTAGCAGCGCAGGCCAGGCACTGCACCGCCCGCATACTACATATGATGAGATGCAAGGTGATATCCATTCTGAGATGTCCCATCTCATCATATGTAGTATGCGGGCAGTGCTTCATTAATGAAAGAGGTGATCTGTCTTTTCTGAGGTGTCTCAAAAGGATGCGAGGGCTGTGCTGCGGTCTAGTATACAAGTCTCGGGAACAGCTGGAGGATAGGGTGGACCGGGGTTTGTTCGTGTCTAGCGAGTGGCCAGACTCATAATCAGCAAGCAATCATAATTACAACATTCACCATGCAGCACCCTGCCTGTACCGTTGCCCCATGCCCTTCTGGTCGCCTCTTGTTATGCAGAATCAGCCTCTCCATGTCCCTGCCCCATCACTGGCCACACATCACCAAACACACACCCGCTCCCTTCCCCTCACACGCTACCATTCCTTTGCACGCCCAATTCGTCTCCATTCTTCGCCCCCCACGATCCCACCCTCCCTCTTTCCGAACCCAACAGACCCTGCTTTCGCACCTATGCTGACACCTGCTTCGCGCTCTTCGGCCGCTCTGCACCGCACTGGATCACTCTAAACGAGCCGCTCTGCTTCACGCTGTGCGGGTACCAGTGGGGCATTCACGCGCCTGGGCGCTCCTCCAACCGCCTCATCTTCCCCCAGGGAGGCAACTCGGCCAGGGAGCCATACGTGGTCATGCACCACCTGCTGCTCGCACACGCTGCTGCTGTTGACGCTTTTCGACTAAGGTTTGGGGTAAGTCAATCCGTGCGGGTAGATCTCTTCCCCACAAGTCACGCATGTAGATGGTTTCTTCCCAAGAAAGGCAACTCAGCCAGAGAGCCATACCTGGTCATGCACCACCTGCTGCTCGCACACGCTGCTGCTGTGGAGGCCTTCCGATCCGACTGAGGTTTTGGGTGAGTCAAATACTTCCCGCGCCTGAGTTGTCTGTTCCGGAGGTGAATGGTGTATGTTCCGGTTGCTGTGTGTTGTGTACTCGAGGATTGGTTGATCCACTCCACTCTTCCTCGAGACCTCTGTGATTCTTCTGTCACTTCTTGAATTGAAACCACTTTGGTTGAGCATTCAACTTCTTGTCTCGTGTCACCCACGTGTCCTCCCAGTCCCACAGTGGCATGAGCATAGGGCTGGCAGTGGATGGGGAGTGGGCGGAGCCTCTCACCTCCTCGCCTGCTGATGTGCAAGCAGCAGAGAGACGCATGCAGTTCCAGCTTGCATGGTGCGTGTAGCCACTTGTGAGAAGTCCCGAACGTGCAAGATGAGTCATTGGTCTACTCTACAGTGTGGTGTGGCCATTGCTCTTAATTTCTTCAAAGAATCGATTCCACTTTCCCAGTGCCACGTCCTGACTCCTTCGTTCTCCCCCCTCCCTCCTTCCCCTTCCCTCTTTCTCCCTTTCTTCCCCCTTCTTCCTTTTGCAACTCCACCACCCTCTGCTTCAAGGGTGCTAGATCCGCTCTTCTCAGGCGACTATCCCGAAGACATGAAGCAGAGGGTGGGGAGCCGCCTGCCTTGCTTCACACCCCTCCCTCCCCCCCTTTTCCTCCCCCCACCACCCACCCTCCACCCCAAGGGTGCTAGATCCGCTCTTTTCAGGCGACTATCCGGCAGTGATGAAGCAGAGGGTGGGGGACCGCCTGCCCTCCTTCACACCGGAGCAGCAGCAGCAGCTCAAGGGGTCTCTGGACTTTGTAGGTGTCAACCACTACACCTCCAAATACGTCTCCTCTACTGCTTCTTGCTGCTGCCCCTGCTGCTGCTCCTGCTGCTGCTACTGATGCTGCCAAGACCGCTACTGATAACCTTCCAGCTGCAGCTGTTGAGAAAGGAACTTCAGAACTGCCGCTGGCTGACTCAGCAGCAGGAACGAGCGCGGCTGGTGTGGTTCCGCTGCTGCCGCACGAGTCCCCTGCACTTGCTGCAAGTGCACAGGGCAGGGCGAGTGAGGAGAGTGGGGCGGCCGCTGCAGTAGTGTGCGGGGAGGATGAGGGTGACCATTTCAAAGACCAAGGTGTTGAGATATCCGGTGAGTGGATGGCTATTGAGACAGTCAATTTTTGAGTCGACTCAAAAATTGAGATATCCGGTGAGTGGAATGTCGTTTGAGACAGCGGTCGCGCTTGCCGTCACACAAGTCAGTGGTGTGCGGGGAGGATGAGGGTGACCACTTCAAAGACCAGGGTGTTGAGATATCTGGTGAGTGGAATGGCTATTGAGGCGTCTCAAATGCACCTGCACTCACGGAACAGGCCTGCCTTCGCTTCACACTGCTGCACCTGCCCTCTCCCTGATCCTCCTCTTCCTGTAAATCTTCATTTCGCTCCTCATGTTCTCATCCCTATTCTGCATTCCGCCTCTGGTCCGTCTCCTCTCTCTGTCCTCCCTCCTCCCTTTTCCTCCCCTATATGCTTTCTTGGCAAACTCTATGTGCAGCATCACGAGATGGCATCCCCATTGGAGAGCGGGTAAGGACACGCTGACTAATCACCCAACGCAACGCACTTGCACACATGCACACATCCATCCTTTGTGTTACTCACAAAAGACATGTTATCTTGATTTCACACGCTTTTCAAGTCCCTCTCATTCTTCCATCTCCCTCCCACCTCTCCCTCATCTCCCTCCCACCTCTCTCACATCTCCCTCCCACCTCTCCCCCATCTCCCTCCCACCTCTCCCCCATCTCCCTCCCGCCTCTCTCCCATCCCTTCTCCCTCCCCCTTCGCGCCCATCTCCCTACCCGCCAGGCAGCGTCAGAGTGGCTGTACATCGCGCCATGGGGATTCACAAGGCTCCTCAACTGGATAACAGCGCGCTACAACCGCCCTCCCATCCTCATCACAGAAAACGGTGCGCCTTACATCCATCCTCGTGCATTTCTTGCCTTACTCCCCTTACTTGTATTCCCCTCCTTCCCTTCCTTGCTTTCGCTCCACACTTCGCGTTGTTCCTACTAGCACACTACCACGTGGCCTGCCCGCCAAGGCAAACCAAGCGAGACTTCTCCTCTCACCTGCTTTCCACGCTTCTGTCCATCACACATCCCCACTTTGCACCACCAATCACACACACGAGGCCGCTGCAGGTATGGATGACGCCGATGACGCACTCCCACCGTTGGATTGGACTTCACTCTCCCAGACGCCCGTACGGGGAATTCAGGGGAGTGGGTCTCAAGAGAATGGAGCTGAGACCCTCCAGCAGCCTTATGACTCGATTCAGCTGCCAGCTGCTCTTGATGACTGGAAGCGAGTCAGGTTTTACAATGAGTATCTTGGAGCCGTTGCCGATGCCATGAGGTGTGTGGTGCACTCGAATTCGACTCTGGACCTCTATTTCTGTGTGTCACGAAGGCATTGTGACACTCATTATCGATTTGTTTGCACTGTCATTTCAAGGACAAGAAGAGGAGTTTCAGGTGGTTACTAGCTCATCTGGTTAGCTGTGGGGACACCTAATGGTTTTGATCATACTGTGCTCACCACACACACCTTCCCTCATCCGACCATACAAAATCCACCTCTCCATCCCGTCACCCTCCCATTCTTCCCACCCTCCCTATCACACACATCACCTCTCTTTTTCCAGGGATGGAGCGGATGTGAGAGGGTACTTCGCATGGTCTCTTCTGGACAACTTTGAGTGGGCCATGGGCTACTCACGCCGCTTCGGCATCCATTATGTGGACTTCGCTCACGGGGGTGCTAGGTTCCCCAAGAGGTCGGCCCTCTGGTGGAGGCATGTGCTGTGTGAGCCAGAAGATTCAATGACTGCTGCAGAATGAGTGCACTGCGTGTATACCTACTGTAGCTTATTAATAAGCATGCGCAGCTTGTGGTAATGCAGACATGATGACACTCTTTCTGTAATCCCCTAGTGATCCAGAGTGTTGATGATAACACATGTACCTAAAATGACAAGTTCCCTACATGCTGTGGTCGTATGGATTTCATGTTGATGGCATCACATCACACCAAGTCATGCCCATCCTGCCTTAGCAAACCCCTAGCAAACTACAGTAACGAGCTCAGCCTGGCCCTACGAAGCTCATCTCTACGAATACCACTCACATACCCCCTTCACAGTTAAACCTGTCACAGCATCAGACAAACAACAGTTACTGCTCAACACGTCCTAGCCACTACAAGTCCTTGCTATTCTGCATGTCAGGTCGACGGAGTTGTAATGTATGCCCCACATAAAGTTACACCCATGTCCACCCATATAGTACTATGCCTTTGGATACTTCGGCACTACCTGTGCATGCATGAGAACACACACAGGTCCACCCATGTTCACCCAGACAACACTACTGCTTGAGAGACGCTTGAGCGCCACCTGTGCATCCATGCATGCACACACACACATGTCCACACACACTCATGTCATGTCCATCCACCCACAGCGCTATTGCTTGAGATACTTGAGTGCCACCTGGCGGCGCCGCAGCTCATCATGGGGCACGCCTAGGTCATTGGCCAGGGCAAACGCAGATGCCGCTCGGTACCGAGCCTCGTACACCCTCAGCCGATGCGCATGCGCCTTGGGAGGGGCTGCTGCTGCTGGGGGCACTGGCACTGCTGGGGGCATTCCTGTGGGATCCATACCAGCCATTCCCCCCATGCCTCCCATGCCTCCCATTCCCCCCATGGGTCCCATGGTTCCCATTGGTCCCATGCCTCCCATACCCATGTTGCCCATGTTACCCATGCCCATGTGCATGTTCATGCCCATGCCATCCATCCCACCTGCAGGAAAGCCCATGGCAGGAGCCATTCCGGGACCCATGCCCATGCCTGCACCCATGTGCATGCCCATACCAGGATGCATGCCCATTCCCGGATGCATGCCCATGCCAGGATACATACCCATACCCATGTCTCCACCCATAGGCATACCACCACCCATCCCCATGTGCATACCTTGAGCCATATACATCTCCTGGGACATGCCCATACCGGGACCCATACCCATCATGCCCATGCCTGGCCCCATACCACCCATGTCCATGCCAGGCCCCATGCCCATGCCACCCATGCCCATCCCCCCCATAGCCATTGCATCACCCATGCCTGCCCCCATGCCCATGCCAGATGGTCCAGGTTGCTCATGGCCTAGGGCAGCAAGGGGCATGGCCCCTGCACCACCACCAGCACCACCAGCAGCACCAGCAGCAGCAGCAGCGGCATCTGAGCCCGATTCAGGAGCAGGGAGCAACGCACGCTGCTGCGCGTTCCCAGCAGCAGTGGCGGCGGCAGAAGTGGCAGCAGCAGCAGCGGCAGAGGCAGTGGTGGCGGCAGCAGCAGCAGTGGCAGCAGCAGCCTGGCGGTGCTGGGCGAGGATGACTGCTAGAAGGAACTGCAGTCGGGCCTCCATGCGCTTGCTGTCTACCGTGGCCTCTGCCTCCGACAATGGCTGGGAGAGATGGACGGGAATGGCACGCAGGATAATGGGGAAGGGAAGATAATGCACCAAGGAGAGAGGAGCCTGGGTCAAATGAGGAGGAGGAGAGAACATGCCGGTGAGGAGCGGGGAAGCTGGTGAGGAGGCTGGGAGGAAACATGCTGCCGAGCGGCACATAGTCCACGTTGAGTGCAAGGGCCACGCCCACCACGCGCAGCAGCAGCATGTACGCGTGCACTCGGTCACTCACTCGCAGGGGCCGACTGCCTGAATTCCCACCATACCCCAAGACCCACATTACCTGACATACAGCAGACTCAACCGAAACCCAACATACCTGAATCCAAACCCATATTCCAAGACCCCACCATACCTCCGGTCGCAGGGTGGGGAAGCTGGAGAGCAGGCTGGGGGGGAACATGCTACCGAGCGGCACATAGTCCACATTGAGCGCGAGCGCAATCCCCACCACGCGCAGCAGCAGCATGTACGCGTGCACACGGTCACTCGCAGGGGCTGCCTGCCTGAACTCAGAGATGGCTTCTCGGCACGTGGCGTCGCGCGCTGCTATGAAGGCGTCGGTTTCCCGGCTGCCCCGGTCGGTGTTTTCCCCCAGCTCTGAGAGGAGCGAGCAGTCGAAGAGGAGGACGAGCAGCTGCTCGTATGCGCCCACGGCTCCTGCTGCTTCTGAGACGGACGCCCCGCCTAGGCCTGTGGGGAGGGGGGGGTGGGGAGGGGGAAACAGAAGGGGGAGAGGAGTGACAGGGAGAAGGGGGAGGGGAGACGGCAAAGGAGGCATTGGTGGGAGAGGAGCAAAGTTAAGGTAAGGGAGTGAATGAGGGAGAAAGCTGGAAAAAGAGCGCCTTGCCCACTCCCGAATGCCCACATGCCCTCCCCATGCTGACACTTCCATTCCCACATGGTTACAAGTCCATACCCCCTCCCTCCCATGCTGCCCCACCCAACCACCACCTTCCTACCCCATCCCCACTTCCGCCCTCACCAGTAGCCTTGGCGCTCTCCTCATCAGTGGGAGCCCGCCTGAGCTTCTGCAGCAGCGACACAGCAGCAGCAGCGCGCGGGCCGATCATGGGGCCCCACATGCTGCACACCACACCTCCCTTGAGCGCCACAGTCGACAGCGTAGACGCGTGCTCATACGTGAAGTACAGAAGATCGTTCATATCCACTTCGAACCCTCTCACGGGGTGCGAAACAACCAGGCTGAGCGGAATCCCGCCGGGGCCCGTGGCTGGGAGCGGTGCAGTGCGGTCGAGAGGGACCATCTGGGTCCACTGGCGGCAGAGTTCAAGTGCGCGATGTGCCGCGAGAATATCCATGTTGCAGGTCACAGAGAAGCGCACCAGCAACTCTTTCAGAAGCTCTACAGCTTCAGCCACAGCCTGTGCTTCAATCGATTCCTCCGCTGCTCTAGCTGCCTCCTGCGCCTTCAGCATCTCCTGCTCCATCTCTCGGGCCATTGCCATTTGCTGCTCTATCACCCTCTCCCGCTCCCTCTCCCACTCGCGCTCCCGCTCCCTCTCCCTCTCTCGCTCCAGCTCCATTTCTCGCTCCCGTGCCCGCTCCCTCTCAGCTTCCATCTCAGCAATCTCATACCACCGTTCCTGCTCCTCGTAAGTCTCAAAGCCCCCCGGGGACCACGCACGTCGTATCGCTCCTCAGGCCCGTATGGACCTCTTATATGCTCCATGTGTCCCATGTGTCCCATGCCTTCCGGCCCCATGCCTGCACCTCCCATCCCCATGCCTGCACCTCCCATCCCCATGCCTGCAGGCCCCATCCCTTCAGGACCCATCCCAGGAGGACCCATACCCATGCCCATGCCCATATCCATTCCCATGCCCCCCATGCCTCCCATGCCCATCCCCACAGCCATGTTCCTCCGCCTCTCCTCGTCCATTATCATAGGAGGAGGGGGCAGAGCGGGGGGTAGAGGAGGGCCCACCCCCCCCGGTGGCCCATCTATGCTTGCAAGCCTCAATGCCTCCATCTCCATCCTCTCCCTCTCCATCTCCCTCTCTCTCTCCCTCGCCCTCTCCCGTTCCCTTTCCATCTCTCTCTCCTGTTCCACTTCCCTCTCCCGTTCCCTCTCCCGTTCCCTCTCTCGCTCCCTCTCGCGCTCCCGCTCGCCCCTCTCCCCAGCCTCCTGCTGCTCTGACCGTTCCGATGTGCTGTCATTGCTGGGAGTGGACGGCATTTCCCCCACGCTGTCCCCCTCCCGGCTCTCGGGGAGATCTCCAACTGTCGACGACAATAACGCAGCACTGTTGCTGCTGCTCGGCTGCACACCAGTAGCACCACCAGCAGCAGCAACACTACCACCACCGCCACCACCACTACCACCGCCACCACCACTGGAAGTAAGCTGCGAGTCCCTGTGAAGAAGCTTTCTTGCACGGAGCATACTGCTTCCCTTGAACTCACCCCCATCTTTCCCTCGCAGACCCGACGGTCGAGCAAGCAGGTTCACTCCACCTTCCCTCTCCACCATCCGCTCTCCTTCCAACCCTCCCAGCCCTCTCTCGCCCTCTCTCCCATCTCGCTCACTGCCTCTCTCGCTGCTCTTCTCGCTGTCCCTGTCCCTATCCCCCAAGCTCCGCACTGAGCCTCGACCAATGGAGGTTCTACCTTCGTGATTTGCCCGCCACTCGCCCTCACTACCAAACGACAGGCTCCTGTGCTGCTCGCTCCCATGCTGCTCGCTTCCCTGTTGCTCACTTCCCTGCACTGACCCTGTTTCCCCCTCCACCAAATCACCATCACCAACTGCCCTGTCAGCACTGCTCTTGCTCCCCTGCTCCTCACCCCCCTGCTCCTCTCTCCCCGGTTCCTTACCCACCTGCTCCTCATCCCCCTTTTCCTTAGGCCCCTGCTCCTCAACCTCCCGCACTGCTGCCCCTTCCCCTCTGCTGCTCCCCACACCCTCCTCCACCTTTTTTCCTGATCCATCCCCTTCCTCCACCTTACCCCCCTCCTTTGCACCTCCATCCACCCCCACACTCCCCTTCTCCTCACTTTCCTTCTTCTCTCCTTCACTCTTCTCTCCCTCAACCTCAGCAGGAGGAGCATCAGCACTCTCAGCCAAACGACCTTCCACACTCTCTCCAGTTCCTGCACCTGCCTTTCCACCCTCCACACTCCCTCCTTCTCCTACCCCCCCTACCCCTCCTACCCCTCCTGCCTCTGACCCCCTTTGCCCCTCCTCCAACCTCCCCACCCCCGAACCCTCTCCCGCACCCTCATCACCCTCCCTTCCCTCCTCCCCTCCCTCTCCTCCCTCCTCATCCTCCTCCTCCTCTTCTCCAAACAGCGTCCCCACGTCCCACTCCATCTTTGCTCCTCTCTTCGCCCTCTCCTTGGCCCGTGCACGGGCCTTAGCACGCTCGCCCATACCCCCGCGCTTCACCTCCCCTTTGAATCGCTCCATCTGCAACTGCTTCTGCAGCTGCTGCCGCTGCTGCAGATTCAGCTCGCGCTTCTCCTTCTGCTCCTGCTCCTGCCGCTCCGTCTGCTGCTGCTGCTGGTCCCTCTCCCCCGGGCGATTCTGCGCCTGCTGCTGCTCCTCCTGCTGCGACTGCGCCTGCATCTTCTGCTGCTGCGGCTGCTGCTGCTGCTGCTGTTGCTGCTGCTTCGGGGCAGCAGGCGCCCGCTTCTTCTCTCCCATTCTCTCCGCCTCCAACTGCTTGGCTTCTTCCAAAAGCCGCATCCCCACCTCTCGCATCGACGCCGGCTCTTTCACAGAATGCAGCAGCGCCATGTGCAAATGCCTCACCACCCCAGACGCAGGCGAGATCAGCAGCTGTAGCTTCGCAACCCACAGCGGCACGGGGAACGACGAAACTTCCGCCGCCGACGGCACACGGGAGCGCGTGACAATAATCCCATGCGCGGCGGAGAGTTTGGTAATATGCAGCATGGCTCGACCCAGCATCCACGCATCATCCACCTGCTTCGCGAGCTGCAGCCACTGCTCCAACCCCCGCTGCTCCACCAACGAATCCTCCTGCAGCCGCTTCATACGCCGCGCCACCATCGCCCCCTCTGCCCTTGCTTGCGCTAGATCCAAATCCCCCCCCAACTGCATCCCCCCCATGCCTCTGTCCCCAGGCCCGCCCATAGCATGGGTCCAGCGGCGTGCCAACCGTCTCGGGCTGCGGGAGGAGGGAGTAGCCCCACGGACCATCTCTAGCGCTATGTGCTGCAGGTTTTCTTTGGCTACTTGTGCGCAGAGGCGCGCCATGAAGAGAGCTTTGGCGACTGCTCCCGTGACCTGGCACCAGCCGAAGAAGAGCGGGAAGCGGCCGCCGGGAGGCACGTGATCGCGCTGCTGCTGAGTGACCCGCATGGACCGTGCTCCTCGCCCCCCTATCGCCCTCCCCTGCTGCTGCTGCTGCTGCTGCTGCTGCTGCCTCCTCCCAGACGCTCCCACAGCAGCAGCGCCAGCAGCTGCAGCAGAAGCAGCAGCGGTGGCAGCAGCAGAAGCGGGACCAGGGGAGTCGAGCATGCTAATCTCCTCATACTCCTCCTCGTCCTCGTCCTCCCGCAACCACCCAATGCAGTGAATCACATCCATGAGCACATCTAGCCCTACAGAGAGCAAATCGTCCACCTTAACCGATCGGAACCACACCAAAAACAAGCACTGCCAGTCTTCCCGAGACAAACCCACCACATCCAACACCTGGAACAGCTTCCGTGTGCCTGCCTCCCCACGGGTCATATTCCGCATTATGAAATGCGAGAGAGCCCTCAGTTCACTCACGTCCTCGCCTATCGCCAGCCAGAGCCCGTGGCTGCGCTCCTCCCCTGCTGCCCCCGCGCCCCCTCTGTGGAACCCCTTGCGCCCGCCCCGGCTGTTCCCTCCCCCTCCCCCTCCCCCTCCACCACCATCCATCCCACCGTACCCGCTGTCATACCCCCTGACTGAGCCCCCAATGCTGCTACTGCCCCCAATGCTAGCTCCAGCCTTCATCCTCTGCCTCTCCTTCCTCCTATCCTCTGGAAGCTCCCTGGGGGTCCATCGGGAGTCATAGCCAAAGCAGCGGAGGAACTCACTGCAGGAGAGAGTCGGCGGCGTGGCTTCTTCTATAGGCCAAGGGATGGTGAGATCTGTGAACCCATCCCCAATGATGGTAGACGTAGGCGGGGTGCCCGGCGTTGCTAGTGCTTCTGTCGCTTCCTCTGTGGACGACCCCTGACCGGCTGCTGCTGCGGTTGCCGCTGCAGCTGCGGCTGCGGCAGCGGCAGCGTCTGCAGCGGCGGCAGCGGCGGCGGCGGCGGCAGCAGGAGCGGCAGGGACGCGGGCGCGCACCTCCTGAGTTTCCATCCAGAGTAGATTGCACTCCGATTCAGACTCACACACGTTGATCCACGCGCCTAGATCCGCAACCAGAGACTGGTACCGTGCCTTGCGCTCTGCTGTTTCGTCCACCAGTGCTGCCTCCTCTGCTTCTGACAGCACTCGCCACTTCCTCCCGCCCTGGATCCCCGGTCGCCTCATCCACCTCCTCTCCCAGTTGACAGACGTGAACAACTCCGCCTCATCGTCATCCTCTTCCATCTCATCAGCCCCCGGTCTCCCCCCCATCCCAGGCCCCATGCCAGCCCCCATCCCAGGACCTATTCCAGGCCCTATACCAGGGCCGCCCATTCTCATCCCCATACCGCCCTCCCTGTACCACCTCCCGTTTGCGCCCTCCTCCATGCCCCCCATTCCCCGCTGCCTGCCGTCCGCTGCTCTCTCCTCCTCGGAGTCACCCTCGTAGTCGTCCCTCAGCTTCAAAAAGACCTTTATCAGCAGGCGCTGCCAGCGCAGCAGCCCCCTCCTCTCCTGCAGGTACTGCAGCAGCTTATCATCTACTCGCCTCGCCCAGCTCTTCCCCCGCGTCAGCTGCTTTCCTCCCACGCTTCCACTTCCCCCCACTCCCCCCATGCTCCCACTCATGCTCCCGCTCATCTCCCTCGCGCTCCCACCTCTGTACCACTCCCTCCCATGCCCGCCCATACCATCCCCACCCATCCCATGCATCCCTCCCGCCATCTCCCACCCGCCGCCTCCCATCCCCGCTCCCGGCCACGCCCCCCGCCCATTATACCCAGCAGCACCCATCGCCGCATGTCCAGGGGGGAGGAATGCCGACGGATCGTAGTGTCCAGAAGAGGGGTCATAGTGACCCGAGGACGGGTGGAGAGATGATGTGTTGAGTGCGGGGGGGCGAGGGGGGCCCGTACCCATGCCAGGAGCGCCCCCCCCGCGTGCGGGGCCAAGGTTGTAGTCGATAGCGTCTTCCACTGAGGTCAAGACGTCCTCCAACACTGCCAGGTGGCAGTGGGCGGAGAGAGACTCCCGTGTTGCCACTAGCAGGTCTAGCACCTGATGGGGGGGGGGGGGGGGGATTGGGGAGGTGGGGAAAGGGCGGAAGGTGGGTGGAGAGAGTTGGAGGGAGCGTAGGAAGAGCAGGAGAGGAAGGGGGAAACAGGGAATGAAAGGGGCGTGTGGTGTGAGGAGGAGGAATGCCGGGAGCTCCCCCGCGTGCAGGGCCGAGGTTGTAGTCGATAGCGTCTTCCACTGAGGTCAAGACGTCCTCCAACACTGCCAGGTGGCAGTGCGCTGAGAGAGACTCCCGTGTTGCCACTAGCAGGTCTAGCACCTGATTTGGGGGGGGGGGGGGGGGGGGGGGGGGGAGGGGGACGAGAGCGGGAGGGAGGGTGGAGAGGGCGGGAGGGAAGGTGGAGAGGGCAGGAGGGAGGGTGGAAAAGGCGGGAGCAGGAGGGGGATGGGTTGCAGACGGGACATGGAAGTGAAAGAGAAGGGAGGCTGCTAGGCATGGGGCCAAGACTTGGGGAGATAAGGCAGAGAAACAACGGGGAACGACAGAGAAGCAAAGTGTCGGAGGGTGGGAGCGGGGCTGTGGGCCATTAAATCCTCCTCCTGGGGCATTTAAAACCAGGGGAGCGGGGGAGGAAGGGAGGGTGGAGGGGGGAGCAAGGGGCAATCACCTGTAGCTTGCGCACAGGGGATGAGAGCGCGCCTAGCAGCAACAACACCAAATCCTCCTCCTCCTGCTGCTGCGCATCCCCATCCCTCCCCCTCCCCGCACCCAACCCCATCCCCAGCCTCATCCTCAGCCCCCCAAACCCCCCCTCATACCCCCCGTCCCTCTCCCCCCCCATCCCATCCCCATCCCGCCCGGCTCTCCTCCTCATCTGCTCCCGATACCCCTCGTCGTACTCATACACGCCCTGCTCCTCCGCGCCCCGCCGCTCCTCCTCCTCCGCTTTCCATCTCAGGAGTTCCACGGTTTCCTGGGCTGCGGCGCGTGCGTTGCGCTTGAGCTTGAGCAGGTCGCACAGGCGCTGGAACACGTCCGCTTCTGTCAGCGAGTCGTGCGGCCGAGATGCGTCTGTGGTAGAGGCCTTGCTGCTGCAGGGAAGGGGGAGGGAGAGGGGAGAGAGGAGGGAATGGGAGGGGCGGGAGAGAGGTGCAGGGTGGAGCGTGGGGAGGTGGGGGAGGGGGGCGGGCGGGAGGGGGAAGGGCGGGAGTGAAGGAAGGGAGGAGGGAATAGAGTGAGACGTGAGGAGATGTTGATGGGTGCAAGTTCAATGTCACGTGGATGGAGGGAGAAAGCAGCGAGAAGAATCGAAAGATCGAGGGCTAGAGCGCAAGAGAGAGAGAGAGAGGCACGTACAGAGGATTGAGGGAGATGGTAGGAAGAATCTCCGACAAATGCCCTGTAGCTCCGTCCAGCACAAACGCCCTATGCCTCGCCACCTGTAACCCCTCTACCGCACCCGACACCCCCTGCCCCGCCCCTCCCGCCTCTCCCGCTCCCCCTGCTGCTCCCCCAGCAGCGGCACCCGCAGCGCCCATGCCAGTGCTTTCAATCAGCAACTGCTGCTGTTGCTGCTGCTGCCGCAGCAGCTGCTGCTGCAGGAGCAGCTGCTGTTTCCGCACGCGCGGGTGCTGTCCTGGGTGCTGCAGGATATGCTGCTGCTCTAGCATCTGTAACTGCTGCTGCTGGCGAATGGGGTCGAGGGGAGCGATGGGGGGCACGGTGGTGTGTGCTGCTCCGATCACAGGGGAGGGTTGTAGCAGGCGGCTGTTGGCTGGGCAGCGGATTAGGGCCACACGCCCGCCCCCCACCATTTGCCAGACCTGCAGGAGGGGGAAGAGGGAGAGAGGGAGTGGCAGGGGCACAGGGTGAGAGAGTTGCGGTGGAACAGGCAAAGGGGGGAGCGGAGAGGACGGAGAGAAGGGGGAGTTGTGAAGGGAGGAGTGTAGGGAGGAGGGGAGAGCAGCGAGGAGGGCAGAGTCTGGAAGAGCAGAGAGTAGGGAGGAGGCGAGAGCATACCTCAATGACCTCGCGCCGGGGGGCGAAGATGGCGAGGCACATGGCGAGCTGGCGCGGGCGCAGCATGAGCAGGTGCACGTTGGGGGACGCTGCAGCCATGGACGTCATTGTGCCGCCCATTATGGGCACCTCAAAGAACGCCAGCTCCGCGTCCCGATAGCCCTGAGGAGACAAGGAGGAGACAAGGGAACGTGCACACAATATCGTGTGAAGTGAGACGAGTTACGAGGTGCCTCAAACATGTTGGGCGATGATGCAGCCATGGACGTCATTGTGCCGCCCATAATGGGCACCTCAAAGAACGCCAGCTCCGCGTCCCGATAGCCCTGCGATGAGGAGGAGAGGGGGGGAAAGAGAGGGAGGAGAGGTGAATGGAGAGGGAGAGACATGCATGCAAGCATGTTCTGTGCGCGTGAAACGCGTGGGAGAGGACAGAAAAGGATAGCCCGCATGCTCACACGCACTACAAATCACAACAGCAAGCTCAAATCCCCAGCACACATTCCCCTCACAACCAGAACCAAGCTCCTTGTTCCTTCTCCCTCTTTCCTCCTTTCCAAACCCCGCTCCCTCCCCTGTTCCCCCCACCTCTTCCCCCCTAGCACGCACCTTCCACATGCGCACAACCCCAAAGATCTGCGTATCCAGCAGCAGCACGCGCCCCAGGTTATCCGCCAGGGCCATGAGCGTGCCCCTAGGCGCCACTGCTAGCCTCTGCGCGTGCCGCACCGAGTCCTTAAAGCCCGCCACCACCGCCATCGCCTGCCCCGGCTCCACCGCTTCGGGGGGCGCCGGGCGGGAGAAGTGCGGCGGGTCGTCGTCCGCGTGGGAAGAGGACAAGGAGGAGGACGGCGAGAAGGTGGAGAGGGAGGAGGAGGAGCGAGAAGTGGGGGAGCCGGAGCCTGGGGAGGAGCCGGACGGGTCGGTAAGGTCGGAGGAGGAGTTGGAGGGGTCCTGAGAGGTGGAGAGGGTTTTGGAGAGGATGCGGCGGGGTGCGCGGGTGATGGTGCGTGTGATGGAGAGGGCAGCTGATTTGGCCCGCGTGCGCACGTTGGTGGCGAAGGAAGAGGCGAGCTGCACCCATCCGCCTTGCTCCGTGGCACTGGGTGGGAGGAAAGGGTGGGAACAGAAGTGCGTGTATGCATGTGTGTTTGTGGGAGACAGAGGCATGAGAGGGAATAAGAAGAACTTGCATGAGGGGGAGAGGATTCGAGAGGGCAAAGCGTGCAAGGAAAAGGATGGGCGGGTTGTGGGGCACGGGTTTGCGAAAAGGGAGGACAAAGGGTGGTTAAAGGGAAGGGAGGGGAGAACGGTGAGAGAGGAAGAGGGAGGTTGACGAGGGAGGAGAAAGGGGGCATGGAAGGGAAGGGAAGGGAAGAGAACAGAAAGGCCAAAAAAATAGTGAATGAGAGGAAGACTCACGCGAAAGCAGCGATGGTGGGGTGCACGCCCACAGTGACAATACACAGCGACTGCTTGGGGGCCTGCACGGGCGAAACAAGAGGGAAGAGAGAGAGGGATACCTTTGGAGATAGAATTGGGGCGTGAAGCTGCTAGCGGCAGTGAGACACTCCGGAGATTCCGTGAAGTTTGATGCGGGTCAAGCAGCGGAAACGAGCACGGGGGCGGGTGGGAAGGGGGGGCGGAGGGGAGAGGGAACCCCCTGATGGGGGTGGAGAAGGGAGGGGAGGGGGAGGGTTTTGGCAGCGCACGCACCTGGGTTTGGAAGAGCGGGGCGGGGAAGAGCCCAGCAACGGCGCCGTCGGTCCACTGAGTACCAGCCCTGCCCGTGCGCCACTTCTTGAGCGGCACTGCAAACGCCTTTAGCGCCTCCTCGTCGCGCGTGGGCGGGGGCCGGCGCGCGTGGGACATGTATGCGAGGCGAGAGGCGAGGCCGCGGGGGTTGTGGAGTGTGAGCGTGTCGTCTACCTGGAGCACTCGCTGCCGCAGCAACGACTGGTGGCGTGGGAGAGAGGTGATGGGGCAGAGTGACAGGAGGAATGGTAGGGAGGGAGGGAGGGAGGGAGGGAGGGAGGGAGGGAGGGGGGGGGAAGGTGTGGCACGAGGGAGGGAGGATGCTAGGAGATTTTTTAGTTGACTGTGGTGGTGTGGGTTTGAATGGAAGAGAACTGAATGGGGGATGAGTAACAGAGAGGACAATGGCTCAAAAGTTACGTGCGGAAGGAGAGAGCAAATGGAAGAGCAGAGCGGAGCGTAAGACGCAGAAGACAGCGTACAGGAGCGGGGGTGGCAAAAAAAAAAGCGGGGGCGGAAATGGGCGAGAGAGGGGAGAGTGGGGAAATGGAGGAAAGTGGGGGGAGTGGGGAAATGTGGGGGAGAGAGGAGAGGGTGGAAAAATGGGGGAGAAAGAGGAGAGAGCGGGGAAAAAGGGGAGAGTGGGGAGAGAAGGGACCTGCAGGTGTGTGCATGCGATGATGAGCGTGGCGTTGCGCGTGACGATACAGAGCTCCTGTGTGCCATCGTTGCGCACCATGCCCGCCTCCACTGCCCGCACACGCACCCGCACCACAGGCTCCGTGTGAACCATCTGCTACCAGGGAGGGCAGGAAGAAAAGCACACGTGCATGGGGTATGGGAAAGGGAAAAGGGGGAAGGAACTTCTGAGTCGGCTCGAACACCATGCCTGCCTCCACTGCCCGCACCCGCACCCGCACCATGGGCTCCGTGTGAACCATCTGCTACCAGGGAGGGCAGGTACAATGGCGCGTGTATGGATGGGGCAGGGAAGGAGGTAGGTAGGGGGGGAAGGGAAGGAGGTAGGGGGGGCAGGGAAGGAGGTAGGGGGGGCAGGGAAGGAGGTAGGGGGAGCAGGGAAGGAGGTAGGGGGGGCAGGGAAGGAGGTGGGGGGGCAGGGAAGGAGGTGGGGGGGGCAGGGAAGGAGGTAGGGAACTCTTGAGTCGATTCAGAAGCGCTCTGGACTACAAATGTGCACACCCGCACCTGCACTCGCACCACGGGCTCCGTGTGCATCATCTGCACGCAGGGAGGGAAGGAAGAGAAGGACATGTGCACGAAGGCAGTGCTTCAAATCCAATAAACACGACCTGCAATGAGGTAGACTGACTTTCCACCCTTCCTGCTACATCCCTGCTCCTCCCCTTCGTCTCCCTTCGTCTCCATTCGTCTCCCCTCCCTCCGCCCACCCCCCTCCATCACTCTTCCCTGCTCCATCCATCCATCCCACCCCACCACAGCACACACCTGCTTGAGAAGCAGAGCCCCGGAGTCAGCATAGACGAACAGGAACCCCGCAGCAGTGCCCACGGCAACACAGTAGAAGCACCCCGGGGGGCGGCCGGGGGGCGTGGGCACGGGGCGCGGGCCAAAGGAGGAGAACACGAGCCACTCAAGACACGTTATGGCATCGTCGGGCTCACACGCGGGTACCACCACCACTGGATCGGGGTGACAGCCGGGGCGAGGACTGGGGAAGGAGGGATAGGTGGGAGGGTGGGTGGGAAAGTGGCAGAGGGAGAGGGTGAGGGAGAGGGAGAGGAGTGGCATCTTAAGAAGCACAAGGGACGAGCTAATTCAGACGATTCTGGGACCGCCAACTTGGAGGCTCACAGGCTCACATACTCACAAACTCTCTGCTACCTCCCTTGCCTTCAACAAACTACCCACCAATCATCACCAGGCCCTTCCCAACCCCATCCCGTCCGTCCGCCCCTCGATTTCCTCCCCCTCCCCTAAGCCCCCACTGACCGTCCGTCTGGCAGGGGCAGGCCGTCGAATATGATGAGAGTGGCGCCTCTACCCAGCGCCATCATCTCAGCATTCTCTGTCACTGCTACTTGCATCTCCTCATCCTCCAACCAGCTACTCAACGCTATTCGTTCCCCCAGCGCCCGCTCCGCCCCCCCGCCGTATCCACTGCTGTACCCGCCGAACCCGCCGCCGCCGCCGCTTCCCCCCGCTGCGCCACCAGCGGAACTGCCCGCGCGGGCGTTTCCCGCGCCCAGCTGCTGCCGCGCGCCGCCGGGGACCCACGCGTCCCCGAGCTGGTTGGAAACCCCCGCCGCTGCGCCCGCTACTGCGCCCGCCGCGGCGGAAGCGGCGGCGGCGAAGCCCGGGATGGCCCAGAGCGAGGACAAGGCGGGGTGGGGGGCGCGCTCGGCGGAAGGTTCGGGCGTGCGCGGAGGCATGGAGGGGGAGGGCGGAGGGGGCTGCGACTGGAACTGAACCTCGAGCTTGCCGACGTCGAGGTGCGCCCATGGGCGCAAGACATCGGCGGAAGCTGGAATAGCGCGCGCGGAGGGGGCGGAGAAGAGGGGTTGAAGGGGAGCAGGCAGATGAGGATGTAGGGAATGGAGATGGGGGAGGGGAAGAGAAGGGGAAAGGAAGAATCGAGATGAGAGGAAAAGGCGAAATGATGAGAAATTGCAGTGGGAATGTGGAGGGTTGATGAACACGAGTGACATGCGGTGAAGATGCGTAACATATCGTTGTAACATGCAGTGAAACAGGGCCGAAAAGAATGCGGAGTTAGTGATGGGAAAGAAATTGCGGGCAATGCAAGAGTACCGCTCACGGGGCGACGGTGGTAACTCACTCAGCGCCTAGAACGGACGGAACACGTGCTAAGTACGACAGAAAGAGTGAAAACTCGAGGATTATGAATGACCACATGACAGACATGCTCCAGGCTCCTTGAGCGTTGCGGCGCTGTGCGGTATTTTCAGGTGCTTTGCGGCGATTTCGGGTGCTTTGCGGTGCTTAGTGCTTTCAAGTGCCTGGTGCCTGCAGTGCAGGTGCTCGCGTGCGGAGGACTTATGAATCCTAAAGCTTAGGACGAACGCGTTGAAGGACGATGGGAGCTCCCATCGTGGTGAGCGTGAGTCAAAAGGGAGAGGGATTGTGACTATATAGAGCACGACCAGCCCCCCAATCACAGCGCAGAGAATTTCTTAGTCGTCTCAAAGGCCAATAAGGGCGCTAAAGGTTTGCGGGGTGATATAGAGGGAATGAGCATCGGAATCAGCGAGAGACGGCCAGCATCGGAATCAGCGCGCGAAGGAGCACGGTACGGTACGCAATGGCCAGGAACAAGGGGCAAACCCTAAATGGCCAGGACAAGGAGGGACATTAAATCGCGTACGCACCTCGACCCATAGTGGAAGCCGAATCAGCTTATATCGGGCGTTGCGACCAGGGCGGTGCGCAAACTTTAACACGTTCTCGCGTTGACAGATCTCCCAAGTGAGAATCTGTCAAGCGACCCGCCACTCTGCTGACGCTAATGGTCAGCCAACATCAAGAGCTGGGAGGGAACCCTAGAGTCTGCCGTCCTCAGGCATCACCGCCCTTTTTTTTCTTCACGACGGCCTAAGCCTAACTGTAAGATGCCACGTCGAGAAATGTCAATCACAGCTACAAATCCAATACAATACTTTCCAATGGTTGGTGAGAGACCGACGGTCACGATGCACTTATCCAACATTCTACGATTCCTGCCTGGATAAGTATCTGTGTTAGTGTTGCTTCTGTGAGTGATTTCTGTCTAGCAAGCCACTACTGTAGTGACCGACCACCACTGACCAGTCCCCGAAGACACTTTCTCGCCAGGCCTCCCAATCCCACCCAAACCAACCCAAGTTCTCATTCGAACGGACCCTGCTGCGTCCTGCAGCACCGTACCGCACTGCAGCAAACCTCTCGCATTCCGCCAGGCTTCTGAGGCTGCAATCAACTTGGTTAGCCGGCACTGCGTCCTGTTATGAGTTGTCAAACAGAGTTGCGCGGAATAACGAATAACGAGGCTGTGACTCAATGAACTGACGATACAATGAAAGGCATGCGATTATATAGCGAGACAACCTAGCTAGGCGGGAACCTCGGGAACGCGAGGTTGGGTGCAGGTTGGGCAATGGAAAGCCGAAGGCGACGCGAGGTTGCTTCGGCAGCAAGCAAAGCGGCCGAACGTGCACTTCCGAAAGTTGGGGTTGTACGCGGTTGAGTAAACCCCAGTAAGGAAAAGGGGTTTTTCCTTACACTACCCCCCCCCTTAAGAAAGGTGGTCAACATCCACAGCTCGCTTGCGGGCGAGGTAATCACCAAGAAGCGGGGAAGCTTCAAGCGAGGCGGATGGCACCCATGTGTCGTCCTCACTGGTGCGGTCAGTCCAACGGATAAGAAAGTCCACGTGGCGTCCCGAAGCGTCGAGCCGAACACGATGCGCCAAAATCTTGGACGGGTCGAGTGTCGGTTCCGGGACAGGTCGAGCTGTCGGGACGGCGTTCTGGCGCGCGATGTCTGTTGTGGCAGGCACGAACTTGCGTAATAAGCTGACGTGGAAGGCGTCGTGAATACGCCAGTCGTCGGGTAGTAGCAGCTTCGCGGTGACAGGTGTCACCATCTTGAGGATCCTGAAAGGCCCACAGAATTTGGCCGTAACTTCGATGGGCCGGGCAGGTGCAGGTTCTTCGTGTCCAGTAGTACTAGTTGCCCAGCTGCCAAGACGAGTTCCCGTCGTAAAAGGTCGGTGTATTTGCGGGAAGTGGTATTCGCCTTGCGAATTGCGTCCGCAGCCTTCTCGCGAATTTCTTGGAGTTCTGTCACAAATGTTTGTGACCTCGGGACCGGGTTGTCAAGTGTAGTCGTTGTAGGTACCACCGGGTCCATCCCGTAATTCAAGAAGAACGGGGAGTGATTAGTCGTGCTGGACGGAGCGTTGTTGAACGCGAATTCCAGCATGGCGAGCGAATGTTCCCAGCGAGCGGGGTCGGGGCAGTTTGTCCTGATCAGCTGTTTCATCGTCTGATTGGTCCGCTCGGTCTGGCCGTCGGTTTGCGGGTGGTATGCCGACGAGAACTGTAGCTTCGTTCCGTACTGCGCCCACGTCTCCTTCCAAAATTTCGATGTGAACTTTGGGTCCCGGTCGCTGATGATCGCCGATGGGATGCCGTGTAGTCGCACAACGGTGGAGATGAAGAGGCGTGCAGTTTCTTCGGCGGTGATTGTCGTGCGACAAGGTGCGAAATGCGCCATTTTTGTGAGGCGATCGACGACGACGAGTACAGCGTCGTTGCCGGACGGCCCAGCTGGCAGCCCCGTGACAAAGTCCATCGTCACCTGTTGCCATGGTCGTTCGGGTGGCTCGAGAGGTTGCAGCAACCCAGCTGGCCGCTGACGTGTCGATTTCATGGCTTGGCACACCCTGCATGAGGACACATATCGTTGCATGTCGTTAGCAGAATCAGGCCAATAATACTGACGGTGCAACAACTTCTGGGTTTTATCAACCCCGAAATGTCCGGAGAGGTTGGAATCATGGACCTCCTGAATAAGGAGTTCGCGCAGCAGCCGGTAAGCGGGAACCCAAATCCGGTCAGTTCCGGCCTTTAGGTAATAATTCCCTTTCTGCGTCGTCGCCTGCTGGTGATTTCCAGTCGTGAAGAACGGGTCCGTAGTGTAGCCGTGGGTGAATAGCCCCGAAAGAAGCGGGTTCGAATGGGTGATCAGCACAGCAGCGGATTGGACTGTCGGTCGGGTCAGGGCGTCGGCAATGTTGTTCGCGCCCTTCTTGTAGGTGATCCTGTAGTGGAAGTGTGACTCCATGTAATCGAGCCACCGGATTTGTCGCGGGTTGAGGTTGGGCTGGGCTCGCAGGTACTGTAGGGACTTGTGGTCCGTGCGAATAGTGACGTCGGCGCCCGTCAAGTAGCAGCGCCACAGTTTAAACGCGTGAATGATGGCGAGCATCTCCTTGTCGTGAATCGGGTAGTTGCGCTCGGCTGCTTGCAATTTGCGTGACTCGTAGGCGATCGGTTGTAAGCCGTTGCCAAAATCCTGGAGCAGCACTGCGCCGATGGCAAAATCTGAGGCGTCGGTGACAACTTCGAACGGCTTGGATGGGTCGGCGATGCGAAGAACCGGAGGGGACACCAGTAACTGCTTCAACTCCTGAAAAGCCGCCTCAGCCTCCTCCCCCCACACGAAATTCCTATCCTTGTGCAGCAGGTCGGTCAGCGGGCCGGTTATCCCTGCCATATTCGGGATAAACCGCCGGACATAATTCACGAACCCCAGAAAACTTTGAAGTTCCGTGACATTAGTCGGGGCCTTCCACTCCTGGATGGTCTTGATTTTCTTCGGGTCGATTTTGATGCCGTCGCGTGAGATGACGTGCCCCAAAAACTCCAACTCTTGCTTAAAAAACTCGCACTTAGAGCCCTTGGTGATGAGGCGGTTCTCCTGCAACCGCTTAAACACTGCGTCGAGGTCGCGGAGGTGCTGCTCGCGTGTCCTGCTAAAAATCAGAATATCGTCCAAGTAGACGATAACACACTTGTCCAGCAGGTCGCGAAATACCCTGTTCATGGTGCGTTGGAATGTTGATGGCGCGTTCGTGAGGCCGAAAGGCATCACTGTGAACTCGTAGCTGCCGTAGCGGGTTCGGAAGGCGGTCTTGTGACAGTCGTCAGCGAAGACCCTGATCTGGTGGTAACCGCCGCGTAGGTCAATTTTCGAGAAGTAGCGAGCGCCGCGAAGTTGGTCGAGGAGGTCGTCGGTGCGTGGGATGGGATAGCGAGACTTGATGGTAACCCGGTTGAGCGCGCGATAGTCGATGCACATGCGAATGCCGCCGTCCTTCTTCGGTGTGAACAGGATCGGTGCGGCGAAGGGCGAAGTACTGGGTCGGATGAAGCCCTTCTCCAACAGTGACTCAAGTTGACTTCGAAGCTCCGCAAGTTCGGGCTGAGTCAACCGCCACTGTGTACGAACAGTCGGTTGCGCGCCGGGCTCGAGGGTGATTCTGTGGTCTTCGGGTGTGGCGTTCGGGTGGTAGTCCAGGTGGCAGGTCGTCGGGGAAGATGTCGGGGTACTGTCGAATCAGCTCCGCTAAATCAGGTGGTACAGCTGCGCACAGCTTCTCGATGTCGTTTCCGTCGGTGTCGGCTGCCAACTCGCGCAAGCATACGGCGAACAGTTGCGCACCCCTGTTGACGTGGCGTGTAATCGTGATGGCTTTGACGCATGTAGACTCGATGCAGTCCGGAGTCCACGCGGGCAGAGTAATCAGCTTCCCGTCCTTGCTGATGCTGCACGATCCCGTCGTCCAATCGATTACCGGGTTGTGCCGTCGCAGCCAATCGCGTCCCAGGAGCACGTCGCATCCGTCCAACGTCGTCGCGAGAAACTTCATGCTGAAGCCGAAATCGTCGCCGCACTCAATCCGCACCGTCCGTGTTTCTTCCAAAATCGCCAGAGGCGTCCCATCCACGAGGCGGGCGTAAATTAATTTCGGGCAGACACCTGTCCAGCTGCAACTTGCATTTTTTTGCTGTCGCCAGATTGAAGAGGCTATGGCTAGCCCCGCCATCGACGAACATTTTTATTTTTTTCTTAACAACCGTGCCAACAACCAGCACAGGGTGATCCACATGTTCACCCCTTGTTATTCGTCCGAGTGCGATCGATTGCATGAATCGGAACCACGACTCGGTGGGGATGGTGGGGTTCGGGCGACAGAGCACAGTCAGTAAGGGGCCCGTCTGTTACTGACTCTTCCCATTTCCCGGCTCCTTCCCGTCGTTCCTCTTTCCCTGCGTCCTGTCGGGGCAGTCTTTATACATGTGGCCCGGCTTCCCGCACTTAAAACACAACCCTGTAAAAGGGCGGTCTGGCGCATGGACTCCGTTAATCGTGGCCCGCTGGGTCTGTCCACGAAATCGGTTTCCCTCCCGAGAACTCGATCTCGCCCACTGCATCAGCGCGTCTGTGCTCTCGGCCAATCGGACGGCTTCGTTGAATGTTGTCGGGCGGTTTCGGCGCACCTCGAACTGTATCTCGTACTTGAGGCCGCTGATGTATTTATCCAACCGCTCCGCCTCCGCCATGTCGTCCACTTGATCCGCGAGCGCCATAAACGACGCCGTGTAGTCTTGAACAGAAGCCAACTGCGACCAGGTACGCAGCTTCATGCGAGCGTGTTCCGAGGCGGATACATGCTCGAAACGCTCTCGTAAGGCTGCGCCCCACTGTTTCCACGTGCGAATTGTGGCCACGCCAAATATTGATGATGCCCTCCCAATAGCAGAGTCCGAAGTCCCGTCTGCCGCATGTGTCACACCTGTCGGGGTCCCCGTGTCCAAGGTTCGTCGCCACCACTCAAGCGCCGGGCCTCGCAGAAGCGATACCGCGTAATTAATACGCGTGGCGTCGTCGTTGACATTCGCTGCAGTGAAGAACACCTCCACGCCGAACAACCACCCCTTAACAGTAGTGTTCTTGTCGGTAGGGTTGAACGGGGGCGGGCTCGTAGGCTTTATCTTGATTGTTGTCACTGCAACTGTTGTCGCTGCCGCCGCTCGCTGCCTATCTTCTTCTTCGAAGCCGCGTGTGAGCTCGTCCAACGGATTGCCGCTCACCGCTTGACCAGTGCTCTCGCCTTCTTCAGCGGGCGACTCCTGGCGCGTCTCACCTCGCGCCTGGCGTAGCTCGTTGTTTTCTTCACGTAGTCTCTCCACCTCTGTCGTTAACGCCTTCATGCCTGCCGACATCTCCGCCACTTGCTGCATCAACGCGTCAAATGCCGCCTGATCCATGAGTCGCAAGCTACGTCTAGTAGGCAAGTGGGTATCCGTGACTATCCGGCAACAGTGCAAGCGCAAAAGCTATCGGGGTCGGGCAAGTTTAATTTAATAAACTTTGCAACCAACCGCTTTGCAGCCCACCGTACCAGTCACACCCGTGCCTCTAAACTACCCTGGAAAAGCGGGGTGAACTAGGAAAGTAGCTCTGATACCAGGTGTTATGAGTTGTCAAACAGAGTTGCGCGGAATAACGAATAACGAGGCTGTGACTCAATGAACTGACGATACAATGAAAGGCATGCGATTATATAGCGAGACAACCTAGCTAGGCGGGAACCTCGGGAACGCGAGGTTGGGTGCAGGTTGGGCAATGGAAAGCCGAAGGCGACGCGAGGTTGCTTCGGCAGCAAGCAAAGCGGCCGAACGTGCACTTCCGAAAGTTGGGGTTGTACGCGGTTGAGTAAACCCCAGTAAGGAAAAGGGGTTTTTCCTTACAATTGACCAGTCCCCGAAGACACTTTCTCGCCAGGCCTCCCAATCCCACCCAAACCAACCCAAGTTCTCATTCGAACGGACCCTGCTGCGTCCTGCAGCACCGTACCGCACTGCAGCAAACCTCTCGCATTCCGCCAGGCTTCTGCGGCTGCAATCAACTTGCCTAGCCGGCACTGCTCCCGCTGCCCAATTTCCACTGCCCCCAGCCAAGTCTCCCCTTTTAAACCGACCCAACCTCTCTCGCCCCCGCCAGCAGGTTAGGGAGCACCTTTCACTCCCCGGGCGGCGGACACGTCTGGGGAGGCATGTGAGTTGGAAGTGGTGCAGGATAAGGGATCCCTGTAACATCTATCTGCAATTTATTCTACTTTAGCTTTTTTTCACGCCCACCTGCACTGCTTTCAATGAAAAACAATATCATCATCTAATTTTTAGGAACTCAACCGATAGGTAATTATCTATTGCCAGCGCAGTTTTTAGTCATTCTCTCTGATAAGGCTATGAAACCCCCACACCTCCAGGCAAATATTGTTTAGTAAGTGAAAATTGTAGCCTTCAATGTCACTGAAATGACAATAATGGAATGCTCTCAAAATTTGGATATATGGGTGGCACTGCTGTTAGTAAAGTAGCAATATGTGTTACATGGATTCAGAACAGTTGGCTTGTCGTGTAGAAGGTTCCGTAGCTCAGAGCTCGTCTTGGTAGTTTTGTGGCGTGCGACAAATGAGTGAAACCGAAGGCTCCGTCTGGGTAACATGCTTTGATCGACCAATGATAAACAAGGGAGATAGGATAGCGGACCTGCTCGCGCAGTCCCGGGACGCCACGTAAGCATCGTAGAATTGAACGCGAAATCCTCCGTGCTGGTCGCAGCTGGTGTTGCCGAATTCGTCGCTCCACCTCTCTGCTTCCAGCTTCATATCCTCTCTGTTCCATCTGCCTATTGCTAGAGGTTTTGTCAAAGCTCTTTCGCCAACTCCCTTAGCGGGTTCGAAGCTTGCCACTTCAGACCAACATTACAACCATGGCTGCCGTGGCTTCTTCGTCCGCTGTCCTCAGGAGCTCGTTCCTTGGCCAGAATGTGGTCGCTCCCCGCGTGGAGTCCGCCTCCCGCACGGTGATGACCCTCGGCAAGAAGAAGGCCGCTGCCGCCAAGAAGGCTGCGCCTGCCTCCGCCGTTGATGCCGAGCTGGCCAAGTGGTATGGTGAGTATCAGCAGCGGCCATTCGACTAGCCTCAATAATGTCTGGGTTTAGTGGATCTTCTTAAGAAAGAAATTAACATCCACGTCGGTATTGCAGGCCCCGACCGCAGGACCTACCTCCCGGAGGGTCTCCTCGACAGGTCCGAGATCCCGTCCTACCTCACTGGCGAGGTTCCCGGCGAGTAAGCACCAGCCCTTTACCCTACTTGCACTCCTACTTTGACCCTTTACCCTACTTGCAATTTCCTCGTGCTAACGGTCCTCCTCCTTTCCGTGCTATCCAGCTACGGCTACGATCCCCTGGGTCTGTCGAAGAAGCCCGCTGACTTCGAGAAGTACCGCGCCAACGAGGTGATCCACGGCCGCTGGGCCATGCTCGGCGCCGCCGGCTTCATCCTGCCCGAGGCGTTCAACAAGTACGTGCCCGGCGTGTGCGGCCCCGAGGCCGTGTGGTTCAAGACCGGTGCTCTCCTGCTCGAGGGTGACAGCATCCAGTACCTGGGTGCCACCATCCCCGTCAACCTGGTTGCCGCCACCATCGCCGAGGTTCTCCTCGTCGGCGGTGCTGAGTACTTCCGCGGCAAGAACGCCTCTCCCCTCGGCACCGTGAGTACCTGATCAGAACAACCCATCGAGGCTCCGTGGCTTCTGTGCTCTCACATGATACTAAATGTCTCGTTTGTTTTCGCTGTTTAACATTGCAGGACCTCGACACTCTGTACCCCGGCGGTTCCTTCGACCCCCTTGGCCTCGCCTCGGACCCCGACACCCTGGCCATCCTCAAGGTGAAGGAGCTGAAGAACGGCCGCCTCGCTATGTTCTCGATGCTCGGATTCTTCATTCAGGCCAAGGTCACTGGTGAGGGCCCAGTGGAGAACCTGACCACTCACTTGAGCGACCCCTTCGGCAACAACCTCCTGACCTCGCTCGGCAATGCTGCTGACCGCGTCCCCACCTTGTAAAGCGGGTTATTCCAGAATCTTTGATATATGCACTATAATGAATATAAAATGATTTTTTCCCATCAATGGTGCTTCCTTGCGGAACCAAGCATACCTGTACTTCAATAAAAGTAGCGGTCCGCACAAGAAGAGTGCGAAATTCCAAAAATGACAGGAAATATCAACTTTCTCTCGTTTACCGTAACTTCGTTGGATTCGTTGCATTCGTTGGATTGGGACCTAAGGACCCCAGAGCTCGTCTGCCATGAACGATATGGTGGGTTGGGCATTCGACAACCAACGTAACTCTGCATCGTTGCTCAGGGAGACACGCTATGCAGACTGCAAAACCCAACACAAGTCTGCAATATCAGGGACTCCTAGACATTAAGAATATATCACTCCATAACATGCAGTGTAGGGGCTGCTACGTGTGCAAGCGCTCAGCAGTGCGCAAGATAATCTCAATGTCGATGCGAGGGTATCGCTGCAGCAGCTTGAGATTGTTGGTGAAGTCCCCTGCAAGCAGCCTCTCCCTCACACACATGAGCATGGCACAGCATACACGCAACAGCATGTCCTGGAGGGAAGGGACAAGTGAGGAAGATACGAATGAGCACACATGCTAAGGCTTGGCATTACATGGAGAGCCTGCCTGGTGCTTATCGAATGTCCGCCTGTTAACCAGTAGTCACAATGAATAACTGGAGTAATGAAATGGTGAAGTGCACACAGAGTGCAGTGAAATGCACCTTCGGTGTGGTAAAATGCACACATAACATGGCAAAATGCAGATATCATGGTGAAATGCGCAGATTGCACGCTGGTGAACTGCAGACATACCATGGTGAAATGCACACGCACCATGGGGCCTTCAGGGCAGGCGAGGAGCGCATCCCAGATGCGAAGAATCTGAGGGAATCCAAACTCCTGGGTGAGCAGCAGAGTGATCCAGCGAAAGGCGTAGAACTGCGGATTCACCTGGGAGTAGGAGCAGGGTGGGGGAGGAGGACAGGGAAGAGGAGGGCGAGACAGGGGAGGAGGATTGCCGTTGACTGGGCTGGCAGGCAGGCGAACCAATGTACGGGTGGCAAGATCAGTAAAGGTGGGCCAAGGCGAGTAGGGGCTAGGCGGGTAACACACAAGCCGCTGGCACATTCTCAGCCCATAACCTAGACCGGATCGTACCGACCGAACTGAAGGCCGGAACAAGTACAACGACAACACAGGCAGCGGCAGACGCGGAGCAGTCGGCACTCACCTTGGAGACATACTCGAGGTTCCGCCACAGCTCCTCGTCATGTCGCCTGAGAATCTCCGCGAGCCGTGAAATCGCAGACCGGATCCCGACCACACTATTATCGAGCTGCTGGCAGAAGAAGTCGCGGAAGTCACTGAGCAGGTCCACAAAGCAGAAGAACGCGTCTGCCTCCGCGTGCACGGCGTGCGCCTTGTCGGGGTCGTTGGCAAACACGTAGATGATGGGCGCTAGCACCTCGTTCATGCCCTGCACGTACCGGATGCCCGGGTTCAGCTTCGCGAATATCAGCAGCAGCCGCCGCATCGCTTCCTGTGTGGGGGTGGGGTGAGAAGAGTGGGGAGATTGAAAGTTGGGAGGAGGGACTATGGCGCGAGCCCCCTGCCACCCCCCTGTCCTCCCCATGCCCTTTCCCCTGCCCCCCTCCCCCCAGCCCTCACGGCAGCAGCACCTGCGCGGGAGTGAGGCCGGAGCCGTCGTTGCGCGTGAATTAGAGCATCTCGGGGTGTGAACCCACCAAGCAACAAAGCACGCAACCACGCATGCCCTCCCACATGCCACCCCCCTGCCCTTGTCCACTGCCCCCTTTCCCCTAGCCCTCACGGCAGCAGCACCTGGGCGGGCGTGAGGCCGGAGCCGTCGTTGCGCGTGAAGAACTGCATCTCGGGGTGTGTGCGCCGCACGTCCCGGTCTATCTGCTCGAATATCTCTGAGTCCTGTCAGGAGAAACGGTTGGGAGGGTTGGGAGGGATGGGAGGGATGGGAGGGACGGGAGGGATGGGAGGGATGAAGGGGGTGGCGTGATGGGATAGCGCGATGGGATGGATAGGAGGGTGCGAGCATTTCCACATGTATGTGTGAGGCAAGAGCGGGAGCGGGGATGGGTCCCGCACCTGGAAGTACTGACGCCACACGGAGGTCGGCTTGTCATTAAGAGGATGGTCATGCGACGACACGTCACTCCCATGCAACTCCAACACCTCCTCCCCTCCCAACCCCCCTCCCCCTCCCGCTCTACCACTCCCACTTTCCCCATGGACCATCAATTCCCCTCTCCCCGCCGCTCCCCCCCCCAGCGACTCTCTTTCCGGCCGCCCTGCCCCCTCCTGTGCCTCCCCTGCAGGCAAGCCAAAGTCCTGTTTGTCCCACAGTGCGGGCCCTGTCTTGCCGTGCAGGGGAGAGTCTTGGGTGCTATTGCCGCCTGCTTGCGCCTGCCCCTGCTGCCCCTGCTCCTGCTGCTGCCCCTGCTGCTTGCTTGGCGTGCCCTGGGCCGCTGTGAGGTCGACTGTGTGCTGCGACTGGAGGTAGATCGAAAGGAAGAACGGAAGGCAGCACAGAACGGGTGCACACGGCAACGGGGAGATGAGTGTGACTAAGAGTGCAATGGTAAGGGGTAGGGTCGTGATAAGGGATTGAGTTCCGAGTGAGGAGAGAAGAGGCGAGGGAGTGGGTTGGAGTGGCGGGGAGGAAGATTTGGAGGTGGGTGCACAGGTGGAACTACACGGGTACTTGAACAACAAGCACGAGGGATAACTAAGTGCGACTGAGAAAAGACGAGCCGTGCAGGCGACCACTGCAGCAACAGATGCCATGGGCAACGCAAGACACAGAGGTGCACAGGAGTCCATGGGGGTGCATGCAGGTGGGTGAACTTTGCAGGGTGCAGGGTGAAGGGGGTTGCATGTGACCTACCGGGTTGATAATGAGCTCGGCAGTGAAGCAATCGTACTGCCTGCGCTTCCTCTCCAACTCTGCCTCCCAGTCATCCCGCACCAACGGCAGCAGCCCCAGCAGTAGCTGCCAACGGAAAGGGGGGATGGGAAGGGGGGGAGAGTGGAGAAATTTTCTAATCGCCTCACAAGTTGCGCCAACGGCAGCAGCAGCTGCCGACGAGATTGAGGAGATGGGGGAGGAGAGGAGGGGGTATGGAGGCGTGTTTATGGGTATGTATATGTATGGGTGCCACACTGGTGCATTGTCATGCGCATGCATACATACACACGCGAGCATCAGCACCCACCTTCCCTTCCTTCACCCCCCACCCCACCTCACCTCACCACGCTGCACCGCACCCTACCCCACAGCACCCACCTTCCAGACGACGGGGCGCAGGCTGCCCTCATTGGGAATGCCATACATGGCCAGGCGCCTCAGCTCCCCCAGGTTGATGCGCGGCTGGGAGATCTGCATGCCACGGTGCAGGCAGGGCGGTATGGAATGGTGCAGTGTGGTGCGGTGTGGTGCAGTGTGGAGGAGCACGGAGAGCGGGGTGGACAGGTGGAGACTGAGAGGAGAGGTTGCGGAAACAGAATACTGGAAAAAGCATGAGGTTCAGAATTATGGGTAGCAAAAGGGGCAGGAATGGGGCAGGGAGAGATTGGGCCGAGAAAAGGACAGGGAATGTGGGGCAGGGAAGGGGACAGGGATAGGGGGTTAGGGAAGGGGACATTTAAAGGGGGTTTGGGAAAGGGACAGCAAATCAGAATCAAGCTAAAAAACTTATCTCACACCCCCTACCTCACCGCACTCGACCCAACTCCACCCAACCCACCCCATCTCATCTCACCCCACCCCACCCCACCCCACCCCACCCCACCCCAGCCCACCCCACCCCACTCCACCCCGCACCTCCATGTAGAACTGTGCCAGGCGGCGCTCATACGCCTGGTCTTCCGCAGACGCAGTGGCGAGTGTGAACGACCCCACTCCCCCTCCCCCTCCCCCTCCCCCTCCCCCTGCCCGCGCATGCAGCACCGGCGCCACCACTATGGGTTCCGCAAACGCTGCTGCTCTCAGCTGCTCCAGCAGACTCGGCCGCCGGTCCCCTCCCCCGCCCACGCCCCCCCCTCCGCTGATACTGCTGCTGCTGAGGTCGCTTCCGAAGCCTAGGCCTGCTGTGATGCTGCTGGTGAGGGGGAGAAGGGAGGGGGACGTGCGCGGTGCTGATAGCGGGGGGGACGCTGCTGCTGCTGCTGCTGCTGTTGCAGCGGCGATTGGGCGTGGGGAGAGTGGGCCGATGGGGGGAGTGGTGGTGGTGGCGGAAGGGGGGGAGGAGGGGGATGTGACTGCACGCGCCCTGCCAGGGCCTATGGCGGGAGGGGTGGAGGGTGGGGAGCAGGAATAGGGAAGCAGGCAGAGAGGAAGGCCAGCAGGCAGGGCAGAAGGGGGGTAGGAAGAAAAGAGGGAGGAGGGATGGAGGGAAGAAGGGAAGGACGGAAGGAAGGAAGTGTGCAAGGAGAAAGGAAATGATGAAGAGCATTAAAGGAGGGCGATAGAAAAAGGGATGAAAACGCTGTGGGGAGGTGAGACTAGAGAGCACAGGTTAAAATGTGGGCAGGTGAGTAAAAACGAGTCGCTGCATGAGACAGGGAACTTGGACTGCATTGCATGTAGAGAACAGATGTAGAGGGGAGGGGACGTGAGCCCACGCGAACTCACGTGGAGGGGACTTCACAGCTGGTGCAGCTGTGCTGGAGACGCTGCTGCCAAGGGTGCTCGCCGTCTCGCTGCTTCTGCTCCTGCTGCTCTCGCTGTCGATGCGATTCAAACCACTGCTGCTGCCCTCCACTCCGCCACCTGCGCCACCTGCGCCATCTCCCTCTCTCCCCTCTCCTGCTCCGCTTTCCCTCCCGCTCCCCTCTTCCATCTCATGCCATCCCTCTTTCCCTGCTCGCTCCCCCACGCTACTCCTACCATCACCATCACCACCACTCCCAACTCCTCCTTTCTCCTTCCCCTCCAACCCCGCATCTCCGCCTATCCCCTCCGCCTCACTGCTTATCCGCGCCCGCGCCATCGCGGCCCCGACATTCTCCATTCCCCCACTATCCCCCACCCCACTCCGCCCATCTCCCCCTTCCTTTCCGCTCGCCCCTCCGCCGCTCCCTACCTCCCTTATCCCCATATATTTTTTCGACTGATCTCCGCCATCCGCTAGTCCGGGGAACAGGTTCGGCGGACGAGCGGCATCCGCGGCGGTCTTGGCGGGGGGGCGCGACCAGGCTTTGCTGTTCAGCCAGGACGGTACTTTCTTACCGCCCACTCCGCCGTCGCCGCCGCTGCTGCCGCCGCCGCCGCTGCTGCTGCTGGCACCGCCACTGTCGCCGCCTGCGGGTTTCTCGGTGCTTCCTTTGGCCGGCGAGGCATAATAATCGACAGCCTCCATGCCGACTATGAGCGTCAGAAATAAAAGCTGCGAAAGTCAGGTTTGATTATTGAGAGAATGTAGTCTTAAATCCGCACGTTTGCACGTGGTGCACTCGGGAGTTACCGTCTGGGCCCTGATGAGAGGCGACGACGAGCTAACGACGTGCTGCCGCTGCGCGGGTTGGAAGGTTGGTTTGGCAACGAGCGATAAAAACTACTTCGCTTGACTTGGTCTGATGGATCCTTGGCGAAACCTGGAGGGTAGCGCTTTACTGCGTGCGCGGGACAGCTTACGGATGGATGTCCACGATTGTCGCTGAAGCTTTGTGTAATTTGTCGCGGATGCCGCGACCAAAGGACTGCGGCGCAGCTTGACCCAGACCGGTGCGCCTGAGGAATAACACTACGTCCTGCTGAAACCGACGGGTGCAATACCCCACATCTTTTTAGGCGATGATTTTTAGGTAGACTCGGAAGTAGAGACTAGCCCTTATGGACGAGTTGAAAAAACAAGAAAGCTGCTACTACGGTATGTATGTGGGAAATGAAATCTTCAGCAGTGCTCGTTACAACTGGATTGCGCATGTATACCCCTTTACAGAATAAGGTTTGTTAGGTTCAATCTAACATATTTACTAGTATGTACAACGTCTAGATATCATTTCACTTCACTTCTGATTCTACGTGTAAGCCGCTCAAACATGTGCCGAATTAAAACAAGTGACACATAAATCAATGTAAAATATTCCAATTTTATAGCACACATGGAAAGGCCACCAGGCACGCAACTAAGCCTTAATGGGCTCATTGAGGAAGTAATGGCGGCACCACTTGGGCGCAGTCACAGGATTGCACATGGCCTTTCTCCCCATGGGCAACCCTACATAGTAAGGTGTGCCAAACGGGTTAGGCCTCTCGGCAGCAGGATAATCCGTGTGCACTATCTGTGCCCCTGACGTCAGCGCCACCTCCCTCCTCGAACCATCATTCGACCTCGCCTGAACCGTATCCGCATCTGCTCTCGTCCATACAATCACGTTATCTTTAAGCAACTGTTGCACGTCCTCCTTAGCAGAGCTATAGTCCACCTCCATGCTCACCACAGCAGCGTCTGGCGTTCCTCCTGTGGTAGGCCCAGTGAAGAACAGCTTCCCCTGCAGCGACGTTGCCCTCCTCCTGTACGTATCTATGGCGTTTCCCACCAGAACAAACATGAATTTTCCTGATGCAACAGCCACAGATGGCCACCCCTTGGTCTTCACAGCTCCCGCCAGCGTAGGGTAATTTCCCCTCACATTATCCGGTTTCAGAACCTTCCACCTGGGGATCACTGACAACACCTCTTTTTCCAGATCCGAGAGCAAGGCTGAGGTGATTTCCGGGGGAACCGCCGCGTTGGGGAGAATCATGGATGCGATTGATCCGATTTCTTCAACGAGCGACGAGTATTTCACCTCCACCTTCACTGTGATTGGCAGATGGCCCGGGTTTTTCACCGACCACGTGTACAGCTGCTTCAGGCACTCAACGAACGTGAGACACGTGGCTTGGTAATCCACGTCCTGCACGTGCATTACCTTGTATCCTGGTCTTTTTAAAGCGGGGATTTTCGACGCTGTGGGCTGGTCAATGAGTCGCATGCCATCGCGATTGTAGTAGAGGCCGCCTTTAGGATCCGGAAACACCTGCGACGGGGAGATGGCATGTTGCGTAGGGGGAAGAAATGGGGAGGTAAAGGTGAAGATGAGGAAAGAGCAGGATCAGAAAGCTACGCTTTCTGCAGCTCCGGCTGCAGTTGTGGAGGGGAAGGGAGTGAAAGAGGACGATGGCGACGAGGGAATAGAAGGAAGCGGGATGAGAGAAAGTCACGCCGGATGCAGCAGTGATGGGAAAGATGGGAGTTCCAGACCCGCAGTGTCACGTAGATAAAGGAAGGACGAGTCGCGAGAGTGCGGCGAGTTCTTCCAGGTGACCGGCGAGCGAGCGAATCGGTAGGGGGAGCGTTTTCGCCAGTGAGGTGGATTTATAGAGAGCGCGAGAGAGGGGGGTTGTAACTGGCATGGGAATGGGAACCGACAGCTCTGAAGACGAATCTTTATCGCGGCTAGGTGGAAATGCGAAATTATGGTCACTATTGGGGGTCGTTTGATAGAACATGGTGCTATACATGATGGCGTGCGTATGTGAAACGACAACATGTGGAGAGCGCCAGGAATATAGCCATGTAGTGAGTCAGAGAGCGAGACTGGAGTCGCGAGCGGGACAAAGGCGCATCCCATGACGATATGGTAGTGCGGTTGGCGAGGCTCGCATCGCTTTCAGGCAAACGCGAGATCTTGCACGAGCAACGAGGACGCGGAACGGAGGCGCTAAGCTAAAGCTCTATACTCACGTCAAACTCGAAGCTACGAACGCCTTTCTCCAGCAGCTTGGGGATGGGCCGGTGCGTGTATTGCCAGCCTTGGAAGGAGTCTGACAGTCTTAAAGCGAGATCGAGCAGTTTCTTTATAGGCTGCACGTGGTACGAGTTGTGAACCCCCACCAACTGAATCTGGTTCAACCGTAACTGCGCCGCACCCGTTGCTGCTTCCGTGGAGCCTAAAATGGTTGTGGTTAGGCAGAGAGCCACTAATGCGACTATCTTGGTGGAATAATCTAGCCCCATGCGCACCCGTGACAAGGAGAGTGCACAAGTAGTATGGGCCTGAGTTATTTCAAGAGCCAAGATTCTTGGTTGGCTCGCCTCCGCCGTATGTTGCTCGGTTCTGCTGGGAAGGATAGCTGGAGAAGTTCAAACAAGTGGAATGTGTTGGCTCTGGTTTGTGCCGTGTGCTGTGGGTGTGCTGTGTTGCTACAGATGCTTTTCACTTGCACCTGCTGGGTCTTCTCTGTTTTACACATTTGGAGCTCCTCGGGATTGCCGCCAGGCTTGCCGCACCTGGAGGGGAAGGGAGGTGAGGGAAAGCCAGAAGAAACATGAAACGGGCGGTGCTGACGTCGTGCGCTTCGCTGACTCGCGAGGGATGGTAACCTCGTTATCGGTGACTGGGACGACTACGACAGTGCGTCGCGTGAAATGTCAAAGCGAAAAAACGCGCCGCGCGGTGGGACGTGATTCGTGGGCAAAACGTGACATGACGGCTGTTGTTGCTCCACGGTCAACCTGTGCGACTGCCAGTTAGACGGCTTCAAGCCGAAGCGCACCGAACCTCTTCGTGCCCACGCCACCAGTTTCGGCCAATGGTCGCCTTGCCCAGTAGGTCTCAACGAGCGAGCCAGGGTTCGCACGGAGCAGACCCAAACCAAGCTGAGAGCTTTGGCTGGTTCAGGTTCTCGCTAACTTCGGTGGGGAGTGTGCCAAGAAAGCGCAGGCCCACACCGCGCCGAATCTACCGACAACCGAAAGCCAGTGCTCAAAGTTCCAGGATTTTGTGCAACGAACGAGTAAATATTCTGCTGTATATTCAGTCTCGTCAAGGACTTCCTCAGAACTTTGGGGGAAAACGCAGCCAGTGAGTCGCCAATTTCGTTGATTGTATTCCCAGGATATGCAACACAACGAGATATGGTGATTAATTGTTCTTGGTACATAGCGATAAACAGTCTCCTAATGCATCTGAGGAATGCCCACTGGATGAAAGTTGGCAGGCTGATTCACGAGTACAGTCTACCTAGGAACAAATGGCAATTCATGAAATCTCTACAGTTATAAACAACTGAAGCAGATCACCGAACAGCAACTCCAAGCAGGTTCTATAACTTCCCTACAGTAGCACTCAGAGCTAGAAAGCACGAATGTCGAAGCATGACACCAGTCAACCTAGAGAAAGCTGAGGGGGCTTGAGGTGGAGCTTCACACCTTAGCTGCTTCACACCTTGCCCTCCTTCCCCTCACTGTCCACGCCCAATTGGTCTCTCCCATCCTTCCCACCCGACATCAAAGGTTCCATCTCCTTGCCTCCACCATCGGCCTCCAAGCTGTTGCTCTCCTTGCTCTTGGCCTCAGCCTTCTTCTCCTTGCTGTTCGCGTAGGACTTGTAATAGAGCGATGAGAACACCATTGTCTGCATTTCATTTAGGCACGGGCAAATCCACACCACTTGTGGAAACGTCAGCTGTTGTTTTGTGGCGAAACAGAGGAAACCAAACTGTGTGTGCAGCACAAGCAGTTAATCACCTCTCTAGGTGAGGCACCATGCTACCTTGAAACAAGGATGGGATTAGCAGGAAGGCCATCTCAGATGGAAGCAGGACGATAAAGAAGACGAACCTGAATGGCAACACCATGCATGCCGCTTACCGTGCCACCATACTGGCCGAAGGTCAGTGGAGGTCCGTAGAGGATAGACGAGAGGAGAATGCTCAGCAGCTGCACAGTGGACGGGGAACAGGGTTACCAGGGAGAAGGACATGGGGAACAAAGAGACAGCTGAAGCCACTGCAGTGCAGGCAGATTAAAACTGAGGATAGCCAAATGGATGCAACGCAGCAGCAAAAACAACTCATGGATGGGGGAGCATGACGGAACAGGTAGCTGCTTGGCTTGCTAGCTTCCACTGACGAGACTGGTCGAGGGGCTGACCTGGCGCGTGGTCATGATGGTGGCGAAGGCAAGGGCGCCAAAGGTCTTGATGGTGTAGGAGATGAAGAACTGGCTTGTGGTTGCAGACTGCAGAGGTGCACCCACCACCAAGCATCAAAGCAACCATGCACCCCGCCCATGCAATGTGTGCCCGCACCCATGCAGCCATGCATTTATGAAGCAGTGCACCATTGCACCCATGCACCATGCAACGCAAACATGAACACGAGCCCAGGCAATGGGTGTGACCAAGAAAAGGGCACAGATAATGTTCAAAATTGAAAACGACCACATTGCGTAGGGTGTATGCGGCAAGAAAGGCACACAGGTGAGGTGTAGAAGCAGAGAAGTTGTTTTAGGTGGCTGGAATTGGACTATGCTGGTCAGTTCTGCATACGCAGCTCTTGTGGTAGCATGACTTGAGATTTGCTCCAAAATGTGAGCAGGGTTTGGAAGAGCGTAGCAAAGAGGAACCTACCGCTGAGAGCATGAAGATGTGGAAGAAGCAGTCGGGGTGCTTGGTGATGAAGCGAATGGCATACACAATGCGGTACCGCAGACCTGCAGACACGCAGCACAGGAATGAATGGCACGGCATGCCATGGCACGGGAGGGATGGGTAGGGGGGTGACAAGTGTGGGACAACACTGCAGCACCTACGAAAATGGAAGCACCGAATCTTTACTTCGCAATTAAACTCTTCTCCACAGTTCAGCCAGACAGAGGTTCATCAAGTCATCAAGAAGGGGATGCACGCCAAACATGGAGTTGGGAGGGGAGGAGGAGGGAGGGGGGATGTGGCAAGCACACAGAGAAGGGGCCAGAGCCCAGGGAAAGAGAGAGCAGAGATACACACCGAGCAGAGAGAGCAGCGCGGACCACATGGAGATGTAGAGGATCTGGTTCCACGTGTCCATCTTGTACCCCTTGAACAGCTTGTCCTGGAACGTCGATGTGAACCCATCAAACCTGGTCGTTGGGGCACGGAAAAGGGGGAAGAAGGCTTCAGCACGTACGCACGCGTCAAGAAGTGCGTGGCATTTACAGTACAGATCTGACCATGGCCTATCTGCAAAGCGTGGAGGAAATTTGATCTAGTGTCCACTTACGCCAAGTATCCAACCATCAGAAGGACGCCCCAGAAGGTGGAATCCACCTGCCTGTGCTTCTTATTGTCCTGACAAGGCGAGCGCAAATGCGGGAAAAGAGACAGTGAGGGGCCACGACCATACGTGGCAGACGAGTGTCAAGGATGGGAACAGAGGTTCATAACATTGCAGTGGCGGCGACTGTAGCGGAACGGACATACCCCATAGAGCACGAAGATGGCACAGCCTGCCGTGACGAGCAGCGCAATGATGTAGTCCTTGAGGTTGTACTTCTTGCCCATTATAGCCGTGCCCCATATCTGCCATACGCCAGATAACCCCAGGAAAACAAGAATTAGAATGTCAAGCCATCTACAGAAGACCACAACTCGTTGCAGCACGTTGACATGCTATGCAGCTGCTGTATCTAGGGGCAAGCAAGCTGAAACTCCCCCTGACGGACCAGAAAACTGAGGCAAGAGGCCATACCCAGGTGCAAAACTCCGTTACTGTATCCAGTCACGAATAGGTTGTATTAGTGAGAAGCTGAAGCACGTACCATAACGGGGATCATCTTTGCTGACTTGGCGAGAGTCTGGATGGGGAAGCTCACGAACTTGAGAGCCTACAGTCACAAGAGACCCATGAGGCACGCATTGGTCAGAATTCAAGTTGGAAGCTCCATGCGAGAACTCTGTCACTCAACACCGTCGACAATTCTACAATTCATATATATTTTAAAAGAGCTTGTCAAGGGTAATGGCCCACTTAACGCTCGTCGCCCCACCTCGTATTGGCATCCCGTGGCGACGACGTTGGATACGGAGACCGCGGCGTACGAGTAGAGAGGCGCGACGGGAGCCATGGACTTGCCTTGAATCTACAGAGAAACGAGCCGGTTGGCGGGTCGGGGAGTAGAGTGGTTATCATAGACAGCGAGAAAGCAACGGAAGAAACGCATGCGCATGATTTGAGCGAGCAATGGGAAAGAGACGGGCGTAAACGAACAGAAGGGGAAAGACGATAATTTTGGAACGGGGAAACAGAAAGAAGGCGGAGGCAAATGGAATGGGGTGGGATTCCGGGATTCCGTACCAGGAGCACGACGACGGCGAGACTGCAGGTAAGAATTCGGTTGCAGAGAACGATGAAGAGCGACTCCTGAAACTTCTCTTGCTCCGCACCGTACGGCTGCCGCATAATCCGCTCCTGTTCGGGCACGGCGTTACAAAAACAAAGATGAGGCGGAAAGCCGAATTACGAGGAAAAGACGCGGGAGTTACGAATGAGTTAATGACGGTTAGGATTCACGCAATGAGGTCTTGGGATGTGAGATCTGTCAATGTCGCGGATTCGCCGATGACGTCAGCTATGCCAGCAAATCAAGTGTTCAATTCAGTCCGCTAATGTTGTACTGATTACATAATGTGGTAACTGTAGAATGGTTTTGCATCGACGGTCGACGTATCTAAATCTGCGAGAATGAGAGGGAAAGATTGCTCACATTGTAACCGCAATCCTGGCATGGCACTAACGAGAGCATTAGGGTGCGTACCTGCATGACTCCGTAAACCATGAGAGTTCCTACGACGCCGACGACGCACATGGTGAGCTTCGCGGCGTCGGATTTGAATATCATCTTGAGCCGCTCTGTCGGGGACATCCTTCCCAGGCTGAACTTGGGGGAGGACACGTTAAGGAGAGAGAATGACGGCGGATGTTCCTGACCGGGCCGAGGTCGCATAGGTAATGCTCACAAGGATCAGTGAGTCCGTTAGGACAAAAGACGGTGGCTTTTTTAGCTTAGAACCAGCGAGCAGCTGTCTCAGGCTCAGACAAAGGCCGTCGTGAAGTGAACGTGATGTATGCTGCTATAAATTAACAAAGTCCAGATCCCGAAACCAGGCAATGCACGTGCCGCGAGAACGCCGGAGCCTTCCGATCTGGAAAGGGGAGGTCCGTCGAAGCGTTTGGTAATCGCGGCAGTCGATAGGCCACGCAAGCTGAGTGATGCCTGGATGGAATGAGTGCCTGCTTGAAATGACAAGGTCAAGAATCACCCGACCCAGGCGTGATGTGATGTGATGCGGACGGAGCACACACGGACAAGCAGTGCAGAGCCGAGCAGAACGGAGCAAGGCAAGGAGCTTCGAGTTGAAGACTGAACCCAAACCAGAGCACGCAAGGCACGGCTGGTCTGGTCGAGGTCTGGGAAGTTGATTCGGGATGCCCGTGGTCTGGTGCGTAGGAAGCTGACGGATTTGTGGTGGGGATGTTCGAACGGTTTGTAGATATTTGAGAGCGGTTCACAGAAAAACATGCCGTTCGTTCCGGCCAATGTCCACAATGGTTTGGTTCGGTGGGGTTCGCTTCGTGGAAGCCTTGGTTTGGCCCAGTGCCTGGCTCAATCGAGCCAACTGACCTTGTCAGTTCCCGCGAGAACCTGTCAGAGTTCGTTTGATTGGGTTCATGTTTGGCTGGGCTGGGCTAGACCTGCCAGGCGTCTCGTTCTTGCTGTACGCGGTAATGCCATCACTCATTTACATTTACATTTCTTGTTTTTGGATTTCATAATTAACCGAAACGGGAGCCCCTTTTCCAGTGAAGTCCACCTCGCCTTATCTTCTAACCACGCAAGCGAGTTGTGGAAAATGAGGGGCGGCTTTTCTGCTGCTGCTGCTGCAACTCCGCTCGCGGTTTATGGCGGCCTGGCGGCCATACTCATAACGGCGTTCGTTCTTACTCTTGCCTGGCCTTCCTTATCCTTCGTTTCAACGTTATCATCTCCAATTAACGATCCTACATCCCTCACTCCTGATCGTTCCAGCGGCTCAGCAGACGAACGTAAATGGGCGCACTCGCGGACCGAAAGGACAGGGGCCAGCTCGCGCGGATGGCGCGCCTTATGCCCTGCGGCGGAAGGGGTGTCCGCGGAAGCACCACCGCCAAATCCGGTCGGCGAGGAAGAGTCAGATCGAAGCCGCGAAATCTGGTCCCGAGTTGGTTCCACACACGCTGACTCGTATCCATCGCCGCGTTCTGCCATCTCGTGCTGCGGCCATCGAGGCGCGAGACGCGAGGCGCCCGAGAACACTATAGCGTCGTTTGAGCTCGCGCTCGAGGTAAGCAGCGACGACCGCAGGCTGACGCCAGTTGTACTGCGCTAGTGACGGACGTTTATTTGATATACGAGTAACGAATCCAGAAGATCATTTCCCGTTTCCTCTCGACCCTGACGCCCGACGTGCACCACTTTTTTTTTCTCCGTGCGTGCAGCGCGGCGCCAATTGCGTGGAGATGGACGTGCACATGACGCGGGACGGGCAGCTCGCCGTGGTGCATGGCACAACGTTCCGCACCAAGCTCGCGCCCTCCCTGCCGCCGCTCCCATCCCTGCAGTCCATGCAGCAGGAGGGGCAGCGGGGGCGCCAACAGGGAGGGCAGGAGGAAGGGGAGCGGGGAGAGAGCAAGGAGGAAGCTCCGCGAGTGGAGGATTTGCCATGGGAGGTGGTGGAGAAGGCAGATGCTGGAGGGTGGTTCGACCCCAAGTTTGCGCACACGCCCTTGCCCTCCCTCACCCACGTCGTGCAGCATTTCTGGCATGCTGATGTTATGCTTGCTCTGGACCTTAAAATCGACCTGTGCGGGGAGAACAGGCAGAGAGAGCAGGCTCGAAACGGTGCAGGGCCGGAGTGTGTGAGTGAGGAGGAATGGGCTGATCGGTTTGCAGAGACCTTGGTCACATGGGTTGATGCAATCCGGCCCTCTAAATCCTCTAGCGCTTCGGGGGAGGTGGCTCGTCCACGTCTGCGCATTCTTCTAACCTCGTTTCACTTCCGGCTCATCGACTCCCTCTTCTTCTCTCTAGACCGGCCATCATCCCGTGCACCTGGGCCTCTTCGGCAAGGAATTGCAGGTGAGAGGACTACTAGCTGGGGGGTTTAGGTAATTTTCCACCATGGTGCAATGATTAGTAGGTTATGTTATCCTGTTGGCACGTCCCCGTTCCCTCTTCCCAGCACCACTTCTCACACTCTCCTCTCCTGTTCCCTGTCGTTGATTTGGCTTGGCATATTCTTCCAACCTTGTTACAATGGTGCATCTCCTCCAGGCCTGGCATACATATATGGCCCTAATGACACCTCTATTGCATTGGTCAATCACATTGACCCCCGGATGTGGCTTGCACCACATTTTGCCCACGTTTCTTCCCTGCGCGAACCATACAAAACGGCATCCAAGTCGCGCCAAGATGACACGATTGCTCCATATTCTCCATTGCACGACCGGTCCGTGCTGTCATGGGTGATTGATGAGGAGGGTTTGATGGCATCTCAGTACCGCATAGGGGTTCGTGCAATTACTACCAATGACCCTGCTCTTTGCGCCAGGGCTTGTATGTACCTTTCCCCTAAATGCTGTTTCAGTGATTAGCAGATACAAGCACACAAAGAGTTTGCATGCTTATTTCACTACGAGTGCACTTCATGTATGAAATCTTGTAGAGTGCTTGTTGCTACAGTGTCTTAGTCAATTCTCACTTTCCGCAGCACAGTATGTTACCGATCTTTTCTCGTTTCTAGATACCCAGTGCCTTCAAACACGATGCGGGTAATGAGGAAACACCAAGTGTGGTGCTTGACTGGGTGTTTGGAGGGGTCCTTGTTGGATAAACGCACGTTACTCATCCCGTCAATACGATTGTCGTTAGTTTCCAGGTTTGACAACTGATTCTTTGGTTGACCGGTTGCCGCATGGTGAGAATGAAATCCGTTTCAAGCTTTCAGGGTGCATACGACAGGCAGACGGTTTCCGAAGAGTTACCTCAGGTGCCTTGATTCTGTTTCAGGTTGCAGAACTTCTTCGCATGTTGTCCGCCTTGGAGCTGTGCGATAGGATCTGTACACCTCCCCAAAGCTGGTTGCCTTGGGCTTTGGCAAGGATGTGCAGTCCCTCACATCGAGTCGCAATTACAGTAGGAGGGAAGATTGTCTGCATCTCATCTGCCAGCAGTTCCATCCCTCCTTTTTTACTGCCCAACCCCAGCTCTTTGTCGCCTCACATCACATCACATGCCAAAGTTGACGCTTGGAGCAAGCTGCCCGCTATAATTCCACGCGGTGATTGGCTGTCGAAATGATCACCCATCTGTTTTCGGGGTGGCGCCAGGCTGTGGTAGGGCCACGAAAGTTTATCAATTCGTTCCACCCAGCCAGCCACGCAGCAACACTGCCACTCTCATATCCCCATCCCCCATGACTCCATCTCACCTCTCACCACCACCACCAGCCCAGCCCAGCGCGCAACAGCAACGGCCGCGCGCTTGCTGCTGAGCAGATGTTTTGGTTTTCACCTGCCCAATCGGTTTCCTTTCCAGCTTCTTGATGCCCGACACAGGTCAAGTGGGCTGAATCATCAATCGTGAATCCCGTCCGCCACCCCGCCCTCCTCCTGGCACAATTCACGCACACCTTGACAGCTGGCTAGGAAAAGGTTCATATGGTTTAGGATAGTTTGGGATCGGTTGAGATGAGTTGCTCTGCGCTGGAATTGAAGCGAGGGAAGGAGAGACAGGAGAGACTGAGGGCGTGTTACTTTTTTTTGAATCGCTGAAAGTACGGACGATTGTCCGGATGCGTGCGAGGATTGCGACGTCGTGCGGTCGCCTTGCGACCAATGCGATGTCGTACGCTAGCCAAACGACGCTTGCGACGTTGTTTTAACCCTTACGAACTTACTACCGATAATGGTTTTCGTAACCACACCATTGTCCGAACGGGTGGCTGTCCGGACGAAAATTTTAAAAAATGTAACACGCCCTAACGGAGCTCGCTTCCCCTCCGTCCATCACCAAGTAAAAACCCAGCCAGGCCTTCTTTGCTAGGCTCAGTAGTCGCCACCACGACGTCTCTCGCCATGGGACGAGGCAAGAATGTAGCAAGCTCTTAGCCTCTCCCTCCTGCCGCCTCCACCAACTATCAAGTCGCCCTGGGGCCCTCTGGGTCCCTAATCTCCCCGCGAAAACAGTTTCCACTATGTTTCGCCACCACGGGCAGCTCTTCGCTGCTTCGCGAAGAGCGGCTCTTTTCGCGCTCCTCCCGCTCGTCACGCTTCTCCTAGTCGCGTCTATCTGCCCGCATCTCGCGGCCGCGCAGAAGCCGTACTCGACTCTCGGCGTACCCGTCGTTATCGTAGCTGGAGGGGTGTACGACCCGCTAACCGACAAAGTCTTCAACCAGGCATGGCAGGTGAACGCGCTCACGACGCGTCAAGTCGGCGACTCCGCCAACCCCGACGCGAACAACGACGCGGCGCTTTCCGGCTGCGCCGTCGCGGTTGACGGCAGCGCGTATATCGCGTCGGGCAGCAAATACGTCAACGTGCTTCAATACACGTCAACCGCGCCCGTCGCAGGCACGCCGTATCCGACGACGCTGAACGCGACCTCCATCTCCATCGGCGGCCCGTCGCAGCGCATGCTCGTCGTCGCGGACGGCACCGCCGAGGCTGGCGGCGCGGTCAGCATCGACCGGACGACCCTCGCGACGGTTCAGATCGTTCCCGCGGGGTGGCAGTGCCTCTCCGCCGCATTCTGCGCGGCCTCCGCGCTCTTCGCGTGCCACCGCTTGTCGGACGACGCGAATGCGATCATCGAGGTGCCGTTCGATGCGGTGACGGGCGCGTTTCAGCCCGCAAGTGCCGCCATAAACTCCATTCCGTACCCCGCGACTGAGGCCGTGTGCTCTCCTCAGGGCACTTTCGTCGCCGTCCTGCGACAAGACGCGAATATTCTGTACACGTATGCGACGCCGCTTACGAGCTCTGCGACGCCGCTCACGACCACCACGCTGACGCCTGGCATGCCCGGGTCGCTCGCTATCGACCCGGTGCGCGAGGAGTTCCTCGTAACGAGCGCCGCGGATTTCCCGGGTCTTCCTGGCGACGCGTACCTGGGAGCGATGGACTTTGTACCCTATACAGAGGGCAGCGGCGTGGATCCGGGATTCGATACAAGCGGCGCGTTTGAATACACTACGTCCGCACCGTCCGGCGGGCAGGTTGCGGTGTATCCCAGTCCCCCTACCGCGTACATCGCGCTTCCGGAGGGCCTCTATGGCGTGCAACTCGTCGGCACGAACCAGCTCGACACGGGAACTGCGAACTTCGCGACGCTCTCTGCGACGGTTGACGGCTGGAGCTACTTCGCCACGACTGTCTGCGCGCAGCGCCATGTCAAAGCGCCGCCGCCACCGTCGCCGCCGCCTCCGCCGCCGAGCCCGCCGCCGAAGCCGCCGAGCCCGCCGCCAAAGCCGCCGAGCCCGCCGCCCTCCCCGCCTCCTCCGCCAAAACCGCCCAGCCCTCCCCCGAAGCCGCCAAGCCCTCCCCCGAAGCCCCCCAGCCCCCCGAAGCCGCCGAGCCCGCCGCCGAAGCCCCCCAGTCCGCCCCCCTTCCCGCCGCCACCCCCCAAACCGCCCAGCCCTCCCCCCAAGCCCCCGCTCCCTCCCAGTCCTCCCCCCAAGCCGCCCAGCCCCCCGCCGAAGCCGCCGAGCCCTCCCCCGAGCCCCCCGCCAAGCCCTCCACCAGCCGCGGTGGTGACGGTAGCGTCGATATCGGTGATGTCGCTGGATGCGGACTCGCGCTTCAACGCTGTTACGGGCACCGTCACGCACCCGCCCGCCTCCACCGCTCCTTCCGCGCGGAAGCCGCCGCCAGGTTAGCAGCAGCGCCCGGTAGGAAAGGAGAAAACGCGAGGGAGTGACGTTTTGCTTCGCGCAGCCATTGAATCCAGCTATTGGCTTGTTTTCTTGGTTCAAATATCTTTTCGTCGTCTCATCCCTCCAACCCCTCGGCCCCGCCTCCCTCCTTCCGCCTTCCCCCATCTTTCCCCCCGCCCTCCCTCCGCCCTTCCCCTTTTTCCTCCTCCGCATGCGCGCAGTGCACAGGACGTGCTCGCTGGGCGCGTTCCACAACTGCCCCGTGACTCTCGACTGCCGCGATAACCTCGCCGCCAAGGGCTGCTCGTGCCTGCTGGGGAGCAAGAACGCCACGTGCCGATGTGAGCTTAGGCTTCAATGGGGGAAGTCCAAACGCACCGTTGCTCCCTCGCTCCTTGGCGCCTTCGCTCGCTTGCTTGCTCTTGCCCGCCTGAGTTGCTTGCTTCTGATACGCGTGCGAGGCTTGAGAATCTGGTTTCTTTCTTTCTTCGACTCAGTTATAGATCTCCGCTAATCCTTCCTTTTCCCTCCTCCCTTCTCTCCCCCGGTCCTTCCCCGCTCCTTCCCCCATCCGGTTCCTTCCCCCATCCCCCCGCGTTCGCGCAACTCCCCTGCAGACCCGCACAATTGTCTGGACGCCGCGACGTGCCCCGTGCGCGCGGTGTGCAGGGAGAACGTGGCGGGCATCAAGGTGTGCGCGTGCCCCAAGCGCTACATGCCGCTCAAGCGCAACGCCAGCCAGCGCGCGTTTGAGTTCTGCGCCAAGTCGCGCTGCGCGGGGACGGACGCCTTCGTCGGCTTCAGCTGCTCTCTGCGCGGTAGGGCTTGCAGCTGCATCGCGGCGTGGCGTGGCGTGGCGTGGCGTGGCGTGGCGTGGCGTGGCGTGATTGTGAATGGACTGTGCGCTGGCACGAGTGGGGTTTGATTCGCCCGTTCTGCGCTAGTTCGTGCTTGTTTGTGATTGTTTGTGTTTGTTTGTGTTCGTTTGTTCCCCACGTTTAGCTCTCTGCAAGAATCATCTGCATCCTTCTCCTCCGGCTTCTCCTCCCTCCACCCTTCCCTCTTTGCTCATTTTATCTCGGTCTTCTCCTCATGCACCCTGCCCTTCCCGCTCCTTCTGCGGTGCTTGCTTGCAGCCATTGCGGACAACTCCTACGGTGCCGCTACTGGCATTATTGGATAGATGATGTGGTGTGGTGTGTGGGGCAAGACAGGGTGCATATGCATGGGGCCCAGCCTGCACAAGCCAACCCAAGAGATGCCATGCCTGCTGCCTTTCGCACCAAAGGGGTTGGGTTGGTATGGATTGGTTTGCCTTGTTTAGCACCCAGCCCACCGTACAAAATGTCTGGTTTAGCAACATATGGTACGGTACCTACCTTGTGTACTCTTGGATTTGACTTTGCGGGGATTTATTATTTGGGGGTCGTTGGGGCTAATAATGACTACTGCATTTTACATTGATGCCAGTTCTTGTGCCCTTGTCAGGAGCTACAATGTATGGTAATTATTTGGTATACCGGGTACCAGCTGTGGTATGGTGTAGCACTGGTCTGGTTCATGCACTCTGGTTGCAAAGGCTTTAAGCTACATTCCAGCAGCTCTAAGCCAGGTAGATGCCAGCCACCTCAATTGGCCCATGCAGCAAAATGTATGATTCAGCACAGTGCGAATCAGCTCAACCACAACCGCATATCACAGTACTGGAAGGTACTGGTATACCAGCAGGTATTATACGGTACTTCAACTCGGTTCCCATTAACAGATCTCATCAAGCAAGGAAGGACCAAATAAACACAGTGTGGGTGGGTTCATCCCCTCCCCCTCCACCCCCACCATTGCATCCAGCTGCACATGCTAGCTACACACCACACCATCCCTACCCGGACGTATCCAGAGGAGGAAACGGCACAGCAGTGAGCGGCTGAGCCTGCTCAAGCAACTCCCTCTTTAACCCCGTGTACCCCGGCGGGCCGAGGCACACAGGACGGAACTTGATGAGCGATGCCGGCACCAGCTCCTCTTTCTCCAGTGATGGCATGGGTGATGCAGGGCCTGCTGCCACGGATGGGATTGTCTGGGAGCGGCTGGCCATGGGGATGGGGTGCAGCAGCTGGAACTCCTGTGTTGGGTCCTTGAGTGCCTCTGCCACGAACTGGGGTGGATTGGAGGTTGGAGAGAAGAGGTGAGAAAGGAAAGGATAAAGGGGAAGGATGGGTAGGGGTCCGAGGGGATGGAAAGGAGTGGCTGTGAGAATGAGCTGGAACTAGTGTGTGGGGTCCTTGAGAGTGTCTCTGTCACCAAGTGGAGAGGGGGTGGGGCACGAGGGTGGAGAAGGGACGGGACATGGAAGGGAAGGAAGGGAAGAGAACGGAAGGGAAAGGGAGGGACGAGTGGGGAAGGGGATAAATGAGCGTGAGGCATGAGAGGGGCTTTGAGTGCTTGGGGGGGTGGAATGCAGATGTGCAGGGGGAAGTGGATGAGCAAGGGGTGGAGGGGAGAGAGAGGACAGGAGAGGGGAGAGGGGAGAGGGGAGAGGGGAGAGGGGAGAGGGGAGAGGGGAGAGGGGAGAGGGGAGAGGGGAGAGGGGAGAGGGGAGAGGGGAGAGGGGAGAGGGGAGAGGGGAGAGGGGAGAGGGGAGAGGGGAGAGGGGAGAGGATGGGGAGGGGCTAGTTGGGAAATCAATAAAGGATTACTAGCGAGTGGCAGGGCCATGGAATGAGTGATGGGAGCAGCAGCCGAGGAGCAGACACGAAGGAGGGGACTCTGCGTAAAGGAAGTGGATGGTCAGGTATCTACCCACCCACCACTCACCCACCCACCCAACCAACCAACCAATCGCACACCCTCCCAACAAGCCATGCACTAACCCAATCACACACACATCAACCCACCCACTCACCCATCCACCTGTGTGCCCAGCCCACCCCCCCACACACCTCATAGAGTGCAGCGGTGGGTTCAGTGGGTCGGAACACGCCCTGCAGCACGAGCCCGTCCGGGAACATGACGCGCACGATGGCCGCGCGCGCGGTACTTGCGCTTGAGCGCCGCGGCCTGCTTCTCGCGCATGGCGCGCGTCATGAGCAGCTGCGCGCCCTCCTGTGCACGGCGCCGCGCCATCGCCTCCTGCCGCACGTCCTCTGCCGTGCGGTCGAAGAACGAGTCCGGTACCTCGATGCGCGCTGCCTTGTTCTCTTCTGTCGATAGGAACACCCGCACCTGGTGCAAGAGGAGCGATCCGCATGAGATTGGCAATGCAAGAGGAGCAATCGGGAAGCACAGGGAGGTATGCAGGGCACAAGATAGCAGGGAGGGGTGTGGGGGAGGGAAGTGCAGGAAATAGGATCAAGAGCAGGATGCGAAAAGGTGAGAGCTGAGAGGATGAGAAAACCCGAGTATGATCCCAACGATACAATTGCATGTCTCACCTGCTGGTGTGACCCACGCAACAAAATCCCATCCGTGCACAACCGCATTGCATTACCCATTTCATACCTGCCGGTCAATCCTGGGCATGGGTGGCACTGATTCCTGCTCCCCACCCTCCGCTGCCGCCGCAGAGACTGTTGCAGCAGCAGCAGGTGTAGCACCACCACTCCCTCCCGCAACACCAGCCCTAGACCCAACAGCTGTAGCAGCAGCAGGAGGAGCAGCAGGAGTAGCAGGAGCACTACTCTGCCCTCCCACAGCCGAGAGCACTGCCACAGCCTCACTCACCAACTCCAGCCTCACCTCCCTCATCACTGCCCACCGCTCCACACCTCCTGCCACCGCACTCCCCCCAGCAGCACCGCCTTCCCCCGCCTCTTCCACCACCTCAAACCCCACGGACCGCAGCAGATCCATGGCCCCTGCTGCCTTGCCAACCGTGTCCGCAATCCGCGGGTTGCCCAGGCGAATGCGCTTGAACTTCGGGTTACCAGGGTCAGTTACAATGTTACGCAGGATGCGGGTGAGGATGTCGAGAGTGGCCGCTGGGGGACTGGCAGAGAGCACGACAGCCGCAGCGTGATGCACCGACTCCATAGCATCATCGTGAGTGCCCGTTTCCGTTTCCGTATTCGTGTTCGCCCGAGGGGCTGTGCCAGTGGGGTTGTCTTCGCCTGTCGTCAGAAGTGGGCCCTGGTTGTGTGCAGACATGGCTTGCACTGTCCCTCTTGATGCTGCAGCTGCAGCGGCTGCTGGTGCTGCAGTCGGTGCTGCTGCTGCCGTTGCTCCACCCACACTGCCTCCTACCTGCTGGTCTGCTAGTGCTGACTCGTGTAGAGTTGCTTCTTCTCCTGATGCAGCCTTGGCTGCTGCTGCTTCTGCTGCTGCTTCAGCTGCTGTCTGCGCTGCTGTCTGTGCCTGCGTCGGCGCTGCTCCCGCCTCGTCTGAGGCAGTGGAGCGCTCCAGTCCTCTTGTCAAACATTCGTCCACGTGTGCTGCCACGTCAGCTTCGCTGCCCGAAAATACCGAGCACACAGGACACGTGGCACGCACCATACCAGACGACGCAGCGGGTCCCCAAGCACCGACACCGGCGCCAGCGCCAGCACCCGCGCCAGCACCAGCACCCGCGCCAGCACCAGCACCCGCGCCAGCACCAGCACCCGCGCCAGCACCAGCATCGGCACCAGCACCCGCACCCGCGCCCGCACCCGCGCCCGCGCCCGCGCCAGCACCGGCGCCGACGCCACCTCCCCCTCCAAATCCTGGCGAGCGCGGCTGCTGCGGAAGCTGCAGCTCCCGCGCCTGCTGCGCCTTCCCCTGACCTTGCCCTTGCGCCGTCGGCGGTCCCGCTCCCGCCCCCGCCCACCGCTGGTGCATCTGCTGCCGCCACTCCTCCTTCTGCTGCTTCTGCAGCTGCTCCTGCCGCTCCGCCGTCTCATGCAGCGCCCGCCCCGCCGCTGCGCCCGTGCGCGGAACGCCTAGCGGGCGCGACCCCCCCGCTCCGCCGGACGAGCCTTCCCCGCCGCCGAGCTTGCGCCCCTGGCCCTGAAAGCTGGATTGTTGCGCAAAGGGCGAGGTCCATCCTTTCATAAACTCCTTGGCCTTGGCTGCTATCTCATCCATCGACAGAGGGAGATCTGAGCGAAGGATTCCACAGTGAAGGAGAACGTGCGAATGCTTGTTGAGGCGATCTGAAATAAAAAAGGAGACGAATTGATGCTTGCGTTGGACCTGTGAGCTGTTGGCCGCAACGATTGGCTGACCGTAAAGTGGGAATGAAAGATGGAATGGTGTCACACGTTGTAGAGCGAAGCGAAAGGATGGAATGATGTGAAACTTCAAGAAAATGTCCACTGAAGCCCAGAGTGGCCCTGGGCTGGGAATGACGAGTCTTGGTGGACATGGCTTCAAAATTGCTTCACTACAAATGAAACCTAAATCCCAATAAAAGCACCTAAATTGATGTGAGCCTCTGTAAACATGACATAACATGTCAACCAACTTCCAAACTACCTTGCTTTCTTCATGCTTCTTTCCCCATGGAAATCCTGGTTTCCGTTAAGTTGATATGGCATGTCTGTTGCTGATCATTATCCAACAAATTCTCTTGTAGTGACAAGGCTAAATCCGGTGCAGCTTATCGAGGTCACACAAGTCGGTAATTTCAGAGCCACACAGCAGTTGTCAGGAATTTCGGGACCATTTGGCGGAGGTTTCCCCCCGCAAATGTGCAGGAAGTGCAGCGGGCGCTCTTCATTCTCAAGGGCCGATGACCAATGATGCTCGCAACCCTTCCACGCCCTTGCTGGCTTGGCAAGGGGCCTAGACAAGCACAGCCACGTGACCTGGTAGAAGAAAAACGCTCACTGCGAGCGCTTCTAGCCTCAAAACGCGCTAGGATCTGCACATGTGGAGGAAATGCAGCGGGCGCTCTTCATTCTCAAAGGCCGATGACCAATGATGCTCGCAACCCTTCCACGCCCTTGCTGGCTTGGCAAGAGGCCTAGACAAGCGCAGCCACGTGACCTGTTAGAAGAAAAACGCTCAGAACGAGCGCTTCTAGCCTTAAAACGCGCTAGGATCCGCACATGTGCAGGAAGTGCAGCGGGCGCTCTTCATTCTCAAGGGCCGATGACCAATGATGCTCGCAACCCTTCCACGCCCTTGCTGGCTTGGCAAGAGGCCTAGACAAGCGCAGCCACGTGACTTGGTAGAAGAAAAAGCCTCACAGCGAGCGCTTCTAGCCTCAAAACGCGCTAGGATCAGCACATGTGCAGGAAGTGCAGCGGGCGCTCTTCATTCTCAAGGGCCGATGACCAATGATGCTCGCAACCCTTCCACGCCCTTGCTGGCTTGGCAAGAGGCCTAGACAAGCGCAGCCACGTGACCTGCTAGAAGAAAAACGCTCATTGCGAGCGCTTCTAGCCTCAAAACGCGCTAGGATCTGCACATGTGGAGGAAGTGCAGCGGGCGCTCTTCATTCTCAAGGGCCGATGACCAATGATGCTCGCAACCCTTCCACGCCCTTGCTGGCTTGGCAAGAGGCCTAGACAAGTGCAGCCACGTGACCTGATAGAAGAAAAACGCTCACTGCGAGCACTTCTAGCCTCAAAACGCGCTAGGATCCGCACATGTGCAGGAAGTGCAGCGGGCGCTCTTCATTCTCAAGGGCCGATGACCAATGATGCTCGCAACCCTTCTACGCCCTTGCTGGCTTGGCAAGAGGCCTGGACAAGCGCAGCCACGTGACTTGGCGGAAGAAAAACGCTCACTGCGAGCGCTTCTAGCCTCAAAACGTGCTAGGATCCGCACATGTGCAGGAAGCGCAGCGGGCGCTCTTCATTCTCAAGAGCCGATGACCAATGATGCTCGCAAACCTTCCACGCCCTTGCTGGCTTGGCAAGAGGCCTAGACAAGCGCAGCCACGTGACCTGGTGGAAGAAAAACGCTCACTGCGAGCGCTTCTAGCCTCAAAACGTGCTAGGATCCGCACATGTGGAGGAAGTGCAGCGGGCACTCTTCATTCTCAAGGGCCGATGACCAATGATGCTCGCAACCCTTCCACGCCCTTGCTGGCTTGGCAAGAGGCCTAGACAAGCGCACTCAAAACACGCTAGGATCCGCACATGTGGAGGAAGTGCAGCGGGCGCTCTTTATTCTCAAGGGCCGATGACCAATAATGCTCGCAACACTTCCACGCCCTTGCTGGCTTGGCAAGCGGCCTAGACAAGCGCAGCCTAGTGACCTGGTAGAAGAAAAATGCTCACTGCGAGCGCTTCTAGCCTCAAAACGCGCTAGGATCTGCAGATGTGGAGGAAGCGGGCACTCTTCATTCTCAAGGGCCGATGACCAATAATGCTCGCAACCCTCCCACGCCCTTGCTAGCTTGGCAAGAGGCCTAGACAAGTGCAGCCACGTGACCTGGTAGAAGAAAAACACTCACTGCGAGCGCTTCTAGCCTCAAAACGCGCTAGGATCCGCACATGTGGAGGAAGTGCAGCGGGCGCTCTTCATTCTCAAGGGCTGATGACCAATGATGCTCGCAACCCTTCCACACCCTTGCTGGCTTGGCAAGGGGCCTAGACATGTGCAGCCACGTGACTTGGTAGAAGAAAAATGCTCAGAACGAGCGCTTCTAGCCTCAAAACGCTCTAGGATCCGCAAATGTGCAGGAAGTGCAGCGGGCGCTCTTCATTCTCAAGGGCTGATGACCAATGATGCTCGCAACCCTTCCACGCCCTTGCTGGTTTGGCAAGAGGCCTAGACAAGCGCAGCCACCTGACCTGGTAGAAGAAAAACGCCCAGAACGAGCGCTTCTAGCCTCAAAACGCGCTAGGATCCGCACTTGTGCAGGAAGTGCAGCGGGCGCTCTTCATTCTCAAGGGCGATGACCAATGATGCTCGCAACCCTTCCACGCCCTTGCTGGCTTGGCAAGAGGCCTAGACAAGCGTAGCCACGTTACTTGGTAGAAGAAAAAACGCTCACTGCGAGCGCTTCTAGCCTCAAAACGCGTTAGGATCCGCACATGTGCATGAAGTGCAGCGGGCGCTCTTCATTCTCAAGGGCCGATGACCAATGGTGCTCGCAACCCTTCCACGCCCTTGCTGGCTTGGCAAGAGGCCTAGACAAGCACAGCCACGTGACCCGGTAGAAGAAAAACGCTCACTGCGAGCGCTTGTAGCCTCAAAACGCGCTAGGATCCGCACATGTGCAGGAAGTGCAGCGGGCGCTCTTCATTTTCAAGGGCCGATGACCAATGATGCTCGAAACCCTTCCACGCCCTTGCTGGCTTGGCAAGAGGCCTAGACAAGCGCAACCACGTGACTTGGTGGAAGAACAACGCTCACTGCGAGCGCTTCTAGCCTCAAAACGCGCTAGGATCCGCACTTGTGGAGGAAGTGCAGCGGGCGCTCTTCATTCTCAAGGGCCGATGACCAATGATGCTCGCAACCCTTCCACGCCCTTGCTGGCTTGGCAAGAGGCCTAGACAAGCGCAGCCACGTGACCAGGTGGAAGGAAAACGCTCAGAACGAGCGCTTCTAGCCTCATAACGCGCTAGGATCCGCACATGTGCAGGAAGTGCAGCGAGCGCTCTTCATTCTCAAGGGCCGATGACCAATGATGCTCGTAACCCTTCCACGCCCTTGCTGGCTTAGCAAGAGGCCTAGACAAGTGCAGCCACGTGACCTGGTAGAAGAAAAACGCTCACCGCGAGCGCTTCTAGCCTCAAAACGCGCTAGGATCCGCACATGTGAAGGAAGTGCAGCGCGCGCTCTTCATTCTCAAGGGCCGGTGACCAATGATGCTCGCAACCCTTCCACGTCCTTGCTGGCTTGGCAAGAGGCCTGGACAAGCGCAGCCACGTGACTTGGTGGAAGAAAAACGCTCACTGCGAGCGCTTCTAGCCTCAAAACGCGCTAGGATCCGCACATGTGGAGGAAGTGCAGCGGGCGCTCTTCATTCTCAAGGGCCGATGACCAATGATGCTCGCAACCCTTCCACGCCCTTGCTGGCTTGCCAAGAGGCCTAGACAAGCGCAGCCACATGACTTGGTAGAAGAAGAACGCTCACTGCGAGCGCTTCTAGCCTCAAAACGCGCTAGGATTCGCACATGTGCAGGAAGTGCAGCGGGCGCTCTTGATTCTCAAGGGCCGATGACCAATGATGCTCGCAACACTTCCACGCCCTTGCTGGCTTGGCAAGAGGCCTAGACAAGCGCAGCCACGTGACCTGTTAGAAGGAAAAACGCTCAGAACGAGCGCTTCTAGCCTCAAAACGCGCTAGGATCCGCACATGTGCAGGAAGTGCAGCGGGCGCTCTTCATTCTCAAGGGCCGATGACCAATGATGCTTGCAACCCTTCCACGCCCTTGTTGGCTTGGCAAGAGGCCTAGACAAGTGCAGCCACGTGACCTGGTGGAAGAAAAACGCTCACTGCGAGCGCTTCTAGCCTCAAAACACGCTAGGATCCGCACATGTGGAGGAACTGCAGCGGGCGCTCTTCATTCTCAAGGGCCGATGACCAATATTGCTCGCAACCCTCCCACGCCCTTGCTGGCTTGGCAAGAGGCCTAGACAAGCGCAGCCACGTGACCTGGTAGAAGAAAAATGCTCACTGCGAGCGCTTCTAGCCTCAAAACGCGATAGGATCTGCAGATGTGGAGGAAGTGCAGCGGGCGCTCTTCATTCTCAAGGGCCGATGACCAATAATGCTCGCAACCCTCCCACGCCCTTGCTGGCTTGGCAAGGGGCCTAGACAAGTGCAGCCACGTGACCTGGTAGAAGAAAAACACTCACTGCGAGCGCTTCTAGCCTCAAAACGCGCTAGGATCCGCACATGTGGAGGAAGTGCAGCGGGCGCTCTTCGTTCTCAAGGGCCGATGACCAATGATGCTCGCAGTGTTAAATTGTAATGTGTTATATGTTGGTAGGCTGTAGTGGGGTAGCCAATATGGGGTACAACCCCAACTAGGGTTTCATATTTGTACCCAAACTTCTCCTAGTTCATTCATTCTTGCCTAGTGATTCTGATATGGTATTCAGAGCAGGAGGTCCCTAGGACCTACCGACCGTTTTTTTAGGGCCCACCACCGCTCGCATGCGGTTACCACGCTACCCCGTGCCCTAGCCTCGTAGCGCCCTCGTGCGCCCTCGTTAGCGCCCTCGCGCGCCCCTCGTTAGCGCCCTCGCGCGCCCCTCGTTAGCGCCCTCGCGCGCCCCTCATTAGCGCCCTCGCGCGCCCCTTGCTAGCGCCCTCGCGCGCCCCTCGCTAGCGCCCTCGCGCGCACCTCGCACCGACGCCCGCTCGCCGAACCGCCCGCTCGCAGCGTCGCCCGCCCGCCACGCTGCCCGCTCGCCCCTCGCCCGCCGCGCTGCCTGCTCGCAGCGTCGCCCGCTCGCCCCGCTGCCCGCTTCGCAGCCCGCTCGCCCCGCTGCCCGCTTCGCAGCCCGCCCGCCCGCTCGCTGCCCGCTTCGCGGCCCGCCCGCTTCGCTGCCCGCTCGCAGCGCCGCCCGCCCGCCCGCTACCTGCTTCGCAGCGTCGCCCGCCCGCTTGCTGCCCGCTCGCAGCGTCGCCCGCCCGCCCGCTGCCCGCTTCGCACCGTCGCCCGCCTCGCTGCCCGCTTGCAGCGTCGCCCGCCCGCCCGCTGCCCGCTTGCAGCGTTGCCCGCCCGCCCGCTGCCCGCTTTCTGCGTCGCCCGCTCGCCCGCCGCCTGCTGCTCCCTACCCGTGCGCAATTGCCCACCCTTGCTGCGGTAGCTTGCGCTGCTCTGTCATACTGTCGCTATGGCTTCCATCCGCGTGCTGTCGTTCGATGCTGAGGGCCGCCCTGTGCAGTTCACCACTTGGCTAGATGACCTGCAGCTGTTTCTCCTGAGCGATAGCAAGGAGCATGTGTCGCTCTATGATTATGCGTCTGGTGCTGCGCCTGCCCCTCCTGCCACAGCTGAGCTTAGTGTTCGTTCCCACTGGCAGACTCGTGACGCAGCTGCTCGCCTAGCCATTCGCAGTCACCTGCCGTTAGCTGAGCTCGAGCATTTTGGCGACTGCAAATCCGCTAAGGCCCTGTACGACGCTGTCGTTGCTCGCTACTCCTCACCGGCCACAGCTGAGCTTAGCCGCCTCATGCTGCCTTACCTGTTCCCTGAGCTGTCCACCTTTGCTACAGTCGCCGATCTTATCACCCACCTTCGCACTAGTGACGCTCGCCTGCGTGCCGCCCTTCCCACTGAGTTCTGCGCTAAGAACCCCCCTCCACTGTACTGGACACTCCACTTCATAGTCACCCGTCTCCCTGACACCCTCAGCTCAGTGCGCGACTATTTCCTTGCTCGCTGTCCCACTGAGCTCACTGTCGCCCTCCTTGAGGAGAAGCTGCTAGCGGCCGAAAAGAGCATTGTAGCTGTCGGTGCTGCTCGCGGCGCTCCTCGCACCCCCATCTTTGAGGGGTGTTCTCCCTCTCCCCTCGCTCCCTCCTATGCTACTGCTGCTGCTGTTGACTTCCTTGGTGCTGAGACTGCTGGCGCTGCTTCTGCTCCTGGTGGGAGGCGCCGCACCGGCAAGGGCAAGGGGGGCAAGGGGGCAAGGGTGGCGGGGGTGGGGGGGAGGGGGTGGGGGAGGTGGGGGGGGAGGCGGTGCTGGAGGGAGCGGTGGCGGGAGTGCCGGTGGGAGTGGGGCCGGCGGCGGAGGCGGGGGCGGCGGCGGGAGCAGTGGCGGTGGTGGCAGCGGCGGCAGTGGCGGCGGTGGCGGTGGTGGCGGTGGTGGCGGTGGCGGTGGCGGTGGCGGTGGTGGCGGTCGGAGCGGAGGTAGTGGCGGCGGTGGAGGTCGGAGTGGAGGCACAGGCTCGGGCCAGAGCTCCCAGCAGCAGCAGCGTCCCCAGTCGACCCAGCAGCTTCGTGAGTGGCTTGCTCAGCGTGGGACGTCGGGGGGCAGTGGCCGCTGTTCCTATGTCATTCGCACAGGTGATCGCAAGGGGCAGACGTGTGGAAAGTTCCACACTCAGTACCGCTGCTTCTTCCGCCTTGACGACGCTTGGCGTGAGGAGATGGGCGAGGATGTTGAGCGCCCTCGCTGGGCTGAGCTGATGAGGGCTGGGTCGATATCTTTGCTCTTGACTATGATGCTATTATTGCTGCCATGTATGCATTGACTGTTAGTGCCGAGGGAGACTGTTACTTGTGTGTGCCGCCTGACCCAGGTATAGAGCCCGCTGCCCTAGGTACTAGTGAGTCTGCTCTCTCTGGTATGGTGCCCCCTGTACCTGCTCCCTCCAGCACTGTCCCTGCTGCTTGCGAGTCTGCTCTCTCAGGTACAGCACCCACAGAGACTGCTCTCTCAGGTACTGCACCGACTGAGCCCTGTCACACCTTCACCCTTGACTCAGGTGCTTCCCGCTGCTTCTTTCGAGACAGTACTGAGCTCACACCGCTTCCTGCACCGGTCCCAGTCTCCTTGGCTGACCCCTCTGGGGGCCCGGTCCTTGCCCGGTCCACCACTGTGCTCCCTTGTCCGGCGGTTCCGTCTGGCTCGTTGACGGGTTTCCACCTCCCCTCGTTCTCGACGAACCTGGTGAGCAACGCTGTCCTCCAGGATCAGTGGGTTGACACCTTTACTCCTGGAGGACAGCGTGTGGCGATCTGCACGTGCTCCAGGACCGGCCGTCACCTGGCTACGTTTACTCGTCGGCCGGGGTCGAGTCTCTACACACTGTCCACTGCGTCTCCTCAGGTCGCTGCTGTCGGTCAGGTGTCTGCGTCAGGTCTGGTGGCCCACGCCTGTGAGTGTCGTTCCCTGTCGCACCAGACTCTTCTCTGGCACCACCGCCTGGGTCACCCCTCCTTGCCACGCCTCCGTGGCATGCACCGTCGCCACCTTGTGTCTGGTCTTCCCAGGTCCCTCCCTCCCCTCCCTGCCTCGCCTGCGCCGCCTTGCCTTCCTTGCGTCGAGGGGCGGCAGCGCGCCGCTCCTCACTCCTCCTCGTTCCCCCCGACAGAGGCTCCTCTGCAGACCCTCCACCTGGACGTGTGGGGCCCAGCCCGCGTTCGTGGTCAGGGCGGTGAGCGGTACTTTTTGCTGGTTGTCGACGACTACTCGCGTTACACCACGGTCTTCCCCTTGCGCACCAAGGGTGAGGTCCCTGCTGTTCTGATCCCTTGGATCCGCACAGTTCGTCTCCAGCTCCGCCGCCGTTTCCGGACGGATCTTCCTGTCCTGCGTCTGCACTCTGACAGAGGTGGTGAGTTTTCCTCCGACCTCTTGAGGACCTTCTGTCAGGCGGAGGGCATCGAGCAGACCTTCACGCTTCCGGACTCCCCACAGCAGAATGGGGTTGCTGAGCGCCGCATTGGCCTGGTCATGGAGGTCGCTCGTACCTCCTTGGTCCACGCGGCGGCTCCCCATTTTCTGTGGCCGTTTGCTGTCCGGTACGCCGCGCATCAGCTCAACCTCTGGCCCCGTGTCTCCTTGCCGGAGACCTCGCCCACACTGCGTTGGACGGGAGAGGTTGGCGATGTGTCGCGCTTCCGGGTGTGGGGTGCTCGTGCCCTTGTCCGCGATACGTCCGCGGACAAGCTCTCCTCCCGCACGCTTCCCTGTGTCTTCCTTGGCTTTGTCCCTGACGCGCCGGGCTGGCAGTTTTACCACCCCACCTCGCGCCGGGTCTTCGCCTCTCAGGACGTCACCTTTGACGAGTCGGTCCCTTTTTACCGTCTCTTCCCCTACCGTACTGCCCCCCTCCCTCCCCCGCCGCTTTTCCTTGCTCCTGGTCCCCCTCCGGTAGACCCCCTTCCCCCTCAGGGTCCTGCTCCTTCAGGTGTCTCTCAGGTAGACCCTCCTCCCGTCGCTGAGCCTGTCGAGGTCACAGGTGACTCAGGTGCTGCTGCAGGTGGTGCTGCTGGGAGTGCTGAGCCTGAGGGTGCTGGGCCTGGGGGTGCTGGGACTACGGGTGCTGGAGCTGAGGGTACTGTGCCTGAGAGTTCGAAGCCTGGGGGTGCTGAGCCTGGGGGTGCTGCGACTGGGGGTGCTGAGCCGGCGTGTGCGGAGTCTGGGGGTGCTGAGTCTGGGGGTGCTGCGCCTGCGGGTACTGAGCCTGGGGGTGCTGCTGCTGAGCCTACGGAGCCTCGGGTTGCTGCGTCTGGGGGTGCTCCGGTTCGGGGTGCTGAGCAGTCTCTCACACCGCAGCAGCTTCGTGACTGGTACGTCCGGCGCTTTCGCCGTCCTGGTGGCTCGGCTGGAGCTGGGGATATTGGAGCTGCCGGGACTGGTTGTTCTGGGAGCACTACGACTGGAGCTGCTGGAGCTGGGGACTCTGGAGCTGGCGGCGCTAGCGGAGTTGTAGCTGCCGACCCTGGGGGTGGTGCTGCTGCTGGTGCTGCGGACCCACCTGGTGGAGCTGCTGCTGGAGCTGAGGACCCGAGCGGTGGCGCTGCTGCTGGTGCTGGGGACCCGGACGCTGGAGTCTCTTCTGCTTCTGGAGACGCTTCACGGCCGCGGCCGTACTTCGTACCGCTCCTTCAGCAGGTTCTTGGGCAGGCTCCTCCTCCTTGTCCTCCTCCCTCCGTAGAGTGTCCTCCGACTGTCCAGCCGCAGTCACAGTTACCGCCTGCCTCGCCTCTCCCTGCTCCCTCTCCTTACACTGGTCCCACAGGAGGTCTTACGGAGCGTCGTGAGCCTGAGTCTCGTCCTGCGTCGCCTGTCCGTACTGCTCGCACTGGTCGTCGTGTCCGTCGTGAGCGTCCTCCTCCTGTCCCAGGCACTCACTTCATGACTCTGCGTCCCTCTACTGCTCCTCAGCGTGTCCCTCTACCGTCTCCTCCTGCGTCCTCTTTGCCTGCTGTTCCGGACCCTGAGTCTGACCGGTATCGTGCTGAGCACCCTACTGTCACGCGTCTCCTAGCTACTGTTGTCACTGACCCTACCTTTGCGTCCTCGGCTGCGTCTGCTCTGGTCGCTGAGTTGGTTGACTTTGCTGCTGCCTGTCGTCTAGACTACGCTGCTAGCCTGGTTACTGCGTCTGAGTCTGAGTTTGTCTGTCCTCCGTCCGTCGGGGGTGAGTGTGCTCTTGGCACGGACGTCCTTGAGGACAGGCAGGAGGACTTTGACTCTCTCGCGGCTGCTGTACCTCATCTCGTGGCCTGGTTGCTTGCCCCTGAGGGAGACCCGGATGCACTAGACATCCCCACTCCGCGCTCTTACGCAGAGGCGATCTCGGGTCCGTACTCCTCTCAGTGGCAGACAGCCATGGACGCAGAGATGGCATCCTGGAAGTCCACAGGCACCTACGTCGACGACGTTCCCCCTCCTGGGGCGAACATCGTCGATGGCATGTGGATTTTCAGGGTGAAGCGGCCGCCAGGTTCTCCGCCTGTCTTCAAGGCTCGTTACGTTGCTAGAGGCTTCAGTCAGCGTCAGGGGGTTGACTTCTTCCAGACCTTCTCCCCCACCCCGAAGATGACCACTCTTCGGGTTCTGCTGCACGTCGCTGCTCAGCGTGACTACGAGCTTCACTCTCTTGACTTCAGCACAGCGTTCCTGCAGGGCAGCCTGCACGAGGAGATCTGGCTGCGCCGCCCACCTGGCTTTACTGGGTCGTTTCCTCCTGGTACCCAGTGGAGCCTCCGCCGGCCAGTCTACGGTCTCCGCCAGGCGCCACGTGAGTGGCACGACACACTGAGGACTACACTTGCGGCTCTTGGGTTCGCACCGTCTACTGCTGACCCGTCGCTGTTTCTGCGCACAGACACGTCGCTGCCGCCGTTCTACATTCTCGTGTACGTCGACGACTTGGTCTTTGCTACTGCTGACACTGAGGCACTCGCTCGTGTGAAGTCGGAGCTGCAGAAGAGACACACCTGCACTGACCTGGGTGAACTGCGTAGCTACCTTGGCTTGCAGATCACCCGGGACAGAGCTCGCCGCACCATCACCCTGACTCAGTCACACATGGTGCAGCAGGTCCTTCAGCGCTTCGGCTTCCAGTTCTCCTCACCACAGGCCACACCTCTGGCTACCAGCCACTCGCTCTCAGCTCCACCTTCGGACGAGTCCGTAGAGCCGAGTGGCCCGTACCCAGAGCTTGTAGGCTGCCTCATGTACCTGATGACTTGCACGCGACCTGACCTCGCGTACCCTCTTAGCATCCTTGCTCGTTACGTTGCGCCTGGGAGACACAGGCGAGAGCACTGGGAGGCTGCTAAGAGGGTGCTGCGTTACTTGTGCAGTACATCAGGCATGGGGCTGGTGCTTGGAGGACACGACAGAGTTGTTCTCACAAGTCACTCGGACGCTTCTTGGGTGGACGACTTGGCTACGCAGCGGTCGTCGCAGGGTTACACCTTCAGCCTTGGCTCTGGTTCTGTCTCGTGGCGGTCCACCCGTTCTTCTTCTGTTCTCAGCTCTAGTTGTGAGGCTGAGATCTACGCCACGGCCATGGCTGCACAGGAGTTACGCTGGCTCACCTACCTGCTGACTGACTTGGGAGAGCGGCCTAGTTCTCCTCCAGTTCTGTACGGCGACAACAAGGCGGCCCTTGCCTTGTGTCAGGAGCACAGACTGGAGCACAGGACAAAGCACATTGCTCTTCGCTACTTTCTTGCTCGAGAGCTGCAGCAGCGAGGTCAGCTTCGGCTTGTGTACGTGGACTCGAAGGCCAACACTGCTGATATCTTCACCAAGGCGCTCCCGCCTAGTGATCATCAGCGGCACTGTACTTCTTTAGGCCTTGTGTCCACGTTTCCTCACTTGCTCACTGCTTGACATTCTTTGTACTGTACTTTATATATATCTTGTTGTTTGTCTTGTACTATATCTAGCACTGCATGTGAACTGGCCTTGTGGCCTTTGCTTGTGCTCGGAGTGTGGTGACTTTGTGATCCACCCTGGGCTTGTGTTGCTTTGCTGGACTGGTCTTGTGACCCTTTGTTCTCCCCCACTTTGCCTATGGGGGTGTGTTAAATTGTAATGTGTTATATGTTGGTAGGCTGTAGTGGGGTAGCCAATATGGGGTACAACCCCAACTAGGGTTTCATATTTGTACCCAAACTTCTCCTAGTTCATTCATTCTTGCCTAGTGATTCTGATACGCAGCCCTTCCACGCCCTTGCTGGCTTGGCAAGGGGCCTAGACATGTGCAGCCACGTGACTTGGTAGAAGAAAAACGCTCAGAACGAGCGCTCCTAGCCTCAAAACGCGCTAGGATCCGCACATGTGCAGGAAGTGCAGCGGGCGCTCTTCATTCTCAAGGGCGATGACCAATGATGCTCGCAACCCTTCCACGCCCTTGATGGTTTGGCAAGAGGCCTAGACAAGCGCAGCCACCTGACCTGGTAGAAGAAAAACGCTCAGAACGAGCGCTTCTAGCCTCAAAACGCGCTAGGATCCGCACATGTGGAGGAAGTGCAGCGGGCGCTCTTCATTCTCAAGGGCCGATGACCAATGATGCTCGCAACCCTTGCACGCCCTTGATGGCTTGGCAAGAGGCCTAGACAAGCGCAGCCACGTGAGATGTTAGAAGAAAAACGCTCAGAACGAGCGCTTCTAGCCTCAAAACGCGCTAGGATCCGCACATGTGGAGGAAGTGCAGCGGGCGCTCTTCATTCTCAAGGGCGATGACCAATGATGCTCGCAACCCTTCCACGCCCTTGCTGGCTTGGCAAGAGGCCTAGACAAGCGTAGCCACGTTACTTGGTAGAAGAAAAAACGCTCACTGGGAGCGCTTCTAGCCTCAAAACGCGTTAGGATCCGCACATGTGCATGAAGTGCAGCGGGTGCTCTTCATTCTCAAGGGCCGATGACCAATGATGCTCGCAACCCTTCCACGCCCTTGCTGGCTTGGCAAGAGGCCTAGACAAGCGCAGCCACGTGACTTGGTAGAAGGAATACTCTCACTGCGAGCGCTTGTAGCCTCAAAACGCGCTAGGATCCGCACATGTGCAGGAAGTGCAGCGGGCGCTCTTCATTCTCAAGGGCCGATGACCAGTGATGCTCGCAACCCTTCCACGCCCTTGCTGGCTTGGCAAGAGGCCTAGACAAGCGCAGCCACGTAACTTGGTGGAAGAACAACGCTCACTGCGAGCGCTTCTAGCCTCAAAACGCGCTAGGATCCGCACATGTGGAGGAAGTGCAGCGGGCGCTCTTCATTCTCAAGGGCCGATGACCAATGATGCTCGCAACCCTTCCACGCCCTTGCTGGCTTGCCAAGAGGCCTAGACAAGCGCAGCCACGTGACTTGGTAGAAGAAGAACGCTCACTGCGAGCGCTTCTAGCCTCAAAACGCGCTAGGATCCGCACATGTGCAGGAAGTGCAGCGGGCGCTCTTGATTCTCAAGGGCCGATGACCAATGATGCTCGCAACCCTTCCACGCCCTTGCTGGCTTGGCAAGAGGCCTAGACAAGCGCAGCCACGTGACCTGTTAGAAGGAAAAACGCTCAGAACGAGCGCTTCTAGCCTCAAAACGTGCTAGGATCCGCACATGTGCAGGAAGTGCAGTGGGCGCTCTTCTTTCTCAAGGGCCGATGACCAATGATGCTCGCAACCCTTCCACGCCCTTGTTGGCTTGGCAAGAGGCCTAGACAAGTGCAGCCACGTGACCTGGTGGAAGAAAAACGCTCACTGCGAGCGCTTCTAGCCTCAAAACACGCTAGGATCCGCACATGTGGAGGAACTGCAGCGGGCGCTCTTCATTCTCAAGGGCCGATGACCAATATTGCTCGCAACCCTCCCACGCCCTTGCTGGCTTGGCAAGAGGCCTAGACAAGCGCAGCCACGTGACCTGGTAGAAGAAAAATGCTCACTGCGAGCGCTTCTAGCCTCAAAACGCGATAGGATCTGCATATGTGGAGGAAGTGCAGCGGGCGCTCTTCATTCTCAAGGGCCGATGACCAATAATGCTCGCAACCCTCCCACGCCCTTGCTGGCTTGGCAAGGGGCCTAGACAAGTGCAGCCACGTGACCTCGTAGAAGAAAAACGCTCACTGCGAGCGCTTCTAGCCTCAAAACGCGTTAGGATCCGCACATGTGGAGGAAGTGCAGCGGGCACTCTTCATTCTCAAGGGCCGATGACCAATGATGCTCGCAGCCCTTCCACGCCCTTGCTGGCTTGGCAAGGGGCCTAGACATGTGCAGCCACGTGACTTGGTAGAAGAAAAACGCTCAGAACGAGCGCTTCTAGCCTCAAAACGCGCTAGGATCCGCACATGTGCAGGAAGTGCAGCGGGCGCTCTTCATTCTCAAGGGCGATGACCAATGATGCTCGCAACCCTTCCACGCCCTTGATGGTTTGGCAAGAGGCCTAGACAAGCGCAGCCACCTGACCTGGTAGAAGAAAAACGCTCAGAACAAGCGCTTCTAGCCTCAAAACGCGCTAGGATCCGCACATGTGGAGGAAGTGCAGCGGGCGCTCTTCATTCTCAAGGGCCGATGACCAATGATGCTCGCAACCCTTGCACGCCCTTGATGGCTTGGCAAGAGGCCTAGACAAGCGCAGCCACGTGAGATGTTAGAAGAAAAACGCTCAGAACGAGCGCTTCTAGCCTCAAAACGCGCTAGGATCCGCACATGTGGAGGAAGTGCAGCGGGCGCTCTTCATTCTCAAGGGCGATGACCAATGATGCTCGCAACCCTTCCACGCCCTTGCTGGCTTGGCAAGAGGCCTAGACAAGCGTAGCCACGTTACTTGGTAGAAGAAAAAACGCTCACTGGGAGCGCTTCTAGCCTCAAAACGCGTTAGGATCCGCACATGTGCATGAAGTGCAGCGGGCGCTCTTCATTCTCAAGGGCCGATGACCAATGATGCTCGCAACCCTTCCACGCCCTTGCTGGCTTGGCAAGAGGCCTAGACAAGCGCAGCCACGTGACTTGGTAGAAGGAATACTCTCACTGCGAGCGCTTGTAGCCTCAAAACGCGCTAGGATCCGCACATGTGCAGGAAGTGCAGCGGGCGCTCTTCATTCTCAAGGGCCGATGACCAGTGATGCTCGCAACCCTTCCACGCCCTTGCTGGCTTGGCAAGAGGCCTAGACAAGCGCAGCCACGTGACTTGGTGGAAGAACAACGCTCACTGCGAGCGCTTCTAGCCTCAAAACGCGCTAGGATCCGCACATGTGGAGGAAGTGCAGCGGGCGCTCTTCATTCTCAAGGGCCGATGACCAATGATGCTCGCAACCCTTCCACGCCCTTGCTGGCTTGCCAAGAGGCCTAGACAAGCGCAGCCACGTGACTTGGTAGAAGAAAAACGCTCACTGCGAGCACTTCTAGCCTCAAAACGCGCTAGGATCCGCACATGTGCAGGAAGTGCAGTCGGCGCTCTTCATTCTCAAGGGCCGATGACCAATGATGCTCGCAACCCTTCCACGCCCTTGCTGGCTTGGCAAGAGGCCTAGACAAGCGCAGCCACGTGACCTGTTAGAAGGAAAAACGCTCAGAACGAGCGCTTCTAGCCTCAAAACGTGCTAGGATCCGCACATGTGCAGGAAGTGCAGTGGGCGCTCTTCTTTCTCAAGGGCCGATGACCAATGATGCTCGCAACCCTTCCACGCCCTTGTTGGCTTGGCAAGAGGCCTAGACAAGTGCAGCCACGTGACCTGGTGGAAGAAAAACGCTCACTGCGAGCGCTTCTAGCCTCAAAACACGCTAGGATCCGCACATGTGGAGGAACTGCAGCGGGCGCTCTTCATTCTCAAGGGCCGATGACCAATATTGCTCGCAACCCTCCCACGCCCTTGCTGGCTTGGCAAGAGGCCTAGACAAGCGCAGCCACGTGACCTGGTAGAAGAAAAATGCTCACTGCGAGCGCTTCTAGCCTCAAAACGCGATAGGATCTGCAGATGTGGAGGAAGTGCAGCGGGCGCTCTTCATTCTCAAGGGCCGATGACCAATAATGCTCGCAACCCTCCCACGCCCTTGCTGGCTTGGCAAGGGGCCTAGACAAGTGCAGCCACGTGACCTCGTAGAAGAAAAACGCTCACTGCGAGCGCTTCTAGCCTCAAAACGCGTTAGGATCCGCACATGTGGAGGAAGTGCAGCGGGCACTCTTCATTCTCAAGGGCCGATGACCAATGATGCTCGCAGCCCTTCCACGCCCTTGCTGGCTTGGCAAGGGGCCTAGACATGTGCAGCCACGTGACTTGGTAGAAGAAAAACGCTCAGAACGAGCGCTTCTAGCCTCAAAACGCGCTAGGATCCGCACATGTGCAGGAAGTGCAGCGGGCGCTCTTCATTCTCAAGGGCGATGACCAATGATGCTCGCAACCCTTCCACGCCCTTGATGGTTTGGCAAGAGGCCTAGACAAGCGCAGCCACCTGACCTGGTAGAAGAAAAACGCTCAGAACGAGCGCTTCTAGCCTCAAAACGCGCTAGGATCCGCACATGTGGAGGAAGTGCAGCGGGCGCTCTTCATTCTCAAGGGCCGATGACCAATGATGCTCGCAACCCTTGCACGCCCTTGATGGCTTGGCAAGAGGCCTAGACAAGCGCAGCCACGTGACATGTTAGAAGAAAAACGCTCAGAACGAGCGCTTCTAGCCTCAAAACGCGCTAGGATCCGCACATGTGGAGGAAGTGCAGCGGGCGCTCTTCATTCTCAAGGGCGATGACCAATGATGCTCGCAACCCTTCCACGCCCTTGCTGGCTTGGCGAGAAGGCCTAGACAAGCGTAGCCACGTTACTTGGTAGAAGAAAAAACGCTCACTGCGAGCGCTTCTAGCCTCAAAACGCGTTAGGATCCGCACATGTGCATGAAGTGCAGCGGGCGCTCTTCATTCTCAAGGGCCGATGACCAATGATGCTCGCAACCCTTCCACGCCCTTGCTGGCTTGGCAAGAGGCCTAGACAAGCGCAGCCACGTGACTTGGTAGAAGAAAAACTCTCACTGCGAGCGCTTGTAGCCTCAAAACGCGCTAGGATCCGCACATGTGCAGGAAGTGCAGCGGGCGCTCTTCATTCTCAAGGGCTGATGACCAATATTGCTCGCAACCCTCCCACGCCCTTGCTGGCTTGGCAAGAGGCCTAGACAAGCACAGCCACGTGACCTGGTAGAAGAAAAATGCTCACTGCGAGCGCTTCTAGCCTCAAAACGCGATAGGATCTGCAGATGTGGAGGAAGTGCAGCGGGCGCTCTTCATTCTCAAGGGCCGATGACCAATAATGCTCGCAACCCTCCCACGCCCTTGCTGGCATGGCAAGAGGCCTAGACAAGTGCAGCCACGTGACCTGGTAGAAGAAAAACACTCACTGCGAGCGCTTCTAGCCTCAAAACGCGCTAGGATCCGCACATGTGGAGGAAGTGCAGCGGGCGCTCTTCATTCTCAAGGGCTGATGACCAATGATGCTCGCAGCCCTTCCACGCCCTTGCTGGCTTGGCAAGGGGCCTAGACATGTGCAGCCACGTGACTTGGTAGAAGAAAAATGCTCAGAACGAGCGCTTCTAGCCTCAAAACGCTCTAGGATCCGCACATGTGCAGGAAGTGCAGCGGGCGCTCTTCATTCTCAAGGGCTGATGACCAATGATGCTCGCAACCCTTCCACGCCCTTGCTGGTTTGGCAAGAGGCCTAGACAAGCGCAGCCACCTGACCTGGTAGAAGAAAAACGCCCAGAACGAGCGCTTCTAGCCTCAAAACGCGCTAGGATCCGCACTTGTGCAGGAAGTGCAGCGGGCGCTCTTCATTCTCAAGGGCGATGACCAATGATGCTCGCAACCCTTCCACGCCCTTGCTGGCTTGGCAAGAGGCCTAGACAAGCGTAGCCACGTTACTTGGTAGAAGAAAAAACGCTCACTGCGAGCGCTTCTAGCCTCAAAACGCGTTAGGATCCGCACATGTGCATGAAGTGCAGCGGGCGCTCTTCATTCTCAAGGGCCGATGACCAATGGTGCTCGCAACCCTTCCACGCCCTTGCTGGCTTGGCAAGAGGCCTAGACAAGCACAGCCACGTGACCCGGTAGAAGAAAAACGCTCACTGCGAGCGCTTGTAGCCTCAAAACGCGCTAAGATCCGCACATGTGCAGGAAGTGCAGCGGGCGCTCTTCATTTTCAAGGGCCGATGACCAATGATGCTCGAAACCCTTCCACGCCCTTGCTGGCTTGGCAAGAGGCCTAGACAAGCGCAGCCACGTGACTTGGTGGAAGAAAAACACTCACTGCGAGCGCTTCTAGCCTCAAAACGCGCTAGGATCCGCACATGTGGAGGAAGTGCAGCGGGCGCTCTTCATTCTCAAGGGCCGATGACCAATGATGCTCGCAACCCTTCCACGCCCTTGCTGGCTTGGCAAGAGGCCTAGACAAGCGCAGCCACGTGACCAGGTGGAAGGAAAACGCTCAGAACGAGCGCTTCTAGCCTCATAACGCGCTAGGATCCGCACATGTGGAGGAAGTGCAGCGGGCGCTCTTCATTCTCAAGGGCCGATGACCAATGATGCTCGTAACCCTTCCACGCCCTTGCTGGCTTAGCAAGAGGCCTAGATAAGCGCAGCCACGTGACCTGGTAGAAGAAAAACGCTCACCGCGAGCGCTTCTAGCCTCAAAACGCGCTAGGATCCGCACATGTGAAGGAAATGCAGCGAGCGCTCTTGTTTCTCAAGGGCCGGTGATTATTGATGCTCGCAACCCTTCCACGTCCTTGCTGGCTTGGCAAGAGGCCTGGACAAGCGCAGCCACGTGACTTGGTGGAAGAAAAACGCTCACTGCGAGCGCTTCTAGCCTCAAAACGCGCTAGGATCCGCACATGTGGAGGAAGTGCAGCGGGCGCTCTTCATTCTCAAGGGCCGATGACCAATGATGCTCGCAACCCTTCCACGCCCTTGCTGGCTTGCCAAGAGGCCTAGACAAGCGCAGCCACATGACTTGGTAGAAGAAGAACGCTCACTGCGAGCGCTTCTAGCCTCAAAACGCGCTAGGATTCGCACATGTGCAGGAAGTGCAGCGGGCGCTCTTGATTCTCAAGGGCCGATGACCAATGATGCTCGCAACACTTCCACGCCCTTGCTGGCTTGGCAAGAGGCCTAGACAAGCGCAGCCACGTGACCTGTTAGAAGGAAAAACGCTCAGAACGAGCGCTTCTAGCCTCAAAACGCGCTAGGATCCGCACATGTGCAGGAAGTGCAGTGGGCGCTCTTCATTCTCAAGGGCCGATGACCAATGATGCTTGCAACCCTTCCACGCCCTTGTTGGCTTGGCAAGAGGCCTAGACAAGTGCAGCCACGTGACCTGGTGGAAGAAAAACGCTCACTGCGAGCGCTTCTAGCCTCAAAACACGCTAGGATCCGCACATGTGGAGGAACTGCAGCGGGCGCTCTTCATTCTCAAGGGCCGATGACCAATATTGCTCGCAACCCTCCCACGCCCTTGCTGGCTTGGCAAGAGGCCTAGACAAGCGCAGCCACGTGACCTGGTAGAAGAAAAATGCTCACTGCGAGCGCTTCTAGCCTCAAAACGCGATAGGATCTGCAGATGTGGAGGAAGTGCAGCGGGCGCTCTTCATTCTCAAGGACCGATGACCAATAATGCTCGCAACCCTCCCACGCCCTTGCTGGCTTGGCAAGGGGCCTAGACAAGTGCAGCCACGTGACCTCGTAGAAGAAAAACGCTCACTGCGAGCGCTTCTAGCCTCAAAACGCGCTAGGATCCGCACATGTGGAGGAAGTGCAGCGGGCGCTCTTCGTTCTCAAGGGCCGATGACCAATGATGCTCGCAGCCCTTCCACGCCCTTGCTGGCTTGGCAAGGGGCCTAGACATGTGCAGCCACGTGACTTGGTAGAAGAAAAACGCTCAGAACGAGCGCTTCTAGCCTCAAAACGCGCTAGGATCCGCACATGTGCAGGAAGTGCAGCGGGCGCTCTTCATTCTCAAGGGCGATGACCAATGATGCTCGCAACCCTTCCACGCCCTTGATGGTTTGGCAAGAGGCCTAGACAAGCGCAGCCACCTGACCTGGTAGAAGAAAAACGCTCAGAACGAGCGCTTCTAGCCTCAAAACGCGCTAGGATCCGCACATGTGGAGGAAGTGCAGCGGGCGCTCTTCATTCTCAAGGGCCGATGACCAATGATGCTCGCAACCCTTGCACGCCCTTGATGGCTTGGCAAGAGGCCTAGACAAGCGCAGCCACGTGACATGTTAGAAGAAAAACGCTCAGAACGAGCGCTTCTAGCCTCAAAACGCGCTAGGATCCGCACATGTGGAGGAAGTGCAGCGGACGCTCTTCATTCTCAAGGGCGATGACCAATGATGCTCGCAACCCTTCCACGCCCTTGCTGGCTTGGCAAGAGGCCTAGACAAGCGTAGCCACGTTACTTGGTAGAAGAAAAAACGCTCACTGGGAGCGCTTCTAGCCTCAAAACGCGTTAGGATCCGCACATGTGCATGAAGTGCAGCGGGCGCTCTTCATTCTCAAGGGCCGATGACCAATGATGCTCGCAACCCTTCCACGCCCTTGCTGGCTTGGCAAGAGGCCTAGACAAGCGCAGCCACGTAACTTGGTAGAAGAAATACTCTCACTGCGAGCGCTTGTAGCCTCAAAACGCGCTAGGATCCGCACATGTGCAGGAAGTGCAGCGGGCGCTCTTCATTCTCAAGGGCCGATTACCAATGATGCTCGCAACCCTTCCACGCCCTTGCTGGCTTGGCAAGAGGCCTAGACAAGCGCAGCCACGTGACTTGGTGGAAGAACAACGCTCACTGCGAGCGCTTCTAGCCTCAAAACGCGCTAGGATCCGCACATGTGGAGGAAGTGCAGCGAGCGCTCTTCATTCTCAAGGGCGATGACCAATGATGCTCGCAACCCTTCCACGCCCTTGCTGGCTTGGCAAGAGGCCTAGACAAGCGTAGCCACGTTACTTGGTAGAAGAAAAAACGCTCACTGGGAGCGCTTCTAGCCTCAAAACGCGTTAGGATCCGCACATGTGCATGAAGTGCAGCGGGCGCTCTTCATTCTCAAGGGCCGATGACCAATGATGCTCGCAACCCTTCCACGCCCTTGCTGGCTTGGCAAGAGGCCTAGACAAGCGCAGCCACGTAACTTGGTAGAAGAAATACTCTCACTGCGAGCGCTTGTAGCCTCAAAACGCGCTAGGATCCGCACATGTGCAGGAAGTGCAGCGGGCGCTCTTCATTCTCAAGGGCCGATGACCAATGATGCTCGCAACCCTTGCACGCCCTTGCTGGCTTGACAAGAGGCCTAGACAAGCGCAGCCACGTGACATGTTAGAAGAAAAACGCTCAGAACGAGCGCTTCTAGCCTCAAAACGCGCTAGGATCCGCACATGTGGAGGAAGTGCAGCGGGCGCTCTTCATTCTCAAGGGCGATGACCAATGATGCTCGCAACCCTTCCACGCCCTTGCTGGCTTGGCAAGAGGCCTAGACAAGCGTAGCCACGTTACTTGGTAGAAGAAAAAACGCTCACTGCGAGCGCTTCTAGCCTCAAAACGCGTTAGGATCCGCACATGTGCATGAAGTGCAGCGGGCGCTCTTCATTCTCAAGGGCCGATGACCAATGATGCTCGCAACCCTTCCACGCCCTTGCTGGCTTGGCAAGAGGCCTAGACAAGCGCAGCCACGTAACTTGGTAGAAGAAAAACTCTCACTGCGAGCGCTTGTAGCCTCAAAACGCGCTAGGATCCGCACATGTGCAGGAAGTGCAGCGGGCGCTCTTCATTCTCAAGGGCCGATGACCAATATTGCTCGCAACCCTCCCACGCCCTTGCTGGCTTGGCAAGAGGCCTGGACAAGCGCAGCCACGTGACCTGGTAGAAGAAAAATGCTCACTGCGAGCGCTTCTAGCCTCAAAACGCGATAGGATCTGCAGATGTGGAGGAAGTGCAGCGGGCGCTCTTCATTCTCAAGGGCCGATGACCAATAATGCTCGCAACCCTCCCACGCCCTTGCTGGCATGGCAAGAGGCCTAGACAAGTGCAGCCACGTGACCTGGTAGAAGAAAAACACTCACTGCGAGCGCTTCTAGCCTCAAAACGCGCTAGGATCCGCACATGTGGAGGAAGTGCAGCGGGCGCTCTTCATTCTCAAGGGCTGATGACCAATGATGCTCGCAACCCTTCCACGCCCTTGCTGGTTTGGCAAGAGGCCTAGACAAGCGCAGCCACCTGACCTGGTAGAAGAAAAACGCCCAGAACGAGCGCTTCTAGCCTCAAAACGCGCTAGGATCCGCACTTGTGCAGGAAGTGCAGCGGGCGCTCTTCATTCTCAAGGGCGATGACCAATGATGCTCGCAACCCTTCCACGCCCTTGCTGGCTTGGCAAGAGGCCTAGACAAGCGCAGCCACGTTACCTGGTAGAAGAAAAACGCTCACTACGAGCGCTTCTAGCCTCAAAACGCGTTAGGATCCGCACATGTGCATGAAGTGCAGCGGGCGCTCTTCATTCTCAAGGGCCGATGACCAATGGTGCTCGCAACCCTTCCACGCCCTTGCTGGCTTGGCAAGAGGCCTAGACAAGCACAGCCACGTGACTCGGTAGAAGAAAAACGCTCACAACGAGCGCTTGTAGCCTCAAAACGCGCTAGGATCCGCACATGTGCAGGAAGTGCAGCGGGCGCTCTTCATTTTCAAGGGCCGATGACCAATGATGCTCGAAACCCTTCCAAATCCTTGCTGGCTTGGCAAGAGGCCTAGACAAGCGCAGCCACGTGACTTGGTGGAAGAACAACGCTCACTGCGAGCGCTTCTAGCCTCAAAACGCGCTAGGATCCGCACATGTGGAGGAAGTGTAGCGGGCGCTCTTCATTCTCAAGGGCCGATGACCAATGATGCTCGCAACCCTTCCACGCCCTTGCTGGCTTGGCAAGAGGCCTAGACAAGCGCAGCCACGTGACCTGTTGGAAGGAAGAAAAACGCTCAGAACGAGCGCTTCTAGCCTCATAACGCGCTAGGATCCGCACATGTGCAGGAAGTGCAGCGAGCGCTCTTCATTCTCAAGGGCCGATGACCAATGATGCTCGTAACCCTTCCACGCCCTTGCTGGCTTAGCAAGAGGCCTAGATAAGCGCAGCCACGTGACCTGGTAGAAGAAAAACGCTCACCGCGAGCGCTTCTAGCCTCAAAACGCGCTAGGATCCGCACATGTGAAGGAAGTGCAGCGGGCGCTCTTCTTTCTCAAGGGCCGATGACCAATGATGCTCGCAACCCTTCCACGTCCTTGCTGGCTTGGCAAGAGGCCTGGACAAGCGCAGCCACGTGACTTGGTGGAAGAAAAACGCTCACTGCGAGCGCTTCTAGCCTCAAAACGCGCTAGGATCCGCACATGTGGAGGAAGTGCAGCGGGCGCTCTTCATTCTCAAGGGCCGATGACCAATGATGCTCGCAACCCTTCCACGCCCTTGCTGGCTTGCCAAGAGGCCTAGACAAGCGCAGCCACATGACTTGGTAGAAGAAGAACGCTCACTGCGAGCGCTTCTAGCCTCAAAACGCGCTAGGATTCGCACATGTGCAGGAAGTGCAGCGGGCGCTCTTGATTCTCAAGGGCCGATGACCAATGATGCTCGCAACACTTCCACGCCCTTGCTGGCTTGGCAAGAGGCCTAGACAAGCGCAGCCACGTGACCTGTTAGAAGAAAAACGCTCAGAATGAGCGCTTCTAGCCTCAAAACGCGCTAGGATCCGCACATGTGCAGGAAGTGCAGTGGGCGCTCTTCATTCTCAAGGGCCGATGACCAATGATGCTTGCAACCCTTCCACGCCCTTGTTGGCTTGGCAAGAGGCCTAGACAAGTGCAGCCACGTGACCTGGTGGAAGAAAAACGCTCACTGGGAGCGCTTCTAGCCTCAAAACACGCTAGGATCCGCACATGTGGAGGAACTGCAGCGGGCGCTCTTCATTCTCAAGGGCCGATGACCAATATTGCTCGCAACCCTCCCACGCCCTTGCTGGCTTGGCAAGGGGCCTAGACAAGTGCAGCCACGTGACCTCGTAGAAGAAAAACGCTCACTGCGAGTGCTTCTAGCCTCAAAACGCGCTAGGATCCGCACATGTGGAGGAAGTGCAGCGGGCGCTCTTCGTTCTCAAGGGCCGATGACCAATGATGCTCGCAGCCCTTCCACGCCCTTGCTGGCTTGGCAAGGGGCCTAGACATGTGCAGCCACGTGACTTGGTAGAAGAAAAACGCTCAGAACGAGCGCTTCTAGCCTCAAAACGCGCTAGGATCCGCACATGTGCAGGAAGTGCAGCGGGCGCTCTTCATTCTCAAGGGCGATGACCAATGATGCTCGCAACCCTTCCACGCCCTTGATGGTTTGGCAAGAGGCCTAGACAAGCGCAGCCACCTGACCTGGTAGAAGAAAAACGCTCAGAACGAGCGCTTCTAGCCTCAAAACGCGCTAGGATCCGCACATGTGGAGGAAGTGCAGCAGGCGCTCTTCATTCTCAAGGGCCGATGACCAATGATGCTCGCAACCCTTGCACGCCCTTGATGGCTTGGCAAGAGGCCTAGACAAGCGCAGCCACGTGACATGGTAGAAGAAAAACGCTCAAAACGAGCGCTTCTAGCCTCAAAACGCGCTAGGATCCGCACATGTGGAGGAAGTGCAGCGGACGCTCTTCATTCTCAAGGGCGATGACCAATGATGCTCGCAACCCTTCCACGCCCTTGCTGGCTTGGCAAGAGGCCTAGACAAGCGTAGCCACGTTACTTGGTAGAAGAAAAAACGCTCACTGGGAGCGCTTCTAGCCTCAAAACACGCTAGGATCCGCACATGTGCATGAAGTGCAGCGGGCGCTCTTCATTCTCAAGGGCCGATGACCAATGATGCTCGCAACCCTTCCACGCCCTTGCTGGCTTGCCAAGAGGCCTAGACAAGCGCAGCCACGTGACTTGGTAGAAGAAGAACGCTCACTGCGAGCGCTTCTAGCCTCAAAACGCGCTAGGATCCGCACATGTGCAGGAAGTGCAGCGGGCGCTCTTGATTCTCAAGGGCCGATGACCAATGATGCTCGCAACCCTTCCACGCCCTTGCTGGCTTGGCAAGAGGCCTAGACAAGCGCAGCCACGTGACCTGTTAGAAGGAAAAACGCTCAGAACGAGCGCTTCTAGCCTCAAAACGTGCTAGGATCCGCACATGTGCAGGAAGTGCAGTGGGCGCTCTTCTTTCTCAAGGGCCGATGACCAATGATGCTCGCAACCCTTCCACGCCCTTGTTGGCTTGGCAAGAGGCCTAGACAAGTGCAGCCACGTGACCTGGTGGAAGAAAAACGCTCACTGCGAGCGCTTCTAGCCTCAAAACACGCTAGGATCCGCACATGTGGAGGAACTGCAGCGGGCGCTCTTCATTCTCAAGGGCTGATGACCAATATTGCTCGCAACCCTCCCACGCCCTTGCTGGCTTGGCAAGAGGCCTAGACAAGCGCAGCCACGTGAGATGGTAGAAGAAAAATGCTCACTGCGAGCGCTTCTAGCCTCAAAACGCGATAGGATCTGCAGATGTGGAGGAAGTGCAGCGGGCGCTCTTCATTCTCAAGGGCCGATGACCAATAATGCTCACAAGGGGCCTAGACAAGTGCAGCCACGTGACCTCGTAGAAGAAAAACGCTCACTGCGAGCGCTTCTAGCCTCAAAACGCGTTAGGATCCGCACATGTGGAGGAAGTGCAGCGGGCACTCTTCATTCTCAAGGGCCGATGACCAATGATGCTCGCAGCCCTTCCACGCCCTTGCTGGCTTGGCAAGGGGCCTAGACATGTGCAGCCACGTGACTTGGTAGAAGAAAAACGCTCAGAACGAGCGCTTCTAGCCTCAAAACGCGCTAGGATCCGCACATGTGCAGGAAGTGCAGCGGGCGCTCTTCATTCTCAAGGGCGATGACCAATGATGCTCGCAACCCTTCCACGCCCTTGATGGTTTGGCAAGAGGCCTAGACAAGCGCAGCCACCTGACCTGGTAGAAGAAAAACGCTCAGAACGAGCGCTTCTAGCCTCAAAACGCGCTAGGATCCGCACGTGTGGAGGAAGTGCAGCCGGCGCTCTTCATTCTCAAGGGCCGATGACCAATGATGCTCGCAACCCTTGCACGCCCTTGATGGCTTGGCAAGAGGCCTAGACAAGCGCAGCCACGTGACATGTTAGAAGAAAAACGCTCAGAACGAGCGCTTCTAGCCTCAAAACGCGCTAGGATCCGCACATGTGGAGGAAGTGCAGCGGGCGCTCTTCATTCTCAAGGGCGATGACCAATGATGCTCGCAACCCTTCCACGCCCTTGCTGGCTTGGCAAGAGGCCTAGACAAGCGTAGCCACATTACTTGGTAGAAGAAAAAACGCTCACTGCGAGCGCTTCTAGCCTCAAAACGCGTTAGGATCCGCACATGTGCATGAAGTGCAGCGGGCGCTCTTCATTCTCAAGGGCCGATGACCAATGATGCTCGCAACCCTTCCACGCCCTTGCTGGCTTGGCAAGAGGCCTAGACAAGCGCAGCCACGTGACTTGGTAGAAGAAAAACGCTCACTGCGAGCGCTTCTAGCCTCAGAACGCGCTAGGATCCGCACATGTGCAGGAAGTGCAGCGGGCGCTCTTCATTCTCAAGGGCCGATGACCAATATTGCTCGCAACCCTCCCACGCCCTTGCTGGCTTGGCAAGAGGCCTAGAAAAGCGCAGCCACGTGACCTGGTAGAAGAAAAATGCTCACTGCGAGCGCTTCTAGCCTCAAAACGCGATAGGATCTGCAGATGTGGAGGAAGTGCAGCGGGCGCTCTTCATTCTCAAGGGCCGATGACCAATAATGCTCGCAACCCTCCCACGCCCTTGCTGGCATGGCAAGGGGCCTAGACAAATGCAGCCACGTGACCTCGTAGAAGAAAAACGCTCACTGCGAGCGCTTCTAGCCTCAAAACGCGCTAGGATCCGCACATGTGGAGGAAGTGCAGCGGGCACTCTTCATTCTCAAGGGCCGATGACCAATGATGCTCGCAGCCCTTCCACGCCCTTGCTGGCTTGGCAAGGGGCCTAGACATGTGCAGCCACGTGACTTGGTAGAAGAAAAACGCTCAGAACGAGCGCTTCTAGCCTCAAAACGCGCTAGGATCCGCACATGTGGAGGAAGTGCAGCGGGCGCTCTTCATTCTCAAGGGCCGATGACCAATGATGCTCGCAACCCTTGCACGCCCTTGATGGCTTGGCAAGAGGCCTAGACAAGCGCAGCCACGTGACATGTTAGAAGAAAAACGCTCAGAACGAGCGCTTCTAGCCTCAAAACGCGCTAGGATCCGCACATGTGGAGGAAGTGCAGCGGGCGCTCTTCATTCTCAAGGGCGATGACCAATGATGCTCGCAACCCTTCCACGCCCTTGCTGGCTTGGCAAGAGGCCTAGACAAGCGTAGCCACATTACTTGGTAGAAGAAAAAACGCTCACTGGGAGCGCTTCTAGCCTCAAAACGCGTTAGGATCCGCACATGTGCATGAAGTGCAGCGGGCGCTCTTCATTCTCAAGGGCCGATGACCAATGATGCTCGCAACCCTTCCACGCCCTTGCTGGCTTGGCAAGAGGCCTAGACAAGCACAGCCACGTGACTTGGTGGAAGAACAACGCTCACTGCGAGCGCTTCTAGCCTCAAAACGCGCTAGGATCCGCACATGTGGAGGAAGTGCAGCGGGCGCTCTTCATTCTCAAGGGCCGATGACCAATGATGCTCGCAACCCTTCCACGCCCTTGCTGGCTTGCCAAGAGGCCTAGACAAGCGCAGCCACGTGACTTGGTAGAAGAAGAACGCTCACTGCGAGCGCTTCTAGCCTCAAAACGCGCTAGGATCCGCACATGTGCAGGAAGTGCAGCGGGCGCTCTTGATTCTCAAGGGCCGATGACCAATGATGCTCGCAACCCTTCCACGCCCTTGCTGGCTTGGCAAGAGGCCTAGACAAGCGCAACCACGTGACCTGTTAGAAGGAAAAACGCTCAGAACGAGCGCTTCTAGCCTCAAAACGTGCTAGGATCCGCACATGTGCAGGAAGTGCAGTGGGCGCTCTTCTTTCTCAAGGGCCGATGACCAATGATGCTCGCAACCCTTCCACGCCCTTGTTGGCTTGGCAAGAGACCTAGACAAGCGCAGCCACGTGACCTGGTGGAAGAAAAACGCTCACTGCGAGCGCTTCTAGCCTCAAAACACGCTAGGATCCGCACATGTGGAGGAAGTGCAGCGGGCGCTCTTCATTCTCAAGGGCTGATGACCAATATTGCTCGCAACCCTCCCACGCCCTTGCTGGCTTGGCAAGAGGCCTAGACAAGCGCAGCCACGTGACCTGGTAGAAGAAAAATGCTCACTGCGAGCGCTTCTAGCCTCAAAACGCGATAGGATCTGCAGATGTGGAGGAAGTGCAGCGGGCGTTCTTCATTCTCAAGGGCCGATGACCAATAATGCTCGCAAGGGGCCTAGACAAGTGCAGCCACGTGACCTCGTAGAAGAAAAACGCTCACTGCGAGCGCTTCTAGCCTCAAAACGCGCTAGGATCCGCACATGTGGAGGAAGTGCAGCGGGCACTCTTCATTCTCAAGGGCCGATGACCAATGATGCTCGCAGCCCTTCCACGCCCTTGCTGGCTTGGCAAGGGGCCTAGACATGTGCAGCCACGTGACTTGGTAGAAGAAAAACGCTCAGAACGAGCGCTTCTAGCCTCAAAACGCGCTAGGATCCGCACATGTGCAGGAAGTGCTGCGGGCGCTCTTCATTCTCAAGGGCGATGACCAATGATGCTCGCAACCCTTCCACGCCCTTGATGGTTTGGCAAGAGGCCTAGACAAGCGCAGCCACCTGACCTGGTAGAAGAAAAACGCTCAGAACGAGCGCTTCTAGCCTCAAAACGCGCTAGGATCCGCACATGTGGAGGAAGTGCAGCGGGTGTCAGAAATAACTGAGCAGGAATGAATGAACTAGAACAGAGTTTGGTACAAGTAGGAAACCCTAACTTTGTGTACCCCCTAAGGTGTAACCCACTACAGCCTAGACAATATAAACATACAATGTTTGACACACCCCCATAGGCGCAGTGGGAGACAACCACAGGGTCACAAGACCAGTCAAAGCAAAGCAAAGCAAGCTCAGGGTGGATCTCAAGGATTCCACACAAATTCCGAGCACAAGCAAGCGGTCACAAGACCAGTTCACATGCAGGTTTATAACAAAACAAGAGATACAGTGATCACAACCTAGCAAAAGTAAACAAGTAGGCATATATATATAGTGATCACAGTACAAGCAAGGTCAAGAGGTAAGCAAGTGAGGCCCAGTAGGTACAAGGCCTAGCAGAGTGCAAAAGCGCTGATGGTCACAAGGCTGAAGCGCCTTGGTGAACACATCAGCAGTGTTGGCCTCCGTGGCCACGTAACGCAGACAAAGCTGACCACGCTGCTGCAGCTCTCGAGCAAGGAAGTACCGCAGAGCGATGTGCTTCGTTCTGTGCTCCAGTCTGTGCTCCTCACACAAGGCAATGGCAGCCTTGTTGTCAACGTACAGCACTGGAGGAGAACGAGGCCGCTCTCCGAGGTCGGTCAGCAGGTAGGTCAGCCAGCGTAGCTCCTGAGCAGCCATGGCTGTGGCGTAGATCTCAGCCTCACAACTGGAGCTGAGAACAGAAGAAGAGCGAGTAGAACGCCAAGAAACTGAGCCAGAGCCAAGGCTGAAGGTGTAACCCTGGGACGACCGCTGAGTAGCCTGGTCGTCTGCCCAAGAAGCGTCTGAGTGCCCTGTGAGAACAACCCGGTCTCGCCCTCCAAGCACAAGCCCCATGCCCGACGTACTGCACAAGTAGCGCAACACCCTCTTAGCAGCATCCATGTGCTCCTTCCGGTGACGGCCAGGAGCGACATAGCGTGCTAGGATGCTAAGAGGGTATGCAAGGTCAGGTCGAGTGCAGGTCATCAGGTACATGAGTACATGAGGCAGCCCACAAGCTCTGGATACGGGCCACTCGGCTCTACGGACTCATCCGAAGGCAGAGCTGAGAGCGAGTGACCGGTAGGCAGAGGAGTGGACTGAGGCGAGGAGTACGTGAAGCGGAAGCGCTGGAGAACCTGCTGCACCATGTGTGACTGAGTCAGGGTGATGGTGCGCCGCGCTCTGTCCCGGGTGATCCGCAAGCCAAGATAGCTCGTCAGCTCACCCAGGTCTGTGCACGTGTGTCTCCTCTGCAGCTCCGACTTCACGTGAGCGAGTGCCGCGGTGTCAGCAGTGGCAAAGACCAAGTCGTCGACGTACACGAGGATATAGAACGGCGGTAGCGAGGTGTCGGTGCGTAGAAACAGCGACGGGTCAGCAGTAGAGGGAGCGAACCCAAGAGCCGCAAGTGTCGTCCTCAGTGTGTCGTGCCACTCACGTGGCGCCTGGCGGAGACCGTAGACCAGCCGCTGAAGCCTCCACTGGGTGCCAGGAGGAAATGACCCAGTGAAGCCAGGGGGGCGGCGCAGCCAGATCTCCTCGTGCAGGCTGCCCTGCAAGAAAGCAGTGCTGAAGTCAAGAGAGTGAAGCTCGTAGTCACGGTGAGCGGCTATGTGCAGCAGCACCCGAAGAGTAGTCATCTTCGGGGTGGGGGAGAAGGTCTGAAAGAAGTCTACTCCCTCTCGCTGACTGAAGCCTCGAGCCACGTAGCGCGCCTTGAAGACAGGTGGAGAACCCGGCGGCCGCTTCACCCTGAAAATCCACATGCCACTGACGATGTTCGCCCCAGGAGGGGGAACCTCGTCTACGTAGGTGCCTGTGGACTTCCAGGAGGCCATCTCTGCGTCCATGGCTGTCTGCCACTGAGAGGAGTAGGGACCCGCCATCGCCTCAGCGTAAGAGCGTGGGGTCGGGATGTCTGGTGCATCCGGGTCTCCCTCAGGGGCAACTAGCAAGGACACGAGACGGGGCAAAGCAGCAGCAAGGCAGTGGAACTCCTCCTGTCTGTCCTCAAGGACGTCCGTGCCGAGGGCACACTCACCCCCGACGGACGGAGGACAGGCAGACGCAGACTCAGACCTAGCGACAAGGCTGGCAGCGTAGTCTAGGCGACAGCGAGCAGCAAAGTCAACCAACTCAGCGACCAGAGCAGACGCAGCAGAGGACTCAAAGGTCGGGTCAGTGACAACTGTAGCGAGGAGACGCGTAACAGTGGGACTGGCAGCACGACGGGAGTCAGACTCCGGGTCAGGAAGAGTAGGAAGAGAGGACGCAGGAGGAGACGGCAGCGGGACACGCTGCGGAGCAGTGGAGGGACGCAGAGTCATGTAGTGAGTGCCAGGGACAGGAGGAGGACGCTCACGTGGGACACGACGACCAGTGCGAGCAGTACGAACAGGCGACGCAGGACGAGACTCAGGCTCACGACGCTCTGTAAGACCTCCTGTGGGACCAGCGTAAGGGGAGGGAGCAGGGAGAGGCGAGACAGGCGGTAACTGTGACTGCGGCTGGACAGGCAGAGGACACTCGACGGAGGAAGGAGGACAAGGAGGAGGAGCCTGACCAAGAACCTGCTGAAGGAGCGGTACGAAGTACGGTCGCGGCCGCGCAGCGTCTCCAGAAGCAGCAGGGACACCAGTGGCAGCCCCAACGTCCGAGTCCCCAGCACCAGCAGCAGCTCCAACGCCCGAGTCCTCAGCACCAGCAGCAGCACCACCGGTCGGGTCCTCAGCACGAGCAGCAGCTCCAACGCCCGGGTCCTCAGCACCAGCAGCAGGGGCACTGGTCAGGTCCTCAGCACCAGCAGCCGCGCCACCGGTCGGGTCCTCAGCACCAGCAGCAGCTCCAACGCTCGGGTCCGCAGCACCAGGAGTACCACTACGAAGACTGCAGCGCCGCGTGTACCACTCGCGGATCACCTGAATGGGGGGGAGCTCCTGGGTAGGAGGGGAAGTACCGGGACGAGCTCCAGAAGCACCTCTCCGGAGGCGGCAGTACTCGAGGTACCTCTCCTGCAGCTGCTGGGAGGAGAGGGCTCCTCCAGATGGAGTACCCCCAGACTCAGCACCCCCAGACTCAGCACGTCCAAACTCAGCACCACCAGGCTCCGCACCTCCAGGCTCCGCACCTCCAGGCTCAGCACCCCCAGGCTCCGCACCTCCAGGCTCAGTACCTCCAGGCTCCGCACCTCCAGGCTCAGCACCCCCAGGCTCCGCACCTCCAGGCTCAGCACCCCCAGGCTCCGCACCTCCAGGCTCAGCACCCCCAGGCTCAGCACCCCCAGGCTCAGCACCCCCAGGCTCCGCACCCTCAGACGCAGCACTCCCAGGCTCAGCACCCCCAGACGCAGGACGCGAGTCAACAGCTACCTCGACAGGCTCACTCGGGTCTACCTGGGACACACCTGAGGGAGCGGCACCCTGAGGGGGGAGGGGGTCTGGTACCTCAGCACCTGGAGCGAGGAAGAGAGGCGGGGGGGGGAGCGGGGCAGTGCGGTAGGGGAAGAGGCGGTAGAAGGGGACGGACTCGTCAAAAGTGACGTCCTGAGAGGCCAGAACCCGGCGCGAGGTGACGTGGTAAAACTGCCATCCAGGCGCGTCGGGAACAAAGCCAAGAAAGACACAGGGAACAGCGCGACGCGAGAGCTTGTCCGCGGACGTGTCGCGGACAAAAGCTCGAGATCCCCAGACCCGGAAACGCGACGCATCGCCAACCTCTCCCGTCCACCGTAGAGTCGGAGAAGTCTCAGGCAAGGAGACACGGGGCCAGAGGTTGAGCTGATGCGCTGCGTACCGGACTGCAAACGGCCACAGAAAGTGGGGAGCAGCCGCATGGGTCAGGGAGGTACGAGCGACCTCCATGACTAAGCCAATGCGGCGCTCAGCAACCCCATTCTGCTGTGGAGAGGCCGGAAGCGTGTACGACTGCTCAATGCCGTGCTCAGCACAGTAGGCTGCCAAGAGGTCGGAGGCGAACTCACCACCCCTATCAGAGTGCAAGCGCAGGACAGGAAAGTCCGAGTGAAAGCGCTCGCCTAGCTGGAGACGGGCTCGGCTGATCCAGGGGATCAAAGCACCAGGGACGTCACCCTTGGCGCGCAAGGGGAAGACCGTGGTGTAGCGCGAGTAGTCGTCAACAACTATCAGGAAGTACCTCTCCTGACCCTGACCACGGACGCGGGCTGGGCCCCACACGTCCATGTGGAGCGTCTGCAGGGGAGCGGTCGTCGGGGGAAAGGAGGAGGAGTGAGGAGCGGCGCGCTGCCGCCCCTCGACACAGGGAATGCAGTCAGGAGTAGGGGAGTCAGGAAGGGGAGGGAGCACCCTGGGAAGACCAGCAACAAGGTCCCGTTTGTGCATGGCCCGCAGGCGCTGCACAGACGGGTGACCAAGGCGGTGGTGCCAGAGGACGGTGTCGTTCGCCAGAGAGCGACACGAGCAGGGGGCGGACAGCTGACCTGACGCTGACGCAGACGCAGCTACCTGAGGGGACTCAGTGGTCAGTGTGTACAGGTCAGACCCCGGCTCTCGAGTGAAAGTAGCCAGGTGGCGGCCCGTCCGAGCACACGTGCAGTGAGTCACACGCTCGTAGGCAGGGGTGAACTGGTGAACACCCGAGTCCTGGAGCGCACTACCTGCCACCAAGTTCGTGGAGAACGAGGGGAGGTAGAGACCTGAGAGCTTGCCGGACGGAACCGCTGGACACGGAAGGGTGGTGGAGGAGGTCGCAAGGACCGGACCCCCAGAGGGGTCAGCAAGAGAGACAGCAACCGGCCGAGCTAGAGGCTCAAGGACAGTGCGGTCACGAAAGAAAGAGCGAGAAGCACCTGAGTCAAGTGTGAAGGTGTGCAGTGCTGCAGTCGACTCAGTACCAGGGGGCACAGACGCAGAAGCACCTAGAGCAGCAGCTGCAGTAGTACCTGTGGAAGCAGACACACTAGCACCTAGTGCAGCAGCAGGGCTGGCCTGAATGCCCGGGTCGGGCGGAACACGCAAGTACTGAGCACCCTCTCCACTAATAGACATCGCATACATGGCAGTGAGAATAGCATCAAAGTCAAGTGCCCAAATATCAACACCCTTCCTGAGCAGATCAGCCCAGCGCGGCAGCTCACCCCCACCAGGAAACTGAGTGCGCCACGCATCGTTGAGGCGGGCGAAGCAGCGCTCCGTCTGGTGCGGCCCCCCACACGTCTGGCCAGTGCGGTCACCTGTACGAATAACGTACTGGCAGGTGACGCTGCGCCGCGCATACCACTCACGGGCGGCCTGAAGGGTCGGGGCAGGCTGCTGACTCTGACCGCCCGCCGGGCCTCCACGACCACCAACCCCTCCGCCTCCGCCCCGGCCACCTCCACCCCTGCCGCTGCCACGACCACCTCCGCCTCCGCTGCCACCTCCGCCCCTGTCACCACTCCCAACACCGCTGTCACCTCCACCACCGCCGCCACTAGCCTCTCCAGTCGCACCTCCACCGCCACCACCTCCACCCCCGCCTCCTCCGCCACCACCCCCACTCCTGCCACTCCTGCCCCTGCGTCGTCCGCCTGAAGCAGACGCAGCCCCGACCTTCTCAGCACCAAGGAGGTCGACAGCAGCAGCAGAGGCGACAGAGGGGAGGAGGGGGGAAGGGGAGCACCCCTCGAAGAAGGGGCCGCGGGGGTCGCCACGAGAGGTGCCTACAGCGACGATACTAGCCTCGGCTGCAAGCAGTTCCTTCTCGAGGAGGGCTATGGTGAGCTCAGTGGGGGAGCGAGAGAGGAACTGGTCCCTGACAGGGCGCAGAGAGTCAGGGAGGCGGGTGACAACGTGGTAGAGAGTGATCCAGAGCGGGGGGGGGTTGCTAGCGAGGAACTCATCAGGCATGGCAGCGCGAAAGCGAGCCTCACTAGTCTTAAGGTGGGTGATGAGGTCTGCGACAGTGTGAAAAGAGGCTAGGTCGGGGAACAGGTAGGGGAGAGTGAGGCGGCCTAGTGTGGCAGAAGCGGGTGAGGAGTAGCGGGCCACTACAGCTGTGTAGAGGTCCTTAGCAGTCTTGCACTGGCCGAAGTGCTCGCGCTCATCTAGCGGCAGGGAGTTGCGAATAGCAAAGCGAGCGTGCGCGTCACGGGTCTGCCACTGTGAGCGCTCAGTTGGGGGGGCAGTAGCGAGTGGGGCGGTCGCATGGCCGAGAGCGTGGTCGTACAGTGTAATATCTTCCTTGGCAGTGAGCTGTAGGAAAAGGTGCAGATCATCTAGCCAGGTTTCGAATTTGACCGGACGGCCCTCGGCGTCGAAAGCTAGAACAGGAGGACTAGCCATAGCGACAGCGGCAGTAGTAGAAGCAGTAAAGTCACTGAACAGGCGTGCGCAGGGTCAGCAGGGCCGGTGGGGCCTACAGACTGTAGTGGCGCACAAGCAGCAGTAGCAGGAAGTGTAGTAGTAGGATCTGCAGTGGTGCACAGGCGCAGCAGGCGGCAGCGAGAGCCGGCGCAGCAGGGGCGGGCTCAGCAGCGGTGATACGCGGGCGGCAGCGGGCGCAGCAGCGGCGGTGCGCGGGCGGCGGCGAGCTCAGCAGCGGCGGTGCGCGGGCGGTGGCGGGCTCAGCAGCGGCGGTGCGCGGGCGGCTGCGGGCTCAGCAGCGGCGGGCCGGGAGCAGTGCGGGCAGCGTGCGGGCCGGCGGCGGTCAGCGCACGAGCCGCGCAGGCTCAGCGCGGGCTGCGCGGGCTGCTCGCGGGCTGCGTAAGCGGGTCGCGGGCGGCTCGCGGGGGTTCGCGGGCAGGTCGCGGGCTGCTCGCGGGCAGTTCGCGGGCTGTGCGCGGGCTGCGCGGGCTGGTCGCGGGCTGCGCAGGCGGGTCGCGGGCTGTGCGCGGGCGGTTCGCGGGCTGTGAGCGCGGCGCGCTGTGCGGTTCGCGGGCGGCGTGACGGGGCCGATCGGGGCGCTAAGGGGCGACGCGACGGGGGCCGTGAGAGGCCGCTAAAAAAAAATTTCGACGGGGCCGCAGGGCCGCTAGATCTTGCTAGATCGACGGGGCCAGCGGGGCCGGAAACAAGCGAAGGTAAGCAGGTAGGTAAGTCGGTGGGCCCTAAGAACAGTCCTAGCGAAGGACCTGCTCTGAAACCATGTCAGAAATAACTGAGCAGGAATGAATGAACTAGAACAGAGTTTGGTACAAGTAGGAAACCCTAACTTTGTGTACCCCCTAAGGTGTAACCCACTACAGCCTAGACAATATAAACATACAATGTTTGACAGCGGGCGCTCTTCATTCTCAAGGGCCGATGACCAATGATGCTCGCAACCCTTGCACGCCCTTGATGGCTTGGCAAGAGGCCTAGACAAGCGCAGCCACGTGACATGTTAGAAGAAAAACGCTCAGAACGAGCGCTTCTAGCCTCAAAACGCGCTAGGATCCGCACATGTGGAGGAAGTGCAGCGGGCGCTCTTCATTCTCAAGGGCGATGACCAATAATGCTCGCAACCCTCCCACGCCCTTGGTGGCTTGGCAAGGGGCCTAGACAAGCGCAGCCACGTGACCTGGTAAAAGAAAAACGCTCACTGCGAGCGCTTCTAGCCTCAAAACGCGCTAGGATCCGCACATGTGGAGGAAGTGCAGCAGGCGCTCTTCATTCTCATGGGCCGATGACCAATGATGCTCGCAACCTTTCCACGCCCTTGCTGGCTTGGCAAGGGGCCTAGACATGTGCAGCCACGTGACTTGGTAGAAGAAAAACGCTCAGAACGAGCGCTTCTAGCCTCAAAACGCGCTAGGATCCGCACATGTGCAGGAAGTGCAGCGGGCGCTCTTCATTCTCAAGGGCGATGACCAATGATGCTCGCAACCCTTCCACGCCCTTGATGGTTTGGCAAGAGGCCTAGACAAGCGCAGCCACCTGACCTGGTAGAAGAAAAACGCTCAGAACGAGCGCTTCTAGCCTCAAAACGCGCTAGGATCCGCACATGTGGAGGAAGTGCAGCGGGCGCTCTTCATTCTCAAGGGCCGATGACCAATGATGCTCACAACCCTTCCACGCCCTTGCTGGCTTGGCAAGAGGCATAGACAAGCGCAGCCACGTGACTTGGTAGAAGAAAAACTCTCACTGCGAGCGCTTGTAGCCTCAAAACGCGCTAGGATCCGCACATGTGCAGGAAGTGCAGCGGGCGCTCTTCATTCTCAAGGGCCGATTACCAATGATGCTCGCAACCCTTCCACGCCCTTGCTGGCTTGGCAAGAGGCCTAGACAAGCGCAGCCACGTGACTTGGTGGAAGAACAACGCTCACTGCGAGCGCTTCTAGCCCCAAAACGCGCTAGGATCCACACATGTGGAGGAAGTGCAGCGGGCGCTCTTCATTCTCAAGGGCCGATGACCAATGATGCTCGCAACCCTTCCACGCCCTTGCTGGCTTGGCAAGAGGCCTAGACAAGCGCATCCACGTGACCTGTTAGAAGAAAAACGCTCAGAACGAGCACTTCTAGCTTTGGCAAGAGGCTTAGACAAGCGCAGCCACGTGACCTGGTAGAAGAAAAATGCTCACTGCGAACGCTTCTAGCCTCAAAACGCGCTAGGATCTGCAGATGTGGAGGAAGTGCAGCGGGCGCTCTTCATTCTCAAGGGCCGATGACCAATAATGCTCGCAACCCTCCCACGCCCTTGTTGGCTTGGCAAGGGGCCTAGACAAGTGCAGTTACGTGACCTCGTAGAAGAAAAACGCTCACTGCGAGCGCTTCTAGCCTCAAAACGCGCTAGGATCCGCACATGTGCAGGAAGTGCAGCGGGCGCTCTTCATTCTCAAGGGCCGATTACCAATGATGCTCGCAACCCTTCCACGCCCTTGCTGGCTTGGCAAGAGGCCTAGACAAGCGCAGCCACATGACCTGGTAGAAGAAAAACGCTCAGAACGAGCGCTTCTAGCCTCAAAACACGCTAGGATCCGCACATGTGGAGAAAGTGCAGCGGGCGCTCTTCATTCTCAAGGGCCGATGACCAATGATGCTCGCAACCCTTCCACGCCCTTGCTGGCTTGGAAAGAGGCCTAGACAAGTGCAGCCACGTGACCTGGTAGAAGAAAAACGCTCGGAACGAGCGCTTCTAGCCTCAAAACGCGCTAGGATCCGCACATGTGGAGGAAGTGCAGCGGGCGCTCTTCATTCTCAAGGGCCGATGACCAATGATGCTCGCAACCCTTGCACGCCCTTGCTGGCTTGGCAAGAGGCCTAGACAAGCGCAGCCCCGTGACATGTTAGAAGAAAAACGCTCAGAACGAGCGCTTCTAGCCTCAAAACGCGCTAGGATCCGCACATGTGCAGGAAGTGCAGCGAGCGCTCTTCATTCTCAAGGGCCGATGACCAATGATGCTCGCAACCCTTCCACGCCCTTGCTCGCTTGGCAAGAGGCCTAGACAAGCGCAGCCACGTTACTTGGTAGAAGAAAAAACGCTCACTGCGAGCGCTTCTAGCCTCAAAACGCGTTAGGATCCGCACATGTGCAGGAAGTGCAGCGGGCGCTCTTCATTCTCAAGGGCAGATGACCAATGATGCTCGCAACCCTTCCACGCCCTTGCTGGCTTGGCAAGAGGCCTAGAAAAGCGCAGCCACCTGACCTGGTAGAAGAAAAACGCTCAGAACGAGCGCTTCTAGCCTCAAAACGCGCTAGGATCCGCACATGTGCAGGAAGTGCAGCGGGCACTCTTCATTCTCAAGGGCCGATGACCAATGATGCTCGCAACCCTTCCACGCCCTTGCTGGTTTGGCAAGAGGCCTAGACAAGCGCAGCCACGTGACTTGGTGGAAGAAAAACGCTCACTGCGAGCGCTTCTAGCCTCAAAACGCGCTAGGATCCGCACATGTGGAGGAAGTGCAGCGGCGCTCTTCATTCTCAAGGGCCGATGACCAATGATGCTCGCAACCCTTCCACGCCCTTGCTGGCTTGGCAAGAGGCCTAGACAAGCGCAGCCACGTTACTTGGTAGAAGAAAAAACGCTCACTGCGAGCGCTTCTAGCCTCAAAACGCGTTAGGATCCGCACATGTGCAGGAAGTGCAGCGGCGCTCTTCATTCTCAAGGGCCGATGACCAATGATGCTCGCAACCCTTCCACGCCCTTGCTGGCTTGGCAAGAGGCCTAGACAAGCGCAGCCACGTGACTTGGTAGAAGAAAAACGCTCACTGCGAGCGCTTCTAGCCTCAAAACGCGCTAGGATCCGCACATGTGGAGGAAGTGCAGCGGGCGCTCTTCATTCTCAAGGGCCGATGACCAATGATGCTCGCAACCCTTCCACGCCCTTGCTGGCTTGGCAAGAGGCCTAGACAAGCGTAGCCACGTTACTTGGTAGAAGAAAAAACGCTCACTGCGAGCGCTTCTAGCCTCAAAACGCGTTAGGATCCGCACATGTGCATGAAGTGCAGCGGGCGCTCTTCATTCTCAAGGGCCGATGACCAATGATGCTCGCAACCCTTCCACGCCCTTGCTGGCTTGGCAAGAGGCCTAGACAAGTGCAGCCACGTGACTTGGTAGAAGAAAAACGCTCACTGCGAGCGCTTCTAGCCCCAAAACGCGCTAGGATCCGCACATGTGCAGGAAGTGCAGCGGGCGCTCTTCATTCTCAAGGGCCGATTACCAATGATGCTCGCAACCCTTCCACGCCCTTGCTGGCTTGGCAAGAGGCCTAGATAAGCGCAGCCACGTGACTTGGTGGAAGAACAACGCTCACTGCGAGCGCTTCTAGCCTCAAAACGCGCTAGGATCCGCACATGTGGAGGAAGTGCAGCGGGCGCTCTTCATTCTCAAGGGCCGATGACCAATGATGCTCGCAACCCTTCCACGCCCTTGCTGGCTTGCCAAGAGGCCTAGACAAGCGCAGCCACGTGACTTGGTAGAAGAAGAACGCTCACTGCGAGCGCTTCTAGCCTCAAAACGCGCTAGGATCCGCACATGTGCAGGAAGTGCAGCGGGCGCTCTTGATTCTCAAGGGCCGATGACCAATGATGCTCGCAACACTTCCACGCCCTTGCTGGCTTGGCAAGAGGCCTAGAAAAGCGCAGCCACGTGACCTGGTAGAAGAAAAACGCTCAGAACAAGCGCTTCTAGCCTCAAAACGCGCAAGGATCCGCACATGTGCAGGAAGTGCAGTGGGCGCTCTTCATTCTCAAGGGCCGATGACCAATGATGCTCGCAACCCTTCCACGCCCTTGTTGGCTTGGCAAGAGACCTAGATAAGTGCAGCCACGTGACCTAGTGGAAGAAAAACGCTCACTGCGAGCGCTTCTAGCCTCAAAACACGCTAGGATCCGCACATGTGGAGGAACTGCAGCGGGCGCTCTTCATTCTCAAGGGCCGATGACCAATATTGCTCGCAACCCTCCCACGCCCTTGCTGGCTTGGCAAGAGGCCTAGACAAGCGCAGCCACGTGACCTGGTAGAAGAAAAATGCTCACTGCGAGCGCTTCTAGCCTCAAAACGCGATAGGATCTGCAGATGTGGAGGAAGTGCAGCGGGCGCTCTTCATTCTCAAGGGCCGATGACCAATAATGCTCGCAACCCTCCCACGCCCTTGGTGGCTTGGCAAGAGGCCTAGAAAAGTGCAGCCACGTGACCTCGTAGAAGAAAAACGCTCACTGCGAGCGCTTCTAGCCTCAAAACGCGCTAGGATCCGCACATGTGGAGGAAGTGCAGCGGGCACTCTTCATTCTCAAGGGCCGATGACCAATGATGCTCGCAACCTTTCCACGCCCTTGCTGGCTTGGCAAGGGGCCTAGACATGTGCAGCCACGTGACTTGGTAGAAGAAAAACGCTCAGAACGAGCGCTTCTAGCCTCAAAACGCGCTAGGATCCGCACATGTGCAGGAGGTGCAGCGGGCGCTCTTCATTCTCAAGGGCGATGACCAATGATGCTCGCAACCCTTCCACGCCCTTGATGGTTTGGCAAGAGGCCTAGACAAGCGCAGCCACCTGACCTGGTAGAAGAAAAACGCTCAGAACGAGCGCTTCTAGCCTCAAAACGCGCTAGGATCCGCACATGTGGAGGAAGTGCAGCGGGCACTCTTCATTCTCAAGGGCCGATGACCAATGATGCTCACAACCCTTCCACGCCCTTGCTGGCTTGGCAAGAGGCATAGACAAGCGCAGCCACGTGACTTGGTAGAAGAGAAACTCTCACTGCGAGCGCTTGTAGCCTCAAAACGCGCTAGGATCCGCACATGTGCAGGAAGTGCAGCGGGCGCTCTTCATTCTCAAGGGCCGATTACCAATGATGCTCGCAACCCTTCCACGCCCTTGCTGGCTTGGCAAGAGGCCTAGACAAGCGCAGCCACGTGACTTGGTGGAAGAACAACGCTCACTGCGAGCGCTTCTAGCCCCAAAACGCGCTAGGATCCACACATGTGGAGGAAGTGCAGCGGGCGCTCTTCATTCTCAAGGGCCGATGACCAATGATGCTCGCAACCCTTCCACGCCCTTGCTGGCTTGGCAAGAGGCCTAGACAAGCGCATCCACGTGACCTGTTAGAAGAAAAACGCTCAGAACGAGCACTTCTAGCTTTGGCAAGAGGCCTAGACAAGCGCAGCCACGTGACCTGGTAGAAGAAAAATGCTCACTGCGAGCGCTTCTAGCCTGAAAACGCGCTAGGATCTGCAGATGTGGAGGAAGTGCAGCGGGCGCTCTTCATTCTCAAGGGCCGATGACCAATAATGCTCGCAACCCTCCCACGCCCTTGTTGGCTTAGCAAGGGGCCTAGACAAGTGCAGTTACGTGACCTCGTAGAAGAAAAACGCTCACTGCGAGCGCTTCTAGCCTCAAAACGCGCTAGGATCCGCACATGTGCAGGAAGTGCAGCGGGCGCTCTTCATTCTCAAGGGCCGATTACCAATGATGCTCGCAACCCTTCCACGCCCTTGCTGGCTTGGCAAGAGGCCTAGAAAAGCGCAGCCACATGACCTGGTAGAAGAAAAACGCTCAAAACGAGCGCTTCTAGCCTCAAAACACGCTAGGATCCGCACATGTGGAGAAAGTGCAGCGGGCGCTCTTCATTCTCAAGGGCCGATGACCAATGATGCTCGCAACCCTTCCACGCCCTTGCTGGCTTGGAAAGAGGCATAGACATGTGCAGCTACGTGACCTGGTAGAAGAAAAACGCTCGGAACGAGCGCTTCTAGCCTCAAAACGCGCTAGGATCCGCACATGTGGAGGAAGTGCAGCGGGCGCTCTTCATTCTCAAGGGCCGATGACCAATGATGCTCGCAACCCTTGCACGCCCTTGCTGGCTTGGCAAGAGGCCTAGACAAGCGCAGCCCCGTGACGTGTTAGAAGAAAAACGCTCAGAACGAGCGCTTCTAGCCTCAAAACGCGCTAGGATCCGCACATGTGCAGGAAGTGCAGCGAGCGCTCTTCATTCTCAAGGGCCGATGACCAATGATGCTCGCAACCCTTCCACGCCCTTGCTCGCTTGGCAAGAGGCCTAGACAAGCGCAGCCACGTTACTTGGTAGAAGAAAAAACGCTCACTGCGAGCGCTTCTAGCCTCAAAACGCGTTAGGATCCGCACATGTGCAGGAAGTGCAGCGGGCGCTCTTCATTCTCAAGGGCAGATGACCAATGATGCTCGCAACCCTTCCACGCCCTTGCTGGCTTGGCAAGAGGCCTAGAAAAGCGCAGCCACCTGACCTGGTAGAAGAAAAACGCTCAGAACGAGCGCTTCTAGCCTCAAAACGCGCTAGGATCCGCACATGTGCAGGAAGTGCAGCGGGCACTCTTCATTCTCAAGGGCCGATGACCAATGATGCTCGCAACCCTTCCACGCCCTTGCTGGTTTGGCAAGAGGCCTAGACAAGCGCAGCCACGTGACTTGGTGGAAGAAAAACGCTCACTGCGAGCGCTTCTAGCCTCAAAACGCGCTAGGATCCGCACATGTGGAGGAAGTGCAGCGGCGCTCTTCATTCTCAAGGGCCGGTGACCAATGATGCTCGCAACCCTTCCACGCCCTTGCTGGCTTGGCAAGAGGCCTAGACAAGCGCAGCCACGTTACTTGGTAGAAGAAAAAACGCTCACTGCGAGCGCTTCTAGCCTCAAAACGCGTTAGGATCCGCACATGTGCAGGAAGTGCAGCGGCGCTCTTCATTCTCAAGGGCCGATGACCAATGATGCTCGCAACCCTTCCACGCCCTTGCTGGCTTGGCAAGAGGCCTAGACAAGCGCAGCCACGTGACTTGGTAGAAGAAAAACGCTCACTGCGAGCGCTTCTAGCCTCAAAACGCGCTAGGATCCGCACATGTGGAGGAAGTGCAGCGGGCGCTCTTCATTCTCAAGGGCCGATGACCAATGATGCTCGCAACCCTTCCACGCCCTTGCTGGCTTGGCAAAAGGCCAAAAGCGCAGCCACATGTCCTGATAGAAGAAAAACGCCCAGAACGAGCGCTTCTAGCCTCAAAACGCGCTAGGATCCACACATGTGCAGGAAGTGCAGCGAGCGCTCTTCATTCTCAAGGGCCGATGACCAATGATGCTCGCAACCCTTCCACGCCCTTGCTGGCTTGGCAAGAGGCCTAGAAAAGTGCAGCCACGTGACTTGGTAGAAGAAAAACTCTCACTGCGAGCGCTTGTAGCCTCAAAACGCGCTAGGATCCGCACATGTGCAGGAAGTGCAGCGGGCGCTCTTCATTCTCAAGGGCAGATGACCAATGATGCTCGCAACCCTTCCACGCCCTTGCTGGCTTGGCAAGAGGCCTAGACAAGCGCAGCCACCTGACCTGGTAGAAGAAAAACGCTCAGAACGAGCGCTTCTAGCCTCAAAACGCGCTAGGATCCGCACATGTGCAGGAAGTGCAGCGGGCACTCTTCATTCTCAAGGGCCGATGACCAATGATGCTCGCAACCCTTCCACGCCCTTGCTGGTTTGGCAAGAGGCCTAGACAAGCGCAGCCACGTGACTTGGTGGAAGAAAAACGCTCACTGCGAGCGCTTCTAGCCTCAAAACGCGCTAGGATCCGCACATGTGGAGGAAGTGCAGCGGGCGCTCTTCATTCTCAAGGGCCGATGACCAATGATGCTCGCAACCCTTCCACGCCCTTGCTGGCTTGGCAAGAGGCCTAGACAAGTGCAGCCACGTGACTTGGTAGAAGAAAAACGCTCACTGCGAGCGATTCTAGCCTCAAAACGCGCTAGGATCCGCACATGTGCAGAAAGTGCAGCGGGCGCTCTTCATTCTCAAGGGCCGATGACCAATGATGCTCGCAACCCTTCCACGTCCTTGCTGGCTTGGCAAGAGGCCTAGAAAAGTGCAGCCACGTGACCTGGTAGAAGAAATACGCTCACTGCGAGCGCTTCTAGCCTCATAACGCGCTAGGATCCGCACATGTGGAGGAAGTGCAGCGGGCGCTCTTCATTCTCAATGGCCGATGACCCATGATGCTCGCAACCCTTTCACTCCCTGGCACTTTCCAGCATAATCGCAGGTCCATAAACTCACGAATGACGTCTTCACGTTGAAGAAAAACGCTCGTTTTGGGTGTTTGTGGCCCCAAGACACGAAAACAGCCGCACTGGTACATGTCATGGAGCCCACAATTTTCCGTCGTGGAGCTCAATGACCAATCATTCTTGGTTCACTCCCTGACACTTTCCAGCATAATCGCAGGTCCGTAAACTCACGAATGACGTCTTCACGTTGAAGTAAAACGCTCGTTTCGGGCGTTTGTGGCCCCGAGACGCGAAAACAGCCGAACCGGTACAGGTCATGGAGCCGGCAATTTTCCGTCGTGGAGCTCAATGACCAATCATTCTCGGTTCACTCCCTCGCACTTTCCAGCATAATCTCAGGTCCGTAAACTCACGAATGGCGTCTTCACGTTGAAGAAAAACGCTCGTTTCGGGCGTTTGTGGCCCCGAGACGCGAAAACAGCCGAACCGGTACAGGTCATGGAGCCGGCAATTTTCCGTCGTGGAGCTCAATGACCAATCATTCTCGGTTCACTCCCTCGCACTTTCCAGCATAATCTCAGGTCCGTAAACTCACGAATGGCGTCTTCACGTTGAAGAAAAACGCTCGTTTCGGGCGTTTGTGGCCCCGAGACGCGAAAACAGCCGCACCGGTACAGGTCATGGAGCAGGCAATTTTCCGTCGTGGAGCTCAATGACCAATCATTCTTGGTTCACTCCCTGGCACTTTCCAGCATAATTGCAGGTCCGTAAACTCATGAATGACGTCTTCACGTTGAAGAAAAACGCTCGTTTCGGGCGTTTGTGGCCCCGAGACGCGAAAACAGCCGCACTGGTACAGGTCATGGAGCCGGCAATTTTCCGTCGTGGAGCTCAATGACCAATCATTCTCGGTTCACTCCCTGGCACTTTCCAGCATAATTGCAGGTCCGTAAACTCACGAATGACGTCTTCACGTTGAAGAAAAACGCTCGTTTCGGGCGTTTGTGGCCCCGAGACGCGAAAACAGCCGCACTGGTACAGGTCATGGAGCCGGCAATTTTCCGTCGTGGAGCTCAATGACCAATCATTCTTGGTTCACTCCCTGGCTCTTTCTAGCATAATCGCAGGTCCGTAAACTCACGAATGACGTCTTCACGTTGAAGAAAAACGCTCGTTTCGGGCGTTTGTGGCCCCGAGACGCGAAAATAGCCGCACCGGTACGGGTCACGGAGCCGGCAATTTTCCGTCGTGGAGCTCAATGACCAATCATTCTCGGTTCACTCCCTCGCACTTTCTAGTATAATCACAGGTCCGTAAACTCACGAATGACGTCTTCACGTTGAAGTAAAACGCTCGTTTCGGGCGTTTGTGGCCCCGAGACGCGAAAACAGCCGAACCGGTACAGGTCATGGAGCCGGCAATTTTCTGTTGTGGAGCTCAATGACCAATCATTCTCGGTTCACTCCCTGGCACTTTCCAGCATAATCGCAGGTCCGTGAACTCACGAATGACGTCTTCACGTTGAAGTAAAACGCTCGTTTCGGGCGTTTGTGGCCCCGAGACGCGAAAACAGCTGAACCGGTACAGGTCAGGAAGCCGGCAATTTTCCGTCGTGGAGCTCAATGACCAATCATTCTCGGTTCACTCCCTGGCACTTTCCAGCATAATCGCAGGTCCGTAAACTCACGAATCACGTCTTCACGTTGAAGTAAAACACTCGTTTCGGGCGTTTGTGGCCCAGAGACGCGAAAACAGCCGAACTGGTACATGGAGCCGGCAATTTTCCGTCGTGGAGCTCAATGACCAATCATTCTCGGTTCACTCCCTCACACTTTCCAGCATAATCGCAGGTCCGTAAACTCACGAATGACGTCTTCACGTTGAAGTAAAACGCTCGTTTCGGGCGTTTGTGGCCCCGAGACGCGAAAACAGCCGAACCGTACAGGTCATGGAGCCCGCAATTTTCCGTTGTGGAGCTCAATGACCAATCATTCTCGGTTCACTCCCTCACACTTTCCAACATAATCGCAAGTCCGTAAACTCACGAATGGCGTCTTCACGTTGAAGAAAAACGCTCGTTTCGGGCGTTTGTGGCCCCGAGACGCGAAAACAGCCGCACCGGTGCAGGTCGTGGAGCCGACGATTTTCCGTCGTGGAGCTCAATGACCAATCATTCTCGGTTCACTCCCTGGCACTTTCCAGCATAATCGCAGGTCCGTAAACTCACGAATGACGTCTTCACGTTGAAGAAAAACGCTCGTTTTGGGCGTTTGTGGCCCCGAGACGCGAAAACAGCCGCACCGGTACGGGTCACGGAGCCGGCAATTTTCCGTCGTGGAGCTCAATGACCAATCATTCTCGGTTCACTCCCTGGCATTTTCCAGCATAATCACAAGTCCGTAAGCTCACGGATGACGTCTTCACGTTGAAGAAAAACGCTCGTTTCGGGCGTTTGTGGCCCCGAGACGCGAAAACAGCCGCACCGGTACAGGTCATGGAGCCGGCAATTTTCCGTCATGGAGCTCAATGACTTTTCATTCTCGGTTCACTCCCTGGCACTTTCCAGCATAATCGCAGGTCCGTAAACTCATGAATGACGTCTTCACGTTGAAGTTTAACGCTCGTTTCGGGCGTTTGTGGCCCCGAGACGCGAAAACAGCCGAACCGGTACAGGTCATGGAGCCGGCAATTTTCCGTCGTGGAGCTCAATGACCAATCATTCTTGGTTCACTCCCTGGCACTTTCCAGCATAATCGCAGGTCCGTAAACTCACGAATGACGTCTTCACATTGAAGTTTAACGCTCGTTTCGGGCGTTTGTGGCCCCGAGACGCGAAAACAGCCGCACCGGTACAGGTCATGGAGCCGGCAATTTTCCGTCGTGGAGCTCAATGACCAATCATTCTCGGTTCACTCCCTGGCACTTTCCAGCATAATCGCAGGTCCGTAAACTCACGAATGACGTCTTCACGTTGAAGAAAAACGCTCGTTTCGGGCGTTTGTGGCCCCGAGACGCGAAAACAGCCGCACCGGTACAGGTCATGGAGCCGGCAATTTTCCGTCGTGGAGCTCAATGACCAATCATTCTCGGTTCACTCCCTGGCACTTTCCAGCATAATCGCAGGTCCGTAAACTCACGAATGACGTCTTCACGTTGAAGAAAAACGCTCGTTTCGGGCGTTTGTGGCCCCGAGACGCGAAAACAGCCGAACCGGTACAGGTCATGGAGCCGGCAATTTTCCGTCGTGGAGCTCAATGACCAATCATTCTCGGTTCACTCCGTGGCACTTTCCAACATAATCGCAGGTCCGTAAACGCACGAAGGACGTCTTCACGTTGAAGTAAAACGCTCGTTTCGCACGTTTGTGGCCCCGAGACGCGAAAACAGCCGCACCGGTACAGGTCATGGAGCCGGCAATTTTCCGTCGTGGAGCTCAATGACCAATCATTCTCGGTTCACTCCCTGGCACTTTCCAGCATAATCGCAGGTCCGTAAACTCACGAATGACGTCTTCACGTTGAAGAAAAACGCTCGTTTCGGGCGTTTGTGGCCCCGAGACGCGAAAACAGCCGAACCGGTACAGGTCATGGAGCCGGCAATTTTCCGTCGTGGAGCTCAATGACCAATCATTCTCGGTTCACTCCGTGACACTTTCCAGCATAATCGCAGGTCCGTAAACTCACGAATGACGTCTTCACGTTGAAGTAAAACGCTCGTTTCGGGCGTTTGTGGCCCCCAGACACGAAAACAGCCGCACCGGTACAGGTCATGGAGCCGGCAATTTTCCGTCGTGGAGCTCAATGACCAATCATTCTCGGTTCACTCCTGACACTTTCCAGCATAATTGCAGGTCCGTAAACTCACGAATGACGTCTTCACGTTGAAGAAAAACGCTCGTTTCAGGCGTTTGTGGCCCCGAGACGCGAAAACAGCCGAACCGGTACAGGTCATGGAGCCCGCAATTTTCCGCCGTGGAGCTTGATGACCAATCATTCTCGGTTCACTCCGTGACACTTTCCAGCATAATCGCAGGTCCGTAAACTCAAGAATGACGGGTTCAATTTGAAGTAAAACGCTCGTTTCGGGCGTTTGTGGCCCCGAGACGCGAGAACAGCCGAACCGGTACATGTCATGGAGCAGGCAATTTTCCGTCGTGGAGCTCAATGACCAATCATTCTCGGTTCACTCCCTGGCACTTTCCAGCATAATCGCAGGTCCGTAAACGCACGGATGACGTCTTCACGTTGAAGTAAAACGCTCGTTTCGGGCGTTTGTGGCCCCGAGACGCGAAAACAACCGCACCGGTACAGGTCATGGAGCCGGCAATTTTCCGTCGTGGAGCTCAATGACCAATCATTCTCGGTTCACTCCCTGGCACTTTCCAGCATAATCGCAGGTCCGTAAACTCACGAATGACATCTTCAAGTTGAAGTAAAACGCTCGTTTCGGGCGTTTGTGGCCCCGAGACGCGAAAACAACCGCACCGTTACAGGTCATGGAGCCGGCAATTTTCCGTCGTGGATATCAATGACCAATCATTCTCGGTTCACTCCCTGGCACTTTCCAGCATAATCGCAGGTCAGTAAACTCACGAATGACATCTTCAAGTTGAAGTAAAACGCTCGTTTCGGGCGTTTGTGGCCCCGAGACGCGAAAACAGCCGAACCGGTACAGGTCATGGAGCCGGCAATTTTCCGTCGTGGAGCTCAATGACCAATCATTCTTGGTTCACTCCCTGGCACTTTCCAGCATAATCGCAGGTCCGTAAACTCACGAATGGCGTCTTCGGGTTTAAGAAAAACGCTCGTTTCGGGCGTTTGTGGCCCCGAGACGCGAAAACAGCCGCACTGGTACAGGTCATGGAGCCGGCAATTTTCCGTCGTGGAGCTCAATGACCAATCATTCTCGGTTCACTCCCTCGCACTTTCCAGCATAATCTCAGGTCCGTAAACTCATGAATGACGTCTTCACGTTGAAGAAAAACGCTCGTTTCGGGCGTTTGTGGCCCCGAGACGCGAAAACAGCCGCACCGGTACAGGTCATGGAGTAGGCAATTTTCCGTCGTGGAGCTCAATGACCAATCATTCTCGGTTAACTCCTTTGCACTTTCCAGCATAATCGCAGGTCCGTAAACTCACGAATGGCGTCTTCACGTTGAAGAAAAACGTTTGTTTCGGGCGTTTGTGGCCCCGAGACGCGAAAACAGCCGCACTGGTACAGGTCATGGAGCCGGCAATTTTCCGTCGTGGAGCTCAATGACCAATCATTCTCGGTTCACTCCCTGGCACTTCCACATAATCGCAGGTCCGTAAACTCACGAATGACGTCTTCACGTTGAAGAAAAACGCTCGTTTCGGGCGTTTGTGGCCCCGAGACGCGAAAACAGCCGAACCGGTACAGGTCATGGAGCCGGCAATTTTCCGTCGTGGAGCTCAATGACCAATCATTCTCGGTTCACTCCCTGGCACTTTCCAGCATAATCGCAGGTCCGTAAACTCACGAATGACGTCTTCACGTTGAAGAAAAACGCTCGTTTCGGGCGTTTGTGGCCCCGAGACGCGAAAACAGCCGCACCGGTACAGGTCATGGAGCCGGCAATTTTCCGTCGTGGAGCTCAATGACCAATCATTCTCGGTTCACTCCCTGGCACTTTCCAGCATAATCGCAGGTCCGTGAACTCACGAATGACGTCTTCACGTTGAAGTAAAACGCTCGTTTCGGGCGTTTGTGGCCCCGAGACGCGAAAACAGCCGAACCGGTACAGGTCATGGAGCCGGCAATTTTCCGTCGTGGAGCTCAATGACCAATCATTCTCGGTTCACTCCCTGGCACTTTCCAGCATAATCGCAGGTCCGTAAACTCACGAATGACGTCTTCACGTTGAAGAAAAACGCTCGTTTCGGGCGTTTGTGGCCCCGAGACGCGAAAACAGCCGCACCGGTACAGGTCATGGAGCCGGCAATTTTCCGTCGTGGAGCTCAATGACCAATCATTCTCGGTTCACTCCCTGGCACTTTCTAGTGTAATCACAGGTCCGTAAACTCACGAATGACGTCTTCACGTTGAAGTAAAACGCTCGTTTCGGGCGTTTGTGGCCCCGAGACGCGAAAACAGCCGAACCGGTACAGGTCATGGAGCCGGCAATTTTCCGTTGTGGAGCTCAATGACCAATCATTCTCGGTTCACTCTCTGGCCCTTTCCAGCATAATCGAAGTTCCGTTAACTCACGAATGACGTCTTCACGTTGAAGTAAAACGCTCGTTTCGGGCGTTTGTGGCCCCGAGACGCGAAAACAGCCGAACCGGTACAGGTCATGAAGCCGGCAATTTTCTGTCGTGGAGCTCAATGACCAATCATTCTCGGTTCACTCCCTGGCACTTTCCAGCATAATCGCAGGTCCGTAAACTCACGAATGACGTCTTCACGTTGAAGTAAAACGCTCGTTTCGGGCGTTTGTGGCCCCGAGACGCGAAAACAGCCGAACCGGTACAGGTCATGGAGCCGGCAATTTTCTGTCGTGGAGCTCAATGACCAATCATTCTCGGTTCACTCCCTGGCACTTTCCAGCATAATCGCAGGTCCGTAAACTCACGAATGACGTCTTCAAATTGAAGTAAAACGCTCGTTTCGGGTGTTTGTGGCCCCAAGACGTGAAAACAGCTGAACCGGTACGGGTTATGGAGCCGGCAATTTTCCGTCGTGGAGCTCAATGACCAATCATTCTCGGTTCACTCCCTGGCACTTTCCAGCATAATTGCAGGTCCGTAAACTCACGAATGACGTCTTCACGTTGAAGAAAAACGCTCGTTTCGGGCGTTTGTGGCCCCGAGACGCGAAAACAGCCGCACTGGTACAGGTCATGGAGCCGGCAATTTTCCGTCGTGGAGCTCAATGACCAATCATTCTTGGTTCACTCCCTGGCTCTTTCTAGCATAATCGCAGGTCCGTAAACTCACGAATGACGTCTTCACGTTGAAGAAAAACGCTCGTTTCGGGCGTTTGTGGCCCCGAGACGCGAAAACAGCCGCACCGGTACAGGTCATGGAGCCGGCAATTTTCCGTCGTGGAGCTCAATGACCAATCATTCTCGGTTCACTCCCTGGCACTTTCTAGTATAATCACAGGTCCGTAAACTCACGAATGACGTCTTCACGTTGAAGTAAAACGCTCGTTTCGGGCGTTTGTGGCCCCGAGACGCGAAAACAGCCGAACCGGTACAGGTCATGGAGCCGGCAATTTTCCGTTGTGGAGCTCAATGACCAATCATTCTCGGTTCACTCCCTGGCACTTTCCAGCATAATCGCAGGTCCGTGAACTCACGAATGACGTCTTCACGTTGAAGTAAAACGCTCGTTTCGGGCGTTTGTGGCCCCGAGACGCGAAAACAGCCGAACCGGTACAGGTCATGGAGCCGGCAATTTTCCGTCGTGGAGCTCAATGACCAATCATTCTCGGTTCACTCCCTGGCACTTTCCAGCATAATCGCAGGTCCGTAAACTCACGAATGACGTCTTCACGTTGAAGTAAAACGCTCGTTTCGGGCGTTTGTGGCCCCGAGACGCGAAAACAGCCGAATTGGTACAGGTCATGGAGCCGGCAATTTTCCGTCGTGAAGTTCAATAACCAATCATTCTCGGTTCACTCCCTGGCACTTTCCAGCATAATCGAAGGTCCGTTAACTCACCAATGACGTCTTCACGTTGATATAAAACGCTCGTTTCGGGCGTTTGTGGCCCCGAGACGCGAAAACAGCCGAACCGGTACAGGTCATGGAGCCGGCAATTTTCCGTCGTGGAGCTCAATGACCAATCATTCTCGGTTCACTCCCTGGCACTTTCCAGCATAATCGCAGGTCCGTAAACTCACGAATCACGTCTTCACGTTGAAGTAAAACACTCGTTTCGGGCGTTTGTGGCCCAGAGACGCGAAAACAGCCGAACTGGTACAGGTCATGGAGCCGGCAATTTTCCGTCGTGGAGCTCAATGACCAATCATTCTCGGTTCACTCCCTGACACTTTCCAGCATAATCGCAGGTCCGTAAACTCACGAATGACGTCTTCAAATTGAAGTAAAACGCTCGTTTCGGGCGTTTGTGGCCCCGAGACGCGAAAACAGCCGAACCGTACAGGTCATGGAGCCCGCAATTTTCCGTTGTGGAGCTCAATGACCAATCATTCTCGGTTCACTCCCTCACACTTTCCAGCATAATCGCAAGTCCGTAAACTCACGAATGGCGTCTTCACGTTGAAGAAAAACGCTCGTTTCGGGCGTTTGTGGCCCCGAGACGCGAAAACAGCCGCACCGGTGGAGGTCGTGGAGCCGACGATTTTCCGTCGTGGAGCTCAATGACCAATCATTCTCGGTTCACTCCCTGGCACTTTCCAGCATAATCGCAGGTCCGTAAACTCACGAATGACGTCTTCACGTTGAAGAAAAACGCTCGTTTCGGGCGTTTGTGGCCCTGAGTCGCGAAAACAACCGCACCGGTACAGGTCCTGGAGCCGGCGATTTTCTGTCATGGAGCTCAATGACCAATCATTCTCGGTTCACTCCCTGGCACTTTCCAGCATAATCGCAGGTCCGTAAACTCACGAATGACGTCTTCACGTTGAAGAAAAACGCTCGTTTCGGGCGTTTGTGGCCCCGAGACGCGAAAACAGCCGCACCGGTACAGGTCATGGAGCCGGCAATTTTCCGTCGTGGAGCTCAATGATCAATCATTCTCTGTTCACGCCCTGGCACTTTCCAGCATAATCGCAGGTCCGTAAACTCACGAATGACGTCTTCACGTTGAAGTAAAACGCTCGTTTCGGGCGTTTGTGGCCCCGAGACGCGAAAACAACCGCACCGGTACAGGTCATGGAGCCGGCAATTTTCCGTCGTGGAGCTCAATGACCAATCATTCTCGGTTCACTCCCTGGCACTTTCCAGCATAATTGCAGGTCCGTAAACTCACGAATGACGTCTTCACGTTGAAGATAAACGCTCGTTTCGGGCGTTTGTGGCCCCGAGACGCGAAAACAACCGCACCGGTACAGGTCATGGAGCCGGCAATTTTCCGTCGTGGAGCTTAATGACCGAACATTTTCAGTTCACTCCGTGGCACTTTCCAGCATAATCACAAGTCCGTAAACTCACGAATGACGTCTTCACGTTGAAGAAAAACGCTCGTTTCGGGCGTTTGTGGCCCCGAGACGCGAAAACAGCCGCACCGGTACGGGTCACGGAGCCGGCAATTTTCCGTCGTGGAGCTCAATGACCAATCATTCTCGGTTCACTCCCTGGCACTTTCCAGCATAATCACAAGTCCGTAAGCTCACGGATGACGTCTTCACGTTGAAGAAAAACGCTCGTTTCGGGCGTTTGTGGCCCCGAGACGCGAAAACAGCCGCACCGGTACAGGTCATGGAGCCGGCAATTTTCCGTCGTGGAGCTCAATGACCAATCATTCTCGGTTCACTCCCTGGCACTTTCCAGCATAATCGCAGGTCCGTAAACTCACGAATGACGTCTTCACGTTGAAGTTTAACGCTCGTTTCGGGCGTTTGTGGCCCCGAGACGCGAAAACAGCCGAACCGGTACAGGTCATGGAGCCGGCAATTTTCCGTCGTGGAGCTCAATGACCAATCATTCTTGGTTCACTCCCTGGCACTTTCCAGCATAATCGCAGGTCCGTAAACTCACGAATGACGTCTTCACGTTGAAGTTTAACGCTCGTTTCGGGCGTTTGTGGCCCCGAGACGCGAAAACAGCCGCACCGGTACAGGTCATGGAGCCGGCAATTTTCCGTCGTGGAGCTCAATGACCAATCATTCTCGGTTCACTCCCTGGCACTTTCCAGCATAATCGCAGGTCCGTAAACTCACGAATGACGTCTTCACGTTGAAGAAAAACGCTCGTTTCGGGCGTTTGTGGCCCCGAGACGCGAAAACAGCCGCACCGATACAGGTCATGGAGCCGGCAATTTTCCGTCGTGGAGCTCAGTGACCAATCATTCTCGGTTCACCTCTTGGCACTTTCCAGCATAATCGCAGGTCCGTAAACTCACGAATGACGTCTTCACGTTGAAGAAAAACGCTCGTTTCGGGCGTTTGTGGCCCCGAGACGCGAAAACAGCCGAACCGGTACAGGTCATGGAGCCGGCAATTTTCCGTCGTGGAGCTCAATGACCAATCATTCTCGGTTCACTCCCTGGCACTTTCCAGCATAATCGCAGGTCCGTAAACTCACGAATGACGTCTTCACGTTGAAGAAAAACGCTCGTTTCGGGCGTTTGTGGCCCCGAGACGCGAAAACAGCCGAACCGGTACAGGTCATGGAGCCGGCAATTTTCCGTCGTGGAGCTCAATGACCAATCATTCTCGGTTCACTCCGTGACACTTTCCAGCATAATCGCAGGTCCGTAAACTCACGAATGACGTCTTCACGTTGAAGTAAAACGCTCGTTTCGGGCGTTTGTGGCCCCGAGACGCGAAAACAGCCGCACTGGTACAGGTCATGGAGCCGGCAATTTTCCGTCGTGGAGCTCAATGACCAATCATTCTCGGTTCACTCCCTGGCACTTTCCAGCATAATCGCAGGTCCGTAAACTCACGAATGACGTCTTCACGTTGAAGAAAAACGCTCGTTTCGGGCGTTTGTGGCCCCGAGACGCGAAAACAGCCGAACCGGTACAGGTCATGGAGCCGGCAATTTCCCGTCGTGGAGCTTGATGACCAATCATTCTCGGTTCACTCCGTGACACTTTCCAGCATAATTGCAGGTCCGTAAACTCAAGAATGACGGGTTCAATTTGAAGTAAAACGCTCGTTTCGGGCGTTTGTGGCCCCGAGACGCGAAAACAGCCGAACCGGTACAGGTCATGGAGCCGGCAATTTTCCGTCGTGGAGCTCAATGACCAATCATTCTCGGTTCACTCCCTGGCACTTTCCAGCATAATCGCAGGTCCGTAAACTCACGAATGACGTCTTCACGTTTAAGAAAAACGCTCGTTTCGGACTTTTGTGGCCCCGAGACGCGAAAACAGCCGCACTGGTACAGATCATGGAGCCCGTAATTTTCCGTTGTGGAGCTCAATGACCAATCATTCTCGAACCACTCCCTGGCACTTTCCAGCATAATCGCAGGTCCGTAAACTCACGAATGACGTCTTCATGTTGAAGAAAAACGCTCGTTTCGGGCGTTTGTGGCCCCGAGACGCGAGAACAGCCGAACCGGTACATGTCATGGAGCAGGCAATTTTCCGTCGTGGAGCTCAATGACCAATCATTCTCGGTTCACTCCCTGGCACTTTCCAGCATAATCGCAGGTCCGTAAACGCACGGATGACGTCTTCACGTTGAAGTAAAACGCTCGTTTCGGGCGTTTGTGGCCCCGAGACGCGAAAACAACCGCACCGGTACAGGTCATGGAGCCCGCAATTTTCCGTCGTGGAGCTTGATGACCAATCATTCTCGGTTCACTCCGTGACACTTTCCAGCATAATCGCAGGTCCGTAAACTCAAGAATGACGGGTTCAATTTGAAGTAAAACGCTCGTTTCGGGCGTTTGTGGCCCCGAGACGCGAAAACAGCCGAACCGGTACAGGTCATGGAGCCGGCAATTTTCCGTCGTGGAGCTCAATGACCAATCATTCTCGGTTCACTCCCTGGCACTTTCCAGCATAATCGCAGGTCCGTAAACTCACGAATGACGTCTTCACGTTTAAGAAAAACGCTCGTTTCGGACTTTTGTGGCCCCGAGACGCGAAAACAGCCGCACTGGTACAGGTCATGGAGCCCGCAATTTTCCGTTGTGGAGCTCAATGACCAATCATTCTCGAATCACTCCCTAGCACTTTCCAGCATAATCGCAGGTCCGTAAACTCACGAATGACGTCTTCATGTTGAAGAAAAACGCTCGTTTCGGGCGTTTGTGGCCCCGAGACGCGAGAACAGCCGAACCGGTACATGTCATGGAGCAGGCAATTTTCCGTCGTGGAGCTCAATGACCAATCATTCTCGGTTCACTCCCTGGCACTTTCCAGCATAATCGCAGGTCCGTAAACGCACGGATGACGTCTTCACGTTGAAGTAAAACGCTCGTTTCGGGCGTTTGTGGCCCCGAGACGCGAAAACAACCGCACCGGTACAGGTCATGGAGCCGGCAATTTTCCGTCGTGGAGCTCAATGACCAATCATTCTCGGTTCACTCCCTGGCACTTTCCAGCATAATCGCAGGTCAGTAAACTCACGAATGACATCTTCAAGTTGAAGTAAAACGCTCGTTTCGGGCGTTTGTGGCCCCGAGACGCGAAAACAGCCGAACCGGTACAGGTCATGGAGCCGGCAATTTTCCGTCGTGGAGCTCAATGACCAATCATTCTTGGTTCACTCCCTGGCACTTTCCAGCATAATCGCAGGTCCGTAAACTCACGAATGACGTCTTCGGGTTTAAGAAAAACGCTCGTTTCGGGCGTTTGTGGCCCCGAGACGCGAAAACAGCCGAACCGGTACAGGTCATGGAGCCGGCAATTTTCCGTCGTGGAGCTCAATGACCAATCATTCTCGGTTCACTCCCTGGCACTTTCCAGCATAATCGCAGGTCCGTAAACTCACGAATGACGTCTTCACATTTAAGAAAAACGCTCGTTTCGGAAGTTTGTGGCCCCGAGACGCGAAAACAGCCGCACTGGTACAGGTCATGGAGCCGGCAATTTTCCGTCGTGGAGCTCAATGACCAATCATTCTCGGTTCACTCCCTGGCACTTTCCAGCATAATTGCAGGTCCGTAAACTCACGAATGACGTCTTCACATTGAAGAAAAACGCTCGTTTCGGGCGTTTGTGGCCCCGAGACGCGAAAACAGCCATACCGGTACAGGTCATGGAGCTAGCAATTTTCCGTCGTGGTGCTCAATCACCAATCATTCTCGGTTAACCCCCTGGCACTTTCCAGCATAATCGCAGGTCCGTAAACTCACGAATGACGTCTTCACGTTGAAGTAAAACGCTCGTTTCGGGCGTTTGTGGCCCCGAGACGCGAAAACAGCCGAACCGGTACAGGTCATGGAGCCGGCAATTTTCCGTCGTGGAGCTCAATGACCAATCATTCTCGGTTCACTCCCTAGCACTTTCCAGCATAATCGCAGGTCTGTAAACTCACGAATGACGTCTTCACGTTGAAGTAAAACGCTCGTTTCGGGCGTTTGTGGCCCCGAGACGCGAAAACAGCCGAACCGGTACAGGTCATGGAGCCGGCAATTTTCCGTCGTGGAGCTCAATGACCAATCATTCTCGGTTCACTCCCTGGCACTTTCCAGCATAATCCTAGGTCCGTAAACTCACGAATGACGTCTTCACGTTGAAGTAAAACGCTCGTTTCGGGCGTTTGTGGCCCCGAGACGCGAAAACAGCCGCACTGGTACAGGTCACGGAGCCGGCAATTTTTTGTCGTGGAGCTCAATGACCAATCATTCTCGGTTCACTCCCTAGCACTTTCCAGCATAATCGCAGGTCCGTAAACTCACGAATGACGTCTTCACGTTGAAGAAAAACGCTCGTTTCGGGCGTTTGTGGCCCCGAGACGCGAAAACAGCCGAACCGGTACAGGTCATGGAGCCGGCAATTTTCCGTCGTGGAGCTCAATGACCAATCATTCTCGGTTCACTCCCTAGCACTTTCCAGCATAATCGCAGGTCCGTAAACTCACGAATGGCGTCTTCACGTTGAAGAAAAACGCTCGTTTCGGGCGTTTGTGGCCCCGAGACGCGAAAACAGCCGCACTGGTACAGGTCATGGAGCCGGCAATTTTCCGTCGTGGAGCTCAATGACCAATCATTCTCGGTTCACTCCCTAGCACTTTCCAGCATAATCGCAGGTCCGTAAACTCACGAATGGCGTCTTCACGTTGAAGAAAAACGCTCGTTTCGGGCGTTTGTGGCCCCGAGACGCGAAAACAGCCGCACTGGTACAGGTCATGGAGCCGGCAATTTTCTGTCGTGGAGCTCAATGACCAATCATTCTCGGTTCACTCCCTGGCACTTTCCAGCATAATTGCAGGTCCGTAAACTCACGAATGACGTCTTCACGTTGAAGTAAAACGCTCGTTTCGGGCGTTTGTGGCCCCGAGACGCGAAAACAGCTGAACCGGTACAAGTCATGGAGCCGGCAATTTTCTGTCGTGGAGCTCAATGACCAATCATTCTCGGTTCACTCCCTGGCACTTTCCAGCATAATCGCAGGTCCGTAAACTCACGAATGACGTCTTCACGTTGAAGTAAAACGCTCGTTTCGGGCGTTTGTGGCCCCGAGACGCGAAAACAGCCGAACCGGTACAGGTCATGGAGCCGGCAATTTTCCGTCGTGGAGCTCAATGACCAATCATTCTCGGTTCACTCCCTAGCACTTTCCAGCATAATCGCAGGTCTGTAAACTCACGAATGACGTCTTCACGTTGAAGTAAAACGCTCGTTTCGGGCGTTTGTGGCCCCGAGACGCGAAAACAGCCGAACCGGTACAGGTCATGGAGCCGGCAATTTTCCGTCGTGGAGCTCAGTGACCAATCATTCTCAGTTCACTCCCTGGCACTTTCCAGAATAATCCTAGGTCCGTAAACTCACGAATGACGTCTTCACGTTGAAGTAAAACGCTCGTTTTGGGCATTTGTGGCCCCGAGACGCGAAAACAGCCGCACCGGTACAGGTCATGGAGCAGGCAATTTTCCGAAGCTCAATGACCAATCATTCTCGGTTCACTCCCTGGCACTTTCCAGCATAATCCCAGGTCCGTAAACTCACAAATGACGTCTTCACGTTGAAGTAAAACGCTCGTTTCGGGCGTTTGTGGCCCCGAGACGCGAAAACAGCCGAACCGGTACAGGTCATGGAGCAGGCAATTTTCCGTCGTGGAGCTCAATGACCAATCATTCTCGGTTCACTCCCTGGCACTTTCCAGCATAATCGCAGGTCCGTAAACTCACGAATGACGTCTTCACGTTGAAGAAAAACGCTCGTTTCGGGCGTTTGTGGCCCCGAGACGCGAAAACAGCCGAACCGGTACAAGTCGTGGAGCCGGCAATTTTCCGTCGTGGAGCTCAATGACCAATCATTCTCGGTTCACTCCCTGGCACTTTCCAGCATAATCGCAGGTCTGTAAACTCACGAATGACGTCTTCACGTTGAAGTAAAACGCTCGTTTCGGGCGTTTGTGGCCCCGAGACGCGAAAACAGCCGAACCGGTACAGGTCATGGAGCCGGCAATTTTCCGTCGTGGAGCTCAATGACCAATCATTCTCGGTTCACTCCCTGGCACTTTCCAGCATAATCGCAGGTCCGTAAACTCACGAATGGCGTCTTCACGTTGAAGTAAAACGCTCGTTTCGGGCGTTTGTGGCCCCGAGACGCGAAAACAGCCGAACCGGTACAGGTCATGGAGCCGGCAATTTTCCGTCGTGGAGCTCAATGACCAATCATTCTCGGTTCACTCCCTAGCACTTTCCAGCATAATCGCAGGTCCGTAAACTCACGACTGACGTTTTCACGTTGAAGTAAAACGCTCGTTTTACGCATTTGAGGCCCCGAGACGCGAAAACAGCCGCACCGGTACAGGTCATGGAGCAGGCAATTTTCCGTCGTGAGCTCAACAACCAATCATTCTCGGTTCACTCCCTGGCACTTTCCAGCATAATCGGAGGTCCGTAAACTCACGAATGGCGTCTTCACGTTGAAGAAAAACGCTCGTTTCGGGCGTTTGTGGCCCCGAGACGCGAAAACAGCCGCACTGGTACAGGTCATGGAGCCGGCAATTTTCCGTTGTGGAGCTCAATGACCAATCATTCTCGGTTCACTCCCTGGCACTTTCCAGCATAATCGCAGGTCCGTGAACTCACGAATGACGTCTTCACGTTGAAGTAAAACGCTCGTTTCGGGCGTTTGTGGCCCCGAGACGCGAAAACAGCCGAACCGGTACAGGTCATGGAGCCGGCAATTTTCCGTCGTGGAGCTCAATGACCAATCATTCTCGGTTCACTCCCTGGCACTTTCCAGCATAATCGCAGGTCCGTAAACTCACGAATGACGTCTTCACGTTGAAGTAAAACGCTCGTTTCGGGCGTTTGTGGCCCCGAGACGCGAAAACAGCCGAACTGGTACAGGTCATGGAGCCGGCAATTTTCCGTCGTGAAGTTCAATGACCAATCATTCTCGGTTCACTCCCTGGCACTTTCCAGCATAATCGCAGGTCCGTGAACTCACGAATGACGTCTTCACGTTGAAGTAAAACGCTCGTTTCGGGCGTTTGTGGCCCCGAGACGCGAAAACAGCCGAACCGGTACAGGTCATGGAGCCGGCAATTTTCCGTCGTGGAGCTCAATGACCAATCATTCTCGGTTCACTCCCTGGCACTTTCCAGCATAATCGCAGGTCCGTAAACTCACGAATCACGTCTTCACGTTGAAGTAAAACACTCGTTTCGGGCGTTTGTGGCCCAGAGACGCGAAAACAGCCGAACTGGTACAGGTCATGGAGCCGGCAATTTTCCGTCGTGGAGCTCAATGACCAATCATTCTCGGTTCACTCCCTGACACTTTCCAGCATAATCGCAGGTCCGTAAACTCACGAATGACGTCTTCACGTTGAAGTAAAACGCTCGTTTCGGGCGTTTGTGGCCCCGAGACGCGAAAACAGCCGAACCGTACAGGTCATGGAGCCCGCAATTTTCCGTTGTGGAGCTCAATGACCAATCATTCTCGGTTCACTCCCTAACACTTTCCAGCATAATCGCAGGTCCGTAAACTCACGAATGACGTCTTCACGTTGAAGAAAAACGCTCGTTTCGGGCGTTTGTGGCCCTGAGTCGCGAAAACAACCGCACCGGTACAGGTTATGGAGCCGGCAATTTTCTGTCGTGGAGCTCAATGACCAATCATTCTCGGTTCACTCCCTGGCACTTTCCAGCATAATCGCAGGTCCGTAAACTCACGAATGACGTCTTCACGTTGAAGAAAAACGCTCGTTTCGGGCGTTTGTGGCCCCGAGACGCGAAAACAGCCGCACCGGTACAGGTCATGGAGCCGGCAATTTTCCGTCGTGGAGCTCAATGATCAATCATTCTCTGTTCACGCCCTGGCACTTTCCAGCATAATCGCAGGTCCGTAAACTCACGAATGACGTCTTCACGTTGAAGTAAAACGCTCGTTTCGGGCGTTTGTGGCCCCGAGACGCGAAAACAACCGCACCGGTACAGGTCATGGAGCCGGCAATTTTCCGTCGTGGAGCTCAATGACCAATCATTCTCGGTTCACTCCCTGGCACTTTCCAGCATAATCACAAGTCCGTAAACTCACGAATGACGTCTTCACATTGAAGAAAAACGCTCGTTTCGGGCGTTTGTGGCCCCGAGACGCGAAAACAGCCGCACCGGTACAGGTCATGGAGCCGGCAATTTTCCGTCGTGGAGCTCAATGACCAATCATTCTCGGTTCACTCCCTGGCACTTTCCAGCATAATTGGAGGTCCGTAAACTCACGAATGACGTCTTCACGTTGAAGTTTAACGCTCGTTTCGGGCGTTTGTGGCCCCGAGACGCGAAAACAGCCGAACCGGTACAGGTCATGGAGCCGGCAATTTTCCGTCGTGGAGCTCAATGACCAATCATTCTTGGTTCACTCCCTGGCACTTTCCAGCATAATCGCAGGTCCGTAAACTCACGAATGACGTCTTCACGTTGAAGTTTAACGCTCGTTTCGGGCGTTTGTGGCCCCGAGACGCGAAAACAGCCGCACCGGTACAGGTCATGGAGCCGGCAATTTTCCGTCGTGGAGCTCAATGACCAATCATTCTCGGTTCACTCCCTGGCACTTTCCAGCATAATCGCAGGTCCGTAAACTCACGAATGACGTCTTCACGTTGAAGAAAAACGCTCGTTTCGGGCGTTTGTGGCCCCGAGACGCGAAAACAGCCGCACCGGTACAGGTCATGGAGCCGGCAATTTTCCGTCGTGGAGCTCAATGACCAATCATTCTCGGTTCACTCCCTGGCACTTTCCAGCATAATCGCAGGTCCGTAAACTCACGAATGACGTCTTCACGTTGAAGAAAAACGCTCGTTTCGGGCGTTTGTGGCCCCGAGACGCGAAAACAGCCGCACCGATACAGGTCATGGAGCCGGCAATTTTCCGTCGTGGAGCTTAGTGACCAATCATTCTCGGTTCACTCCCTGGCACTTTCCAGCATAATCGCAGGTCCGTAAACTCACGAATGACGTCTTCACGTTGAAGAAAAACGCTCGTTTCGGGCGTTTGTGGCCCCGAGACGCGAAAACAGCCGAACCGGTACAGGTCATGGAGCCGGCAATTTTCCGTCGTGGAGCTCAATGACCAATCATTCTCGGTTCACTCCCTGGCACTTTCCAGCATAATTGCAGGTCCGTAAACGCACGGAGGACGTCTTCACGTTGAAGTAAAACGCTCGTTTCGGGCGTTTGTGGCCCCGAGACGCGAAAACAGCCGCACCGGTACAGGTCATGGAGCCGGCAATTTTCCGTCGTGGAGCTCAATGACCAATAATTCTCGGTTCACTCCGTGACACTTTCCAGCATAATCGCAGGTCCGTAAACTCACGAATGACGTCTTCACGTTGAAGAAAAACGCTCGTTTCGGGCGTTTGTGGCCCCGAGACGCGAAAACAGCCGAACCGGTACAGGTCATGGAGCCGGCAATTTTCCGTCGTGGAGCTCAATGACCAATCATTCTCGGTTCACCCCGTGACACTTTCCAGCATAATCGCAGGTCCGTAAACTCACGAATGACGTCTTCACGTTGAAGTAAAACGCTCGTTTCGGGCGTTTGTGGCCCCGAGACGCGAAAACAGCCGCACCGGTACAGGTCATGGAGCCGGCAATTTTCCGTCGTGGAGCTTGATGACCAATCATTCTCGGTTCACTCCCTGGCACTTTCCAGCATAATCGCAGGTCCGTAAACTCACGAATGACGTCTTCACGTTGAAGAAAAACGCTCGTTTCGGGCGTTTGTGGCCCCGAGACGCGAAAACAGCCGAACCGGTACAGGTCATGGAGCCGGCAATTTTCCGTCGTGGAGCTTGATGACCAATCATTCTCGGTTCACTCCGTGACACTTTCCAGCATAATCGCAGGTCCGTAAACTCACGAATGACGTCTTCACGTTGAAGTAAAACGCTCGTTTCGGGCGTTTGTGGCCCCGAGACGCGAAAACAGCCGAACCGGTACAGGTCATGGAGCCGGCAATTTTCCGTCGTGGAGCTCAATGACCAATCATTCTTGGTTCACTCCCTGGCACTTTCCAGCATAATCGCAGGTCCGTAAACTCACGAATGACGTCTTCACGTTTAAGAAAAACGCTCGTTTCGGACTTTTGTGGCCCCGAGACGCGAAAACAGCCGCACTGGTACAGGTCATGGAGCCCGCAATTTTCCGTTGTGGAGCTCAATGACCAATCATTCTCGAATCACTCCCTAGCACTTTCCAGCATAATCGCAGGTCCGTAAACTCACGAATGACGTCTTCATGTTGAAGAAAAACGCTCGTTTCGGGCGTTTGTGGCCCCGAGACGCGAGAACAGCCGAACCGGTACATGTCATGGAGCAGGCAATTTTCCGTCGTGGAGCTCAATGACCAATCATTCTCGGTTCACTCCCTGGCACTTTCCAGCATAATCGCAGGTCCGTAAACGCACGGATGACGTCTTCACGTTGAAGTAAAACGCTCGTTTCGGGCGTTTGTGGCCCCGAGACGCGAAAACAACCGCACCGGTACAGGTCATGGAGCCCGCAATTTTCCGTCGTGGAGCTTGATGACCAATCATTCTCGGTTCACTCCGTGACACTTTCCAGCATAATCGCAGGTCCGTAAACTCAAGAATGACGGGTTCAATTTGAAGTAAAACGCTCGTTTCGGGCGTTTGTGGCCCCGAGACGCGAAAACAGCCGAACTGGTACAGGTCATGGAGCCGGCAATTTTCCGTCGTGGAGCTCAATGACCAATCATTCTCGGTTCACTCCCTGGCACTTTCCAGCATAATCGCAGGTCCGTAAACTCACGAATGGCGTCTTCACGTTGAAGAAAAACGCTCGTTTCGGGCGTTTGTGGCCCGGAGACGCGAAAACAGCCACATCGGTACAGGTCATGGAGCCGGCAATCTTTCGTCGTGGAGCTCAATGACCAATCATTCTCGGTTCACTCCCTGGCACTTTCCAGCATAATCGCAGGTCCGTAAACTCACGAATGGCGTCTTCACGTTGAAGTAAAACGCTCGTTTCGGGCGTTTGTGGCCCCGAGACGCGAAAACAGCCGCACCGGTACAGGTCATGGAGCAGGCAATTTTCCGTCGTGGAGCTCAATGACCAATCATTCTCGGTTCACTCCCTGGCACTTTCCAGCATAATCGCAGGTCCGTAAACTCACGAATGACGTCTTCACGTTGAAGTAAAACGCTCGTTTCGGGCGTTTGTGGCCCCGAGACGCGAAAACAGCCGAACCGGTACAGGTCATGGAGCCGGCAATTTTCCGTCGTGGAGCTCAATGACCAATCATTCTCGGTTCACTCCCTAGCACTTTCCAGCATAATCGCAGGTCCGTAAACTCACGAATGACGTCTTCACGTTGAAGTAAAACGCTCGTTTAAGGCGTTTGTGGCCCCGAGACGCGAAAACAGCCGAACTGGTACAGGTCATGGAGCCGGCAATTTTCCGTTGTGAGCTCAATGACCAATCATTCTCGGTTCACTCCCTGGCACTTTCCAGCATAATCGGAGGTCCGTAAACTCACGAATGACGTCTTCACGTTGAAGTAAAACGCTCGTTTCGGGCGTTTGTGGCCCCGAGACGCGAAAACAGCCGCACCGGTACAGGTCATGGAGCAGGCAATTTTCTGTCGTGGAGCTCAATGACCAATCATTCTCGGTTCACTCCCTGGCACTTTCCAGCATAATCGCAGGTCCGTAAACTCACGAATGACGTCTTCACGTTGAAGTAAAACGCTCGTTTCGGGCGTTTGTGGCCCCGAGACGCGAAAACAGCCGAACCGGTACAGGTCATGGAGCCGGCAATTTTCCGTCGTGGAGCTCAATGACCAATCATTCTCGGTTCACTCCCTGGCACTTTCCAGCATAATCGCAGGTCCGTAAACTCACGAATGACGTCTTCACGTTGAAGAAAAACGCTCGTTTCGGGCGTTTGTGGCCCCGAGACGCGAAAACAGCCGCACTGGTACAGGTCATGGAGCCGGCAATTTTCCGTCGTGGAGCTCAATGACCAATCATTCTCGGTTCACTCCCTGGCACTTTCCAGCATAATCGCAGGTCCGTAAACGCACGGATGACGTCTTCACGTTGAAGAAAAACGCTCGTTTCGGGCGTTTGTGGCCCCGAGACGCAAAAACAGCCGAACCGGTACATGTCATGGAGCAGGCAATTTTCCGTCGTGGAGCTCAATGACCAATCATTCTCGGTTCACTCCCTGGCACTTTCCAGCATAATCGCAGGTCCGTAAACGCACGGATGACGTCTTCACGTTGAAGTAAAACGCTCGTTTCGGGCGTTTGTGGCCCCGAGACGCGAAAACAGCCGCACCGGTACAGGTCATGGAGCAGGCAATTTTCCGTCGTGGAGCTCAATGACCAATCATTCTCGGTTCACTCCCTGGCACTTTCCAGCATAATCGCAGGTCCGTAAACTCACGAATGACATCTTCAAGTTGAAGTAAAACGCTCGTTTCGGGCGTTTGTGGCCCCGAGACGCGAAAACAACCGCACCGGTACAGGTCATGGAGCCGGCAATTTTCCGTCGTGGAGCTCAATGACCAATCATTCTCGGTTCACTCTGTGACACTTTCCAGCATAATCGCAGGTCTGTAAACTCACGAATGACGTCTTCACGTTGAAGTAAAACGCTCGTTTCGGGCGTTTGTGGCCCCGAGACGCGAAAACAGCCGAACCGGTACAGGTCATGGAGCCGGCAATTTTCCGTCGTGGAGCTCGATGACCAATCATTCTCGGTTCACTCCCTGGCACTTTCCAGCATAATCGCAGGTCCGTAAACTCACGAATGACGTCTTCACGTTGAAGAAAAACGCTCGTTTCGGGCGTTTGTGGCCCCGAGACGCGAAAACAGCCGAACCGGTACAGGTCATGGAGCCGGCAATTTTCCGTCGTGGAGCTCAATGACCAATCATTCTCGGTTCACTCCCTGGCACTTTCCAGCATAATCGCAGGTCCGTAAACTCACGAATGACGTCTTCACGTTGAAGAAAAACGCTCGTTTCGGGCGTTTGTGGCCCCGAGACGCGAAAACAGCCGCACCGGTACAGGTCATGGAGCCGGCAATTTTCCGTCGTGGAGCTCAATGACCAATCATTCTCGGTTCACTCCCTGGCACTTTCCAGCATAATCGCAGGTCCGTAAACTCACGAATGACGTCTTCACGTTGAAGTAAAACGCTCGTTTCGGGCGTTTGTGGCCCCGAGACGCGAAAACAGCCGAACCGGTACAGGTCATGGAGCCGGCAATTTTCCGTCGTGGAGCTCAATGACCAATCATTCTCGGTTCACTCCCTAGCACTTTCCAGCATAATCGCAGGTCTGTAAACTCACGAATGACGTCTTCACGTTGAAGTAAAACGCTCGTTTCGGGCGTTTGTGGCCCCGAGACGCGAAAACAGCCGAACCGGTACAGGTCATGGAGCCGGCAATTTTCCGTCGTGGAGCTCAATGACCAATCATTCTCGGTTCACTCCCTGGCACTTTCCAGCATAATCGCAGGTCCGTAAACTCACGAATGACGTCTTCACGTTGAAGTAAAACGCTCGTTTTGGGCATTTGTGGCCCCGAGACGCGAAAACAGCCGCACCGGTACAGGTCATAGAGCAGGCAATTTTCCGTCGTGGAGCTCAATGACCAATCATTCTCGGTTCACTCCCTGGCACTTTCCAGCATAATCCCAGGTCCGTAAACTCACAAATGACGTCTTCACGTTGAAGTAAAACGCTCGTTTCGGGCGTTTGTGGCCCCGAGACGCGAAAACAGCCGAACCGGTATAGGTCATGGAGCCGGCAATTTTTTGTCGTGGAGCTCAATGACCAATCATTCTCAATTCACTCCCTGGCACTTTCCAGCATAATTGCAGGTCCGTAAACTCACGAATGACGTCTTCACGTTGAAGTAAAACGCTCGTTTCGGGCGTTTGTGGCCCCGAGACGCGAAAACAGCCGAACCGGTACAGATCATGGAGCAGGCAATTTTCCGTCGTGGAGCTCAATGACCAATCATTCTCGGTTCACTCCCTGGCACTTTCCAGCATAATCGGAGGTCCGTAAACTCACGAATGGCGTCTTCACGTTGAAGAAAAACGCTCGTTTCGGGCGTTTGTGGCCCCGAGACGCGAAAACAGCCGCACTGGTACAGGTCATGGAGCAGGCAATTTTCCGTCGTGGAGCTCAATGACCAATCATTCTCGGTTCACTCCCTGGCACTTTCCAGCATAATTGCAGGTCCGTAAACTCACGATTGACGTCTTCACGTTGAAGTAAAGTGCTCGTTTCGGGCGTTTGTGGCCCCGAGACGCGAAAACAGCCGAACCGGTACAGGTCATGGAGCCGGCAATTTTCCGTCGTGGAGCTCAATGACCAATCATTCTCGGTTCACTCCCTGGCACTTTCCAGCATAATCGCAGGTCTGTAAACTCACGAATGACGTCTTCACGTTGAAGTAAAACGCTCGTTTCGGGCGTTTGTGGCCCCGAGACGCGAAAACAGCCGAACCGGTACAGGTCATGGAGCCGGCAATTTTCCGTCGTGGAGCTCAATGACCAATCATTCTCGGTTCACTCCCTGGCACTTTCCAGCATAATCGCAGGTCCGTAAACTCACGAATGACGTCTTCACGTTGAAGTAAAACGCTCGTTTTGGGCATTTGAGGCCCCGAGACGCGAAAACAGCCGCACCGATACAGGTCACGGAGCAGGCAATTTTCCGTCGTGGAGCTCAATGACCAATCATTCTCGGTTCACTCCCTAGCACTTTCCAGCATAATTGCAGGTCCGTAAACTCACGAATGACGTCTTCACGTTGAAGTAAAGTGCTCGTTTCGGGCGTTTGTGGCCCCGAGACGCGAAAACAGCCGAACCGGTACAGGTCATGGAGCCGGCAATTTTCCGTCGTGGAGCTCAATGACCAATCATTCTCGGTTCACTCCCTAGCACTTTCCAGCATAATCGCAGGTCTGTAAACTCACGAATGACGTCTTCACGTTGAAGTAAAACGCTCGTTTCGGGCGTTTGTGGCCCCGAGACGCGAAAACAGCCGAACCGGTACAGGTCATGGAGCCGGCAATTTTCCGTCGTGGAGCTCAATAACCAATCATTCTCAATTCACTCCCTGGCACTTTCCAGCATAATTGCAGGTCCGTAAACTCACAAATGACGTCTTCACGTTGAAGAAAAATGCTCGTTTCGGGCGTTTGTGGCCCCGAGACGCGAAAACAGCCGAACCGGTACAGGTCATGGAGCAGGCAATTTTCCGTCGTGGAGCTCAATGACCAATCATTCTCGGTTCACTCCCTGGCACTTTCCAGCATAATCGGAGGTCCGTAAACTCACGAATGGCGTCTTCACGTTGAAGAAAAACGCTCGTTTCGGGCGTTTGTGGCCCCGAGACGCGAAAACAGCCGCACTGGTACAGGTCATGGAGCCGGCAATTTTCCGTCGTGGAGCTCAATGACCAATCATTCTCGGTTCACTCCCTGGCACTTTCCAGCATAATCGCAGGTCCGTAAACTCACGAATGACGTCTTCACGTTGAAGAAAAACGCTCGTTTCGGGAAGTTTGTGGCCCCGAGACGCGAAAACAGCTGCATCGGTACAGGTCTTTCAGAATGAACGGACAGGAATGATGAACTAACAAGGATTGTGAGTACAAATATGAAACCCTAATGTTGTGACCCCCCTATAGGCTAACCCACTACAGCCTACACAAATACAACATGTATAATGTTTGACACACCCCCATAGGCAAAGTGGGGGAGACCTAGGGGTCACAAGACCAGTCAAGGCAAAGCAAGGCAACAACAAGCTCAGGGTGGATCTCAAGGATTCCACACAAATTCCGAGCACAAGCTAGTGGTCACAAGACCAGTTCACATGCAGGTTTATAACAGAGCAAGAGATACAGTGATCACAACCTAGCAAGAGTAAACATGCAGGTATAGATATATATAGTGATCACAGTACAAGCAAAGTCAAGAGGTAAGTAAGTGAGGTCCAGTAGGCACAAGGCCTAGTAGAGTGCAGAAGCGCTGATGGTCACGAGGCTGAAGCGCCTTGGTGAACACATCAGCAGTGTTGGCCTCAGTGGCCACGTAGCGAATACAAAGCTGACCGCGCTGCTGCAGCTCACGAGCAAGGAAGTACCGCAGGGCGATGTGCTTCGTTCTGTGCTCCAGTCTGTGCTCCTCACACAAGGCAATGGCAGCCTTGTTGTCGACGTACAGTACTGGAGGAGAACGAGGCCGCTCTCCGAGGTCGGTCAGCAGGTAGGTCAGCCAGCGTAGCTCCTGGGCAGCCATGGCTGTAGCGTAGATCTCAGCCTCGCAACTGGAGCTGAGAACAGAAGAAGAGCGTGTAGAGCGCCAAGAAACTGAGCCAGAGCCAAGGCTGAAGGTGTAACCCTGAGACGACCGCTGAGTAGCCTGGTCGTCTGCCCAAGAAGCGTCTGAGTGCCCTGTGAGAACAACTCGGTCTCGCCCTCCAAGCACAAGCCCCATGCCCGACGTACTGCACAAGTAGCGCAACACCCTCTTAGCGGCATCCATGTGCTCCTTCCTGTGACGGCCAGGAGCGACATAGCGTGCAAGGATGCTAAGAGGGTATGCAAGGTCAGGTCGAGTGCAGGTCATCAGGTACATGAGGCAGCCCACAAGCTCTGGATACGGGCCACTCGGCTCTACGGACTCATCCGAAGGCAGAGCTGAGAGCGAGTGACCGGTAGGCAGAGGAGTGGACTGAGGCGAGGAGTACGTGAAGCGGAAGCGCTGGAGAACCTGCTGCACCATGTGTGACTGAGTCAGGGTGATGGTGCGCCGTGCTCTGTCCCGGGTGATCCGCAAGCCAAGATAGCTTGTCAGCTCACCCAGGTCTGTGCACGTGTGTCTCCTCTGCAGCTCCGACTTCACGTAGGCGAGTCCTGCAGTGTCAGCAGTGGCAAAGACCAAGTCGTCGACGTACACGAGGATGTAGAACGGCGGCAGCGAAGTGTCGGTGCGCAGGAACAGCGACAGGTCAGCTGTAGAAGGCGCGAACCCAAGAGCCGCAAGTGTAGTCCTCAGTGTGTCGTGCCACTCACGCGGAGCCTGGCGGAGACCGTAGACCAGCCGCTGAAGCCTCCACTGGGTACCAGGAGGAAACGACCCAGTGAAGCCAGGTGGGCGGCGCAGCCAGATCTCCTCGTGCAGGCTGCCCTGCAAGAAAGCAGTGCTGAAGTCAAGTGAGTGAAGCTCGTAGTCGCGCTGAGCGGCTATGTGCAGCAGCACCCGAAGAGTAGTCATCTTCGGGGTGGGGGAGAAGGTCTGGAAGAAGTCAACTCCCTCTCGCTGACTGAAGCCTCGAGCCACGTAACGCGCCTTGAAGACAAGCGGAGAACCCGGCGGCCGCTTCACCCTGAAAATCCACATGCCACTGACGATGTTCGCCCCAGGAGGGGGAACCTCGTCGACGTAGGTGCGTGTGGACTTCCAGGAAGCCATCTCGGCGTCCATGGCTGTCTGCCACTGAGAGGAGTAGGGACCCGCCATCGCCTCAGCGTAAGTGCACGGGGTCGGGATGTCTGGTGCATCCGGGTCTCCCTCAGGGGCAACTAGCAAGGACACGAGACGGGGCAAAGCAGCAGCAAGACACTGGAACTCCTCCTGTCTATCCTCAAGGACGTCCGTGCCAAGAGCACACTCACCCCCGACGGACGGAGGACAGACAGACTCAGACTCAGACTCAGCAACAAGGCTAGCAGCGTAGTCTAGACGACAGGCAGCAGCAAAGTCAACCAACTCAGCGACCAGAGCAGACGCAGCCGAGGACTCAAAGGTAGGGTCAGTGACAACAGTAGCGAGGAGACGCGTGACAGTAGGGTGCTCAGCACGATACCGGTCAGACTCAGGGTCCGGAACGTCAGGCAAAGAGGACGCAGGAGGAGACGGTAGAGGGACACGCTGAGGAGCAGTAGAGGGACGCAGAGTCATGTAGTGAGTGCCTGGGACAGGAGGAGGACGCTCACGACGGACACGACTACCAGTGCGAGCAGGACGAACAGGCGACGCAGGACGAGACTCAGGCTCACGACGCTCTGTAAGACCTCCTGTGGGACCAGTGTAAGGAGAGGGAGCAGGGAGAGGCGAGGTAGGCGGTAACTGTGACTGCGGCTGGACAGGCGGAGGACACTCTACGGAGGGAGGAGGACAAGGAGGAGGAGCCTGCCCAAGAACCTGCTGAAGGAGCGGTACGAAGTACGGTCGCGGCCGCGCAGCGTCTCCGGAAGCAGAGGAGACTCCAGCGGCCGGGTCCTCAGTACCAGTAGTAGCTCCAACGCCCGGGTCCTCAGCAGCAGCAGCAGTGCCACCGCTCGGGTCCTCAGCTCCAGCAGCAGCTCCACCGTCCGAGTCCTCAGCACCAGCAGCAGCTCCACCGTCCGGGTCCTCAGCACCAGCAGCAGCGCCACCGCCCGGGTCCTCAGCTCCAGCAGCAGCTCCAACGTCCGAGTCCTCAGCACCAGCAGCAGCTCCACCAGGCGGGTCCGCAGCACCAGCAGCAGCTCCCACGTCCGGGTCCTCAGCACCAGCAGCAGCGCCACCCCCAGGGTCCGCAGCACCAGGAGCACCACTCCGAAGACTGCAGCGCCGTGTGTACCACTCGCGGATCTGCTGAATGGGGGGGAGCTCCTGGGTAGGAGGGGAAGTACCGGGACGAGCTCCAGCAGCACCTCTCCGGAGGCGGCAGTACTCGAGGTACCTCTCCTGCAGCTGCTGGGAGGAGAGGGCTCCTCCAGGTGTAGCACGCTCAGGCTCAGCACCCCCAGACTCAGCACCCCCAGGCTCAGCACCTCCAGGCTCCGCACCTCCAGGCTCCGCACCTCCAGGCTCCGCACCTCCTGGCTCAGCACCCCCAGGCTCCGCACCCCCAGACTCAGCACTCCCAGGCTCAGCACCCCCAGACGCAGCACCCCCAGGCTCAGCACCCCTAGCAGGACGAGAGTCAACAGCTACCTCGACAGGCTCACCCGGGTCTACCTGGGACACACCTGAGGGAGCGGCACCCTGAGGGGGGAGGGGGTCTGGTACCTCAGCACCTGGAGCGAGGAAGAGAGGCGGAGGGGGGAGCGGGGCAGTGCGGTAGGGGAAGAGGCGGTAGTAGGGGACGGACTCGTCAAAAGTGACGTCCTGAGAGGCCAGGACACGACGCGAGGTGGGGTGGTAGAGCTGCCAGCCAAGGGCGTCCGGGACAAAGCCAAGGAAGACGCAGGGGACAGCGCGACGGGAGAGCTAATCCGCGGACGTGTCGCGGACAAAAGCTCGGGATCCCCAGACCCGAAAACGTGACGCATCGCCAGCCTCTCCCGTCCAACGCAGTGTCGGAGAAGTCTCGGGCAAGGAGACACGGGGCCAGAGGTTGAGCTGATGCGCAGCGTATCGGACTGCAAACGGCCACAGAAAATGGGGGGCAGCCGCATGGCTCAAGGAGGTACGAGCGACCTCCATGACCAGACCAATGCGGCGCTCAGCAACCCCATTCTGCTGTGGAGAGGCCGGAAGCGTGTACGACTGCTCAATGCCCTCCTGCTGACAGAAGGCCTCCAATAGACCAGAGGAAAACTCCCCACCTCTGTCAGAGTGCAGACGCAGGACAGGGAAGTCGGAGCGGAAACGCTCACGGAGCTGGAGACGAGATCTGCAGATCCAAGGGATCAAGACATCAGGGACGTCACCCTTGGCGCGCAAGGGGAAGACCGTGGTGTAGCGCGAGAAGTCGTCAACAACAATCAGGAAGTACCTCTCCTGACCCTGACCACGGACGCGGGCTGGGCCCCACACGTCCATGTGGAGCGTCTGCAAGGGAGCAGTCGTCGGGGGAAAGGAGGAGGAGTGAGGAGCGGCGCGCTGCCGTCCCTCGACACAGGGAATACAGGGAGGAGCAGGCGAGTCGGGAAGGGGAGGGAGCACCCTGGGAAGACCAGCAACAAGGTCCCGTTTGTGCATGGCCCGAAGGCGCTGCACAGACGGGTGACCAAGGCAGTGGTGCCAAAGGACAGTCTCATGCGCCAGAGAGCGACACGAGCAGGGGGCGGACAGCTGACCTGACGCAGACGCAGACGCGGACGCAGCTACCTGAGGGGACTCAGTGGTCAGTGTGTACAGGTCCGACCCCGGCTCCCGAGTGAAGGTAGCCAGGTGGCGACCCGTCCGAGCACACGTGCAGTGTGTCACGCGCTCGTAGGCAGGGGTGAACTGGTGAACACCCCCGTCCTGGAGCGCACTACCTGCCACCAAGTTCGTAGAGAACGAGGGGAGGTAGAGACCTGACAGCGTGCCGGACGGGACCGCCGGACAAGGAAGGACAGTGGGCAAGGACCGGACCCCCAGAGGGGTCAGCAAGGGAGACCGCAACTGGCCGAGCGAGTGGCTCAAGGACAGTGCGGTCACGAAAGAAGGAGCGAGAAGCACCTGAGTCCAGTGTGAAGGTGTGCAGTGCTGCAGTCGACTCAGTACCAGGGGGCACGGACGCACGAGCACCTAGGGCTGCAGCCTCACCAGGACCTGTGGGAGCAGACGCACTAGCACCTAGAGCGGCAGCCGGACTGGCCTGAATGCCCGGGTCGGGCGGAACACGCAAGTACTGAGCACCTTCTCCACTAATAGACATCGCATACATGGCAGTGAGAATAGCATCAAAGTCTAAAGCCCAAATATCAACACCCCTCTTTTCCAGATCAGCCCAGCGCGGCAGCTCAGTGGCAGCAGGAAACTGAGTGCGCCACGCGTCGTTAAGGCGCGCGAAGCAGCGCTGCGTGGGGTGCGGCCTCCCACACTGCTGGCCGCTGCGGTCACCTGTGCGAATGACGTACGTGCAGGTAACGCTACGCTGCGCATACCACTCACGGGCGGCCTGAAGCGTCGGGGCGGGCTGCTGACTCTGCCCTCCGCCAGTGCCTCCACGACCACCACCCCCACCGCCGCCGCCCCGGCCACCTCCACCCCTGCCGCCGCCACGACCACCTCCGCCTCCGCTGCCGCCTCCACCACCACTCCCACCGCTGCTGTCTCCTCCCCCACTGCCGCCACTAGTCTCCCCAGCCGCGCCTCCACTCCCACCGCCTCCACCCCCACCTCCTCCGCCGCCACCCCCACCCCTGCCCCCCTTGTTCCTGCGGCGCCCGCTCGAAGCAGACGCGGTCCCGACCTTCTCAGCACCAAGAAGGTCGACAGCAGCAGCAGAGGCGACAGAGGGGAGGAGGGGGGAAGGGGAACACCCCTCAAAGAACGGGGTGCGGGGGTCGCCACGAGAGGTGCCTACAGCGACGATGCTCGCCTCAGCTGCAAGCAGTTCCTTCTCGAGGAGGGCAACAGTGAGCTCAGTGGGGGAGCGAGAGAGGAAGTGGTCCCTGACTACGCGCAGAGAGTCAGGGAGGCGGGTGACGATGTGGTAGAGAGTGATCCAGAGCGGGGGGGGGTTGCTAGTGAGAAACTCGGCAGGCATAGCAGCGCGAAAGCGGGCCTCACTAGTCTTAAGGTGGGTGATGAGGTCTGCGACAGTGTGAAAGGAGGCTAGGTCGGGGAACAGGTAGGGGAGAGTGAGGCGGCCTAGCGTGGCAGAAGCGGGTGAGAAGCAGCGGGCAACTACAGCGGTGTAGAGGTCCTTAGCAGTCTTGCACTGGCTGAAGTGCTCGCGCTCGTCTAGCGGCAGGGAGTTGCGAATAGCAAAGCGAGCGTGCGCATCACGGGTCTGCCACTGGGAACGCAGAGTGCTGTCAGCAGACGAGTCAGGGGCAGTGGCATGGCCTAGGGCGTGGTCGTACAGTGAGATATCTTCCTTGGCAGTGAGCTGTAGGAACAGGTGCAGGTCATCTAGCCAGGTTTCGAACTTCACTGGACGGCCCTCGGCATCGAAAGCTAGAACTGGCGGACTAGCCATAGCGACAGTAGCAGTAGCAGTAGTAGCAGTAGTAACAGTAGTAGTAGGAAGCAGGCCGCTGGAAAGGTGTGCGGAGGGTCAACGGGGCCGGCGGGGCCGCTAGGCAAGGCGCGGGCGGGGTCGACTGTCCGTAGTGGCACACGAGCGGCAGTAGTAGGTAGCGTGGCAGCAGGAGCTGCAACGGTGCACTGGTGGCAGCTGCAGTGGCAGCAGTGTGCGCGGTAGGTAGAAAATAAACAACAGTGAGAGCGAGTGCCTCGCGGGCGGCGGCTGCAGAAGCGCACGGGCGGCAGCGGCGCACGGGGAACGGCGGTGCACGGGCAGCGGCAGCGCACGGGCAGCGGCAGCGTAGGAGCAGCGGCGGCGCTCGGGAGGCAGCAGTGCGCAAGCAGCAGCGGAAGCAGCGGCGTACGAGCGGCTGCGGGCAGCGGGGCGTGCGCGAGCAGGCGACGGGCGGCTGCGGGGCGTGCGCGAGCAGGCGACGGGCGGCAGCGGGCGGGCGGCTGCGGGCGGGCGGCCGCTGCGACAGCGGGCTGCGGGCCTGCGGGACGTGCGCGAGCAGGCGACGGGCGGCTGCGGGGCGTGCGCGAGCAGGCTACGAGCGGCTGCGGGGCGTGCGCTAGCAGGCGACGGGCGGCTGCGGGGCGTGCGCGAGCAGGCTACGAGCGGCTGCGGGGCGTGCGCTAGCAGGCGACGGGCGGCTGCGGGGCGTGCGCGAGCAGGCGACGGGCCGCGCGCGAGGGAAATAAGGCGCGCGCGCGCGCAGGCGGGGCGCACGTATGAAAACGACCGCGCGCGAGCGGCTAAGGGGCGGCGCGACGGGGCCTTAAGGGGCGGGTCGCGGGTCGCGGGAGGTAGGGGCCGTTAAAAAAAAAATTCGAGGCGCCCTAGGTAGGTAGGTAGGTAGGTAGGGAACGGTGGGCCCTTAAAAAAAAACGGTCCTAGCGAAGGACCTGCTCTGAAACCATGTCAGAATGAACGGACAGGAATGATGAACTAACAAGGATTGTGAGTACAAATATGAAACCCTAATGTTGTGACCCCCCTATAGGCTAACCCACTACAGCCTACACAAATACAACATGTATAATGTTTGACAAGGTCATGGAGCCGGCAATTTTTTGTCGTGGAGCTCAATGACCAATCATTCTCGGTTCACTCCCTAGCACTTTCCAGCATAATCGCAGGTCCGTAAACTCACGAATGACGTCTTCAAGTTGAAGTAAACGCTCGTTTCGGGCGTTTGTGGCCCCGAGACGCGAACAGTCGAACCGGTTCAGTTCATGGAGCCGGCAATTTTCCGTCGTGGAGCTCAATGACCAATCATTCTCAATTCACTCCCTGGCACTTTCCAGCATAATTGCAGGTCCGTAAACTCACGAATGACGTCTTCACGTTGAAGAAAAATGCTCGTTTCGGGCGTTTGTGGCCCCGAGACGCGAAAACAGCCGAACCGGTACAGGTCATGGAGCAGGCAATTTTCCGTCGTGGAGCTCAATGACCAATCATTCTCGGTTCACTCCCTGGCACTTTCCAGCATAATCGGAGGTCCGTAAACTCACGAATGACGTCTTCACGTTGAAGAAAAACGCTCGTTTCGGGCGTTTGTGGCCCCGAGACGCGAAAACAACCGAATCGGTACAGGTCATGGAGCCGGCAATTTTCCGTCGTGGAGCTCAATGACCAATCATTCTCGGTTCACTCCCTGGCACTTTCCAACATAATTTCAGGTCCGTTAACTCACAACTGACATCTTCACGTTGAAGAAAAACGCTCGTTTCGGGCGTTTGTGGCCCCGAGACGCGAAAACAGCCGAACCGGTACAGGTCATGGAGCCGGCAATTTTCCGTCGTGGAGCTCAATGACCAATCATTCTCGGTTCACTCCCTAGCACTTTCCAGCATAATCGGAGGTCCGTAAACTCACGAATGACGTCTTCACGTTGAAGAAAAACGCTCGTTTCGGGCGTTTGTGGCCCCGAGACGCGAAAACAACCGAACCGGTACAAGTCATGGAGCAGGCAATTTTCCGTCGTGGAGCTCAATGACCAATCATTCTCGGTTCACTCCCTGGCACTTTACAACATAATTGCAGGTCCGTAAACTCACAAATGACGTCTTCACGTTGAAGAAAAACGCTCGTTTCGGGCGTTTGTGGCCCCGAGACGCGAAAACAGCCGAACCGGTACAGGTCATGGAGCCGGCAATTTTCCGTCGTGGAGCTCAATGACCAATCATTCTCGGTTCACTCCTGGCACTTTCCAACATAATCGGAGGTCCGTAAACTCACGAATGACGTCTTCACGTTGAAGAAAAACGCTCGTTTTGGGCGTTTGTGGCCCCGAGACGCGAAAACAGCCGGAAATGTCTCCCCCGGAAATGTCTCCCCTTCGAGTGCACCTTCCCTAGACCTGCGCCCCACAAACTTCTCCCCCCCTGAAATGTCTCCCAATCCTATGCACCTTCCCTAGACCTGCGCCCCACAAACGTCTCGAAATGTCTCCCCTTCGCGTACACCTTCCACACAACTACGCCCCACAAACGTCTCCCACCAAAATGTCACCTCTTCGTGTGCACCTTTCTCCCCGCGAAATGTCTCCCCTTCGCGTGCACCTTCCGAAGACCTGCGCCCCATAAACGTCCCATCTCGAAATGTCTCCCCTTCACGTGCACCTTCCCTAGACCTACGCCCCACAAATGTCTCCCCCGGAAATGTCTCCCCTTCGAGTGCACCTTCCCTAGATCTGCGCCCCACAAACATCTCCCCCCGAAATGTCTCCCAATCCCGTGCACCTTCCCTAGACCTGCGCCCCACAAACGTCTCCCACCGAAATGTCTCCCCTTCGAGTGCACCTTCCCTAGACCTACGCCCCACAAACGTCTCCCCCCGAAATGTCTCCCCTTCGAGTGCACCTTCCCTAGACCAACGCCCCACAAACGTCTCCCCCCGAAATGTCTCCCCTTCGAGTGCACCTTCCCTAGATCTGCGCCCCACAAACATCTCCCCCCGAAATGTCTCCTATTCCCGTGCACCTTCCCTAGACCTGCGCCCCACAAACGTCTCCCACCGAAATGTCTCCCCTTCGAGTGCACCTTCCCTAGATCTGCGCCCCACAAACGTCTCCCACCGAAATGTCTCCCCTTCGCGCACACCTTCCCTAGACCTACGCCCCACAAACGTCTCCCACCAAAATGTCTCCTCTTCGTGTGCACCTTTCTCCCCCCGAAATGTATGCCCTTCGCGTGCACCTTCCGAAGACCTGCGCCCCACAAACGTCCCATCTCGAAATGTCTCCCCTTCACGTGCACCTTCCCTAGACCTGCGCCCCACAAACGTCTCCCCCCGAAATGTCTCCCCTTCGAGTGCACCTTCCCTAGACCTGCGCCCCACAAACGTCCCATCTCGAAATGTCTCCCCTTCACGTGCACCTTCCCTAGACCTACGCCCCACAAATGTCTCCCCCGGAAATGTCTCCCCTTCGAGTGCACCTTCCCTAGACCTGCGCCCCACAAACGTCCCCCCCCGAAATGTCTCCCCTTCGAGTGCACCTTCCCTAGATCTGCGCCCCACAAACATCTCCCCCCAAAATGTCTCCCAATCCCGTGCACCTTCCCTACACCTGCGCCCCACAAACGTCTCCAACCGAAACGTCTCCCCTTCGCGCGCACCTTCCCTAGACCTGCGCCCCACAAACGTCTCCCCCCGAAATGTTTTCCCTTCGAGTGCACCTTCCCTAGACCTGCGCCCCACAAACGTCCCATCTCGAAATGTCTCCCCTTCACGTGCACCTTCCCTAGACCTACGCCCCACAAATGTCTCCCCCGGAAATGTCTCCCCTTCGAGTGCACCTTCCCTAGACCTGCGCCCCACAAACGTCTCCCCCCGAAATGTCTCCCAATCCCGTGCACCTTCCCTAGACCTGCGCCCCACAAACGTCTCCCCCCGAAATGTCTCCCCTTCGCGTACACCTTCCACACATCTATGCCCCACAAACGTCTCCCACCAAAATGTCTCCTCTTCGTGTGCACCTTTCTCCCCCCGAAATGTCTCCCCTTCGAGTGCACCTTCCCTAGACCTGCGCCCCACAAACGTCCCATCTCGAAATGTCTCCCCTTCACGTGCACCTTCCCTAGACCTACGCCCCACAAATGTCTCCCCCGGAAATGTCTCCCCTTCGAGTGCACCTTCCCTAGATCAGTGCCCCACAAACATCTCCCCCTGAAATGTCTCCCAATCCCGTGCATCTTCCCTAGACCTGCGCACCACAAACGTCTCCCACCGAAATGTCTCCCCTTCGCGTGCACCTTCCCTAGACCTGCGCCCCACAAACGTCTCCCACCGAAATGTCTCCCCTTCGAGTGCACCTTCCCTAGACCTACGCCCCACAAACGTCTCCCCCCGAAATGTCTCCCCTTCGAGTGCACCTTCCCTAGACCTGCGCCCCACAAACGTCTCCCCCCGAAATGTCTCCCCTTCGAGTGCACCTCCCCTAGATCTGCGCCCCACAAACATCCCCCCCCGAAATGTCTCCCAATCCCGTGCACCTTCCCTAGACCTGCGCCCCACAAACGTCTCCCACCGAAATGTCTCCCCTTCGCGCGCACCTTCCCTAGACCTGCGCCCCACAAACGTCTCCCACCGAAATGTCTCCCCTTCGAGTGCACCTTCCCTAGACCTAGGCCCCACAAACGTCTCCCCCCGAAATGTCTCCCCTTCGAGTGCACCTTCCCTAGACCTGCGCCCCACAAACGTCACCCCCCAAAATGTCTCCCCTTTAAGTGCACATTCCCTAGATCTGCGCCCCACAAACATCTCCCCCCCGAAATGTCTCCCAATCCCGTGCACCTTCCCTAGACCTGCGCCCCACAAACGTCTCCCCCCGAAATGTCTCCCCTTCGAGTGCACCTCCCCTAGATCTGCGCCCCACAAACATCCCCCCCGAAATGTCTCCCAATCCCGTGCACCTTCCCTAGACCTGCGCCCCACAAACGTCTCCCACCGAAATGTCTCCCCTTCGCGCGCACCTTCCCTAGACCTGCGCCCCACAAACGTCTCCCACCGAAATGTCTCCCCTTCGAGTGCACCTTCCCTAGACCTAGGCCCCACAAACATCTCCCCCTGAAATGTCTCCCCTTCGAGTGCACCTTCCCTAGACCTGCGCCCCACAAACGTCACCCCCCAAAATGTCTCCCCTTTAAGTGCACATTCCCTAGATCTGCGCCCCACAAACATCTCCCCCCCGAAATGTCTCCCAATCCCGTGCACCTTCCCTAGACCTGCGCCCCACAAACGTCTCCCCCCGAAATGTCTCCCCTTCGCGTACACCTTCCACACATCTACGCCCCACAAATGTCTCCCCCGGAAATGTCTCCCCTTCGAGTGCACCTTCCCTAGACCTGCGCCCCACAAACGTCTCCCCCCCGAAATGTCTCCCAATCCCGTGCACCTTCCCTAGACCTGCGCCCCACAAACGTCTCCCCCCGAAATGTCTCCCCTTCGCGTACACCTTCCCTAGACCTGCGCCCCACAAACGTCTCCCACCGAAATGTCTCCCCTTCGCGCGCACCTTCCCTAGACCTGCGCCCCACAAACGTCTCCCCCCGAAATGTCTCCCCTTCGAGTGCACCTTCCCTAGACCTGCGCCCCACAAACGTCTCCCCCCGAAATGTCTCCCCTTCGAGTGCACCTTCCCTAGATCTGCGCCCCACAAACATCTCTCCCCGAAGTGTCTCCCAATCTCGTGCACCTTCCCTAGACCTGCACCCCACAAACGTCTCCCACCGAAATGTCTCCCCTTCGCGCGCACCTTCCCTAGACCTGCGCCCCACAAACGTCTCCCCCCGAAATGTCTCCCCTTCGAGTGCACCTTCCCTAGACCTGCGCCCCACAAACGTCCCATCTCGAAATGTCTCCCCTGCACGTGCACCTTCCCTAGACCTACGTCCCACAAATGTCTCCCCCGGAAATGTCTCCCCTTCGAGTGCACCTTCCCTAGACCTGCGCCCCACAAACGTCCCATCTCGAAATGTCTCCCCTTCACGTGCACCTTCCCTAGACCTGCGCCCCACAAACGTCTCCCCCCCGAAATGTCTCCCAATCCCGTGCACCTTCCCTAGACCTGCGCCCCACAAACGTCTCCCCCCGAAATGTCTCCCCTTCACGTACACCTTCCACACATCTACGCCCCACAAACGTCTCCCACCAATATGTCTCCTCTTCGTGTGCACCTTTCTCCCCCCGAAATGTATCCCCTTCGCGTGCACCTTCCGAAGACCTGCGCCCCACAAACGTCCCATCTCGAAATGTCTCCACTTCACGCGCACCTTCCCTAGACCTGCGCCCCACAAACGTCTCCCCCCGAAATGTCTCCCCTTCGAGTGCACCTTCCCTAGACCTGCGCCCCACAAACGTCCCACCTCGAAATGTCTCCCCTGCACGTGCACCTTCCCTAGACCTACGCCCCACAAATGTCTCCCCCGGAAATGTCTCCCCTTCGAGTGCACCTTCCCTAGACCTGCGCCCCACAAACGTCCCATCTCGAAATGTCTCCCCTTCATATGCACCTTCCCTAGACCTGCGCCCCACAAACGTCTCCCCCCCGAAATGTCTCCCAATCCCGTGCACCTTCCCTAGACCTGCGCCCCACAAACGTCTCCCCCCGAAATGTCTCCCCTTCACGTACACCTTCCACACATCTACGCCCCACAAACGTCTCCCACCAAAATGTCTCCTCTTCGTGTGCACCTTTCTCCCCCCAAAATGTATCCCCTTCGCGTGCACCTTCCGAAGACCTGCGCCCCACAAACGTCCCATCTCGAAATGTCTCCCCTTCACGTGCACCTTCCCTAGACCTACGCCCCACAAATGGCTCCCCCGGAAATGTCTCCCCTTCGAGTGCACCTTCCCTAGATGTGCGCCCCACAAACATCTCCCCCCGAAATGTCTCCCAATTCCGTGCACCTTCCCTAGACCTGCGCCCCACAAACGTCTCCCACCGAAATGTCTCCCCTTCGCGCGCACCTTCCCTAGACCTGCGCCCCACAAACGTCTCCCCCCGAAATGTCTCCCCTTCGAGTGCACCTTCCCTAGACCTGCGCCCCACAAACGTCCCATCTCGAAATGTCTCCCCTTCACGTGCACCTTCCCTAGACCTACGCCCCACAAATGTCTCCCCTGGAAATGTCTCCCCTTCGAGTGCACCTTCCCTAGATCTGCGCCCCACAAACATCTCCCCCCAAAATGTCTCCCAATCCCGTGCACCTTCCCTAGACCTGCGCCCCACAAACGTCTCCCCCCGAAATGTCTCCCCTTCGCGTACACCTTCCACACATCTACGCCCCACAAACGTCTCCCACCAAAATGTCTCCTCTTCGTGTGCACCTTTCTCCCCCCGAAATGTCTCCCCTTCGCGTGCACCTTCCGAAGACCTTCGCCCCACAAACGTCCCGTCTCGAAATTTCTCCCCTTCGCGCGCACCTTCCCTAGACCTGCGCCCCACAAACGTCTCCCACCGAAATGTCTCCCCTTCGAGTGCACCTTCCCTAGACCTGCGCCCCACAAACGTCTCCCCCCGAAATGTCTCCCCTTCGAGTGCACCTTCCCTAGATCTGCGCCCCACAAACATCTCCCTCCAAAATGTCTCCCAATCCCGTGCACCTTCCCTAGACCTGCACCCCACAAACGTCTCCCACCAAAATGTCTCCCCTTCGCGCGCACCTTCCCTAGACCTGCGCCCCACAAACGTCTCCCCCCGAAATGTCTCCCCTTCGAGTGCACCTTCCCTAGACCTGCGCCCCACAAACGTCCCATCTCGAAATGTCTCCCCTTCACGTGCACCTTCCCTAGACCTACTCCCCACAAATGTCTCCCCCGGAAATGTCTCCCTTTCGAGTGCACCTTTCATAGACCTGCGCCCCAGAAACGTCTCCCCCCCGAAATGTCTCCCAATCCCGTGCACCTTCCCTAGACCTGCGCCCCACAAACGTCTCCCCCCGAAATGTCTCCCCTTCGCGTACACCTTCCACACATCTACGCCCCACAAACGTCTCCCACCAAAATGTCCCCTCTTCATGTGCACCTTTCTCCCCCCGAAATGTCTCTCCTTCGCGTGCACCTTCCGAAGACGTGCGCCCCACAAACGTCCCCTCTCGAAATGTCTGCACCTTCCCTAGACCTACGCCCCACAAATGTCTCCCCCGGAAATGTCTCCCCTTCGACTGCACCTTCCCTAGATCTGCGCCCCACAAACATCTCCCCCCGAAATGTCTCCCAATCCCGTGCACCTTCCCTAGACCTGCGCCCCACAAACGTCTCCCACCGAAATGTCTCCCCTTCGCGCGCCCCTTCCCTAGACCTGTGCCCCACAAACGTCTCCCACCGAAATGTCTCCCCTTCGAGTGCCCCTTTCCTAGACCTGCGCCCCACAAACGTCTCCCCCCGAAATGTCTCCCCTTCGAGTGCACCTTCCCTAGACCTGCGCCCCACAAACGTCTCCCCCCGAAATGTCTCCCCTTCGAGTGCACCTTACCTAGATCTGCACCCCACAAACATCTCTCCCCGAAATGTCTCCCAATCCCGTGCACCTTCCCTAGACCTGCGCCCCACAAACATCTCCCACCGAAATGTCTCCCCTTCGCGCGCACCTTCCCTAGACCTGCGCCCCACAAACGTCCCATCTCGAAATGTCTCCCCTGCACGTGCACCTTCCCTAGACCTATGCCCCACAAATGTCTCCCCCGGAAATGTCTCCCCTTCGAGTGCACCTTCCCTAGACCTGCGCCCCACAAACGTCCCATCTCGAAATGTCTCCCCTTCACGTGCACCTTCCCTAGACCTGCGCCCCACAAACGTCTCCCCCCCGAAATGTCTCCCAATCCCGTGCACCTTCCCTAGACCTGCGCCCCACAAACGTCTCCCACCGAAATGTCTCCCTTAACGCGCACCTTCCCTAGACCTGCGCCCCACAAACGTCTCCCACTGAAATGTCTCCCCTTCGAGTGCACCTTCCCTAGACCTGCGCCCCACAAACGAATCCCCCCCGAAATGTCTCCCTATCCCGTGCACCTTCCCTAGACCTGCGCCCCACAAACGTCTCCCCCCGAAATGTCTCCCAATCCCGTGCACCTTCCCTAGACCTGCGCCCCACAAACGTCTCCCACCGAAATGTCTCCCCTTCGCGCGCACCTTCCCTAGACCTGCGCCCCACAAACGTCTCCCCCCGAAATGTCTCCCCTTCGAGTGCACCTTCCCTAGACCTGCGCCCCACAAACGTCCCATCTCGAAATGTCTCCCCTTCACGTGCACCTTCCCTAGACCTACGCCCCACAAATGTCTCAAACGGAAATGTCTCCCCTTCGAGTGCACCTTCCCTAGACCTGCGCGCCCCACAAATGTCTCCCCCCCGAAATGTCTCCCAATCCAGTGCACCTTCCCTAGACCTGCGCCCCACAAACGTCTCCCCCCGAAATGTCTCCCCTTCGCGTACACCTTCCACACATCTACGCCCCACAAACGTCTCCCACCAAAATGTCTCTTCTTCGTGTGCACCTTTCTCCCCCCGAAATGTCTCCCCTTCGCGTGCACCTTCCGAAGACCTGCGCCCCACAAACGTCCCATCTCGAAATGTCTCCCCTTCACGTGCACCTTCCCTAGACCTACGCCCCACAAATATCTCCCCGGAAATGTCTCCCCTTCGAGTGCACCTTCCCTAGATCTGCGCCCCACAAACATCTCCCCCCGAAATGTCTCCCAATCCCGTGCACCTTCCCTAGACCTGCGCCCCATAAACGTCTCCCACCGAAATGTCTCCCCTTCGCGCACACCTTCCCTAGACCTCCGCCCCACAAACGTCTCCCACCGAAATGTCTCCCCTTCGAGTGCACCTTCCCTAGACCTACGCCCCACAAACATATCCCCCCGAAATGTCTCCCCTTCGAGTGCACCTTCCCTAGACCTGCGCCCCACAAACGTCCCCCCCCAAAATGTCTCCCTTTCGAGCGCACCTTCCCTAGATCTGCGCCCCACAAACATCTCCCCCCGAAATGTCTCCCAATCCCATGCACCTTCCCTAGACCTGCGCCCCACAAACGTCTCCCCCCGAAATGTCTCCCCTTCGCGTACACCTTCCACACATCTACGCCCCACAAACGTCTCCCACCAAAATGCCTCCTCTTCGTGTGCACCTTTCTCCCCCCGAAATGTCTCCCCTTCGCGTGCTTCTTCCGAAGACCTGCCCCCCACAAACGTCCCATCTCGAAATGTCTCCCCTTCAGGTGCACCTTCCCTAGACCTACGCTCCACAAATGTCTCCCCCGGAAATGTCTCCCCTTCGAGTGCACCTTCCCTAGATCAACGCCCCACAAACATCTCCCCCCGAAATGTCTCCCAATCCCGTGCACCTTCCCTAGACCTGCGCCCCACAAACGTCTCCCACCGAAATGTCTCCCCTTCGCACGCACCTTCCCTAGACCTGCGCCCCACAAACGTCTCCCACCGAAATGTCTCCCCTTCGAGTGCACCTTCCCTAGACCTACGCCCCACAAACGTCTCCCCCCGAAATGTCTCCCCTTCGAGTGCACCTTCCCTAGACCTGCGCCCCACAAACGTCTCCCCCCGAAATGTCTCCCCTTCGAGTGCACCTTCCCTAGATCTGCGCCCAACAAACATCTCCCCCCGAAATGTCTCCCAATCCCGTGCACCTTCCCTAGACCTGCGCCCCACAAACGGCTCCCACCGAAATGTCTCCCCTTCGCGCGCACCTTCCCTAGACCTGCGCCCCACAAACGTCTCCCCCGAAATGTCTCCCCTTCGAGTGCACCTTCCCTAGACCTGCGCCCCACAAACGTCCCATCTCGAAATGTCTCCCCTTCACGTGCACCTTCCCTAGACCTACGCCCCACAAATGTCTCCCCCGGAAATGTCTCCCCTTCGAGTGCACCTTCCCTAGATCTGCGCCCCACAAGCATCTCCGCCCAAAATGTCTCCCAATCCCGTACACCTTCCCTAGACCTGCGCCCCACAAACGTCTCCCACCGAAATGTCTCCCCTTCGCGCGCACCTTCCCTAGACTTGCGCCCCACAAACGTCTCCCACCGAAATGTCTCCCCTTCGAGTGCACCTTCTCTAGACCTACGCCCCACAAACGTCTCCCCCCGAAATGTCTCCCCTTCGAGTGCACCTTCCCTAGACCTGCGCCCCACAAACGTCTCCCCCCGAAATGTCTCCCCTTCGAGTGCACCTTCCCTAGATCTGTGCCCAACAAACATCTCCCCCCGAAATGTCTCCCAATCCCGTGCACCTTCCCTAGACCTGCGCCCCACAAACGTCTCCCCCCGAAATGTCTCCCCTTCGAGTGCACCTTCCCTAGACCTGCGCCCCACAAACGTCCCATCTCGAAATGTCTCCCCTTCACGTGCACCTTCCCTAGACCTACGCCCCACAAATGTCTCCCCGGAAAATGTCTCCCCTTCGAGTGCACCTTCCCTAGATCTGCGCCCCACAAACATCTCCCCCCGAAATGTCTCCCAATCCCTTGCACCTTCCCTAGACCTGCGCCCCACAAACGTCTCCCACCGAAATGTCTCCCCTTCGCGCGCACCTTCCCTAGACCTGCGCCCCACAAACGTCTCCCCCCGAAATGTCTCCCCTTCGAGTGCACTTTCTCTAGACCTGCGCCCCACAAACGTCTCCTCCCAAAATGTCTCCCCTTCGAGTGCACCTTCCCTAGACCTGCGCCCCACAAACGTCCCATCTCGAAATGTCTCCCCTTCACGTGCACCTTCCCTAGACCTACGCCCCACAAATGTCTCCCCGGAAAATGTCTCCCCTTCGAGTGCACCTTCCCTAGACCTGCGCCCCACAAACGTCTCCCCCCGAAATGTCTCCCCTTCGAGTGCACCTTCCCTAGACCTGCGCCCCACAAACGTCCCATCTCGAAATGTCTCCCCTGCACGTGCACCTTCCCTAGACCTACGCCCCACAAATGTCTCCCCCGGAAATGTCTCCCCTTCGAGTGCACCTTCCCTAGACCTGCGCCCCACAAACGTCCCATCTCGAAATGTCTCCCCTTCATATGCACCTTCCCTAGACCTACGCCCCACAAATGTCTCCCCTTCGAGTGCACCTTCCCTAGACCTTTGCCCCACAAACGTCTCCCCCCCGAAATGTCTCCCGATCCCGTGCACCTTCCCTAGACCTGCGCCCCACAAACGTCTCCCCCCGAAATGTCTCCCCTTCGCGTACACCTTCCACACATCTGCGACCCACAAATTTCTCCCACAAAAATATCTCCTCTTCGTGTGCACCTTTCTCCCCCCGAAATGTCTCCCCTTCGCGTGCACCTTCCGAAGACCTGCCCCCCACAAACGTCCCATCTCGAAATGTCTCCCCTTCACGTGCACCTTCCCTAGACCTACGCCCCACAAATGGCTCCCCCGGAAATGTCTCCCCTTCGAGTGCACCTTCCCTAGATGTGCGCCCCACAAACATCTCCTCCCGAAATGTCTCCCAATCCCGTGCACCTTCCCTAGACCTGCGCCCCACAAACGTCTCCCACCGAAATGTCTCCCCTTTGCGCGCACCTTCCCTAGACCTGCGCCCCACAAACGTCTCCCACCGAAATGTCTCCCCTTCGAGTGCACCTTCCCTAGACCTACGCCCCACAAACATCTCCCCCCCAAATGTCTCCCCTTCGAGTGCACCTTCCCTAGACCTGCGCCCCACAAACGTCTCCCCCTAAAATGTCTCCCCTTCGAGTGCACCTTCCCTAGACCCGCTCCCCACAAACGTCCGTTCTCGAAATGTCTCCCCTTCACGTGCACCTTCCCTAGAGCTACGCCCCACAAATGTCTCCCCCGGAAATGTCTCCCCTTCGAGTGCACCTTCCCTAGATCTGCGTCCCACAAACATCTCCCCCCGAAATGTCTCCCAATCCCGTGCACCTTCCCTAGACCTGCGCCCCACAAACGTCTCCCACCGAAATGTCTCCCCTTCGCGCGCACCTTCCCTAGACATGCGCCCCACAAACGTCTCCCACCGAAATGTCTCCCCTTCGAGTGCACCTTCCCTAGACCTGTGCCCCACAAACGTCTCCCCCCCGAAATGTCTCCTGATCCCGTGCACCTTCCCTAGACCTGCGCCCATAATATGTCTCCCCCCGAAATGTCTCCCCTTCGCGTACACCATCCACACATCTACGCCCCACAAATATCTCCCACCAAAATGTCTCCTCTTTGTGTGCACCTTTCTCCCCCCCAAATGTCTCCCCTTCGCGTGCACCTTCCGAAGACCTGCGCCCCACAAACGTCCCATCTCGAAATGTCTCCCCTTCACGTGCACCTTCCCTAGAGCTACGCCCCACAAATGTCTCCCCCGGAAATGTCTCCCCTTCGAGTGCACCTTCCCTAGATCTGCATCCCACAAACATCTCCCCCCGAAATGTCTCCCAATCCCGTGCACCTTCCCTAGACCTGCGCCCCACAAACGTCTCCCACCGAAATGTCTCCCCTTCGCGCGCACCTTCCCTAGACCTGCGCCCCACAAACGTCTCCCACCGAAATGTCTCCCCTTCGAGTGCACCTTCCCTAGACCTACGCCCCACAAACGTCTCCCCCCGAAATGTCTCCCCTTCGAGTGCACCTTCCCTAGACCTGCGCCCCACAAACGTCTCCCCCCCAAATGTCTCCTCTTCGAGTGCACCTTCCCTAGATCTGCGCCCCACAAACATCTCCCCCCGAAATGTCTCCCAATCCCGTGCACCTTCCCTAGATCTGCGCCCCACAAACGTCTCCCACCGAAATGTCTCCCCTTCGCGCGCACCTTCCCTAGACCTACGTCCCACAAACGTCTCCCACCGAAATGTCTCCCCTTCGAGTGCACCTTCCCTAGACCTACGCCCCACAAACGTCTCCCCCCGAAATGTCTCCCCTTCGCGTGCACCTTCCTAAGACCTGCGCCCCACAAACGTCCCATCTTGAAATGTCTCCCCTTCACGTGCACCTTCCTTAGACCTACGCCCCACAAATGTCTCCCCCAGAAATGTCTCCTCTTCGAGTGCACCTTCCCTAGATCTGCGCCCCACAAACATCTCCCCCCGAAATGTCTCCCAATCCCGTGCACCTTCCCTAGACCTGCGCCCCACAAACGTCTCCCACCGAAATGTCTCCCCTTCGCACGCACCTTCCCTAGACCTGCGCCCCACAAACGTCTCCCACCGAAATGTCTCCCCTTCGCGCGCACCTTCCCTATACCTGCGCCCCACTAACGTCTCCCACCGAAATGTCTCCCCTTCGAGTGCACCTTCCCTAGACCTACGCCCCACAAACATCTCCCCCAGAAATGTCTCCCCTTCGAGTGCACCTTCCCTAGATCTGCGCCCCATAAACATCTCCTCCCGAAATGTCTCCCAATCCCGTGCACCTTGCATAGACCTGTGCCCCACAAACGTCTCCCCCCCGAAATGTCTCCCAATCCCGTGCACCTTCCCTAGACCTGCGCCCCACAAACGTCTCCCCCCGAAATGTCTCCCCTTCACGTACACCTTCCACACATCTACGCCCCACAAACGTCTCCCACCAATATGTCTCCTCTTCGTGTGCACCTTTCTTCCCCCGAAATGTATCCCCTTCGCGTGCACCTTCCGAAGACCTGCGCCCCACAAACGTCCCATCTCGAAATATCTCCCCTTCACGTGCACCTTCCCTAGACCTGCGCCCCACAAACGTCTCCCCCCGAAATGTCTCCCCTTCGAGTGCACCTTCCTTAGATCTGCGCCCCACAAACATCTCCCCCCGAAATGTCTCCCAATCCCGTGCACCTTCCCTAGACCTGCGCCCCACAAACGTCTCCCACCGAAATGTCTCCCCTTCGCGCGCACCTTCCCTAGACCTGCGCCCCACAAACGTCTCCCACCGAAATGTCTCCCCTTCGCGCGCACCTTCCCTAGACCTGCGCCCCACAAACGTCTCCCACCGAAATGTCTCCCCTTCGAGTGCACCTTCCCTAGACCTACGTCCCACAAACGTCTCCCACCGAAATGTCTCCCCTTCGAGTGCACCTTCCCTTGACCTACGCCCCACAAACATCTCCCCCCAAAATGTCTCCCCTTCGCGTGCACCTTCCTAAGACCTGCGCCCCACAAACGTCCCATCTTGAAATGTCTCCCCTTCACGTGCACCTTCCTTAGACCTACGCCCCCGAAATGTCTCCCCCCGAAATGTCTCCCCTTCGAGTGCACCTTCCTTAGATCTGCGCCCCACAAACATCTCCCCCCAAAATGTCTCCCAATCCCGTGCACCTTCCCTAGACCTGCGCCCCACAAACGTCTCCCACCGAAATGTCTCCCCTTCGCGCGCACCTTCCCTAGACCTGCGCCCCACAAACGTCTCCCACCGAAATGTCTCCCCTTCGCGCGCACCTTCCCTAGACCTGCGCCCCACAAACGTCCCCCACCGAAATGTCTCCCCTTCGAGTGCACCTTCCCTAGACCTACGCCCCACAAACGTCTCCCCCCGAAATGTCTCCCCTTCGAGTGCACCTTCCCTAGATCTGCGCCCCATAAACATCTCCTCCCGAAATGTCTCCCAATCCCGTGCACCTTGCATAGACCTGTGCCCCACAAACGTCTCCCCCCCGAAATGTCTCCCAATCCCGTGCACCTTCCCTAGACCTGCGCCCCACAAACGTCTCCCCCCGAAATGTCTCCCCTTCACGTACACCTTCCACACATCTACGCCCCACAAACGTCTCCCACCAATATGTCTCCTCTTCGTGTGCACCTTTCTTCCCCCGAAATGTATCCCCTTCGCGTGCACCTTCCGAAGACCTGCGCCCCACAAACGTCCCATCTCGAAATGTCTCCCCTTCACGTGCACCTTCCCTAGACCTGCGCCCCACAAACATCTCCCCCCAAAATGTCTCCCCTTCGAGTGCACCTTCCCTAGACCTACGCCCCACAAACGTCCCATCTCGAAATGTCTCCCCTGCACGTGCACCTTCCCTAGACCTACGCCCCACAAATGTCTCCCCCGGAAATGTCTCCCCTTCGAGTGCACCTTCCCTAGACCTGCGCCCCACAAACGTCCCATCTCGAAATGTCTCCCCTTCATATGCACCTTCCCTAGACCTGCGCCCCACAAACGTCTCCCCCCCGAAATGTCTCCCAATCCCGTGCACCTTCCCTAGACCTGCGCCCCACAAACGTCTCCCCCCGAAATGTCTCCCCTTCACGTACACCTTCCACACATCTACGCCCCACAAACGTCTCCCACCAAAATGTCTCCTCTTCGTGTGCACCTTTCTCCCCCCGAAATGTATGCCCTTCGCGTGCACCTTCCGAAGACCTGCGCCCCACAAACGTCCCATCTCGAAATGTCTCCCCTTCACGTGCACCTTCCCTAGACCTGCGCCCCACAAACGTCTCCCCCCGAAATGTCTCCCCTTCGAGTGCACCTTCCCTAGACCTGCGCCCCACAAACGTCCCATCTCGAAATGTCTCCCCTTCACGTGCACCTTCCCTAGACCTACGCCCCACAAATGTCTCCCCCGGAAATGTCTCCCCTTCGAGTGCACCTTCCCTAGACCTGCGCCCCACAAACGTCTCCCCCCGAAATGTCTCCCCTTCGAGTGCTCCTTCCCTAGATCTGCGCCCCACAAACATCTCTCCCCGAAATGTCTCCCAATCCCGAGCACCTTCCCTAGACCTGCGCCCCACAAACGTCTCCCACCGAAATGTCTCCCCTTTGCGCGCACCTTCCCTAGACCTGCGCCCCACAAACGTCTCCCCCGAAATGTCTCCCCTTCGAGTGCACCTTCCCTAGACCTGCGCCCCACAAACGTCCCATCTCGAAATGTCTCCCCTTCACGTGCACCTTCCCTAGACCTACGCTCCACAAATGTTTCCCCAGGAAATGTCTCCCCTTCGAGTGCACCTTCCCTAGACCTACGCCCCACAAACGTCTCCCCCCGAAATGTCTCCCCTTCGCGTGCACCTTCCTAAGACCTGCGCCCCACAAACGTCCCATCTTGAAATGTCTCCCCTTCACATGCACCTTCCTTAGACCTACGCCCCACAAATGTCTCCCCCAGAAATGTCTCCCCTTCGAGTGCACCTCCCCTAGATCTGCGCCCCACAAACATCTCCCCCCGAAATGTCTCCCAATCCCGTGCACCTTCCCTAGACCTGCGCCCCACAAACGTCTCCCACCGAAATGTCTCCCCTTCGCGCGCACCTTCCCTAGACCTGCGCCCCACAAACGTTTCCCACCGAAATGTCTCCCCTTCGCGCGCACCTTCCCTAGACCTGCGCCCCACAAACGTCTCCCATCGAAATGTCTCCCCTTCGAGTGCACCTTCCCTAGATCTACGCCCCACAAACATCTCCCCCCGAAATGTCTCCACTTTGAGTGCACCTTCCCTAGACCTGCGCCCCACAAACGTCTCCCCCCGAAATGTCTCCCCTTCGAGTGCACCTTCCCTAGATCTGCGCCCCATAAACATCTCCTCCCGAAATGTCTCCCAATCCCGTGCACCTTCCATAGACCTCTGCCCCACAAACGTCTCCCCCCCGAAATGTCTCCCAATCCCGTGCACCTTCCCTAGACCTGCGCCCCACAAACGTCTCCCCCCGAAATGTCTCCCCTTCACGTACACCTTCCACACATCTACGCCCCACAAACGTCTCCCACCAATATGTCTCCTCTTCGTGTGCACCTTTCTCCCCCCGAAATGTATCCCCTTCGCGTGCACCTTCCGAAGACCTGCGCCCCACAAACGTCCCATCTCGAAATGTCTCCCCTTCACGTGCACCTTCCCTAGACCTGCGCCCCACAAACGTCTCCCCCCGAAATGTCTCCCCTTCGAGTGCACCTTCCCTAGACCTGCGCCCCACAAACGTCCCATCTCGAAATGTCTCCCCTTCACGTGCACCTTCCCTAGACCTGCGCCCCACAAACGTCTCCCCCCGAAATGTCTCCCCTTCGAGTGCACCTTCCCTAGACCTGCGCCCCACAAACGTCCCATCTCGAAATGTCTCCCCTTCACGTGCACCTTCCCTAGACCTACGCCCCACAAATGTCTCCCCCGGAAATGTCTCCCCTTCGAGTGCACCTTCCCTAGACCTGCGCCCCACAAACGTCTCCCCCCCGAAATGTCTCTCAATCCCGTGCACCTTCCCTAGACCTGCGCCCCACAAACGTCTCCCCCCGAAATGTCTCCCCTTCGCGTACACCTTCCACACATCTACGCCCCACAAACGTCTCCCACCAATATGTCTCCTCTTCGTGTGCACCTTTCTCCCCCGAAATGTATCCCCTTCGCGTGCACCTTCCGAAGACCTGCGCCCCACAAACGTCCCATCTCGAAATGTCTCCCCTTCACGTGCACCTTCCCTAGACCTGCGCCCCACAAACGTCTCCCCCCGAAATGTCTCCCCTTCGAGTGCACCTTCCCTAGACCTGCGCCCCACAAACGTCTCCCCCCCGAAATGTCTCTCAATCCCGTGCACCTTCCCTAGACCTGCGCCCCACAAACGTCTCCCCCCGAAATGTCTCCCCTTCGCGTACACCTTCCACACATCTACGCCCCACAAACGTCTCCCACCAATATGTCTCCTCTTCGTGTGCACCTTTCTCCCCCGAAATGTATCCCCTTCGCGTGCACCTTCCGAAGACCTGCGCCCCACAAACGTCCCATCTCGAAATGTCTCCCCTTCACGTGCACCTTCCCTAGACCTGCGCCCCACAAACGTCTCCCCCCGAAATGTCTCCCCTTCGAGTGCACCTTCCCTAGACCTGCGCCCCACAAACGTCCCATCTCGAAATGTCTCCCCTTCATATGCACCTTCCCTAGACCTGCGCCCCACAAACGTCTCCCCGCCGAAATGTCTCCCAATCCCGTGCACCTTCCCTAGACCTGCGCCCCACAAACGTCCCATCTCGAAATGTCTCCCCTTCACGTGCACCTTCCCTAGACCTACGCTCCACAAATGTTTCCCCAGGAAATGTCTCCCCTTCGAGTGCACCTTCCCTAGACCTACGCCCCACAAACATCTCCCCCTGAAATGTCTCCCCTTCGCGTGCACCTTCCTAAGACCTGCGCCCCACAAACGTCCCATCTTGAAATGTCTCCCCTTCACATGCACCTTCCTTAGACCTACGCCCCACAAATGTCTCCCCCAGAAATGTCTCCCCTTCGAGTGCACCTCCCCTAGATCTGCGCCCCACAAACATCTCCCCCCGAAATGTCTCCCAATCCCGTGCACCTTCCCTAGACCTGCGCCCCACAAACGTCTCCCACCGAAATGTCTCCCCTTCGCGCGCACCTTCCCTAGACCTGCGCCCCACAAACGTTTCCCACCGAAATGTCTCCCCTTCGCGCGCACCTTCCCTAGACCTGCGCCCCACAAACGTCTCCCATCGAAATGTCTCCCCTTCGAGTGCACCTTCCCTAGATCTACGCCCCACAAACGTCTCCCCCCGAAATGTCTCCCCTTCGAGTGCACCTTCCCTAGACCTGCGCCCCACAAACGTCTCCCCCCGAAATGTCTCCCCTTCGAGTGCACCTTCCCTAGATCTGCGCCCCATAAACATCTCCTCCCGAAATGTCTCCCAATCCCGTGCACCTTCCATAGACCTCTGCCCCACAAACGTCTCCCCCCCGAAATGTCTCCCAATCCCGTGCACCTTCCCTAGACCTGCGCCCCACAAACGTCTCCCCCCGAAATGTCTCCCCTTCACGTACACCTTCCACACATCTACGCCCCACAAACGTCTCCCACCAATATGTCTCCTCTTCGTGTGCACCTTTCTCCCCCCGAAATGTATCCCCTTCGCGTGCACCTTCCGAAGACCTGCGCCCCACAAACGTCCCATCTCGAAATGTCTCCCCTTCACGTGCACCTTCCCTAGACCTGCGCCCCACAAACGTCTCCCCCCGAAATGTCTCCCCTTCGAGTGCACCTTCCCTAGACCTGCGCCCCACAAACGTCCCATCTCGAAATGTCTCCCCTTCACGTGCACCTTCCCTAGACCTGCGCCCCACAAACGTCTCCCCCCGAAATGTCTCCCCTTCGAGTGCACCTTCCCTAGACCTGCGCCCCACAAACGTCCCATCTCGAAATGTCTCCCCTTCACGTGCACCTTCCCTAGACCTACGCCCCACAAATGTCTCCCCCGGAAATGTCTCCCCTTCGAGTGCACCTTCCCTAGACCTGCGCCCCACAAACGTCTCCCCCCCGAAATGTCTCTCAATCCCGTGCACCTTCCCTAGACCTGCGCCCCACAAACGTCTCCCCCCGAAATGTCTCCCCTTCGCGTACACCTTCCACACATCTACGCCCCACAAACGTCTCCCACCAATATGTCTCCTCTTCGTGTGCACCTTTCTCCCCCGAAATGTATCCCCTTCGCGTGCACCTTCCGAAGACCTGCGCCCCACAAACGTCCCATCTCGAAATGTCTCCCCTTCACGTGCACCTTCCCTAGACCTGCGCCCCACAAACGTCTCCCCCCGAAATGTCTCCCCTTCGAGTGCACCTTCCCTAGACCTGCGCCCCACAAACGTCCCATCTCGAAATGTCTCCCCTTCATATGCACCTTCCCTAGACCTGCGCCCCACAAACGTCTCCCCGCCGAAATGTCTCCCAATCCCGTGCACCTTCCCTAGACCTGCGCCCCACAAACGTCTCCCCCCGAAATGTCTCCCCTTCACGTGCACCTTCCCTAGACCTACGCCCCACAAATGTCTCCCCCGGAAATATCTCCCCTTCGAGTGCACCTTCCCTAGATCTGCGCCCCACAAACATCTCCCCCCCGAAATGTCTCCCAATCCCGTGCACCTTCCCTAGACCTGCGCCCCACAAACGTCTCCCCCCGAAATGTCTCCCCTTCGCGTACACCTTCCACACATCTACGCCCCACAAACGTCTCCCACCAAAATGTCTCCTCTTCGTGTGCACCTTTCTCCTCCCGAAATGTCTCCCCTTCGCGTGCACCTTCCGAAGACCTGCGCCCCACAAACGCCCCCTCTCGAAATGTCTGCACCTTCCCTAGACCTACGCCCCACAAATGTCTCCCCCGGAAATGTCTCCCCTTCGAGTGCACCTTCCCTAGATGTGCGCCCCACAAACATCTCCCCCCGAAATGTCTCCCAATCCCGTGCACCTTCCCTAGACCTGCGCCCCACAAACGTCTCCCACCGAAATGTCTCCCCTTCGCGCGCCCCTTCCCTAGACCTGTGCCCCACAAACGTCTCCCACCGAAATGTCTCCCCTTCGAGTGCACCTTCCCTAGACCTGCGCCCCACAAACGTCTCCCCCCGAAATGTCTCCCCTTCGAGTGCACCTTCCCTAGACCTGCGCCCCACAAACGTCTCCCCCCGAAATGTCTCCCCTTCGAGTGCACCTTCCCTAGATCTGCACCCCACAAACATCTCTTCCCGAAATGTCTCCCAATCCCGTGCACCTTCCCTAGACCTGCGCCCCACAAACGTCTCCCACCGAAATGTCTCCCCTTCTCGCGCACCTTCCCTAGACCTGCGCCCCACAAACGTCCCATCTCGAAATGTCTCCCCTGCACGTGCACCTTCCCTAGACCTACGTCCCACAAATGTCTCCCCCGGAAATGTCTCCCCTTCGAGTGCACCTTCCCTAGACCTGCGCCCCACAAACGTCCCATCTCGAAATGTCTCCCCTTCACGTGCACCTTCCCTAGACCTGCGCCCCACAAACGTCTCCCCCCCGAAATGTCTCCCAATCCCGTGCACCTTCCCTAGACCTGCGCCCCACAAACGTCTCCCCCCGAAATGTCTCCCCTTTGCGTACACCTTCCACACATCTACGCCCCACAAACGTCTCCCACCAAAATGTCTCCTCTTCGTATGCACCTTTCTCCCCCCAAAATTTCTCCCCTTCGCGTGCACCTTCCGAAGACCTGCGCCCCACAAACGTCTCATCTCGAAATGTCTTCCCTTCACGTGCACCTTCCCTAGACCTACGCCCCACAAATGTCTCCCCCGGAAATGTCTCCCCTTCGAGTGCACCTTCCCTAGACCTGCGCCCCACAAACGTCTCCCCCCGAAATGTCTCCCAATCCCGTGCACCTTCCCTAGACCTGCGCCCCACAAACGTCTCCCACCGAAATGTCTCCCCTTCGCGCGCACCTTCCCTAGACCTGCGCCCCACAAACGTCTCCCACCGAAATGTCTCCCCTTCACGTGCACCTTCCCTAGACCTACGCCCCACAAACGTCTCCCCCCGAAATGTCTCCCCTTCGAGTGCACCTTCCCTAGACCTGCGCCCCACAAACGTCTCCCCCCGAAATGTCTCCCCTTCGAGTGCACCTTCCCTAGAACTTCAGCCCACAAACATCTCCCCCCGAAATGTCTCCCAATCCCGTGCACCTTCCCAAGATCTGCGCCCCACAAACGTCTCCCACCGAAATGTCTCCCCTTCGCGCGCACCTTCCCTAGCCTGCGCCCCACAAACGTCTCCCACCGAAATGTCTCCCCTTCGAGTGCACCTTCCTTAGACCTACGCCCCACAAACGTCTCCCCCCGAAATGTCTCCCCTTCGAGTGCACCTTCCCTAGACCTGCGCCCCACAAACGTCTCCCCCCGAAATGTCTCCCCTTCGAGTGCACCTTCCCTAGATCTGCGCCCCACAAACATCTCCCCCCGAAATGTCTCCCAATCTCGTGCACCTTCCCTAGACCTGCGCCCCACAAACGTCTCCCACCGAAATGTCTCCCCTTCGCGCGAACCTTCCCTAGACATGCGCCCCACAAACGTCTCCCACCGAAATGTCTCCCCTTCGCGTGCACCTTCCGAAGACCTGCGCCCCACAAACGTCCCATCTCGAAATGTCTCCCCTTCACGTGCACCTTCCCTAGACCTACGCCCCACAAATGTCTCCCCCGGAAATGTCTCCCCTTCGAGTGCACCTTCCCTAGATCTGCGCCCCACAAACATCTCCCCCCGAAATGTCTCCCAATCCCGTGCACCTTCCCTAGACCTGCGCCCCACAAACGTCTCCCCCCGAAATGTCTCCCCTTCGCGTACACCTTCCACACATCTACGCCCCACAAACGTCTCCCACCAAAATGTCTCCTCTTCGTGTGCACCTTTCTCCCCCCGAAGTGTCTCCCCTTCGCGTGCACCTTCCGAAGACCTGCGCCCCACAAACGTCCCAACTCGAAATGTCTCCCCTTCACGTGCACCTTCCCTAGACCTACGCCCCACAAATGTCTCCCCCGGAAATGTCTCCCCTTCGAGTGCACCTTCCCTAGATCTGCGCCCCACAAACATCTCCCCCCAAAATGTCTCCCAATCCCGTGCACCTTCCATAGACCTGCGCCCCACAAACGACTCCCACTGAAATGTCTCCCCTTCGCGCGCACCTTCCCTAGACCTGCGCCCCACAAACGTCTCCCACCGAAATGTCTCCCCTTCGAGTGCACCTTCCCTAGACCTACGCCCCACAAACGTCTCCCCCCGAAATGTCTCCCCTTCGAGTGCACCTTCCCTAGACCTGCGCCCCACAAACGTCTCCCCCCGAAATGTCTCCCCTTCGAGTGCACCTTCCCTAGAACATCGCCCCACAAACATCTCCCCCCGAAATGTCTCCCAATCCCGTGCACCTTCCCTAGACCTGCGCCCCACCAACATCTCCCACCGAAATGTCTCCCCTTCGCGCGCACCTTCCCTAGACCTGCGCCCCACAAACGTCTCCCCCCGAAATGTCTCCCCTTCGAGTGCACCTTCCCTAGACCTGCGCCCCACAAACGTCCCATCTCGAAATGTCTCCCCTTCACGTGCACCTTCCCTAGACCTACGCCCCACAAATGTCTCCTTCGGAAACGTCTCCCCTTCGAGTGCACCTTCCCTAGATCTAAGCCCCACAAACATCTCCCCCTGAAATGTCTCCCAATCCCGTGCACCTTCCCTAGACCTGCGCCCCACAAACGTCTCCCACCGAAATGTCTCCCTTTCGAGTACACCTTCCCTAGACCTACGCCCCACAAACATCTCCCCTCGAAATGTCTCCCCTTCGAGTGCACCTTCCCTAGACCTGCGCCCCACAAACGTCTCCCCCCGAAATGTCTCCCCTTCGAGTGCACCTTCCCTAGAACTTCGGCCCACAAACATCTCCCCCCGAAATGTCTCCCAATCCCGTGCACCTTCCCTAGACCTGCGCCCCACAAACGTCTCCCACCGAAATGTCTCCCCTTCGCGCGCACCTTCCCTAGACCTGCGCCCCACAAACGTCTCCCACCGAAATGTCTCCCCTTCGAGTGCACCTTCCTTAGACCTACGCCCCACAAACATCTCTCCCCGAAATGTCTCCCCTTCGAGTGCACCTTCCCTAGACCTGCGCCCCACAGACGTCTCCCCCCCAAATGTCTCCCCTTCGAGTGCACCTTCCCTAGATCTGCGCCCCACAAACATCTCCCTCCGAAATGTCTCCCAATCCCGTGCACCTTCCCTAGACCTGCGCCCCACAAACGTCTCCCCCCGAAATGTCTCCCCTTCGAGTGCACCTTCCCTAGACCTGCGCCCCACAAACGTCCCATCTCGAAATGTCTCCCCTTCACGTGCACCTTCCCTAGACCTGCGCCCCACAAACGTCTCCCCGGGAAATGTCTCCCCTTCGAGTGCACCTTCCCTAGATCTGCGCCCCACAAACGTCCCATCTCGAAATGTCTCCCCTTCACGTGCACCTTCCCTAGACCTGCGCCCCACAAACGTCTCCCACCGAAATGTCTCCCCTGCGCGCGCACCTTCCCTAGACCTGCGCCCCACAAACGTCTCCCACCGAAATGTCTCCCCTTCGAGTGCACCTTCCCTAGACCTACGCCCCACAAACATATCCCCCCGAAATGTCTCCCCTTCGAGTGCACCTTCCCTAGACCTGCGTCCCACAAACGTCCCCCCCCGAAATGTCTCCCTTTCGAGCGCACCTTCCCTAGATCTGCGCCCCACAAACATCTCCCCCCGAAATGTCTCCCAATCTCATGCACCTTCCCTAGACCTGCGCCCCACAAACGTCTCCCCCCAAAATGTCTCCCCTTCACGTACACCTTCCACACATCTACGTCCCACAAACGTCTCCCACCAAAATGCCTCCTCTTCGTGTGCACCTTTCTCCCCCTGAAATGTCTCCCCTTCGCGTGCTTCTTCCGAAGACCTGCCCCCCACAAACGTCCCATCTCGAAATGTCTCCCCTTCACGTGCACCTTCCCTGGACCTACGCCCCACAAATGTCTCCCCCGGAAATGTCTCCCCTTCGAGTGCACCTTCCCTAGATGTGCGCCCCACAAACATCTCCCCCCGAAATGTCTCCCAATCCCGTGCACCTTCCCTAGACCTGCGCCCCACAAACGTCTCCCACCGAAATGTCTCCCCTTTGCGCGCACCTTCCCTAGACCTGCACCCCACAAACGTCTCCCACCGAAATGTCTCCCCTTCGAGTGCACCTTCCCTAGACCTACGCCCCACAAACGTCTCCCCCCGAAATGTCTCCCCTTCGAGTGCACCTTCCCTAGACCTGCGCCCCACAAACGTCTCCCCCTAAAATGTCTCCCCTTCGAGTGCACCTTCCCTAGACCCGCGCCCCACAAACGTCCGTTCTCGAAATGTCTCCCCTTCACGTGCACATTCCCTGGACCTACGCCCCACAAATGTTCCCCTGGAAATGTCTCCCCTTCGAGTGCACCTTCCCTAGACCTGCGCCCCACAAACGTCTCCCCCCCGAAATGTCTCCCGATCCCATGCACCTTCCTTAGACCTGCGCCCAAAATATGTCTCCCCCCGAAATGTCTCCCCTTCGCGTACACCATCCACACATCTACGCCCCACAAATATCTCCCACCAAAATGTCTCCTCTTCGTGTGCACCTTTCTCCCCCCCAAATGTCTCCCCTTCGCGTGCACCTTCCGAAGACCTGTGCCCCACAAACGTCCCATCTCGAAATGTCTCCCCTTCACGTGCACCTTCCCTAGACCTACGCCCCACAAATGTCTCCCCCGGAAATGTCTCCCCTTCGAGTGCACCTTCCCTAGATCTGCGCCCCACAAACATCTCCCCCCGAAATGTCTCCCAATCCCGTGCACCTTCCCTAGACCTGCGCCCCACAAACGTCTCCCCCCGAAATGTCTCCCCTTCGAGTGCACCTTCCCTAGACCTGCGCCCCACAAACGTCCCATCTCGAAATGTCTCCCCTTCACGTGCACCTTCCCTAGAGCTACGCCCCACAAATGTCTCCCCGGGAAATGTCTCCCCTTCGAGTGCACCTTCCCTAGATCTGCGCCCCACAAACATTTCCCCCCGAAATGTCTCCCAATCCCGTGCACCTTCCCTAGACCTGCGCCCCACAAACGTCTCCCACCGAAATGTCTCCCCTTCGAGTGCACCTTCCCTAGACCTACGCCCCACAAACATATCCCCCCGAAATGTCTCCCCTTCGAGTGCACCTTCCCTAGACCTGCGCCCCACAAACGTCCCATCTCGAAATGTCTCCCCTTCACGTGCACCTTCCCTAGACCTACGCCCCACAAATGTCTCCCCCGGAAATGTCTCCCCTTTGCGCGCACCTTCCCTAGACCTGCGCCCCACAAACGTCTCCCACCGAAATGTCTCCCCTTCGAGTGCACCTTCCCTAGACCTACGCCCCACAAACATATCCCCCGAAATGTCTCCCCTTCGAGTGCACCTTCCCTAGACCTGCGACCCACAAACGTCCCCCCCCGAAATGTCTCCCTTTCGAGCGCACCTTCCCTAGATCTGCGCCCCACAAACATCTCCCCCCGAAATGTCTCCCAATCCCATGCACCTTTCCTAGACCTGCGCCCCACAAACATCTCCCCCCAAAATGTCTCCCCTTCGCGTACACCTTCCACACATCTACGTCCCACAAACGTCTCCCACCAAAATGCCTCCTCTTCGTGTGCACCTTTCTCCCCCTGAAATGTCTCCCCTTCGCGTGCTTCTTCCGAAGACCTGCCCCCCACAAACGTCCCATCTCGAAATGTCTCCCCTTCACGTGCACCTTCCCTAGACCTACGCCCCACAAATGTCTCCCCCGGAAATGTCTCCCCTTCGAGTGCACCTTCCCTAGATCTGCGCCCCACAAACATCTCCCCCCAAAATGTCTCCCAATCCCGTGCACCTTCCCTAGACCTGCGCCCCACAAACGACTCCCACTGAAATGTCTCCCCTTCGCGCGCACCTTCCCTAGACCTGCGCCCCACAAACGTCTCCCACCGAAATGTCTCCCCTTCGAGTGCACCTTCCCTAAACCTACGGCCCACAAACGTCTCCCCCCGAAATGTCTCCCCTTCGAGTGCACCTTCCCTAGACCTGCGCCCCACAAACGTCTCCCCCCGAAATGTCTCCCCTTCGAGTGCACCTTCCCTAGATCTGCGCCCAACAAACATCTCCCCCCGAAATGTCTCCCAATCCCGTGCACCTTCCCTAGACCTGCGCCCCACAAACGTCTCCCCCCCGAAATGTCTCCCGATCCCATGCACCTTCCCTAGACCTGCGCCCAAAATATGTATCCCCCCGAAATGTCTCCCCTTCGCGTACACCATCCACACATCTACGCCCCATAAATATCTCCCACCAAAATGTCTCCTCTTCGTGTGCACCTTTCTCCCCCCCAAATGTCTCCCCTTCGCGTGCACCTTCCGAAGACCTGCGCCCCACAAACGTCCCATCTCGAAATGTCTCCCCTTCACGTGCACCTTCCCTAGAGCTACGCCCCACAAATGTCTCCCCCGGAAATGTCTCCCCTTCGAGTGCACCTTCCCTAGATCTGCGCCCCACAAACATCTCCCCCCGAAATGTCTCCCATTCCCGTCCACCTTCCCTAGACCTGCGCCCCACAAACGTCTCCCACCGAAATGTCTCCCCTTCTCGCGCACCTTCCCTAGACCTGCGCCCCACAAACGTCTCCCACCGAAATGTCTCCCCTTCGAGTGCACCTTCCCTAGACCTACGCCCCACAAACGTCTCCCCCCGAAATGTCTCCCCTTCGAGTGCACCTTCCCTAGACCTGCGCCCCACAAACGTCTCCCCCCCAAATGTCTCCTCTTCGAGTGCACCAGGTCTGCAGGTAAGCCTCCCTAGGTGTGTACCTCTCTTGGGTCTGTGGCTTATAGTTGAGGCTGCACCAGTGGCCCCTTTTCTGCTCTCACCAGCCATCCCACCCCTACCATCTTACCCCTAGCTGCATACTCAGTTCTCTTCAGTTCTCTTCTTGCCGGTTGAGGGGAGGGGCGTGGGGTCAACATCGCCACTCCCCTGCGCTCCTCCCCTGTGGCTGTGCAGGTGGCAGCAGTGGGAGGGAAGGGGAGCAGCACTCCACTCGGCTAGGGTGGGAAGGGAGAGTATTGGGATTGGGTCGTTTGAATTAAGGTGAGACTCATATCCCCTCATATCCACTCTCCAGTCCCTCGCTCCCACCTCCCCCGCTGCCTTCACCTCATCCTCACGGCGCTCCCCTCGCTGCCCTCCCCGCCCTGCCCTCCCTGCCTGCCAGGCCAGCGCAAGCCAAGAGGACGGAGTGCAGCAGGCGAGCAGCAGGCGAGGGGAGCACCAGGGCGGGCAGCAGGAGCGCGGGCAGCGGGGCAGCAGCGCTGGCCTCTTCAACGGTTGAGGTTGCAGTATCGCCCCTGCCACCACACTCCACTCGAGCCCACTCCCCCTCAGGTTCAGGTTCAGGTGCAGGTGCAGGTTCAGGTTGGTAGCGGCTCTTGTGGGGTTGTGGTTGGCGTCACATGCACTGTCGTTTCTGCTGTTGCAGGAGTGTTTGACACTTTTCTCCATTGCAACCCCTCTTACTTTCGGCTGCCTTTCCTTTCCGCCCTGCCATCCCTCCTCTCCCTCCCCTCCCCTCCCTTCCCTGCCAGGCCTTCACAAGCCAGGGGGAGTGCAGCAGGCGAGGGGAGCACCAGGGCGGGCAGCAGGAGCGCGGGCAGCGGGGCAGCAGCGCCGGCCTCATCAACGGTTGAGGTTGCAGTATCGCCCCTGCCACCACACTCCACTCGAGCCCACTCCCCCTCAGGTTCAGGTTCAGGTGCAGGTTCAGGTTGGTAGCGGCTCTTGTGGGGTTGTGGTTGGCATCACATGCACCGTCTTTTTTGCACTCACACTGCTGCCTGTCTTCTTGTTTAAAAGAGTTACTCCCTCCCACCTGCCCCTTACTATCTCTCTATCTCCCTCTCCCTTCTCCCTTCTCTGCCTCGCAGGTCCGTCCCTTCAAGCCCCGCTCGCCCTGCCCACTCTCCATTGAAGCACCCCCTCCGCCTGCACCACACAATCAGCTAAGTACCCGATCCCTCATGCCCGCACCCTTGCCTGCCATACCGTTTCTTTCGTTGCATCTGCTGTTGCACCGTCTTCTTGAAACAACGCCACTGGTTGAGTACTGCTCACATGCTACAGACCCCCTTGCTTCAGGTAATTCCTTCAGGTGCAGGTACACCCCTCAGGTTTTTTTTCAGGTGCCCTTGGGTCTGCAGCTTGTGGCCGTGCCTCCACCAGTGGCTCCTCCTCCCTTCCCTTGCGCTGGATTTCAAGTCACAGTCTCCCATTCAACTTGCTCCCACCACCGCGCTCTGACTAGCTCTGTGTGTGCGCGTTGCAGGTGGCGGGGAGGGGTGTGGGGTCAACACCGACGCTCCCTCACGCCCCTCCCCTGTGGCCGTGCAGGGAGGAGGCACCTGGAGGAGGGCTGCTGCGGAGGGAGGCAGCTGGTGGTGCTGCAGCTGCCTTGAGCTCGCCCTCACGCTATCAGCTAAGTCACCCACTTCCATGCCCTCACCCTTGCCCGCCACATCATGGCTTGTTGCTTTCTTGCTGCCAGTTCCTTTGCCGGTTGTGCTTTTGCCTTCCCTTTGAAACAATGCCACTGGTTGAGCTCGGTTTACATGCCTCAGACCCCCTCTCTTCAGGTATCTCCTCAGGTGCAGGTAACCCTCTCAGGTGCAGGTCCCCCCTTCAGGTGCAGGTTCCCTTGGCGTCTGTGGCGTGTGGCCTGGCCTCAACCAGTGGCCCTCCCTTTCTCTTCCACATTTGGCAGTTCCGGTCTCTGGCTTGTGTTGTGCCCATGCCATGCATACTGACCACCGCCGTGTGTGTGCGTTGCAGGTGGAGGGGAGGGGCGCTGGGGTCAACACCGACGCTTCCCCACGCCCCTCCCCTGTGGCCGTGCAGGGACTCGTGGGGACGGGAGGGAGGCAGCACTGCAGCATGGCAATCCCACTGCAGCAAGGGAGAGTATCGGGATGGGCTTGGCCTCTCAAGGTAAGCCTCGTACCTCTCTTTCCCGCTGCACTCGTTTTCTGCTAACTTGCCCTCTTGCGCTCATCCCTTTTATTCGCCATTGCCTGTTTCAAGGCCTGCACTCACTCCCCACTTGACCTTCCCTTCCGTTCTGCCCCCCTCCAGGTCACTCGCAATGCAGCAGAGACAGCTGAAGGGACCTGCTGTGGCAGCGTCAGCAGCAGGGGGCGCGGAAGCAGTAGGGGAGGGGAGGGGAGGGAAGGGGACACGAGGCAGCATCTCTCGGCGGCTCTTCAGCTGCCAGCTAAGTGCTCTCACCTCCCTGGACTCACTCTTGCCTGCTGCTCACTGCTCATACTGAATCACTCTTGTCGTTTTCACACTGTTGCTTTCTTGCTGCCAGTTCCTTTGCCGGTTGTGCATTCGCCTTCCCTTTGAAACACTGCCACTGGTTGAGCACGATTTGCATGCCTCAGACCCCCCCTCACTTCAGGTAACCCCCTTAGGTGCAGTGCAGAGAACCCCTTCAGGTGCAGGTTCACCCCTCAGGTTCTTTTTCAGGTGCCCTTGGGTCTGCAGCTTGTGGCCGTGCCTCCACCAGTGGCTCCTCCTCCCTTCCCTTGCGCTGGATTTCAAGTCACAGTTTCTTCTTCAACTTGCTCCCACCACCGCGCTCTGACTAGCTCTGTGTGTGCGCGTTGCAGGTGGCGGGGAGGGGTGTGGGGTCAACACCGACGCTCCCTCACGCCCCTCCCCTGTGGCCGTGCAGGGAGGGGGGCAGCACTCCACTCGGCTGGGATGGGATGGGAGAGTATCGGGATGGGGTCGTCTGGAACAAGGTGAGCCTCTTTTCCTTCATGCACTTATGCTGCGGCCGGTCTTTTTTCCTTGCTCGCTCTCGTTTCTTGCCCTCTCCTTGTCTTCACGCTGCTGCGTGCTCTTCGTCCCATTCTCACTGGTCTCCCTTGCTCCCCTGCCTCACTCCCTCTCCCTTCCCTCCCAGTTCTTCGAAGGCTGTAGCAGACGGGCAGCAGCAGGGGAAGCAGAGTAGCAGACCGGCAGCAGCAGTAGCAGCAGCAGAAGCGGCAGCAGCAGCATCAGCAGTAGCAGCAATGGGGGCTGGGGGTCTAGAGGGCAGACTAGGGTAGATATAGCTGCAGGTGAGGTATGGTACTAGGTGTGGTATGGTAACAGGTGTGGTATGGTTACAGGTGAGGTATGGTAAGCTGATCCCTTCCTCTCTCTCTTCCCCTCCTGCAGGCAGAAGGTGGGAGCAGTGGAGCAAGGACGGGAGAGTGAAGTGCACCCTCTTACTCACCTCCCCCCCTCTCCCTTATCTCTCCCTTTTCCCTTCCCTCCCAGCAGCACCCTGCCTGGATCACAGAGGAGTCCTGCCCCCCCCCCCCCGCCTCCTAATCACCCCCCTTCCTTCCCAGCAGCCTCAGCATCATGGCGCTCTGCACGGCTCAGGTAAGTAGAGGTAAGGAGGCATGGGGATGAAGTGTGGGGTGGGTGGGTGGGTGCACGGGAGCAAGCGGGGAGTTCACTGCCTTAGGGACAGCATCTCCTGGGGTTGTGCCTTGTGGTCGGGGTGTGGTGGGTGGAATCTGCGCGGCACGGCACTCGGTGCTCAAGTAACCGATCTGGCGTTCAAGGCCTAATGGACACCGTCAGAGCCGACCGGCCGGCGGCTCTGGTTCGCGTCAGCTCTGGCTACGTCAGGGGTGGGATTTGAGTCTTGGGCTGGAAGCAATTTTCCACTACCACTCCTTGCTCCATAAGTCACAGCCTCTGGGGGTGCTGTTTCCTAAAGGAAGTGGGCTTCCTGCTGCTCCTACTGCTGGCAGGTGAGTGCGGGGTGGGCTGGGTGGGTGAGTGAGAGAGAAGGGGCTGAGTCCCCTAGGGTGGATGAGTGAGAGGAAAGGGGCTGAGTCCCCTGGGGTGGGTGAGCGAGGGGAACGGGCTGAGTCCCCTAGGGTGGGTGAGTGAGAGAGAAGGGGGCTGAATCCCCTTGGGTGGGTGAGTTGGGAGAAGGGGGACTGAAACACCCCCGTCCCCCACCTTCCCCCCCACCCCCCGTGGTTCGCAGGGAAATGGGGAATCCCCTTGGGTGGGTGAGTTGGGTAGGGTGGGTAAGAGGGAAATGGGGAATCCCCTTGGGTGGGATGGGTGATTAGGAAGGGGTGAATCCCCTTGGGTGGGATGGGTGAGAAGGAAGGGGTGAATCCCCTTGGGTGGGATGGGTGAGAAGGAAGGGGTGAATCCCCTTGGGTGGGATGAGTGAGAAGGAAGGGGGGTCTAAGAAGGGAGGTCTAAGAAGGGGGGTCTAAGGAGGGGGGTCTAAGAAGGGGGGTCTAAGAAGGGGGGTCTAAGAAGGGAGGTCTAAGAAGGGAGGTCTAAGAAGGGGGGTCTATGAAGGGGGGTCTAAGAAGGGGGGTCTAAGAAGGGGGGTCTAAGAAGGGGGGTCTAAGAAGGGGGGTGTAAGAAGGGAGGTCTAAGAAGGGAGGTCTAAGAAGGGGTGTCTAAGAAGGGAGGTCTAAGAAGGGAGGTCTAAGAAGGGGTGTCTAAGAAGGGGGGTCTAAGAAGGGGGGTCTAAGAAGGGGGGTCTAAGAAGGGAGGTCTAAGAAGGGGGGTCTAAGAAGGGAGGTCTACGAAAGGGGGTTTAAGAAAGGGGGGTCTAAGAAGGGAGGTCTAAGAAGGGAGGTCTAAGAAGGGGTATCTAAGAAGGGGGGTCTAAGAAGGGGGGTCTAAGAAGGGAGGTCTAAGAAGGGAGGTTTATGAAGGGGGGTCTAAGAAGGGAGGTCTAAGAAGGGGGGTCTAAGAAAGGGGGGTCTAAGAAGGGGTGTCTAAGAAGGGGTGTCTAAGAAGGGGGGTCTAAGAAGGGGGGTCTAAGAAGGGAGGTCTAAGAAGGGGGGGTCTAAGAAGGGGGGTCTAAGAAGGGAGGTCTAAGAAGGGGGGTCTAAGAAAGGGGGGTCGAAGAAGGGAGGTCTAAGAAGGGAGGTCTAAGAAGGGGTGTCTAAGAAGGGGGGTCTAAGAAGGTGGGTCTAAGAAGGGAGGTCTAAGAAGGGAGGTCTGAGAAGGGGGGTCTAAGAAGGGGGGTCTAAGAAGGGAGGTCTAAGAAGGGAGGTCTTAGAAGGGAGGTCTAAGAAGGGAGGTCTAAGAAGGGGGGTCTAAGAAAGGGGGGTCTACTTAGGGAGGTCTAAGAAGGGGGGTTTAAGAAGGGGGGTCTAAGAAGGGAGGTCTAAGAAGGGGGGTCTAAGAAGGGAGGTCTAAGAAGGGGGGTCTAAGAAGAGGGGTCTAAGTAGGGGGGTCAGAGAAGGGGGGTCTAAGAAGGGGGGTCTAACTAGGGGGGTCAGAGAAGGGGGGTCTAAGAAGGGGGGTCTAAGAAGGGAGGTCTAAGAAGAGAGGTCTAAGAAGGGGGGTCTAAGATGGGGGGTCTAAGAAGGGAGGTCTAAGAAAAGGGGTCTAAGAAGGGGGGTCTAAGAAGGGAGGTCTAAGAAGGGGGGTCTAAGAAGGGGGGTCTAAGCAGAGGGTTCTAAAAAGGGGGGTCTAAGAAGGGGGGTCTAAGAAGGGGGGTCTAAGAAGGGGGGTGTAAGAAGGGGGGTCTAAGAAGGGGGGTCTAATGGGTGGGTGAGAGGGAAGGGGCCTGAGTCCCCTTGGGTTGGGTGGGTGAGAGGGAAGGGGCCTGAGTTCCCTTGGGTTGGGTGGGTGAGAGGGAAGGGGCCTGAGTTCCCTTGGGTTGGGTGGGTGAGAGGGAAGGGGCCTGAGTTCCCTTGGGTTTGGGTGGGTGAGAGGGAAGGGGCCTGAGTTCCCTTGGGTTTGGGTGGGTGTGAGGGAAGGGGCCTGAGTTCCCTTGGGTTGGGTGGGTGCATGAGGGGGGAGGGGGCTGAGACCTCTTGGGCGGGTGAGTTCAGTGAGGGGTAATGGTGAAGTTCTAAATCCCCCAGGGTAAGTGGAGTGGGAGGGTGAGGAGAAAGAGGGTGTGAAATCCCAGGGTGGGTTAATTTATATAGGGGCGATTATGGGGACCTGAATCTCCAACGGTAAGTGGAGTGAGAAGGAAGGGGTGAATCCCCTTGGGTGGGATGGGTGAGAAGGAAGGGGTGAATCCTTTTGGGTGGGATGGGTGAGAAGGAAGGGGAGGTGTGTTGTTCTGGATGGGTGCTGTGTTTTGGATGGGTGGTGTGTTTTACTGGATGGCTGGTGTGTGTTTTTGGCTGAGTGGTGTGTTCTGGATGGGTGGTGTGTTCTGGATGGCTGGTGTGTTCTGGATGGCTGGTGTGTTCTGGATGGGTGGTGTGTTGTTCTGGATGGGTGGTGTGTTGTTCTGGATGGGTGGTGTGTTGTTCTGGATGGCTGGTGTGTTCTGAATGGTTTGCAGGTTGAGTGTGGGTAGGTTGTTGGTGGGTGTGTGGGAAGTTGATTGTGGGTGGTAGTGGTCTGGTGCTCATGTTTGGGTGCTTGTGGGGGAAGGCTTGCAGGTTGAGTGTGGGCAGGTTGTTGGGTGTGGGTGGATGGGAAGTTGGTTGTGGGTTATGGTGGTCTGGTGCACTTGTTTGGATGGTATGTTCTGGATGGTTGCTGGGTGCATATCGGTGAGTGCTATGTGTGTGGGGTTAGGTGGTTTTGCTTTAGAGGAGCAGGGGTGGGTGAGAGGAAGGGGATGGGTCGGTGCAGACTTGTGAATGAGTGGCAGGTGTGGTTTGTTGGGGTTGGTGGGTGGTTGGGTGTATGGGGGTGGGTGGGATTTGTGGTTGGGTGGTGGATGGTTTGTGTGTGATTTGTGGTATCTGTGGATGGATATGCATGGGTGCTTGTGGGTGGGTTGTGGTTGTGGGAGCAAGGGTGACCTCTCTCAACAGACCTGAACCTTGAATTGCCAGTCCATTTGTGACTGTCTGACAAATCAAATACGAGGGATGGCTTACAGGTCTCCACGCGTGCTTGTGCATGTGGGTGTGCTATCATCAGGTGCTTGTGTGGAGTGCATGCGCATGTCCAGTGCTGCCAGCCTGGAGTCATCTGTCAAGTGTCAGAAAGCGACCCCTTCTACCAACAAGTATGGAGCATTTGATGGATAGTTTATTGATGAAGGCACTGGCTCCAGCGTTTGCATTGGGAGTCGTGCTTCCAAGTATTGAGTTGGTAGCTAAAATTGTTACCAGTTTCTCTGGATCGTGTATAACTTTATGGTACACTATGTTTATTTGTTTCTGTTTGTACCATGGCTTCTCTGAAAAGCATTCTGTTATACGGTATCTAAAATGTCAATTATGCTTGTATACATGGCAGGCGTATTTGCTTTGCTTGATTTTCTTTCCCTCGTGTAGTTTCTGTAACCTGAACAATTTGCAGCTTCTCAATTGAGATGCTGAAGGGTAAGCCTCTAAATTACGGCATGTGCTCATATAACTTTGTAAAGGAAATTGGAGGGCCGCGTATCGAGAAGTGAAATAAGCACCAGCATTCTGACAGATTATACACAAACCGATTCGGACCGTTGGATTTGTGTGATCCCTGAACCCTTCAGTGTAGATCCTTCCTCATTGCCGAGGCCCAACAAGATTCTTGCAGTTTCGCATCTCTATTCGGGACGAAGATATGTTTTGCAGAAGCACCCTGGTTTGCGCTTCCCCCTGTGAGTGTCAGTCTTTTGGGGGTTTGAGTTTCCGTTATTTGCCGGGTCTTCACGCCCAACCGTTAGGTTTGACGGAGGTGGCGAGACTGACGATTGTCGCAAGTGCCAAAACCATGCAGAAGTAACCAGATCCAAGACAGCACTATCGTCGCAAGCTGTTTCGTTTCCTGATGTACACACGATTGTGAACGTTGCGGTTTTCGTCGCCCCGCCTTTTTGCGCACCGAGCGCGACATAGCGCCCAGGCGCGATGCGCCAACCTTGTCGGCGAGCCTTGCCTCGCGGCACCCTTGGCGGAAATATTCCGCCGACAATCCAACCTCGGGATTGGTCTGAGGACGCGTCACAAGTAGAACATCGATCCTGCCTAGAATCGGTGTTTAGGTGGTTACACATTTTCGTTTATTTTCGCTAACGTACAGTTTTCCCTTCTAAGTCAGGCGATCGATGTGCCCCTGTCACACATCGATCGTGCAATTTCGTCCACATCGGGCAATTTTGCCCCATGTTTTTACGACCGTGTCACTTGAAACTTCAAAGCAGTCGTGACACACCGATATGGCGATCGGTTTGACAGGTTCGGTGAACAACCCTGATCCTTCCTCGATATTTTACTTGTGACGCGTCCTGAGTTCTTCTGGTCTCTGCTTGGCTGAACGCTTCCCTGTGGTGTACAGAACTAGGTCAACAAAACACCAGAACCTTTCCAGAAATATAGCAACCGAGCTCAACCATCTAAAGTTTCTCAACATGGCCAGGAAAACTGCTTTACACATTGCAATCGATCTGAACCGTTCTAAGTTTCTGAATCCAACCAAGCAGCGTAGCAGGCAGTCAGCGCAGCAACCAGAGTCCAACCCATTCACCTCGCTAACTTCCCTTACCTGCTCTTCAATTTCCATTCTGTCACTTGTAGCTTCTTGAGTTGATTCAACGACAACGGCGGAGCCATGTCGGTAGTTAGCATGTGGAAACGAATTAGCAATAGTTGTTTCCCGTCTGGAACGGCGTTCGGTATTGATTTCTTTGAAAGCGACGACTACTTTCGCCATCGTCTAAAATCAGGCCGCTAGTTCCGTTCTCGCTGGCGACGATTCCTATCCTCCTCGCCACGATACGTTCTCGCGTCGACGGTTTTTTTCAGCGATTCCGGCGGGAATGAGTCTTCTCCCTGCTCTATGGGTGAAGCGCTGAAGCAATGATAACTGACGACTTATCTGACAAGGTTAGTCCTCCAGTGCAACGACATTTCATCGTGGTTAGTCTATCAGTGTTCACGTTTCGCCTCCCTCGGAGTATCATTCGGTACAGCACGTCATGAGCCTGGTTATTGTCGCAAACATTCATTCTCCGTTGTTGCTGCGTTGCCTACGTTCAGATGCGACTGGCGACGCTGTCGTCTGCGACGTGCACGGCCGTCGTCCGCGCGTCATCTCACGGCGAAATTGCCGTCCTCGCGTCGTCGCACGGCGAAATCGTTGGCCGCGCGTCGTCGCACGGCGAAATCGTCGTCCGCGCCTCAAAGCACGGCGAAACTGTCGTACGCGCGTCGCAGCACGACGATGTCGCTGTTCGTGCGTCGTTGCATGGCGGAATCGTCGAAACGTTGTCCGCGCGTCGTCGCATCGCGAAACCGTTGTCAGCACGTCGTCGCACGGCGGAATCGTCCCCCGTGCGTCGTCGCACGGCGAAATCGTCGTCTGCGATTCGTTTCATGCCTCCGTTGGCGTGGGGGTGAGCAGCAGCAGCATCAGCTCTCGGTGCTTCTTCAACCGCCAGCTAAGTGCCTTCTCCTCCCTCCACTCTCCCTCGCTTGCTGCCCACCGTTGCTGCTCACCGTTTCTCCCTGAAACTCGCCACTGGTTGGGGCCCGCCTCACAAGCAACAGACCCCCACCCCCCATTGCAGGTAAACCCATCAGGTACAGGTTCAGCCCCCCTAAAGCCTTACAGTCCCCTCAGGTTCCCCTGGGGGTCTGTGGCTTGTAGATGTGCCTCCTCCAGTGGCCCCTCCCTTGTCTAGCCTTTTGTTTCTGCCGTCTCGCACGCTGCATTGCCCATTCCACAACTCACTCTCGCTCCCACCTCCCCCGCTGCCTTCACCTCGTTCCTCACGGCGCTCCCCTCCCCTACCTCCCCTCCCTGCCTTCCCATCCCTTTCCTGCCGGGCGAGCCCAAGCCAGGGGGACGGCAGCAGGCGAGCAGCAGGCGAGGGGAGCACCAGGGCGGGCAGCAGGAGCGCGGGCAGCGGGGCAGCAGCGCCGGCCTCATCAACGGTTGAGGTTGCAGTATCGCCCCTGCCACCACACCCCACTAGCGCCCACTCCCCCTCAGGTTCAGGTTCAGGTTCAGGTGCAGGTTCAGGTTGGTAGCGGCTCTTGTGGGGTTGTGGTTGGCGTCACATGCAGCTGTTGCACGAGTGTTTGACACTTTCCCCCATTGCAACCCCTCTTACTTTCGGCTGCCTTTCCTTTCCGCCCTGCCCTCCCTCCTCTCCCTGCCCTCCCATCCCTTCCCTGCCAGGCCTTCACAAGCCAGGGGGAGTGCAGCAGGCGAGCAGCAGGCGAGGGGAGCACCAGGGCGGGCAGCAGGAGCGCGGGCAGCGGGGCAGCAGCGCCGGCCTCATCAACGGTTGAGGTTGCAGTATCGCCCCTGCCACCACACTCCACTCGAGCCCACTCCCCCTCAGGTTCAGGTTCAGGTTCAGGTGCAGGTTCAGGTTGGTAGCGGCTCTTGTGGGGTTGTGGTTGGCGTCACATGCACCGTCTTTTTTGCACTCACACTGCTGCCTGTCTTCTCGTTTAAAAGAGTCACTCCCTCTCACCTGCCCCTTACTATCTCTCTATCTCTCTCTCCCTTCTCCCTTCTCTGCCTCGCAGGTCCGTCCCTTCAAGCCCCGCTCGCCCTGCCCACTCTCCATTGAAGCACCCCCTCCGCCTGCACCACACAATCAGCTAAGTACCCGTTCCCTCATGCCCGTACCCTTGCCTGCCATACCGTTGCTTTTGTTTCATCTGCTGTTGCACCACCTTCTTGAAACAACGCCACTGGTTGAGTACTGCTCACATGCTACAGACCCCTCAACTTCAGGTAACCCTCTCAGGTGCAGGTAACCCCTTCAGGTGCAGGTACACCCCTCAGGTTTTTTTTCAGGTGCCCTTGGGTCTGCAGCTTGTGGCCGTGCCTCCACCAGTGGCTCCTCCTCCCTTCCCTTGCGCTGGATTTCAAGTCACAGTCTCCCATTCAACTTGCTCCCACCACCGCGCTCTGACTAGCTCTGTGTGTGCGCGTTGCAGGTGGCGGGGAGGGGTGTGGGGTCAACACCGACGCTCCCTCACGCCCCTCCCCTGTGGCCGTGCAGGGAGGAGGCACCTGGAGGAGGGCTGCTGCGGAGGGAGGCAGCTGGTGGTGCTGCAGCTGCCTTGAGCTCGCCCTCACGCTATCAGCTAAGTCACCCACTTCCATGCCCTCACCCTTGCCCGCCACATCATGGCTTGTTGCTTTCTTGCTGCCAGTTCCTTTGCCGGTTGTGTTTCGCCTTCCCTTTGAAACAATGCCACTGGTTGAGCTCGGTTTACATGCCTCAGACCCCCTCTCTTCAGGTATCTCCTCAGGTGCAGGTAACCCTCTCAGGTGCAGGTCCCCCCTTCAGGTGCAGGTTCCCTTGGCGTCTGTGGCGTGTGGCCTGGCCTCAACCAGTGGCCCTCCCTTTCTCGTCCATATTTGGCAGTTTCCGGTCTCAGCCTTGTGTTGTGCCCATGCCATGCATACTGACCACCGCCGTGTGTGTGCGTTGCAGGTGGAGGGGAGGGGCGCTGGGGTCAACACCGACGCTTCCCCACGCCCCTCCCCTGTGGCCGTGCAGGGACTCGTGGGGACGGGAGGGAGGCAGCACTGCAGCATGGCAATCCCACTGCAGCAAGGGAGAGTATCGGGATGGGCTTGGCCTCTCAAGGTAAGCCTCTTACCTCTCTTTGCCGCTGCACTCGTTTTCTGCTAACTTGCCCTCTTGCGCTCATCCCTTTGATTCGCCCGTGCCTGTTTCAAGGCCTGCACTCACTCCCCACTTGACCTTCCCTTCCGTTCTGCCCCCCTCCAGGTCACTCGCAATGCAGCAGAGACAGCTGAAGGGACCTGCTGTGGCAGCGTCAGCAGCAGGGGGGGCGGAAGCAGTAGGGGAGGGGAGGGGAGGGAAGGGGACACGAGGCAGCATCTCTCGGCGGCTCTTCAGCTGCCAGCTAAGTGCTCTCACCTCCCTGGACTCACTCTTGCCTGCTGCTCACTGCTCATACTGAATCACTCTTGTCGTTTCCACACTCTTGCTTTCTTGCTGCCAGTTCCTTTGCCGGTTGTGCATTCGCCTTCCCTTTGAAACACTGCCACTGGTTGAGCACGATTTGCATGCCTCAGACCCCCTCACTTCAGGTAACCCCCTTAGGTGCAGTGCAGGTAACCCCTTCAGGTGCAGGTTCACCCCTCAGGTTCTTTTTCAGGTGCCCTTGGGTCTGCAGCTTGTGGCCGTGCCTCCACCAGTGGCTCCTCCTCCCTTCCCTTGCGCTGGATTTCAAGTCACAGTCTCCCATTCAACTTGCTCCCACCACCGCGCTCTGACTAGCTCTGTGTGTGCGCGTTGCAGGTGGCGGGGAGGGGTGTGGGGTCAACACCGACGCTCCCTCACGCCCCTCCCCTGTGGCCGTGCAGGGAGGAGGCACCTGGAGGAGGGCTGCTGCGGAGGGAGGCAGCTGGTGGTGCTGCAGCTGCCTTGAGCTCGCCCTCACGCTATCAGCTAAGTCACCCACTTCCATGCCCTCACCCTTGCCCGCCACATCATGGCTTGTTGCTTTCTTGCTGCCAGTTCCTTTGCCGGTTGTGCTTTCGCCCTTCCCTTTGAAACAATGCCACTGGTTGAGCTCGGTTTACATGCCTCAGACCCCCTCTCTTCAGGTATCTCCTCAGGTGCAGGTAACCCTCTCAGGTGCAGGTCCCCCCTTCAGGTGCAGGTTCCCTTGGCGTCTGTGGCGTGTGGCCTGGCCTCAACCAGTGGCCCTCCCTTTCTCTTCCACATTTGGCAGTTTCCGGTCTCTGCCTTGTGTTGTGCCCATGCCATGCATACTGACCACCGCCGTGTGTGTGCGTTGCAGGTGGAGGGGAGGGGCGCTGGGGTCAACACCGACGCTTCCCCACGCCCCTCCCCTGTGGCCGTGCAGGGACTCGTGGGGACGGGAGGGAGGCAGCACTGCAGCATGGCAATCCCACTGCAGCAAGGGAGAGTATCGGGATGGGCTTGGCCTCTCAAGGTAAGCCTCGTACCTCTCTTTCCCGCTGCACTCGTTTTCTGCTAACTTGCCCTCTTGCGCTCATCCCTTTGATTCGCCCTTGCCTGTTTCAAGGCCTGCACTCACTCCCCACTTGACCTTCCCTTCCGTTCTGCCCCCCTCCAGGTCACTCGCAATGCAGCAGAGACAGCTGAAGGGACCTGCTGTGGCAGCGTCAGCAGCAGGGGGCGCGGAAGCAGTAGGGGAGGGGAGGGGAGGGAAGGGGACACGAGGCAGCATCTCTCGGCGGCTCTTCAGCTGCCAGCTAAGTGCTCTCACCTCCCTGGACTCACTCTTGCCTGCTGCTCACTGCTTATATTGAATCACTCTTGTCGTTTTCACACTGTTGCTTTCTTGCTGCCAGTTTCTTTGCCGGTTGTGCATTCGCGTTCCCTTTGAAACACTGCCACTGGTTGAGCACGATTTGCATGCCTCAGACCCCCTCACTTCAGGTAACCCCCTTAGGTGCAGTGCAGGTAACCCCTTCAGGTGCAGGTACACCCCTCAGGTTTTTTTTCAGGTGCCCTTGGGTCTGCAGCTTGTGGCCGTGCCTCAACCAGTGGCTCCTCCTCCCTTCCCTTGCGCTGGATTTCAAGTCACAGTCTCGCATTCAACTTGCTCCCTCCGCCGCGCTCTGACTAGCTCTGTGTGTGCGCGTTGCAGGTGGCGGGGAGGGGTGTGGGGTCAACACCGACGCTCCCTCACGCCCCTCCCCTGTGGCCGTGCAGGGAGGGGGGCAGCACTCCACTCGGCTGGGATGGGATGGGAGAGTATCGGGATGGGTCATCTGGAACAAGGTGAGTCTCTTATGCTGCTGCCGGTCTTTCTCCCGTGCTCGCTCTCGTTTCTTGCCCTCTCCCTGTCTTCACGATGCTGCCTGCTCTTCGTCCCATTCTCACTGGTCTCTCTTCCCCTCCTGCAGGCAGAAGGTGGGAGCACTGGAGCAAGGACGGGAGAGTGAAGTGCACCCTCTTACTCACCTCTCAACCTCTCCCTTCTCCCTCCCTTCCCTCCCAGCAGCAGGCTGCCTGTATCACAGAGGAGTCCTGTCTCCCCCTCTCCTAATCACCCCCACTCCTTCCCAGCAGCCTCAGCATCATGGCGCTCTGCACGGCTCAGGTAAGTACAGGTAAGTAGAGGTAAGGAGGCATGGGGGTGAAGTGTGGGGTGGGTGGGTGGGAGCACGGGAGCAAGTGGGGAGTTCACTGCCTTAGGAGCAGCATCTCCTGGGGTTGTGTCTTGTGGGTGGGGTGTGGTGGGTGGAATCTGCGCGGCACGGCACTCGGTGCTCAAGTAACCGATCTGGCGTTCAAGGCCTAATGGACACCGTCAGAGCCGACCGGCCGGCGGCTCTGGTTCGCGTCAGCTCTGGCTACGTCAGGGGTGGGATTTGAGTCTTGGGCTGGAAGCAATTTTCCACTACCACACCTCGCTCCATAAGTCACAGCCTCTGGGGGTGTTGTTTCCTAAAGGAAGTGGGCTTCCTGCTGCTCCTGCTGCTGGCTGGTGAGTGCGGAATGGGCTGGGTGGGTGAGTGAGAGAAGGGGCTGAGTCCTCTAGGGTGGGTGAGTGAGGGGAGAGGGGCTGAGTCCCCTAGGGTTGGTGAGTGAGGGGAAAGGGGCTGAGTCCCCTAGGGTGGGTGAGTGAGAGAAAAGGGGCTGAGTCCCCTAGGGTGGGTGAGTGAGGGGAAAGGGGCTGAGTCCCCTAGGGTGGGTGAGTGAGGGGAAAGGGGCTGAGTCCCCTAGGGTGGGTGAGTGAGAGAGAAGGGGCTGAGTCCCCTAGGGTGGGTGAGTGAGGGGAAAGGGGCTGAGTCCCCTAGGGTGGGTGAGTGAGGGGAAAGGGGCTGAGTCCCCTAGGGTGGGTGTGTGAGAGAGAAGGGGCTGAGTCCCCTAGGGTGGGTGAGTGAGGGGAAAGGGGCTGAGTCCCCTAGGGTGGGTGAGTGAGAGAGAAGGGGCTGTTTCCCCTAGGGTGGGCGACTGAGGGGAAAGGGGCTGAGTCCCCTAGGGTGGGTGAATGAGTAAAGGGGGCTGAGTCCCCTAGGGTGGGTGAGTTGGGAGAAGGGGGACTGAAACCCCTTGGGTTGGGTGGGTGAGAGGGAAATGGGGAATCCCCTTGGGTGGGATGGGTGAGAAGGAAGGGGTGAATCCCCTTGGGTGGGATGGGTGAGAAGGAAGGGGTGAATCCCCTTGGGTGGGATGGGTGAGAAGGAAGGGGTGAATCCCCTTGGGTGGGATGGGTGAGAAGGAAGGGGTGAATCCTGTTGGGTGGGATGGGTGAGAAGGAAGGGGTGAATCCCCTTGGGTGGGATGGGTGAGAAGGAAGGGGTGAATCCCCTTGGGTGGGATGGGTGAGAAGGAAGGGGTGAATCCCCTTGGGTGGGATGGGTGAGAAGGAAGGGGTGAATCGCCGTGGATGGGATGGGTGAGAAGGAAGGGGTGAATCCCCTTGGGTGGGATGGGTGAGAGGGGTGAATCCCCTTGGGTGGGATGGGTGAGAAGGAAGGGGTGAATCCCCTTGGGTGGGATGGGTGAGAAGGAAGGGGTGAATCCCCTTGGGTGGGATGGGTGAGAAGGAAGGGGTGAATCCCCTTGGGTGGGATGGGTGAGAAGGAAGGGGTGAATCCCCTTGGGTGGGATGGGTGAGAAGGAAGGGGTGAATCCCCTTGGGTGGGATGGGTGAGAAGGAAGGGGTGAATCCCCTTGGGTGGGATGGGTGAGAAGGAAGGGGTGAATCCCCTTGGGTGTGATGGGTGAGAAGGAAGGGTGGTGGGTGAGTGGAATGGCGAGGACTGAAGCTTTTATGGCAGTGGGATGTCTGCTGCTCCCTCTGCTGGCGGGTGAAGGGGGGGAGGGGTGAGGAAAGATGGTGGGAGTGAGTGGGTGTGTGGGTGGGGGGATTGGTGGCTGGCGGTTGGGGGATCGGTGGGTGGTTGAGGGCTAGGTGGGTGTGGTTTGGGGGGGTTGGTTGTGTGGGTTGGATGGGTGATTCTGCATAGGTGGGTTTATGGTTGGTTGGGGTATGTTTGTGGGTGGGCTACAAGGGTGAATCTGGTAGGCAGGTGTATGGCTGGCAAGTGAAGGTGGGGAGGGGCTGAAACCCCTTGGGTGGGTGAGTGGGAGAGAAGGGGCTGAAACCCCTTGGGTGGGTGCAGGGTAAGTGCAGTAAGCGGCAATGGTGGGGGCCTGAATCCCCCAGGGTAAGTGCAGTCTGAAATTCCTTGAGTGGTGAAGTGAGGTGGAATGGGGCTGAAACCCCTTGGGTACAGTTTGGGATGATACGCTCTGGTATGGTTCTGTCTGGTATGTGTCCGCGTAGTATGATACAGTGTTATCATACAGTGTGGTAGGATAGAGTGTGGTCTGATACATTATGGTATGATACAGCGTTGTATGGAACAGGTGGTGTGATACAGTGTGTTATCATACGGTTTGGTGTGATGCAGTGTGGCATGATGCAGTGTGGTTGGATGCACAGTGGCATGATTCAGTGTGGCTTGTTTAAATGTGGCTTGTTTCAGTGTGACTTGTTTCAGTACTTGTGACTTGTTTCAGTGTGACTTGTTTCAGTGTGACTTGTTTCACTGTGACTTGTTTCGTTGTGACTTGTTTCGGTGTGACTAATTTCGGTGTGACTTGTTTCGGTGTGACTTGTTTCGGTGTGACTTGTTTCGGTGTGACTTGTTCCATTGTGGCTTGTGACTGCGTGACATACTGGTTGTGCCATCGTATGGCAGGCGTGGCATGTCATTCGGTGGAATGGCATCGTGTGGCATGTGTCATTTGGTGGTATGGCATGGTGTGGCATGTCATTTGGTGGTATGGCATGGTGTGGCATGTCATTCGGTGGCATGGCATAGTGTGGCATGTCATTTGGTGGTATGGCATGGTGTGGCATGTCATTCGGTGGTATGGCATGGTGTGGCATGTCATTCGGTGGTATGGCATGGTGTGGCATGTCATTTGGTGGCATGCATGCTCCACCTGCATGCTTGTGGAGTTGGACCAGCGGCATCGCAGCCTGCTGCTGGGCATGACATGCACGCTGCAGCGACTGCTATGGGTGAGACGCCATCATGCTCCTGGGAAAACAGCACATAGAGAGGGGGGTTGCATGAGGCCGTCTGGTAGCACACATGCATGAGTTGCATGGCTGTGCTCTTCTTTCTACCTGCCAGTGCTCATTCACATGCCACCTTGTACATTGCCATGACGCATCATTCCTCATTCCAAACATACCCCCCCTTCCCTTGTCTGTACGACCAGGTGCAAGCAGCCATCGAGTCGAGTCCCGCCTTGCCTCGCTGCACGCTGAAATGGCTGTGCGGCGAGCAATTGACTCCTGACGCACTGCATGTGAATAAGGTCGTCAGGAATGGAGGTTGCTGCTACATGTTCAATAGTCTACTGCAGCAAGATGCACCTGTGGTTAGTCTCAGGATGATTCGTAGATCTTGCTACGCTATGCCTGCAGGAGCATTTACGGTATTAGCAACTTCTGATCATATGGCTCCAATCCAGCACTTTAGCCCTGCTTTCAATCTATAGCTACACGGATTGTCGACTCTCCATGGCCAGCAAGCAAAGCACTTGTCCGAATAGCTTGAGTCGATTCTAGTGAGGATGGAAGTTTGAAAGACAATGCAGTGCTGTACAGCTTTGTTTCATTGAAAGAGATCATTGCAAGCCAGTCTGGATCTTCCATGTCTTTAGGAGGAGAAGGCACTGAACCGGGCACTGAACCACGTCTTTCATATACCGTATGAGGCTGAAAGCTAGATGCACCAGAGCCTGAATGTTCGTTCCCAATCGGACGACTTTGCCTATGTACAATGCATACAAAGGAAGGTACGGTAGCATGCCACCTTTCTGCCAAACCAAGCAACAAAGCATGTCACTGCAAGCAAGAAACTCACAGTAACGGAGCGCACAGCAACTGGCCTTCCGTACCATCACTCATCCCATCTCCCGTTCAACCAGCTAAACTCCAGCTTTCAACCCAATCATCCCTCCCTATCCACCGCCGTGGCACTGCAAGCAGGATACTGGTAAGAGCACACGGCCATTGCAGCATGCAGGATGGTGCCCATGTGCGTGCTACATAATTCCTGCCCACGCTACATCAGCGCAGGAATGGTTTGATTATCACCTGCTGCAGGCAATCAAGCTGGTGGAAAAGGCTCTTTGGGTGGTGCTGCTGCAGCAAGGCACTGCGGCAATTCAGCTTCAGTCTGCGCAGCCGAGACAAGCAGGTCATGCCTTGAGGTAGCGCCAACAGCTGAGGTGCTTCAATTGTAAGTGACGTCAGGGAACGGAGCTCTCCAATGCTCTCTGGCAGCTCCTCCGGTGACCAAGAAAGCAGCTTCAGCTGCCGCAGCTGTGGCATGGCTGTCCACATGCTTTCCGGGAGGCTACGGACTCCAGGCGCATCTATCACCAAGCTGCGCAGGCGAGGGAGAAAAGTCAAGGGGATTGGGAGCTCTCGCTTATTACGTTCCAAACGCATCTCCAGCGTCTCTAGATTCTGCACCTGCACCGCCTGCACCCCTTGCCCCCCCTGCTCGGCTTGCTCCCCCTGCACCCACTGCACACTCTGCTCCCCCTGCTCCCCCTGCAGCCCCTGCTCCCCCCGCTCCCCCCGCTCTCCCCGCTCCCCCGGCTCCCCCTGCTCCCCCCGCTCCCCCCGCTCTCCCCGCTCCCCCCGCTCCCCCCGCTCCCCCGGCTCCCCCTGCTCCGCCTGCCCTCCCTGCCCTCCCTGCTCCCCCTGCTCCCCCTGCTCCCCCTGCTCCCCCTGCTCCCCCTGCTCCCGGCGCAACAAGCTGCTGGTCACTGCAGGCGCGTGTCGCACCCCAACACAGTCCAGCTTCAGCACCCTCAGCTGCAACAGCCCGGAGAGGTCGACCACATGCTCACAGCCGTCCACGAACGGCCCCAAGCAGAGGGTCTCAAGATTGGGCGGCAATGCATCAGGGGGGCTCCTCAGCTCCTCACACTTTGTCAGCACCAGCGTCTTCAGCCCCACCATCATGTCCATCCGAGAGGGCACCTGGGAGAGCCACTGGCAGCCCCTCACCTCCAAGATTTGCAGAGCTGTAAGCCTTGTCAGCGAGCTAGGAATCGTGGGAATATAAACATTCACCATCTTCAGCTCGCGGAGGCTGTTGAGTGAGGCCAGGTTTGGAAGCTCGTCATTACAAAAGCATGAATCCAGCTCAAGGCTGGTCAGGGAAGTTAGCTGGGTAAAGGAATCTGGCAGGGGCTCCCTGTGACAGTGTAACAGCTTGAGAGCCTCAAGATTTGCAAGGGCCCCCACGTCCTCTGGCAGGAAAATTCCTTCAGACCTTGCTATGCAGAGCGTCCTGAGAGTCGTCAAGCGACAGAAATCTGCTGGCAGCTTCTCAAGCTGGCGGCAATCATCAATAACGAGTGCCTCGAGACGCGTGAGGTAACAGAAGGAAGGAGGGAGGTCACTGGAATGAGAATCAAACAGCACCAGTAATCTGATGGCAGGCAGGTGACCGAAGTTGCTGGGTAAAGTGAAGTAAGTACATGACCAGATAACGAGCTCTTCTAGACGGATCAGAGAAGTGAAGCTCTCGGGCAGGTGAGTGAAACTATCACACTCGCGAATGGACAATTTGCGAAGGCGTGGCAGCAAGTCTCCGATGTGGTCAGGAAGGGTCTCTAGCTCGCTGCAACTAGTGATCACAAGCTCTTCTAGCCCAGTGAAGGGGGATGCTGACGGGAAGATGGTGCCAAAGTCGGGACAAGAGACCATGAAGTTGAGCGATTTCAGGCAGGTTGTCCGAGTCGCTCTTGCAGCACCAAGAAGCTCATGATTTTTGTGAGGTGCGATGGCGTACAGACGGGTGAGTCTTGGGAGGTGTAGAAGGGTGGAGAGGTGTTGTTGGGTCCAAGAGGAAGTGATGTACAAAGTGGCAAGAGCAGTAAGGTTGGCGAATCCGGGCTTTCCTACGGTTGAACTCTTGGTGAGAAGGAGTGTGTGCAGTTGCCTCAGCTGAAAAAGTGAATCTGGTAGCTCTAGATTTTTGCGAAGGCAGAACAGGGTAACTTTCTCCAATCTCGGAAGCTTTTGAAAGAACCCATCCAAGCCGCCTGTAGTGATCCAATGGTTCTCTATTGCGGGACCATGTCTCTCGTGGTAACCACGCTCATCTAGCAAACGCCACCTCCCTCCCACCTTGTAAGCACACTTATCGGGCACTTGCCAGCTCCTTCCGACGTGGAGAGCCGTCAGCCTCGGACATGAAGACGCGAGGTGAGCGAGGAAGTCATCATCTAGAAACTCGGAGCTGCTTTCACCTAGATGGAGATCCGTGAGATTTGGAAAGAACGCGACGGCGGCTGAGAGATGCTCGGAGGGCACTACGAGGTCTGATTTAACGGAAAGAGCCGTCACGTGATGCTTCGTCAGCCGACGCCAACATCGGCAGACGGACGCGAGGAGGAGATTCTGAGCGATGTCTGAGAGGGGAGGAGGGGATGCTACGGGCGTCTTGGCTATGAGAAAGCCTTGCTCTGCGTGATCGTTCAAAGGCGAATGTGCGGATGTGGGCGTCCACACGCGGCTGTCAATATACGGCGTGCATGGCGCGTCAGGCTGCTTGCAGGAACGCCTGAGGATCTCAAGAAGGAGGCAGTCGGACAGATCGCTTATGTTAGTGCTAGTCGTCATACTGAGATTCTAAAACAACCGCATAACTTGCGCTAAGGAACGGCGAAGACGTGGCGTGAAGAAGCTGATGAACTGGGGAGAAGGGCGAAAGGATTCGGAAGGGAAGAGTAGAAGATGGGAGGAGATGGGCGAAAGGGACGACAAGGTGATCCGAGGCAATGTGAACTTTCTCAACCAGACCCGCGTTCGACATGTTACTATGCAGCGGCGCGAACCTGCGTTCGGCTGTAAGTTTCGATTTTGGCGCATTCAGGATCGCTCCGCTGAATCGTCCCCGGACTCCGGTATCACTTCATGAGTGTCGCAATATCACTGTTCCTGACGTTTTGAGAGTGAAGGTTTCGGGGTTTTTCTTGTTACGTTTCAGTTGACAGTAGGCGACATGTTGGGGTGGAGGGGAGCGCCGCAGCAACGAATGCGAGCTTCGCAATTGCGGTAACCTCGCGACAACCGGCCCAGTTCCCGTCGTCTGTCCCACATAGGTGTTCCACGCCTTAATAACCTGACAAGGCGAGTTTCTCGATCGGCTTTTCGCTGCTGAGGGAAAGCTGTCTGGCCAAGTTCTGCGTGACAGTAGCTGGACACTGGTGAGAGAAGGTGCTTGGATTTGCCGTCGAGCTTCGCGGAGGAGGAAGGTCCCATGTGGGAAGGTTGACAGATCTAATGGGAGCAAGGCCGATGGCGGGGGAATGCAGTGGCGGTGCAATGAATAGTTGCCGCTGTGCCACGGGCGCATGGTCACGTGTTTACTGCGTTGATGGCGGCCATGCGGAGAGCATGAGACGCTGATCCTCATCGCCTCGCCGGTCCACGTAGCGGCGTGTGAGTGGCTGAGCACCCCTCGTTCAAGGTCCGCGTTAGTTCCTCGCGGATCGCGCGCCTTTTCCGCCCTTCTTTCCCGGAAGCGGAGTTTCGCCGCAATAAGCGCAGGGCAGAGCGGTTGGGGCATGTGGGGCAGATCAGGCGGCGCAGCGCAGGCGATACGAGGTAGATGAGGCGCGCGGCTGGCAGGGCTCCACTCTACGCGCACTCCACCTCCTTACTGCTCCTTCAACCTCTTCGTCTTCGCCTTCCCGCGCGCTCTTTCCTCGCCGCCCCCCCGCTCTGCAACGCCTTGCCCCTTGCGCCCTCCCTGCGCGCCATGCCAACGCCCCCCGCCCTCTCGCCTTGGCCCGCCTCGCCGTCACCCGCTCCTCGCAGCGTCGCGCGCAGCCCTTCCGCTGCCGCGCCTGCTGCGACCGCTGCTGCCCGCACTGCCGACCACGCCGCGCGCCTCGAGAATTGCGCCTGTCGCCCGCTCTCATGGCTCGCTGGCCGCGACTCCCCGCGCGCCCCTTCCCCCCTATTACCGTACCTGTCCGCGCGGCACCTCCTCGCCTCGCGCGCGCTCTCCGCCACCAGCAGCGCCCCACCCTACTCCGCGCGCTCATGCTTGGTGGGCGCCGACTGGGGGAGCAGTGCGGATAATGCGCAGGGGGGGGCGGCCACGTGGGGAGGAAGGAGGTGGCGGAGGTGGGAGGGGCGGGCGGCGCAGAGTGGTGGGGGGCTGGAAAGGCTGTGGATGAGGGGGCTGCTGGTGGGTGCTCACACGGCGTATGGGCAGGCGAGCAGCACACATGCAGTGACGGCACCGGGGCCAGGGGGGGACAGCGCCGAGGTGCATAGGCGAGGGGACGGGCAAGAGCAGGTGGCGCAGGCTCAGGAGCAGCAGGTGGGCGCAGCGGCGGAGGGGGAGGCGGGGGGCAGGGAAGAGGCATCGGCAGCAGCAACGCCAGCGTCATTTGCGGAGGTGCAGCAGGCAGGGGCAGCAGAGGGAGCGTGGCAGGCGGGTGGTCGTGGCAATGGCAATGGCAGTGCAGGCCGTGCACACAGCTCTTCTCCCTCACACGCGGCGGTGCATGGCGCAGTGCAGGATGCGCGTGGGTGGGAGGGGGCGATGGCAGCGCGGGCAGCAGCAGCAGGAGTGGACGCAAAGAAGAGGCTGGCGGCTCAAGTGGCGCGTCGGCACGCCCAAGGAGGCCCGTTCGCGCCCCTGCACGGCGGGGAGAGCGGTGCTTCTGATGGCCGTGCAGGCGTGGCAGCGATGCGTGGGGCGGGAGAAGGGGAGAGGAGCAGTGCAGGCGCACAGCACAGCGGGGGCGGCAGCACGAGCAGGAGGCACAGCAGTTGGCGCAGGGTGAATGGCAGCGCTGCAGCTGCTGGCCCCCAAGCGTTCATGGGAGCAGCAGGCGTGGCGGGGCATGGTCACCACCAGGAGAGGCATGGCTCCAGTGCCCCCTCGCACGCCCCTTATGCCCCTCGTGCTGCCCTGCCGCAACACAGGAAGCACAGGTCCCATCGGCACAGGCAGCGCGCAGCAGCGGAGGCGCAGGTTGAGCTGGTGGGGACAGTGACTCGCGTGGTGGCCGAGCGCAACGGGTGGATGGTCTTCAAACTCGATGTTTCCTCGATGCTCTCTCACCCCACAGAGCTGCCAGCGGCGCTCGTGCAACCTGGTAATGGCGCAGGTGCAGCAGAGGTAGGGGGGGGCGGCACGGCAGGGGAGGGTGTGGATGCTGCTTTGAGTATTGACGAGGGCGGAAGCGTGGAGAGGGCAAGAGCAGCAGCGTTGGTGGGGCGGGGCGGGGGCGAGGGGCTGAGTGAGGAGGAGAGGGCGACGCTGCAGCTGCACATGCTGGCGGGGCAGCTGGCGGTGGTGGGCGTGGTGGGGAGTGTGAAGGCGGGGCAGCAGCTGCGCGTGATGGGGCGGTGGGTGAGCAGCAAGTACGGCCCGCAGCTCCAAGCCAGAGAGGCGCACGCTGTACTGCCCCAGCAGACGGAGGACATTGAAACGTCAGTGCTGCTCCTCCTACCAGCATCGCTCAACACACGCTCGGCTTCCCACACTCCCGTGCTCGCCTTGCATCGTCGTGACCTCTTTGTTCTCCATGGCTCTCCATGATCCGCGTGCCTTGCCCCACCCATGATCCATTCCTTGGCCATTCATGCTGCGTGCCTTGGCCCACCCATGCTGCGTGCCTTGGCCCACCCATGTTGCGTGCCTTGGCCCACCCATGCTGCGTGCGTTGGCCCACCCATGCTGCGTGCCTCGCCGTTGCCTGCCTGGCCCCACAGGTACCTAGCGGAGCTGCTTCCAGGGGTGGGACCCAAGACAGCCAGGGCACTGCTGGACCACTTTGGTGCCGCCATCTATGCCACGCTCAACAGCGCCAAGGCCATCACAGCGCTGCAAGAGGTGCGCAGGGGAGCCACGCGCGCGTGCTCGCATGTGCGCGCAGTGGGGTGGGGTGGGGTGGGGTGGGGTGGCATCACACCACCTGTGTGGTGCGGCCATGCATTGCCTTGTCATTGTGTGTCATGGATGGTGGATGAAAACTCCCGTGAGCAATCCTGCATTCTTGGCGCATCATTGCGTGCCATGCCATGGCGGGTGGGTGGATGAAATAACTCCCATGTGCATTCCCAACCAACCTGTACCTTGTCTTGATGTGTCCCATCCCATGGCGCGTGGCGTGAGACTGCCATGGCATGGAATCAGGTGCCTGGCATAGGAAAACTGACCGCGAAGCGCATAAAGACAGCATGGGACAAGGCGAGGACGATGCGGGAGGGGCACAACCAGCTGGTGCAGCTGGGCATTCCGCCCCTGGCTGTCGTGGAGCTCAGTGAGTGCTGCACCTCGCTTTTCCACTTCCCCAACAAACCACCATGCCGCTTGCAACCCTCTGCCATGACCCCATGGCCATTGTGATGTGAAGCTTGGTGAGTGCTGCTCGTCTCTCTCCCACCCCACCTCCCCATCTTACCGCATCCAACCCAACCCTCTGCCATGATGACCACACTCAGTCATCCACGTCCTTGCAGAGATTTTCAAGAGCTCTTAAACAATCCCTGCAACTCATCCGTGTCTCCCTGCGCCCTCCCTGCTCTTGCCCTGCCGCCGCACTGCCGTGATCCGCTCTCGCCCATGCAGTAAGGCAGCACCCAATGGACGCTGTGAGTGTGGTACACGCGGATCCCTGGGCAGCACTGCAGGCCGTCCCCGCCGTGCCCTTCGACCTGATCGATTCCGTGGCTCGCAAGCTCGGGTGCTCCCCCGCACACCCCTCGCGCCCCTGCGCTCTGCTACAGGCGTCCCTAGTGGACCTCTGCCCCAACAGCTGCCATGTGTTCGTCCCCTGGTCGCTCCTGCTGCGGTATGCTGCCCGGCTGCTCGCTTCCTGCCACGAGGAAGACCTTTATGAGGGCGGGGAAGGGGAGGAGTGGCAGCAGCAGCAGCAGGAGGCGTGGGAGTGGGGCAGGGCGATGGAGGAGGGACGGCTGGAGGAGGCGATGGGGGAGCTGCAGAGGAGGGGTGTCGTGGTGGTGGAGAGAGCCGAGGACCATGGCAGTAATGGGCATGCAGGGCGGGCATGGCGTGCAGGGCGTGCAGTGAGCAGTGGTGGCAGTGGGAGCAGTTCTGGGTGGAGCGATGCGAGTGGGTGGAGTAGTGGCAGTGAGGGTAGCGGGAGTGAGGGCAGTGGGGATGGGGAGTGGGAGGCCGTGCGCGCGGAGCAGTCAAGCGCAGAGGGCGGAGGGCCAGCATTGGGGCGCAATGACCGATGCTACCTCGCATGGATGCTGCAGGCAGAGGTAAGTTCTTTGCACTCTCTTGTCTCTTGCTCTTGAATCCATACAGCTCTAAGCACAGCCACTGGGACTCTAACTTGTCCTTGCCCCACCACTTCTTGTCGCTGTCCCACCACCCCTTGTCTCGCACACTCCCCCTCTTACTACGTGGCAGAGGGAGGTGGCGCAGCAGATGGCGGTGAGGGCGAGTCGGGGCGTGCACGGAGCAGAGCAGCTGCAGTACGTGCGCGAGTGGGTGCAGCAAGAGGAGGCGCACGCAGAGCAGCACCTCACGGCGGAGCAGTGCGCTGCGGTGGAGGCAGCAGCGCTGGCGCACGTGATGGTGCTCACGGGGGGCCCTGGCTGTGGCAAGACGTACACCACTCGCCTCATCACTCGCCTCTGGACTGCTCAGGACAAACAGGTGCGGCTCGCACCTTACATGCTCTTTCACGCATCTTGCAACCTGCAAGTGTCCTCTCACTGCCATCTGCTTCTGCCGTGCATTCTGCTCTTCGCCCTGCCATGTGCTCTGCTCTCTGCCTGCCTCCCACCACCCCTATGCCCACGCGCTCTCAGGTGATGCTGTGCGCGCCTACGGGGCGGGCAGCGCAGCGGCTGGAGGAGGCGACGAAGCAGAAGGCGCACACCATTCACAAGCTGCTGGGATATTCATCCAATTCAACGGACCAAGAGCTTGCTGCTGCCATGGGTGTCGCAGGAGTGGGTGGGGCGGGCATGGTGTGCGATGATGCTCTGGGCAACGACCTGCCGCTGTTCAACCACAACAGAGACAACCCTCTCAAGGTGCGCAGCGCGCCCCTCGACGTGTAATGAGTCGCGTTTTGAGTCGACTCAAAACACGCACTGGGGAACGACCTGAGGCTGTTCAACCACCACAACAGGGAGAACCCTCTCAAGGTGCGCGCCCCTCACCTGCCGAGCCAAGCCACATGCATCTCGAATCGAGTCGCTTCCTCCCTCCTGCCTGCTGTCTTGTCCAGCTGCTTTGTTCTTTTGTGTGCCTTACTGCACCAGTCGTGGCATAGGTGCACACCAGCTGCACAATCGCTTGCGTGTTCAGTGATTCCCTGGTGCGTGTGTGGCACGGCATGTGTGGCACGGCATGTGTGGCACGGCATGTGTGGCCATGCATACTGCATGTGTATCAGGGCATGCATACAGGTGGACGCCATAATAGTGGACGAGGCATCGATGCTGGATGTGCCGCTGGTGGCAGCGCTGCTAGCAGCGTGCCCTCCGCACTGCCAGATCCTCTTCGTGGGGGACAAGGACCAGCTGCAACCCGTTGGACCCGGCAACTTCCTTGCCGATATCATGGGGTGCGTGCTCTGCTCCTCTACCCTGTGCCATGTGCCATGTGCCATGTGCCGTGTGCCGTGTGCCATGTGCCCTGGCAACTTTCTTACCGCCCTCTCATCCCTGCATTCCTTTTCTGAATCTCATTTGCCTGCTATGCTGTCACGGTCAGCCAGCCAGTCGTTGTGTGCGGCCTCTGAAATCTGTATCGCAACTGCTAGTCCTCTTTCTCGCTACTAATGTACCCTATGCCGATCCCGTGCCTGTCGTGCGTGTGTGAGCGGGGGAGCAGGTGTGGGTTTGTGAAGGTGCACCGGCTGACGCACATATTCCGCCAGGCGCAGCAGTCGCACATAGTGCAGCACGCCCACGCCATCCTCAACGGCACGCGCCCCTCCTTCTACGCCCCCTGGCCTCGCTTCCACTCTGCTGCCGTCGCCTCTGCCCTCTCCTCCCTGCCTCCAATCACCACCCCCACCGCCACCACCACCACCGCCACCACCACCAACACGGATGCTGATACATCTGCTCCCTCGCTTCCCCCTGCTGCTCCTCCTGCTGTGGGGGGGGACCAGTGGTGGACCAGTCTCACCTCCGACTGTGTGCTCCTGCATGTGTGTCCACACCCAAACCCCTCGCATTCCTTCATCCGTCCTATAACCCTCACTCGCTTTCCCCACCCATAAATTCCCCTCACTGGGTCTCATAGTCCATCCCCTGCCCTACCCTACCCACTCATGCTTCTCCTCCTCTCACTCCTCTCACTCCTCCTCTCAACGTCTCTCTCTTGCTTCTCCCCATCTCGTTCCTCACATCGTAAGGTAGCCCTTATGTCCATCCATTCGCACTTCATCTGTCCTCAACAACATTCACTCTCCACCATTTCCCACCCAACTCAAACCCTACTCCGCGTCCCCCATCGCGCCCTGGGCAGGCGAGGACGCACGGGGAAATGGAGGTGGTGATGCAGCATGTGCTCACGCGTGTGCTGCCGCACCTCACAGCATCGCCGCGCGACGACGTGCAGGTGCTGGCGCCCGTGCAGCGCGGCCCCTTCGGCGTCATGCTGCTCAACAACGTGCGTGTAACACACACCTGACTTCTCTCATGGCTTTTACACACGGGCTCTCTGGGGGCTGTAACACACAGGCTCTGTGGGGGTTGCCAAGCGTTGCCGCACTGAGGGGTCGAGGGTGGGGAGGGCAGCGTAGGAAGTGGGATGGGAAGCGAACAGGAGAGGCAGAGCAACAGGTACTTATGATGAAGGGGAGGAGATACTGATATGACCTTTCCCTGCAACATACCACCCGCCCTCTCTCTGGCAGCGACTGCAGCAGCTGCTGAACCCGCCGTGCAGCAGCAAGAGGGAGCACCGTGTGGGGCCAGACATGGTGTTCCGAGAGGGCGATCGGGTCGTCCAGCTGGTGAGTCGTGCAGCTGGTGAACCGTGCACCTGGTGAGTCGTGCAGCTGGTGAGTCGCTCAGCTAGTCATGGCCAGTTCATCACTTAGTCACATGAACATCCTTCCACAAGCCCACCCACACTGCTCACATGACATGATAAGCGCACACCACAGCTGCATGCGCCAAAGCCTCTCTCTCCCCACCGCCTCCCTGCCATGCGCCCTGCCCTATACCATGTGTGTGCGTGTGCATGGGTGGCATGGGTGGGAGAGCAGCGCAACGACTACATGTTGGATGTGAGCAACGGCGACCTGGGAATCATCACCAAGATCGTGCACGGCGACAAAAAGGTGCGCCTCCTCTCCACCCTTTGCCATACAGCGCCGCTATATTGAGTTGACTCAAAACACGGCGACCTGGGAATCATTATCAGGATCGTGCACGGTGATAAGAAGGTGCGCTGCGCTTCCGTCCCCCCATACAGCGCCGCTTGCCTGCACCAGTGCTCGTGGTTTTTGCTGCTGCCTCCTGTGCTCCCTTGCACCAGTGCGTGTGTGCACACGCTGTGCCATATGTCCCCTCCCGTGGCCCCCCTCCCTTTGTCCTCATGCATGCGCGTGTGCGCGCATATGTGTGCGTGTGTATGTCTGTGCGAGTGTGAGCAGGTGGAGCTGCATGTGGACATGCTATCGGGCAGCACTGCTGCCCCACAGCGAGTCATCTACACCAACGACCATCTCAAACACCTCACTCAAGCATGGGTGCACACAACATGCCTCTCGCCCTACTCTACTCCACATTCCTCTTCTCCCCTTCACCTCTCTTCCACGTCTCCCTCTCTCCTGCATCCCCCCGCTCGTTCCAACGCCAGCTATGTGCTTCACAGCTATGTATTCCCCCCAGCTATGTGCTTCACAGTATCCATCTGCCACTCGCCCTGTTAAACACAGAGGCTTAGATTCACTCCTCTTGCTGCTTCTTGTCATGTGCCGATGAGCCGTGTCATCTCCTCGCCAGCTCAGCGCGTGGCCCTGATGATGTGTGTGTGTGTGGGGCATGGGTGGTGGCAGAGCATCACGGTGCACAAGGCGCAGGGCAGTGAATACCCCATCGTCATCCTCCCTCTCTCTGCTGACTATGGCAACTTCTTCAGGTCTGCTCCATGCTCCATGCACCGTGCACTACCATGCACCATGCGCCTTGCACTACCATGTACCATGCACTCATGCACTCGTGCACCCAATACCCAGCCATTCCTCTCTGTCCCACTACACTCTGCACACACAAATCTCCTGCCACATTATCCCTCGCCTGTCCAAACCTCATCCATCCCATCCATGCCCCCATGCCCCTGCACCACGTGCGTCTGCCCCAGTCGCAACCTGCTGTACACAGGCCTCACGCGAGCGCGCAAGTTGGTGTTCCTCATCGGGCGAGAGGAGGAGGCCATGGCAGCGCTGCACCGCACGCGGCAGGAGCACCGCCACACGCGCCTGCTGCACCGCCTGCTCGAGTACTGGCAGTACTGCACTGGTGACTCCACCCACGGGCCCCTCCCACCCTCTCACAGCCCATAGGCTTATAGTCTCTCCTTTTCTAGTCATTCCCCAAAATGGAGGGGGGATGTGATATGGTGTAACATTATACGTACCGGTAGGTATCTGGTGCGAGGCTTCCTGCCAGTTTCCTTATTCATTGCCATCATGCAACAATCCGCGAGTGGCTTATGATAGTGCATTCCCTCTAGCACAAACCGTGCCTCCATATTGCAGCTAACAACTGCATTCTCCTACACCTGTAGCTATACTGTTGGGCTGATGAATGCTCTGAACGTTGTTGAATAATTGAGAGCTAACTCTTCCCAACAACACATAGCCTTAAATAATTACAATGATATGAATGAGAGGAGCAGGATGGCATGCCTATCTTCATGCTGAGTGACTGGCACTTGCATTGTGTATTGTGCGCCTGTGGCTTGAGTTTGGCAGCATGACAGCAGCACGCCATAGTCGCGTTAAGAGCTTGTGGGTGTGGAAGGCCAGCACACAGGCAGCACAATGACCTTGGGCCCAAGCTGCCATCTTCCCACAACAGTTACCCACTCCCACTGCAATGTCACGCAGCTGAGTCACTGCCTGCGATGCTGGCTGCGGACGTGGGTAATCTACGGTATCATCGTGACTCATCTGTTAGTGACCGTCATGCATGGCATGGGAGCATGGCATGGGAGCATGGCATGGGAGCATGTCATGTGATCATGGCATGGCAGCATGGCATGGGAGCATGTCATGTGATCATAGCATGGGAGGGGCAGCACCACAACTGCAGCATGGTGGCATGCTGCAGTCACAGGGATGGCGTTGGGGGCCCAGTGGGAGCAGCAGCGAGCATGCGCAGGAGGCGTGGGAGAGTGAGGGCGCCGGGACCAAAGCCATCAAACACTGCTCGCACTCCTCTGAACTCCGCCCCTGATGTCATGCTGGGGGGACAGCCGCACATGCAGGAGGAGGGGTAGCATGTAAGTGGGAACGCACAAAGGGGCGTGGAAGGAGTGGGGTGGGGAGGATAAGGAGTATATTGAGTGGAATGTGGATGTAGGTCTATGTGTGTTGAGTGTGGTGTGGGGAGAGGGAAGAGGAATGAGAGGCAGGGGAGGAGCAGGGCGGTGATGTGCATGGGAGCGCGGTGATGTGCATGGGAGGGCGGTGATGTGCATGGGAGGGCGGTGATGTGCATGGGAGGGCGCACCTGCTGCGAACAACACATGCAGTCATGCCCACTCGCCCCGCCATTTGCACCGTGCCCTGACACCCCGCCAGCACCACACACGCTGCCGCCGGCACCCCCACCACCTCCGCTGCTGCCCGCAGCATGGCCACACCCTCCTGTGACTCAGACCTGCACCGCCACCCCCACCGCGGGCGAGACGTGCAGGGCGTGATGGGAAAGAGGTGGAGCGAGTTAGAGGGGTGACTGGTGTGGAAGGGAAGACATGTCAGGGTACGCAGTCTTGAGTGTCGATGCGAATTGGTCGAATGTGCATGCCCTTGCGCATGTTTTTAGATGAAAAAGAGCACAAGAGAGATAGAGACGATAGCGTGATGGGGTACGGGAAGAGAGGAACGAAGACAGGGATGGAGGGGGGAGAGGGGGGCACGCACGGGACGTCTAGGTCCACAGTGAGCTTGTTAAATGTGCATGTTTCTTGCGCATATTGTGAGATGCAAAGAGAGCAAGAGGGGCAGGGATGGTAGTGGGATGGTACATGGAGGAGAGAAGAGGGAAAAGAGGAGGGGGGGAGGGAGGGGGGGCACGCACGGGATGTCTAGGTCCACTGTGAGCTTGAGCGTGCGCGCCACCTCCTCTGCTATTCGCCTCTTCTCCACCAACACTGCTCCCGTGTTGATGCCCACCCCCCATACGTTCACATATGCATGCACACACACGTGCACACACACGTGCACACACACAAGCACAAACGTAAGCAAAAGCAGGAAGACACAAGAGCTTGAGAGGTCAATGCACTGCAAGAAGGTGGAATGGCGTAGAGGCAGAGTGTGATGCCGCAATCACTCGCACAAGCACAGGCAGCAGCAGAGCAGCAGAGCAGCAGAGCAGCAGAGCAGCAGAGCAGCAGAGCAGCAGACCCACCAGCCTGAGCCATTTGTGCAGCCAGTGCCTCGTCCACGCCAGCCGACGCCCCTCCTCCCAGCACCACCTGCCCGAACGCACTCTCCCTCGCCTCCCTCTCGCCCACCACCTGCACCTGCTGCTGCAGCGCCGCTGGCATGCCCCTCAACACTCCCCTGCACGCACCCAGAGCGCGAGAAAGGGGGAAGACGGAGTGAGGGGAGCGGGAGGAAGAGGGCAGCAAGTGAGTGCAGGCATGTCTTTCAAACCAGGCAACTATGGCAATCCTGCACTGCAAATCTACTGCTGCTGGCACCCTACGCTGGTGTTCTCCCCATCGAACCACACACACTAGCACCAGCACCAGCATCCTCCCATTACAGCCATGCGCAGCGCGCACCCTCAGCCCATCCCACCCCATTCCGTGCCCCTCTGCACCTCCCGTGCCCACCTCCCTGTCTCCTCCCCACTCCTCGCCAGCCCTGCCAGCACTGCCACGTGTACTCCCGATGTCACCGCGTCCTGTAGGAAGCTGCCACGTCACATGCATGAGGCAGAGGGCAGGAGGTGCAATGCGGCGTTTGAGGTCGGAGGGGTTGGGCACAGTGGTAGCAAGGGAGAGGGAGGGGGAGGGGCAGGGGGCGTGGTGTTGGGGACAGTGGGTGGGGCTCCGAACAGGAGCAAGTGGAGAGGTGTGATGCAGGGACGCAGGCGATGGGACATGTGGGAAGGAAAGGTGGCACGAGCAAGGGCGGACAGAATCAATGCGTCACGTTGCGGAGGAGGAGCGTGAGGCAACAAGGGGGACAGGACAGCACTCCCATCTCCGACCCTCTTTATACCCCATTCTTTGAAACCCAGCAACACAGCATGACTGCCCCATTCTCCAACCATTCTCCAACTAACTGCTTTTCAGCAGCCCACGCATGTCGCCCCTTGCAGCATCCCACCTCCACCTGGCCCACACCCCGCCCTGCCCACTCACTCGACGAGTCCGGGCCGCAGCGGTACCGAGCCCTGCTGCAGCGCACGCGACAGGGCCTGCGCCTGGCGAAGGGAGAGTGGAGGAGATGCACAAGCGGGGCAGGAGGGCGAGGGAGTTGAGTGTGGCTGAGAAAGGGTGGAAGCGAGAGGGGCCATAGGAAATGGGTGGAGAGGACAGATGGGGTATGGCACGGCATGGCACGGCACGGCAGGGCATGGGGGGCATGGAAGGGGACGTGGTGTGGAGCGCACCTTGAGGTTGAGCAGGCGCTGCAGCAAGGCCTGCTTGGCCTGTGCGTCCAACGAGGGGATGGGCCACGCTGACTGCAGGAGAGGGATGGGCGCAGGGAGGACGAGACGGAGAGGGAGACAACAGACAGCAGATGGGGGGGGGGGGGGAGAAGTGGGAGGCAGTGCGGCATGAAGAAGGGGAGGCAGAGGAGGTGATGGGGATAGACCATGGTGGATAGAGTCGAGCTGTTTCACATGCAGTGGGTTTAGAGCGAGCACAGGACACGTACACGCGAGAAGAACGTGCAGGACGGAGAGGGGAAACATGGGGCATGGAAGTGCAGAAACGGAGTGTGGTGTGTAGAGACTTGAGGAGTTCAAGTGCGTGGGCGGTAAGGGCCGTACAGCATTGAAGTGCGTGGAGAGCAGCAGCTCGAAGTTTCCTGCACACTTCCTGATGTCCACACACACGCACACACACACACAGAGCAACAGCAGCAGAAAGTGGCGTCAAGGGCTTGTTATCACATGAGTGCAAGTGAAGCAGGTGATGGATCTCAGTACACATCTTGCCATCATACTGTCAACCTGTGGAGCGAAGAGGGTGCTTGGGGCGAAGGGGGGCAGCAAGGTAGGGCGCACCTGTGAAGGTCTCTGTAGCGCGAGGGGGAGAGGCGGTGCGCGTCAAACGCCAGTGACGACAGGGCTGCCGCGCGCCCAGGGGGAGGGGGAGGGGGAGGGGAGAGGGGAGACGGGGGACGGGCGGAATCACGTGGCATGAGAGACGTGGCAGCGTGTGGGGAAAGCGGTAGTGGGCGATAGAGCGGTGGTGATCGATCGGGGTTGATTGATGCACGGGCGAGTATGTAGGCATGGCAAGGTGTGGTTGCAATGCAAGCACTGAATTGTGGTGGCAGCAGGTGGGCATAGTGGTTTGCCCGGGCACGCACCTGAGTTGAGGGCTTCCATGTGCCCGTTGCGATGCAGATCAACCATCACCCTGCCACGCACATGCACGCACGCACGCACACACTCACTCCCTCACTCATAAACGCACATCATATGCATGGCATGCGCGCCAGGTATCCATGAAATAAAAGCCTCGCCAGGAGCGCATGAGCGGACTAGCGCAAGGAGAGCAACATCGAGGCCATGTGCTTCCGCCAGCACCCCCCGTGCCACACAGCACGCACGCACCCGCGCAAACGCGCGTCCGCGCATCCAGCACGCACCCACGCGCCCCAATCAGCCACCCGCCCATGCGCGCCCCGCCCCACCTCACCCTTCCACGTCCACCAGCAGCGCCACGCCCGCCTGCCGTCCCTCCCCGCGCCACCGCTCCTCGCCGTGCGCCGACGCGACCGCGCTCGCCGCCACTGCTCGTCGCCGCGTGTGCGCGCGCCGGGGAGCAAGCGATGTCTGCACGTAACGACCAAGGAACGCGCGGGTGAGCGCCGACGAGGCCGGAAACACGACAACGTGAGGCGCGCCGAGCTCTCAGGTGTTCAAGCCCCTGGGGGCGGGGCGCCATGAACAATCACAGCGCAAATTGCGGCAAGGGGTGGGAAGGCGGCTAGTACCGACCCGGCGAGAAGAGCCGGTGATCGCTGCAAGTGATGACGGCGGTTGAATGCGCGTTCTGTGATGTCTGACGGTGCGCGGCAGGTGCGAGACGCGAGGCGCGGTGGGAACGTGACACGCCATAGGCGAGGGTTGGCAGGACCGACTCATAGAAGGAATCGCCGACTCCCTGGCGCCTCGGGCGCTCTCGTGCGGAGGAAACTCGCCCTGTCCGTCAAGGAAACTACGGCCGGTGTAGCGTACGTCGCACTACGAACAGAAAGCTGACGACTTGTGGGAAGGTGTTGTTCGTGGAGTGCCAGAGCGAGGATGCAACAAATGTGGGCTGGAATTTGAGCATTTGGGGACTGCACGGCACGCACTGATGAGTGCACGGGAACGGCGGTTGCGGGTGCAGTGCAGAGCGAGTGAGATAGTGCGGCGCGACGAAGTTGATTGGTGAGACAGGGGGGACGCACCAAGGCTGACCAATCAGAGGCAGCTAGTCGAACAGAATGTGTGCGTGACGGAGCTGTTATTGGACGAAAAGTGGTGGTTGAGGAAAAACCGAGTGGCACGTAATAAGCCAATAGGAGCTAGTTGACTTCGTCAGTGTAAAAAAGGAGAAATACAGCTGTACTCAAGTAGCCATAACCCCCTTCAACAAGACGGAGCTGTCACAAAAAAAATACAATGAAATCAAGTATGGCACTTGCTATGCAACAAAACATCTAGGTAATCTTTGAAACATGTAACACATTCCATGTGTAGTGACTTGTTGAAACCCAACAGGTGGTCGTTCAAAATAGACTCAGCCAGGTGCCCCAGACAATACCAATGGTGGAGAAAATGGCAGCGGTGCTGGCAGGCATGGATCATCCAGTGAGCGAGCGCGCCTTGTTGAAGGCTCGGCCCGGCACAATCAAGCAAGGTATCTGAAGTTGGTGGGGTTCTCCTTGTCACGCTCCAGGTACTCACGCGCAATGAGGTCCTCAATGCGCTTCTTGATCACCTTGAAGTCCGGCTGCGCGCACACTCACACACACTTGTGGTGCACACATCAGACTCCCTCCGTTAAGCGAACTACTTCTGCAGCCAAGCGGGTGGCTTGGAAAAGCGCCTGGTACAACTCACGTTCCTCGGCAGAAAAGGTACAAGACAGCAATGAGAGTAAACGACTGGCGCAGGCGGGGAAGGGGTGTGAGGAGGGGTGGGTGTTACCTTGAACATGCGGCCTAGTTGCTCGACGCATTCAAGCACGAGCTGCTGGTGGCCCAGCACCTTGCGGCTCTTCATGATGCGCACGATGGACGCGTCTATGGCGTACCGCCGGTCCTTGTCCACGTCCTCTATCACCTTCTTCTTCTCGTCCATCGGCGGCAGTGGCACCTGCACGTCTCCACACACACCGCCACACCACACCACACACACACCACACCACACCACACCACACCACACCACACCACACCACACCACACCACACCACACCACACCACACCACCACATAACAAGGAGGAGGGGGGGCGAGAGTGCACCCACCATGACGCAGAAGAGAAGGTTGTAAGCCCACGGTGGGCCACTGTAACAAGAGCAGCAACACACAGACAGCACTGCAATGCAATGGAAACGAGAGAGCGGCGTGCAGAGAAGAGCAGAGCAGGAAGACCAAGCGCTGACCTTGATGCGCCGCATCTTGTCTGTGAAGGACGGGTTGAAGGCGAACACGTCGCTCTGCTCAATGGTCTTGCCAGCCGGCTCCTTCACAAGAATCTTGTACTTGGCGCAGGACAGGGAGTGCAGCAGACGCACTATATCCTCGTCTGTAAGGTTCAGCTGGTTCTTAATGTCGCTGTAGCTCAGGCGCTCTGATGCATTGAAGAGCAGCAGCACGGCGGCCTGGTACGTGGTGACGATGAGCTCGATGGGCTTGGCTGTGAACTTGCCCGTGATGTTGCACGTGCCCAGCGAGTAGATCCACGTCAGCTTGCGGTGCTTGGTCTTCGTCTGGTAAAACTCCTTGAATACCTCCACACACCGCACCTGATGTCGCATGCCATGCCCACATCATACGCATAGACACAGCCACACACATGCACACACATGCACAGTCACGAAGTCACATCATCACAAACTTGCACATCAGCAGGGGGCGAACAATCAGAAAGCATGCGCGTGAAGCATTGACTTGTGGAAGGCGGGCGGGAGGCAGGAGGGAGAGCGCACCATTTCAGCGGGCAGGGCGAGGTCGGAGGACTTGTAGGAGGGCCAGAAGCCAGTGGTGAGCACGGTGACTGTGAGGTCTATGCCCGGACTGTGCGCGGGGTTGTCCGCCAGATACTCCTCAAACGCCGCCTGCTGCTCCCGCGCCAGCGTCAGATCCGTCACCTGTAGGGGGCACACAGAGGGGGGCACACAGAGGGAGCTGAGCACACAGAGGGAGCTGAGCACACAGAGGGAGCTGAGCACACAGAGGGAGCTGAGCACACAGAGGGAGCTGAGCACACAGAGGGAGCTGAGCACACAGAGGGAGCTGAGCACACAGAGGGAGCTGAGCACACAGAGGGAGCTGAGCACACAGAGGGAGCTGAGCACACAGAGGGAGCTGAGCACACAGAGGGAGCTGAGCACACAGAGGGAGCTGAGCACACAGAGGGAGCTGAGCACACAGAGGGAGCTGAGCACACAGAGGGAGCTGAGCACACAGAGGGAGCTGAGCACACAGAGGGAGCTGAGCACACAGAGGGAGCTGAGCACACAGAGGGAGCTGAGCACACAGAGGGAGCTGAGCACACAGAGGGAGCTGAGCACACAGAGGGAGCTGAGCACACAGAGGGAGCTGAGCACACAGAGGGAGCTGAGCACACAGAGGGAGCTGAGCACACAGAGGGAGCTGAGCACACAGAGGGAGCTGAGCACACAGAGGGAGCTGAGCACACAGAGGGAGCTGAGCACACAGAGGGAGCTGAGCACACAGAGGGAGCTGAGCACACAGAGGGAGCTGAGCACACAGAGGGAGCTGAGCACACAGAGGGAGCTGAGCACACAGAGGGAGCTGAGCACACAGAGGGAGCTGAGCACACAGAGGGAGCTGAGCACACAGAGGGAGCTGAGCACACAGAGGGAGCTGAGCACACAGAGGGAGCTGAGCACACAGAGGGAGCTGAGCACACAGAGGGAGCTGAGCACACAGAGGGAGCTGAGCACACAGAGGGAGCTGAGCACACAGAGGGAGCTGAGCACACAGAGGGAGCTGAGCACACAGAGGGAGCTGAGCACACAGAGGGAGCTGAGCACACAGAGGGAGCTGAGCACACAGAGGGAGCTGAGCACACAGAGGGAGCTGAGCACACAGAGGGAGCTGAGCACACAGAGGGAGCTGAGCACACAGAGGGAGCTGAGCACACAGAGGGAGCTGAGCACACAGAGGGAGCTGAGCACACAGAGGGAGCTGAGCACACAGAGGGAGCTGAGCACACAGAGGGAGCTGAGCACACAGAGGGAGCTGAGCACACAGAGGGAGCTGAGCACACAGAGGGAGCTGAGCACACAGAGGGAGCTGAGCACACAGAGGGAGCTGAGCACACAGAGGGAGCTGAGCACACAGAGGGAGCTGAGCACACAGAGGGAGCTGAGCACACAGAGGGAGCTGAGCACACAGAGGGAGCTGAGCACACAGAGGGAGCTGAGCACACAGAGGGAGCTGAGCACACAGAGGGAGCTGAGCACACAGAGGGAGCTTTGCACACAGAGGGAGCTGAGCACACAGAGGGGGCTTTGCACACAGAGGGAGCTGAGCACACAGAGGGAGCTGAGCACACAGAGGGAGCTGAGCACACAGAGGGAGCTGAGCACACAGAGGGAGCTGAGCACACAGAGGGAGCTGAGCACACAGAGGGAGCTGAGCACACAGAGGGAGCTGAGCACACAGAGGGAGCTGAGCACACAGAGGGAGCTGAGCACACAGAGGGAGCTGAGCACACAGAGGGAGCTGAGCACACAGAGGGAGCTGAGCACACAGAGGGAGCTGAGCACACAGAGGGAGCTGAGCACACAGAGGGAGCTGAGCACACAGAGGGAGCTGAGCACACAGAGGGAGCTGAGCACACAGAGGGAGCTGAGCACACAGAGGGAGCTGAGCACACAGAGGGAGCTGAGCACACAGAGGGAGCTGAGCACACAGAGGGAGCTGAGCACACAGAGGGAGCTGAGCACACAGAGGGAGCTGAGCACACAGAGGGAGCTGAGCACACAGAGGGAGCTGAGCACACAGAGGGAGCTGAGCACACAGAGGGAGCTGAGCACACAGAGGGAGCTGAGCACACAGAGGGAGCTGAGCACACAGAGGGAGCTGAGCACACAGAGGGAGCTGAGCACACAGAGGGAGCTGAGCACACAGAGGGAGCTGAGCACACAGAGGGAGCTGAGCACACAGAGGGAGCTGAGCACACAGAGGGAGCTGAGCACACAGAGGGAGCTGAGCACACAGAGGGAGCTGAGCACACAGAGGGAGCTGAGCACACAGAGGGAGCTGAGCACACAGAGGGAGCTGAGCACACAGAGGGAGCTGAGCACACAGAGGGAGCTGAGCACACAGAGGGAGCTGAGCACACAGAGGGAGCTGAGCACACAGAGGGAGCTGAGCACACAGAGGGAGCTGAGCACACAGAGGGAGCTGAGCACACAGAGGGAGCTGAGCACACAGAGGGAGCTGAGCACACAGAGGGAGCTGAGCACACAGAGGGAGCTGAGCACACAGAGGGAGCTGAGCACACAGAGGGAGCTGAGCACACAGAGGGAGCTGAGCACACAGAGGGAGCTGAGCACACAGAGGGAGCTGAGCACACAGAGGGAGCTGAGCACACAGAGGGAGCTGAGCACACAGAGGGAGCTGAGCACACAGAGGGAGCTGAGCACACAGAGGGAGCTGAGCACACAGAGGGAGCTGAGCACACAGAGGGAGCTGAGCACACAGAGGGAGCTGAGCACACAGAGGGAGCTGAGCACACAGAGGGAGCTGAGCACACAGAGGGAGCTGAGCACACAGAGGGAGCTGAGCACACAGAGGGAGCTGAGCACACAGAGGGAGCTGAGCACACAGAGGGAGCTGAGCACACAGAGGGAGCTGAGCACACAGAGGGAGCTGAGCACACAGAGGGAGCTGAGCACACAGAGGGAGCTGAGCACACAGAGGGAGCTGAGCACACAGAGGGAGCTGAGCACACAGAGGGAGCTGAGCACACAGAGGGAGCTGAGCACACAGAGGGAGCTGAGCACACAGAGGGAGCTGAGCACACAGAGGGAGCTGAGCACACAGAGGGAGCTGAGCACACAGAGGGAGCTGAGCACACAGAGGGAGCTGAGCACACAGAGGGAGCTGAGCACACAGAGGGAGCTGAGCACACAGAGGGAGCTGAGCACACAGAGGGAGCTGAGCACACAGAGGGAGCTGAGCACACAGAGGGAGCTGAGCACACAGAGGGAGCTGAGCACACAGAGGGAGCTGAGCACACAGAGGGAGCTGAGCACACAGAGGGAGCTGAGCACACAGAGGGAGCTGAGCACACAGAGGGAGCTGAGCACACAGAGGGAGCTGAGCACACAGAGGGAGCTGAGCACACAGAGGGAGCTGAGCACACAGAGGGAGCTGAGCACACAGAGGGAGCTGAGCACACAGAGGGAGCTGAGCACACAGAGGGAGCTGAGCACACAGAGGGAGCTGAGCACACAGAGGGAGCTGAGCACACAGAGGGAGCTGAGCACACAGAGGGAGCTGAGCACACAGAGGGAGCTGAGCACACAGAGGGAGCTGAGCACACAGAGGGAGCTGAGCACACAGAGGGAGCTGAGCACACAGAGGGAGCTGAGCACACAGAGGGAGCTGAGCACACAGAGGGAGCTGAGCACACAGAGGGAGCTGAGCACACAGAGGGAGCTGAGCACACAGAGGGAGCTGAGCACACAGAGGGAGCTGAGCACACAGAGGGAGCTGAGCACACAGAGGGAGCTGAGCACACAGAGGGAGCTGAGCACACAGAGGGAGCTGAGCACACAGAGGGAGCTGAGCACACAGAGGGAGCTGAGCACACAGAGGGAGCTGAGCACACAGAGGGAGCTGAGCACACAGAGGGAGCTGAGCACACAGAGGGAGCTGAGCACACAGAGGGAGCTGAGCACACAGAGGGAGCTGAGCACACAGAGGGAGCTGAGCACACAGAGGGAGCTGAGCACACAGAGGGAGCTGAGCACACAGAGGGAGCTGAGCACACAGAGGGAGCTGAGCACACAGAGGGAGCTGAGCACACAGAGGGAGCTGAGCACACAGAGGGAGCTGAGCACACAGAGGGAGCTGAGCACACAGAGGGAGCTGAGCACACAGAGGGAGCTGAGCACACAGAGGGAGCTGAGCACACAGAGGGAGCTGAGCACACAGAGGGAGCTGAGCACACAGAGGGAGCTGAGCACACAGAGGGAGCTGAGCACACAGAGGGAGCTGAGCACACAGAGGGAGCTGAGCACACAGAGGGAGCTGAGCACACAGAGGGAGCTGAGCACACAGAGGGAGCTGAGCACACAGAGGGAGCTGAGCACACAGAGGGAGCTGAGCACACAGAGGGAGCTGAGCACACAGAGGGAGCTGAGCACACAGAGGGAGCTGAGCACACAGAGGGAGCTGAGCACACAGAGGGAGCTGAGCACACAGAGGGAGCTGAGCACACAGAGGGAGCTGAGCACACAGAGGGAGCTGAGCACACAGAGGGAGCTGAGCACACAGAGGGAGCTGAGCACACACATGCACGCACACAAGTCCACATAGGGCCTCAGACCTGGATTGCTGTGTGAGTAAGCAGTGCTAATGATCGGCAGCAGGATGCAGCGGGGGGTTGTGAAGGTGTGTGTGTGTGTGGAGGTAGAGGCACGGACCATGCCCTCCATCTTGGAGGTGAACTGGCCGCCGCACTGCTGCTTGAGCTTGGTGAGAATGCTGCGCTCGTGGTCGTCGTTCGCACTCTTGTCAAACAACAGCCGCCGCGCCAGCTTCTTGCTGCCACATACGCGTGTGTGGGGGGGGGGTGGGGGGGGGGGGGAGGGGGGGAGGGGAACCGAGAACGGGAGAGGTGATGACTGGTAGGAGCAAATGGTCTTAAGTGGTCTTATGAGCAAAACGAAATATATATACATGGCAGAGAAGCAACGCAAACAAAAACAAAGCACAGAGCGCATGCAAAAGTGAAGAGAAATTGCATAAACATGGAGACGGGGGAGGATGGATAGCATGGTGAGTGCATGACATACCGGTAGAACTCAGCAAACAGGTCCTTATCACTGATGTACGCCAGCAGCTTCACCACCTGCTCAGGCAGCAGAGAGGCGCGGGAGGGGCAAGGAATAGTTGCAACAAAAACAGCTGAAGTCATAAATGGACTGCCACGATGACCCAGCACACGATCCCTTACAAAAAGCGAACCTCACCCCCCACAGCCCAGGACCACAGCCCATGCCCAGAAATCATACACACATACACTCCTCCCCCCAGTACACACACCCCTCTCCACCAAACCTCCCCCCCTTCAATTCCCCCTTCTTTGCAGCGCCCCTCCCCTCCCCCCTTGCACCTTCTCGAGAGTGTCTTCAATGGCCTCGTCGCTGAGCTTCTCGCTGCCGCCCTTCTTGAGCAGGTTGTCACAGAACGTCGCCAGCAGCTCCGCACTCGTGCTGCCGCCCACGCCCTTGTTGCAAAACGTCTCAAACGCCTCCTTCAACGCCTGCTCGCCCCGCCCCCTCCCACCCATGCAAGTTGCCCCACACATACACGCACGCACGCACGCGTGCATGGCATCCAAAAACATGGTTTAAGAGGTAATGTGGCGAGGTGCAGGAAGCATCGGCAGAGGAGACGCGTGAGAGGGCAACAAAGGGATGCTGACAATGAAAACCAGCTCAAGGCGTGAAGGAGAGCTAGAAAGAGCACCGTGAACAGGAGAAGTAAGACAATATGCAGAGAAAAGAACAGAGCAGGAGGGGGGGAGGGGGGAAGCGGGAGGGGGGGGAGGGAGATAGGGGATTGTGAGGGTGAAGGAGAGGAGAGAAGGGGCGGGGGGCGACCTTGTGGAAGAGCGAGTGGTTGAGGAAGCAGTGGCTGACGTATTGCAGGTACTTGTCGTGCAGCTCTATCACCTTGCGCACAAACGCCTGCTCCTGCGCCCCCACTATGTCCTTCTTCTCCGCCTGCTACATGCAGTTCAGCCCGTGTGGCAGGGGATAAAGGAGAGGGAGGGAGGTCAGGGAAGAGGGAAGGAGGTGAAGGTGCAGGATGCGGGATGAGAAATCGTGGATGCAGGATGAGAATAGCCCAAGCTAGTGAGAGCAAAGCAGGTGGTGTGGGACGCTGGAGGGCACGAACGGGAGGAGCAGCGAGGAGAGGAGGAGAGAAGCGGCGCACTAACCTTCTTGTTGCTGGCGGCATCCTCTGCCTGCTTCACCAGTGCCGTGCCCTCGTCCGTCACATGCTGCGCACATCACACACACACACACACACACACACACACACACATGTGCACGTGCACACACAGAGTGTCAGCAACAACGAGAGCACTGAACCACAGGGACGGTAATGTAGGGAGGGCAACGAGGAAGCACATGCGGGGCAGGGAGCAGGGGGGGCGGAGAACAGGGGGGGCGGCGAGCAGGGGGGGCGGCGAGCAGACCTGGCGGAAGATGGTGGCGATGGGCTCAAGGCCCTTGGGGATGCGGCAGAAGAGACGGTACATGCGCGATAGATCGTCCACCTGCCACCATGCACGCACACGCATGCCCACCCCGCAATGCCATGCCATGCACAACACAACACTCTCTTAGAGGCGCGCTCATGCATGAGAGAACGAGGGAACGACGAGCAGAGCGGCGGGAAGAGGGGGGAGAAGTTGGGAGAGGGAGCACGGGGCAAGAGGTGAACAGGGATGTGCGGGGAAGCGGAGGGAACGAGTGAACGAGGCGGATGCAGAGCGAGGGGGTGTGAGGGCTTGCCTTGTCGTCCTGCAGCAGAGCTCGGCAGCCAGAGTTATCCTTCTCCAGCAGCTGCTGCTCGTACTGCGTCAATAGCTCGTGCTGCACCTTCTGCTCTCGCCTCAACCCGCCATGCCATGCATACCCATACACCGCACACCATGCATATCCGGACCCGCCACACCATGCATACCCATACACGGCACACCATGCATACCCATGCCCAGCACACCATGCATACCCATACAAGGCACACCATGCATACCCATACAAGGCACACCATGCATACCCATACAAGGCACACCATGCATACCCGGACCCGCCACACCGTGCATACCCATCCCCGCCACACCATGCATACCGGAACCGCCACACCACACACGCCCGGAACCGCCACACCACACACGCCCGGAACCGCCACACTCGGAGCCAGGGAAGAGAGGGGGGAGAAGGGGCGGGAGGGAACGGGAGGGGCGGGGGATAAGGATGAGGCACGCAGTAGCAGTGAGCGAAGTGAAGAAGGAGAGGGTGAGCTGAGAGGGACAAGAATGGGCGGGTGGGAGAAGTGAAGGCAAGAGAAAAGCAAGGAAGGGGCGTACCTCGAGCAGCTTGCCTTCACTGGACGCGTGCAGGTAGTGCGACACACGCTCCTTCTCCCTCTTCAGACACTCCTCCGCCTGCACCATCACCATCACCACCACCACCACCACCACCACCCCACGCACGCAACCACACAAAGTCCACACGCACCACCAAGAAGGCAGCACCAGCATGAGCAATGAGCAAGGGCGTGGACAAGGGCGTGGACAAGGGCAAGTGCAAGGGAAAGAGAAAGGGCAAGCCGCAAGGGGTAAAGGCAGGGAAAAGGGCAAGAGGCAACGGGGAGGGGCAAGGGGCAAGGGCAATGGCAAGAGAGGAGCGAGAGAGAGAAGGGCAGGCGGACCTTGAGGAGGTAGTCGGGGCAGGAGTCGTCGATGATCCAGGAGGCGGCCTTGCGCGAGTAGTAGGCGGAGGTGGCGTGCAGCATGAAGACCTCGAGGTCCTGCTCGTAGTTATCCATGGTGTCCATGCCGATCTCCACGAATATCCCCACCACGCTCTTCACGCCCGCGCGGTTTATCTGCTCGCCCTCCCGCTCCTTGTTCACCTGCGCCACCCACACACACGCACCGCGCACCTCAACCGACCGCGTCAGCCGTCGGGGCCACGAGAAAAGCTGCGCGCCCGTTTTTACGAGGCACAGCGGACAAGCTGACGAGCGGCGCAGAATTGCAGTGAAATGCACGGAAATGCGCAAGGGCGCGGGGGGCGCGCGGTGGTGGGACTCACCAGGTCGAGCACGGCGTCCTTGACGCTGATCCGAATCTCCTCGTACACCTGCCCGCACCACCATGTCACGCCAGGCCACACCACGCCACGCCCCGCCACACCACACCACACCACGCCACGCCACGCCACGGGGCCACGCACACGCGCAGCCATGCGATCACGCGCAATGGATGAGGAGAGAGAACGCAGGAAACGGAGGCAAGCGGACAGTAAGGCGACACAATTTGTTCAGCGCACGCACGAATATGTACGCGGCGATCTGGCGGAGGCAGGACAAGCAGGGGGTGAGGGCGCGCGCAAGGCACTCACGAGGTCCTTGAAGCAGGAAAGGCCGACTTCCTTGAGCGTGGGCAGCTGGCGGCGGGGGATGTAGTAGCGGTCGAGGTAGTTGAAGAAGCGCGAGAGCCAGCGCACCATGAGCTTGTGGTTGTCCCACCGCCGCACCAGCTCCTTGAGCATGAACTCGTCGTGCTTCTCCTGCAGCGACGGCAGTACCTGCACGCCGCGCGCAACACAGCCCCACGGCAGCGAGCGCGACGCACGAGCAAAGCACAGGTTGCGATGAGGAGACGATCAGAGGGATGTGGGACAAGGGAAGGCACGGTCAGAGCGACGGAGCTACGAGGAGGTTGGAGAGATAAAGAGTGCAAGAGAGGACGAATTACCATGGCTCGGATGTAATCCTCGAAGGCCCCGCGATATTTATCGTACAGCTGCTGTGAGTAGTCTTGAGGATGCTTCTGCGTGCACATGTTGTAGATGATTCTGCCACGGCGGAAAAAATTGTTACCAAAACACGACAACGCCGTCAAAAACCGGGAATCGCAAACAATCTTTTGATCGAAACTGTAATTAAAGCTGATAAAAGAATTCAGGCGGCAGAGCGAGCGTGACCCCAGCTAAAGCAAGACGTCTGACAGCAAGAAACTCTTGTCGACGCAGTAGTCAGGTACTACGCGGCTGGGACCAAGGGAAATGTCCGACGGCCACCGTCGATTCGTGGCCTCGTGGATTGTCAGCGATCTCGGAAAACAAATCCTAACGCGCACATCGGAGCAATTGTTGTGCATGGCCGGGATTCGCGTTGCCACTAAACAAAAACAGCGCAGTGTTTCACACCGCAGCGCGTTTCGCCCTACATCCGGGGGATCTGCCAAGACAGTAACGGGGGTGCGGGACGTACGTGTAGAGGTTGATGTACTCCTCGTGCGTGAAGCGCTGGTCCGGCACGCCCTCCAAAAACTTCTCGAGCTTGTCGATTCCCCTCCGCATCTGCTCCCATCCCTCCTCTAAACTGATCGGCCGCCGATCGCTCATCCTGCACCAATACCTAACCTCCTGATGAGAGCTAGTGTGGAAAAGGCCACACGCTTGAAATTTATTCACGAAAAGGCTGAGAAAAGCGTGTGCGCAGATCTAGCTAAGAAAGGGTCAAATGGAGTTAACACTAATGGTCCGTAGCGGGCAGGTCTTGACCTGAGAGACCTACTCCACTATACTTCCCTAATGACCTCCGAGCAAGCGGCACGACCTCATAATAAGCATGTGGGATGATGACGGATGGGATGGGATGGGAGGGATGAAGGGAAGGGACACTGCCGTGCCGTGTGCGCTGTCGCTGCTTCCTGGGGTGATTCGTGCTGGCTGGTGTTCCGCCACCACCCCCACGCTCCCGCACCACCCCTCCGCCTCGGTCCCGCCCTTCCCCGAAATTCACCCGCAAATGCTCAGATGGCGGAAAGCCGTGGGGGGCGACCGCCTCGAACTGTGTTTCGGTTGCGTGCGCCGAGCAGCCTTGGTAACTTGGTGGTTTGAATGCCGTGAAAAAGTCAAATGTGAGGTGTACCCGTATTTCATTCAAATACCAGGCTAACGCTACAAACATGAATTCCATTAAATGTAGAGAATGGTTGGTGATTTGTTTCCCCAACAGTCTTGTTATAGCCTACATAGAGATAGCATCTTATTACCGTATCAGTAAAGCCTATCTTACCAATGACACTGTAAGCACTAAGCAAGTGACCATTACGGTGGTAAGTTGGAACGTCTCAAAGCTAATTATGTCAGGTTCATTGCATTCTCGCTAGCGTGGAGCCAAGCACAAGCTTTCTTGATGAAGGCTCCCAATGAATGAAGCCAATGTTGAGACACGGCTACCGTGGCTGATGTATCTTAGACACTACGGAGAACTTCTGCCGTTACCAGCTCTATACAAACACAAACCACAAGGCAGTATGGTGCCCAAATCAAGAAATTGTATAAGTGGCAGAAGGTTTACAAAGCGACGGGAAAGGGGAGGGACAACAATCGCAATCACCACTATAATTTACGACAACTCAATCTCGTCATCCTTGAAATGAACAAAGAACTTCTTCTTGGCTCCATTAACCTCAATCTCGAACGCCACCTTGTACGGTAAGTTGGCTGACACTGGCGTTCCCTTGTACACTCCAAGGACGTCCTTCACAGTCCCTTCCGTTCCTTCCAAATCAAGCTCCTTCACCCCTGGCACGTGAAAGACCTTCACGGATTGTGACACCCGCACCTTGTCGCCCACAGCTACCTTGTTGTGCTCGCTGGCAGGCCCACCGCCCAATTGAACGGCGACCTCGGCACGGGCACCACGCTTCAATGAGGGAGCGGCACGTCGAGCAGACGGGAACGACCGAAGCGTAGACGACGACGCGACAGCTTGCCGAAAGCCTGTGACTGAAGCAAGAGACTGAGCCACCAAAGTGGTTGAGACAATGGATAGTGCGCAAGCCATCGCGAGAAACTACAATGAAGAAATTGCAGGTAAGACGAGCCGCTATCTGAAGCACGCCCCAATCGCCTCTGAGCCTGCTGGAAACTAGCGTGTAGGTCAATGAGCCCAAGAAGCGACGATGGGGGGTAAACGGGGAACCTGGTGATGGCTGGGGTCAGGTGGGTGGTGTGTGCGGGGTTAAAAAGAATGCTCGTGGTGGCAGTGTGGTATGGGTCGAACGGTACACGTGTTTGTGACCCCAGCGATTTTCCTGGAGGCACCTTCACAAATTCCAGAATCGCGCCTGCTGTGTCAGCGTCTAGTAGACGTGGCATAACATTCAGCCCACCTGTTCGTGGACCTGCCCACGTAGCGGATGAGCCTGCCACGCGGGATCAGTTTTTGGTGGACCATTCATTGGTAAATGTCGAAATTGGTCCACTCCCCACATCAAGGAAATGCGTCTTCGCTATGGAGCTGAAGTGTTGTTAACGAAACCCAACTCAAGCCAAAAATATGATCCTGGAAAACTTTACAACTGTGTCATTTTGTTGTGCTATGAAGGGGTTGGGTTGCTAGAGATTCCACCACTGTTTGCCCTCATCAGCCATTGATTCGTTTGTGGCTGTTTCTTTTTCATAGCACTTTATGGTAAATTCTTTGTTCCTGTTGGTGTGGTTTCTTATTCCCCTTCTTGTCCCTTTTCTGTCACAAAAAAAACACTAGTCAGTCAATGAAGAGCCCTGCTGTTACCATAGCCCTTTTAAGGTTTCTTGTCTACAATTGCTGTTCTTCTTTTACTGCTAATAGGGTATTATTACCGTATGAGGATCACGATTTCCCAGCAAGAGTAAACCTCCCTTTGCTGCCATGGTCTGACCGTCACGTTGGCGCTCACCCTTCCCTTCTGCCCTCGAATTTATCGCTGCAATCCCTTTCCCCTTGTCACCTTTGGCTGTCCCAGTGCGCGACATTTCAAAATATGAAGTTGAGAAATCTCCACCACCTCTCCTGCCTGCCTCCCTTATCGAACCATCTCGTCACTGCCTCGCGCGTTCGCCTCTGTCGCTCTCTTACTCCCCCTCCCACGGCAACAGCACCACGTGTCGCGCCTTATCTACTCGTATTTTCGAGGGCTGTCGGTAGGCAGTAGGTGAGGCGCGACTGCTGGCGAATATAATATTGTTTTCCGCAGTCCCGTTTGTGACAGCAATTGTTGCGTCGCACACAGTTTTGCTGTCGTTACACGTTGCGGCGACTGGCGGCTGATCCAACATGCGCGGAACAGAGGCGCGCGCGACGATCAACGGGCGGCAGGAGGGGGAGGAACTGGAGGAGCGGCGCTTCTCGCGGGGCGTTCGGAAAAGAGAGGCGGTGCGGCTGGGGTTGAAGGAGGGAGAGAAGTTCGAGAGTATTTTGGACTCGCCAAATAGCAGCGCGCGCCGGCAGGGAAAGGCGCAGATGGCGTGTGATGGGGACGGCGGCAAGCGGCGGAACGGGAGAGTGAACGCGGGAGCGAATGGCGGAATACTGGGGAGTGCGTGGAAGAAAGCGCGGAGAGGGGCAGCGAGCGCGCAGCTGCCGGAAGCCCAGGGGGAGCGCGGAAGCGAGGGGGCGAGGGCGAGCGAAGCGGGTGCAGGCAGAGCGGAAGGCAGAGCGGAGGGGGGCGCAGAAGGCGCCCGCAGAACGAGGGACGCGGAGGGGGAGGCGGAGAGAGGGCGATTAGTAAAATCGGTGGGGTTTCATGGAGGAGAGGTGGCGCGGAGAGAAGTTGCGCGCGAGGAGAGGAGCGATGACGCGGAAGAGAGCGAGAGGGCAGCATGGGGCGTGCTGGGGAGCGTGTCTGAGATGATTGCATGCCTGCATGCCGCCATGCACATGCGCGTTCCCGTCACCGCCCTCCCATGCGTGCATGTGCACTCTGTAGATGGACAACGCCTGCCACTCGCACCACCCTCACTCCCATCACCACTCACACCACCTCTGCTCCTCACCCGCCTGGCAACACCAACGCACAAGCAACCAGTGCAGCCCGCAGCAGCAGAGCCGGCACTGCATGTGGGTGCAGTGGCAGCAGCGGTGGGCTCTGAGCTAGCGCGGGTGGTGGGCCGTTCGTCGCCGTGGGATGCTGCTGGGGGCGCCGCGAGAGTGCAGCACTTGGCCCGGGCCATGCGGGCTGTGGTGCAGCGCGGGCGAGCAGAGGGAGGAGTGATTGGAGAGAAAGGAGAGAGGGGAGAGAGAGGAGAGAGCGGAGAGAGGAGAGAGCAAGGAGAGCGAGGAGAGGGAGGAGAGACAAGGGAGAGGGGGAAGAGAGAAGAGGGAGGAGGGAGAGGAGAGGAAGGAGGGAGAGGAGAGGGAGGAGAGGGAGGAGAGGCGGAAGAAATTGGAGGTAAAGGAGAGGTGGGAACGGGAGGAGAGAACGGTGAGGTAAATGATGGAGAGACGGATAGTGGCAAGGAAGGGAAGGGAGAGGAAGAGGGGGCAAACGGTATTGGGGAAGGGGGTATGCAGGCAGGGGCAATTGCAGTTGAAGAAGGGAAAGCAAGGACAGGGAACGGTGGTGAGCTAAAAGTCGACTCTGATGCTGCTGGTCCTGGTGGTGGTTTAGGTGGTGCTGCTGCTGCTGGTGGCGCCCGTGTCGCTGATGCTGCTGTTGCTGTTGGTAGTGCTGGTGGTAATGCTGCTGGTGATGGTGATGGTGGTTTGGGTCAGGAAAATGCGGAGGGGAGGCATGAGGCAGCACAGCAAGGCGTGCATGGGGCTACTGCTGCGCTGGACAAGAGTGCTGCCATGGACGCTGTGCGTGCTGAGAGTGCTGTCCATGACTCCGCGCACATGGAGGTGCATGTCCCACAGCAACCCCAGGCTCCCCTGCATGGTGGGTGCATGTGTGTTGTGACCATGCATATGCACGCACTCCGCACCTTGTCTTCCTTTGTTCAGTCTCCTGTCCTTGTCTTCCTTGATTCCATCCACTTACTCCTCCCCGTGTTGAATCATTTTCCCCCTCCCCTCCCTGGCAGCACCTCTGTCTTCCGTTCAACCACAGCAGCAGCAGCAGCAGCAGCAGCAGCAGCCCAGCACCGAAAAGCACCCATCTCCACCACCCATGCTGCCACTACCATCCATCCCCGTCACTGCACCAATGCCCGCGTCCGCCCCCGCACAGGGCAGGGCAGCAGGAGGGGGGCGGTGGGGAATGGAGGCGGCAGTGGTGGCGGGGTCAGAGCGGTGGGGCGAGGAGGAGGCAGGGCGTGTGATGGGGGAAGTGGCAGCGGGGCATGGCACGATGGTGTTGCTCAGGGATGAGCAGCAGCGCGTGGCAGCAGCTGTGGCCGCCATGCACATGGCGTATGGCATCGCTGTGCCACCACAGGGCGGGGATGGCTCACAGGCTAGTGATGATCAGGTGATGCTGTGCGTGTGTGTTGCTCCCTCGTTCCTGCTGCTCACCCTGCGTGGCATGGTTGCCGTTTCCTGTTCCGTGCGTGTTGTTAAGGATATGCATCCTCTCATGATACACTATGCACGTGCATCCTTCATCATCGCACAATGTCCCATTCCCTCATGCTGACCCTTCTTCATCAGCATCCCTCCACCCCTCACCTTCCTTAACCCCCACCAGTCAATCAAGCAAGGCCACGCAACGCCGTCCCCAGCCCATCCCGCCCACCCAGTCCTCCTACTGCCCTGCATGCTGGAGCTCCCAGCACTGCCCTGCGCCGTGTGCACGCGCCCTGTCTCCTCGCGCACTGCTCTCATCTGCGACTCCTGCGACCGCCCCACTCACACGCGCTGCCTCGCCTCCTCCCCCGCTGCTGTCACCGGCAGGGGCAGAGGCAGGAGCCGGGGCAGGGGGAGGGGCCGAGGCCGGGGGCGAGGGAGGGGAGGGTGGCAAGCAGCGGTGGGGGAGAGTGTGGTGGAGGAGTGGCACTGTGGTGCGTGCAGGGCACAGCGTGAGGCCAGTGGTCAGGTGGTTCTGCCCAAGTATGGGCCGCTCAGGGCACGTGGGGATGCTCGTGCTGCTCAGGGTGCTGCTCAGGGTGCTTCTCAGGGTGCTGCTCAGGGTGCTGCTCAGGGTGCTGCTCAGGGCGCTGCTCAGGGTGCTGCTCAGGGTGCTGCCCAGGGTGCTGCCCAGGGTGCTGCCCAGGGTGCTGCTCAGGGTGCTGCTCAGGGTGCTGCTCAGGGTGCTGCCCAGGGTGCTGCTCAGGGTGCTGCTCAGGGTGCGACACCATCCACTGCTGAGCAGGCTGACACAAGTGGGGGGTGAAAACAGTTGAGTAGGTGGCAAGCAAGCAATGGCATGGAGCACTCTTAGACGTGTGCTCTCGCACCTAGTGGTGGGTGCGATGTGTAGTAGGCCAGTAGCCCCTGCAATACGGATGGAATAACACTTCAATAACGGATATTCCCAAATTTTCGAAGCACGATGCTTTCGAAAACCCACTGCAGGGTGACAATGACAACACTGGCAACATCTTTTGCTACGCCATTCAACCCCTGTCGTAGATATCAAAACGCAGATGCTGGGTTTCCTCACACTCGACTTGAAACAGCTGTCACTAGGCTGACACGAGCTGTGCAAACCAACATTTAGGGAGACTACACAGATTTATCACTACCTCTGACTAGCGGGAGTGCAATATACTCCAGCTCCAGCTCTACTACGGTAACAGACACCTTAAGATTGCTTTAGAAGAGGGTAGCTTCAATCCAAGCTTCCCTCTTTCGAGAAGCCTCTGCGCTGCACCTTTTTCAACCTCATCCAACCCCTCCATGCACAATGCACCTCCCGAGCCATGTGCCTCTCAAATCAGTAGAAACTCTCTAGTCACTGCCATACACTACAGTGTCATGCTCCACTCCACTCCACACCCACAAACTTCCACCCCTCCCTCTACTCCACTACTCAGAAGAACTCGTCAGCATGGCCCCCCTCATCACCCTCCTCCAACACCACCACCATCTCCTGCACCACACGCTCTTGCTCCCCCTCCTGCGCCACCTGCTCTGCCCTCTCTGCAAGTGCCATCTCAGCTGCTGCCAGTGCCGTGAGCGTCTCATGGCACGCGTGCCTCGCCTCCTCTACCTGCCGCAGCACTGCCACGGTTGCTGCATTGCCCGCCACCTCGCTCCACTCCTTCCATTCAAAGTACCGCACTGCCAGATCCAACGCTCCCTCGTTGCTGCTCCTGCTGCTCACCCGCACAACCTTGCCGCCACGCTTGCTTCCACCTTTTGTCTCGCTCTCACTGTTCAACCCTGCTTGGTCCATGGCCGCCGCTGCCAGTGCTGTGGAAGCACCAGGAGCACCCGAAGCTGCTGCTGCTGCAGTGGCAGAATTTGCGGCATCTGCTGTCACAATCTCAGAAGCTGTCTCAGGCTCATGGCCATTCAGGGCCCTGTGCTCCTGCTCCTGCCTTTGTCCGCTGTGCTGTGTGCTCTGCTCCGATGTGCCACTCTCTTGGTCACCCTGCTGCAGGCCTGCTATAGCTGCCTTGAACACAGCAGCCAGCTCATGTGATTGCTTGCGCGCCTGACGCCATTCCAGAGGGCATGACAACGAGCAGCACACACAAACAGCAAGAAGACACATGAGACAAGCTTGACCAAACGCAGAAACACAGTACAAAGGCCAAGACCAGAGGGGGGATGCAGGGGCGTGGTGAAACGGGGCAGGGCGGGGGTAGTGGGGGAAGCAGCGCACGGCTTACCCTGAGGGCGTGGTGCAGGCGAACCTCCAGGTCCCTGCGCGTGCACTCCAGCGACCGTGCGGCCGCCTCACTCGCTGCTGCTGCCGCCCTCACATGCCGCGCTGCTGCCGCTGCCTCCCCTGCCAACAACTCGTACTCTGCGCTCGAGGGAAGAAGGGGGGAGGGGGGACCAAGGGAGAGAGGGGGGGGGCCAACGTGGGGGAGGGGAAAATGTGTGGGCGTGACATCCTGGTGTGACGGAGGATAACAAGCGCAGAGTCGGGTGGGAAAGGAGGAGAAAGGTGCCATGCCAGGCTACTGCCTGCGCTTTCTCTTGCTTCTCACACTCACACCTCACAAGACACACTAACGCATCGCCTCCCACACCGTTACCCATCACACACCCCCGTTCCCCCCAGACATGGCATGGGCCTGACCAGCTTCGAGTCGCAGCAGGCTGTCAAAGGGCAGGTGCACGCGCAGGGCCTTGCTCACTAGCTCCTCCAGATAGTCCTCCGATATTTCCTGGTAGAGGGCATGGGGACACACATGCACATGCACACACACACGCACACAACGGGCACACACATGCACACGCATGCACACGCATGCACACATGCACACATGCATGCACACATGCACACACAACGCAAGGGGGGCACGGTAGCGAGCCGATAAGACGAATCATCAGAAATGGCATGTCTGGTCATGCCACGTGTGTAGTGGGAAGGGAAAGAGAGACATGACATGGTGCATGCTCCCCCAATCCTCGATCCACATCCTACCATCTGCCCACCCACTGTAGTGCTTTGCTTCATGAAACATCCCCAGCCCCCCCCCCCTCCCCCCACTTCAATCGCCTGTGAAACATCCTACCCCACCACCATGCAGTCTGCCGTACCTACTGCACATTCCAATTCCCTCCCACTGCTCTCACCCCCCTCCTATCAGCTGTCCCCAAACCCTGTAAATGCCCTCTCCCCTCCCCAATGCCTTATACACCCAATCCCCCCCTTTCCCTCCCCCCAAAGGCGTGCCTTGAGTTGCAGGGGCAGTTCGACGCGCAGGAAGTGCATGGCGTATTCCATCTCCGGACACTGCTGCAGCTGCCGCTCACACACCTGCCATGCCATGCCATGCCCGCATGGCCCCACACATGCGTAGACGCATCGTGACAGGGGGTTGGGGCAATGTGGGGTGGAGAAATGGAAGGGGAAGGGAGAGTAGGACGGCAGGGAGGGGAGAAAGGGGGATTAGGGTGAGAAGGTGTAGTGTGGTGGCAGTGAGCGATGGTGAGAGATATAGTGGTGCTTCCCCTGAGGAGGTGCTGTGAATGGACTAGGTGATGGCAGCATGCATACATGGAACGGAAGTGGAGGTGGGTAAACACAAGCACAGGGAGGAGGGAGGTGACAGAGCAAGCAGCATTGTGCCATGTACAATGGTTGCGATGCACAAGTGGCAGCACAGCACAGCACAGCACAGCACAGCACAGCACAGCACAGCACAGCACAGCACAGCACAGCACAGCACAGCACGGCACAACAGAGCAGAGGTGAGGTGAGCCCCACCTGCAGCAGCACCATGCCAAGCTTGAAGACAATGGCTGTTGTCTTATCCGCTGGTGCATGCACACACACAGGGCACACGCACACACACACAGGAGGGAGGGGCAGCACACGCACATGAGGCAATGGCAGGAGACTGGTCTCCTGTCAAGTGTGCACACAAGCTAGAGAGAGAAGTAGCGAGCATGGCAGCAAGCGAGCTGCAAACAAGGAGAGTGCCAAGTCAGAGGGATGGCGGCTGTGCAGTGCTGAGTTCAGCGCCACCCCCACTGGAGACTGGCGTTGCTACCTACTCCCCTGCCTTGTGCTCTGCTGTGTTGGAGCACTTGGCATTGGCATACATGCATGCATGCATGCAGCAAGCGGGCACGCACCAAAGATGATGTCAAAGACGCGGAAGACAATGTAGTGCGGCATGGTGCGCGCAAAGAGCGACAGGAACCAGTCCGCCGCATACATCACCTGCCACGTTGGGAAGGGAAGGAGAGGGAGGGGCAGGAGCAGAGCGAGGGGAGGGAAGGACGAGAGGGGAGGGAAGGACGAGAGGGGAGGGACGGGAGGGGAGAGAGGAGAAAGGGGGTGCTCACACACGAATGTGATGGATGAGAAGAGAGGTTTAGGGGAAGGGGAGAGGCGGGGACTTAAGGCGATGTGGCAGGATAGTGGGGGCGGTGGAGGCATAAGGGTGCAGAGAGGGGAGGAGAGAGAACAGAGGAGGTGTAGCAGGAGGCGGATGGGCAGAGATGAGCATGGGGACTCACGGGTTTGACATCGAGCTCCTCAAAGTATGCGTGCACCTCCGGGTGTGCGTCTATGAGTAGCTGTGACAGCTGGTACATGCGCACTTGCAACTGCAGTGCGGGCGAACGGGAGGGGAGGAGAGGAGGTGGGGCCGGAGGGGCCGGGGATGGGAGGGTGGGGGGGGGGGACGGGATTGGATATACTTGCTTTGGAGCATGGGAAGCGCAATAGTTGGTGGTACTCACTATGGGACAACACTCACAGCACAGCGTGCTAGAGCGTGGGCAGAAGCGCAGTAGGGAATCAAGGCAGCAGGGCAGCAGGGGCGCACCTGCTGCATGTCGGGCAGGAAGACCCACCTGCTGCATGTCTGGCAGGAAGACCCACCTGCTGCATGTCTGGCAGGAAGACCCCTCGCAGGCCGCACTTGTAGAGCAGGAAGACGAGGCAGCAGAAGGCGTCCTCCTCGCCCATGAGCAGCAGCAGCGTCGCCACTATGAACCCCATGCCCTGACAGTACCCCACCTCCTTGTCCAACACCTGAGGGGGGGAAGGAGGGGAAGGAGGGGAAGCGGAGGCATTGAAGAGAAGGAGCGATCAAGGTGCGAGGGAGGGAAGGGGGAAAGGTAGGTAGGTATGGATTGAGGACGGGAGCGATCAAGGGAGAAACGAGAAATGCAGGAGGGGTGGGGAGGAGCGGGTATTGAAGGAAGTGGCTCACGGAGGATAACGTGATGAAGGGTTGGGTTGGGTTCAACCGAGGGTGGGTGAGAGAACGAGAGCAAGAGAACGAGAGAGAGGGCAAGGGAGAGACAGGGGGCAGGCAGCACAGCATACGGAGTAGGCTTTGATGACGTTGAAGAGCGCCTTCTGCCCCGCGCCCTTCTCCTCCTGGAACATGCTGTGCAGCGGAAACGTGCGGTTCACATCCCGCTGTATCTCACTGCCGGGGCAGGAAGAGAGAGGGGGGGGGAGAGGGGGGGGAATAAATAGCGAGGGAGAAAGAATAGTGAGGGAGAAAGAATGGCAGAGGCTGATTAGACCAGACAGACAGCATGACATGTGAAGTGTTGGAGTGCAATGGTATGGGAGCGAGGCCGCAGGTAGAGGAGCGAGCGCGTATGCAGGCTCTGGTGCAGTGCGGTCTGGGTGCAGGGCAATGTATTGATCACAGGGAGGGCGAGGGAGAGGGAGAGGCAAAGAGAGACAACGAGAGAGTGTGCGTGGAGGGAGGGAGAGTGGGCGGAGCGCACTTGGCGGAGACGGATGGCTGCTTGAGCAGGTTGCGGTAGTTGCGACGACTCATGATCTCATCCTGCCATGCCATGCCACACCATGCCACAGCACAGCACAGCACAGCACAGCACAGCACAGCACAGCACAGCACAGCACAGCACAGCACAGCACAGCACAGCACAGCACAGCACAGCACAGCACAGCACAGCACAGCACAGCACAGCACAGCACGTCACGCAGCACAACCACACAGCGGGAGGGGCAACACAAGCGACACAAGTGAGTTCCCACGTCGCCACTGCATGGCCTGCGGATCCTAACCCATGAAGCAGCAAACCCCTTTGGCCGCAGGATACATGTGGGCCACACATCAGTCACCCGGGTTTCAGGTGTGCCCCGACACCTGCCTGCTGTTGAGTGTGTGTCCGGTTTTGCGTCAAGACTCATCTCCTAGCCAGCCCCCTTCTGAGACCCCCTCACCATGCCCCCCTTCTTCACCAAACTCCCTATCTCCTTCCCCCTCCCAGCCCCTTGGGCACGGCAGCAGCAGCACGCACCTCGGGGTCAGCACAAGCGATGGCGAGCCATGTCTTGGCGCGCTGCTCGCCCGTCACCTGCCCCTTGGCCAGCGCTGCCAGCAGCTCCGGCCCCACCACTATAGCCTGCTGCTCCCCCTGCCCCGCCTGCTGCTGCGCATGATGGTGATGGTGGTGATTGTGATGGTGATGCGGGGTGCTGACGTCAGGAGCATGGTCGTCCAGGTGTGGGTGCGATCCGGGGGAGGCAGACTGGGTAGGGTCCTGGTAGAAACAGTGGTTGGGGAAACGGGTTGGGAGGAGAGGAGGAAAGGAGATGGGGACAAGAGGGCGGGGACGGGGGATATGAAAAAGAAGGGAGAAAGGGGGTGGTGGAGGAGGTGAGAGAGCGAGAGAAAAGGCTTGAGCAGTTGGCGTGGTAACGGTAGAGTAGAAACGGCTTCAGCACCATGGGGGCTGGCTGGCACCCATACAGCACATGCTCAGTCAGCAACAGCTACTATGCATGCAATTTAAAACATCCGTCTGCACAGAACGGGCGCACTGCTCCCTGTATCTTCCCGATCATCACCCTCTCCCCCTCTCCTCACCTCCACGTCCACTCCGCCAGCGGAGGGCATGATTCGTCTCATGCGCTCCCACATGCGCATCATCTGCCGGCCGCCCGACACAGCAGCCTCTGCAGCCACCATAGCTGCCTCCACCCCACTGGACCGGTCAAGCCGTGCTGCCTCCTCCCTCAAATCAGCCAGATCCACACTCGACCCTATCGTCGCCACCCTCTTGTGCCGCTGCCGCCGCATCCCCACCGCCCCAACCCTCCCTGCTACCCTCCCCCCAGCCAAGCCTGCGCCCCCGCCTGCTGCTGCCACAGCCGGGTGCAGAGGGGAGGAGGAGGGGGAGTGTGCGGGGTGTGCTGTGCTGAGCGCGTCAGTGATGGTGGAAGAAGGAGCAGCGGCTGGCACAGCGTGAGAGGGCCCAGACGCTGCCTGGGAGGGCCTGTGGAGCAGCAGAGCCGGGACCGGTGCAGAGGGGTTCGATGCGATTGCCGCTTTGGCGGGGGTGGAGGCAGAGGCGAAGGAGAAGGCAGAGGCTCTCGAGGTGAAGCGCGTGGTGCGGGGCGTGATGGGCGGCAGCACAGACGACGAGTACGGCGCATGAGGGGCCACGTGCGGACCGTGCGAGGCGGAGGAGTGGGAGGAGGAGAGAGGGGCGTCGTCGTGGGGGTTGAGGGAGGAGGAGGGGGCGAGGGGGGAGGCGCGGTGGAAGATGGGAGTCATGGCAGCGGAGCACATGGGCGAGGGCGGGTGGGCCGTGGGGTCAAACACTGGCAGCGATATGGGCATCGGGCACCTGGGGCCACGCGCGCCTGCGGGAAACCAGGGAGGTTGCGGTGGGCGAGAGAGAGAGAAGAGAGAGGGAGGGAGGGGGGGGGGGGGTGGGGGGGTGGAAGGGAGAGAGAAGGTTTTTTGAGGGTGGTGTGAGTCCTGCGGCAAAGCGTTGACTGTATTCGTGAACAACACAAAGGTAATTGCGCAACACTTCTTGTTTTCTCTCATCAGACCAGTTCTGATTCTCACGATACAGATTGACATCCACGGCCCACGCATTTGCTTTCTTTCTTACAAAGGCATACTCTTTCCTTCCTGCGACATCAACCATAAGCACCATGCAAGCACGACACACCCACCCTTCTCGCTGTCCCCCGCTCCACTTAAGCCTGGCGATCCCTTCTCGCGTTTCTCTCCCTCCCCATGCCCTCTGCCCCCTCCCCTCCCACCACTCCCTGCACCTCCGCTCCTCCCCGCACCTTCTCCCCTCCCCCCTGCCCCCCTCTCCATACCACCAGCCACTCCTTTCCCCCCCCCGCCCCTGCCTGCCCCCGCTGCGTCCTCCCCCTCAGCAGGCCCCCCTTCGCTCCCTCCGCGGCGGGAGATGGCCGTCTGCTGCTGGTTCGCCAGCAACTCGTTCTGCCGCTCGATCTGATTGGGGGGGGGGGGGGGGGGAGGGGGGCAGCCACAGGGACCACGGGAGGAGAGAGCAGAGCGAAGGAAGGGGCAGGGAGACCAAGGAGAGACGGGTAAGAAAGCAAGGGTGCATGGAAAGGGCGTGACAAGACGCAACAGCAGCAAGCCAGCAGTACACCCGGCCTGACTGACTCGAGCATGGCAGCAGCACAGGCAACACACGCATCAGATGCGCGCAAGCAAGGGAGTGCAGGGGACGAGGAGGGAGGAGGGCGAGAGGGCGGGAGGGCAGGCGGGCAGGGGCGCACCCGGAGCAGGAGGATCTCTTCATAGAGGTATTCGAGCCACTCGTCGTGCATCATGTTGCTGAACAGCTTCTCCTCGCCTATGCGCCCCGGCGCATCGTCCTCCTCCACCTCCCTCTGCGCCTCCTCCTCCGCTGCTGCCGCCGCCCCCTTGCCTGCTGCCGCCATCTCCAGCTCTGCTCACCCGCAATACGAGGGAGAAGTGACAAAGGCACAGAGACAAGTGCCAGATGCACAGGCGATTGGTGTGAGAGAGATGCTGTGAGGGAGAAGGGGACGACAATGGTGGAGTGGAGCAGGTGTATTGCGTAACGTGGTTAGTTAGCTGCGAAGGCCGTTTGCAGCACGGCATAGTGTGGTGAGGAGGGGCGTGCGCGCGCACCTGCTTCTCTAAGGGCGACCACCTCGGGCTCTGAGAGCACGGCGTTGAGAAACACAGAGCGCGCCCGAGACATGCTCGCTGCTGATGCGTCCTCGCCCGCCCCTCCTGGCCCCCCTGCTCTGCTGGCCCCCGCCCTGCTGCTGGTCCGTGGAAGGCACGCAGATGAGCCGTGAAAGGGGGTTGAGGGCGGGGAGGGGGGATGGTTGGGGGATTATGTAAGGCGGAAGAAGAACGAAGGAAGGAGGGAGGAATCAAAGGAGGGAGATGAAATAAGGTATGAGAAAAAAAAAAAAAAAAAAGTAGAGGCGGCAATGGGAGGCTAGGCTGGCCTACCTGACATCATCATCCATGTTGCTGTCTTCCACAATCTGCCACACAGCATGGCAAGACACGACATGCAGCACTGTTATTCCATCCAGCCACCCTACCCATCTATCCATCTAATCTGCCCATGGCACTATGCGTCTGCTCATGCGTGCCATGGCTTGCCAGGTGATGACAGCAAGACAGAGCAAGGGTACAAGACAGCCTCCCTCAGCCTGTTCGCATGCGGAGAAAGGAGCTTTAATGCGCATGCTTTCAGTCATGGCGCAATGCTGTGCGGCCCATGGGCGATGCTTGTATTCTCCATACAAGTGATGCATGCGCGTCATGGCGCCAAGGTCGCGCGCGCACTGCGTGCAGTGCGCTGTGCCGCGCCCAGAGTGACGCGCGCACGCCACAGTGGGGCGGAGGGGGGCGGCAGAGACGAAAGGGGGCTTTGCAAGGAAAAGGAAAGGAATAGGGAAGGTTGGCGGAGTGACCTTGATGGAGCCCGAGGGTTTCAAGATGGTGAGCTGGTCCTGGCTCACCCGGCTTACACCCAGAGCGTCCATCATGCTGCGCGCACCTGCTCCTGGAACCCAGCGGGCGGAATCGAGGGGGGTGCACAGGACGTTGCTCGTGAGGGACGGCGCAGTGAGAACCAAGGGGATTGGACACGCAATGAAGCGAGCGGGGATGGGGCGCGGTTGCGTGATCGGACACTAGCGCGACAACTCCATGCTAAGCCACAGAAAACGTGCTTTCACTGCTTCCGCCATTGATTGTTTCCCGTGAAGCAGCGACAGGCTTTCGAATGACCTAATTGACATGTGCCATGAATGAACCCTACCTGGGTGCAACACCTAACAGACGGATATAAATAATCGATGCAGCTGGAAGTGAGAGCTGCTGTCGATCGAACGAGCAATAAGAACGCGAGGCTATGACGGTTAATGCCTGAGTCCAGCCGACGAATCATTGCCTGCAAAGACCACGATGACACGGAACACAGATTTACGAGGGACTTGGACTGTATGGAATGTCAGCAATTGAATCATCGACGTAAGACTCTCACCAGAAACGGCAATTGCAGGGAGCGGCAAATAGATTTCAGTGTACTTCCGACCAGGCGGCAGCCTCAAGGTCCGGAGGTGCTTTTATTCCCAAGCATAATAGGCTAGGAAGCTGGAAATCGGTTGGATTGGACCTTGGAAGGCCGGTGGCATGCATGAACTGGGAGTGGTACAACTTAGAGTATTTTCTTATGACCTTTTTAAACCGCTCTAGTTTACCGTAAAAGCATATCAAAGCGTAATGGAGACTACTTGAACCGTAATGTGGGAAAGGTGAGCTGAGCACAATGACTTGGCTTGGGCTTGGCCTGTCCCCGTCGGTCGAAAGCGACAAGAGGCTGACTGGGCTTTGTGGAAGTGGATGAGGTGCAGGCTCGCTGTGCTGGAGAGGGCGGGCTCGGGAGGTTGGGTGGATTGGTTTGAAATTACGGTGTAGTCAAGGGCACGGTCTAGATTAACTCAGTAATTTGAGGTTCTTGTCTCCGTGGGTCTCAGTAAATCTCTTACCAATTCGTGGACAGGAAATGGGTACCGTAATATTTCTTAGCGCGACAATCCAGAGGAAAATGCACGGATTTGAGCTCCACCCACCAGGGTCGGGAGGGATCCTATCGCACGCATAGGGAACTTCCCCTTTACATTTCCTCAGTAGTTCGTCAAACGGACGGTTGGGCTGGACCACAACCATTATGCTTGTACAGCAAGTCGGTGGTTTTTTACAAGCATTATGCTTCACTACATTCCGCACAAGCTAGAAACGATATTTTTCCAGCAATTAACAAATGAAACTTAAACTTGTAAATGAATCATGAACTAACAAATGGTATAATCTCAACTTAGCAAAATCTATATTTTTTACATTTTGTATTTGTGACCGCGCCGTGTTCACTGTTAAGGTGATTATTGACGACCATTGCTTTGCATCTTAGTGAAGCAAGTCACCAACATCAATGCTGCTGCTCATATAACACTTATCGATGGTGTTAATATGCAGTTGCTAATGTCGGTTCTCACTGACTGCTGCTCGCCTCTGTTTCTGCCATGGTCGTCAGGGCTGGCGAAGTGCGACTTGCTCAATGCGCGCCTCTGCCAAAGGAATTGGCCCACATTTTCCCACCACAAACCGACCAGGTTCCAGAAATTCAAATTTGCAATGACGGTCGCGATTCGGCAGAGGTGACATGCGCCTTGGCTCGAGTTCAGCAGCCCGTGCAAGGTCCCAGCACGGAATGATGGATTTCCGTGGTCGTGTTATGGTGGTATGTCACCACCTTATTGCCACGGGGGTGAAACTCTCATCGTCTTTCAAGCTGATTACGCATGGAGCGGGACCACCAGACAAGAAGGAAACGAACAGCTGACGGCCGAGCAACTTGTGTCCGCCACAGACTTTAGGAAGAAGCCCGCCAAAAGATTTGAGCGTGCTCAGGCTGTGCCAAATTTGCTCTTTTTGGGGAATGGTTGGTACTGCAAGCAAGGTGACGGCACAATTCGGAGTGCAGTGAGCCGACTATCATTTCAGTCCAGCTTGTTAGCATTAGTGCTTAAGATGAAACCTATTTAGTTCCTACTCACCGTAGCCCATTAGAGCACTAGACCAGAACGATCCAGAAGTAACAACTAGGTGTTGCCACTCGCTATAACTCCTTGTCCGAAAGTAAACATCGCTCCTTATCTAGAACGCCGTCGCAATGGCGCAAAGAATCGTCACCGTCTGCCATAGCGCACCAGTCCTCCTCTTAGCGTTTCTGCTCGTCCTCCCGCATCTCACCGTGAGCGCGCACGAAGCGGGAAAGTTACCAGACGCCCCATGCGACGCGGACAGCAGTCAAACCGCGCACTTCTGGTGGCCGTGGAACACCACCCCCCGCAAATTAACCGCTCGGCGATTGGTCGAAACACCCTCTGCTGAACCAGCATCCACCGCCGGCAGAAGGCTTGCGACGAAGGAGAGCGCGACATTGCCGAGTAGACTGCCGGATATGCCGTCGCCCACTCCCACCGTCACCACGTCAGCCACCTCGCCGGAGAAGAAAAGCAAGGCGCCCAAGGGCAGCGTGAGCACAGGAGTCATGCCGCCCGAATCCACGAAAAAACCAACTCCCGCAAATCCCAAGCATACGTCGCCGTCGCCCAAGAAACCCGCCCCCTCCCCCAAGACTCCCGCGCCAGCTCATGGCGGAAAGTCGCCCGCTGCGGACGGGAAGATTCCGCCGACTAAGAGCCCGGAGACTCCGCCCAAGGAAGGTGGCTCTTCTACTGGAAAAAAACATCCCACCACACCGAAGCCCCAATCCCCAAATCCCTCTCAAAGCAGCCCTCCTCTCCCCCAAACTCCGCCCTCTGCTCCCTCTACGCCCTCTGCGCCGTCTCCGCCCAAGAACACCAGCGGTTCCGCTCAGAAACCTCCCGCCTCACCCAGCCCCCCTCCCGTAAGCCCCCCCCCACCTTCCCCCAAGCCCACGCCCGCGCCGAAACCGCGCCCGACGAAGCGGCGCGACGCGAACGAGACGGCCCCGACGGGGCCGAGCAACGCGGTGGGATCGGCAGACTGCCAGTACCAAGCCGCGAAGGAGCTCGCGTCGTGCGCCATGGGGTTCGCGCAGACGGCGGGCGTGAAAGGCGGGCAGGCGTTGGAGGTAACGCGGTACATCGTGGAGAGCGAGTTTGATTCGTTGGACGGGTCGCAGATGTCTGTCGGGTCGCTGCGCTGGGCCGTGACGTACCTGCGCGACGGCGCGTACATCCGGTTCGCGCGCAGCATGGAGATCGTGCTGCAGGGGAACCTGTTCCTGCGGTCGCGCACGACGTTCGACGGCCAGGGCTTCCACGTGCGCATCACCAACGGCAGCCTCGTGCTGCAGAACGTTAATGACGTCATCGTGCACAACATCGAAGGTACGCCACCACTGCCGCCCCGGCGCTACTTTATCGATGGTACCGTGCCATACTAGCACCCAGAGGAAATAGTGAATGTTTGGTGAATGCTCGCTTTCTCACACTGACCATCCGGCCATCTGCTCACCCGTCAATCCTCTCATCCGCTCTGCTTTTCCCCTATCATTCTTCCCCGTCCTCCCCGCGCGATCACATCAGTGTCGGGGCAGCCGCGCGGCGATCTGATCCCGATCTACAACAGCTCGCGCGTGTGGGTGGACCACTGCCGCCTCTTCGGCGGGCTCACGGGGACCGTCGACGTCGGGAAGGGCAGCACTGACGTTACCATCTCCAACAGCTACGTCAGCAGCTACGGGCAGACGATGCAGCTGGGTCTGTCCGACGTGGAGAACGCCGATACGGCGATGCGCGTCACTCTGTATCGGAACTGGTTCAACGCGTCGGGCGCCATGCAGCCGCTGTGCCGCAAGGGGTGGTGCCACGTGGCGAATAACGTGTACACGAGCTGGGGGTACTACGCGATCGCGGCGCGCAAAGGCGCCGTGATCCGGTCCGAGAAGAATTTCTTCCGGCCTGACCCGGCGGGCAGGCGAAAGGAAGTCACGCCGTACTGGAAAGGCATGCCCCCGACGGACGGCAGCTACGATCCGACGGTCACGATCGTCTCAATCGACGACTTCCTGGCAGGCAACGCGACGTTCTCCGACACGGCGTATCGCGGCCCGACGCCGGTATTCACGCCGCCGTACACGCTGACGTTCCCGAAGAGCACGCGCATGCTGGAGTCATGGGTGCAGTTCAACGCGGGCCCGAAATACGACGCGCTGCTAGAGCTCGCTCCGCCCAACCCGGCCTTCCTCCCCCCCGCGCCCTCGCCCCCTCCTTCTCCCGATTCCACTGCCAGCAACGCCACCGCCGGCAACGGCACCGCCGGAAATGGCACAGCCGGCAACGGTACGGCTGGCAACGGCACTACCAGCAACTGTCAGCAACGTCACCGCCGCCAACGGCACTGTGGCTTCGCCCCCCGCTCCCCCCCCGCCGCCTCCCCCCCCGCCCGAATCCCCCGACTGCCAGTACGCTCCGGGTGCGAGCGGGGCGGATGGGTTGGCGGCATGCGCCGTTGGGTTTGCCGCCGCGGCTCTGGCGGCCGGGAATGGCAGCGCTGGCAACACGACCGACGGGAGCAGCGGTGAGCGACCGGTGTACGTGGTTACCCTGGACGAGGACTTCGCAGCGTCGTCGCGACAGGGCTCGCTGCGGTGGGGCATTTCGAACTACGCGCGCACGGGCGCGGTGTTCCGGTTTGCGCGCGACATGACGATCGTGCTGGCGGCGCCGCTGTACGTCAAGTCGCAGACGACCATCGACGGGCGCGGCAGGAGCGTGAAGCTGGTGGGGGACAGCCTGCTGGTGCAGCACTCGCGCGGCGTCATCATACATAACATCGAGAGTAAGCCATGCCCTCCTCTCCTCTCCTCGCCTCCTCATCCACTTCATTCCTCCACCTTTTCCATCCCTCCGTGACCCTTTTTGCTCCCCCTCCCCCTCACATTCCTCCCTTTCTCCGGCTCCCATCTTTATTACTCAGAGCAGCAACCATACCCCAGAAGAGTCAGAACCTTTGCCCTCAGGACCCACCTATGCTGGTGGATTCCATTCCATATTGGTTGCGCTTCGCCCCTAATCCCCCCTCCCTTCTCCCGCCTCTCTACACCCCGTGCGCCCGCAGTCTCCGGCAGCGTGCGTGCCCCAGCGCACATAGCGCTGTACAACAGCACGGGCGTGTGGCTGGACCACTGTCGCTTCTCCAACACCTCCACGCTCTCCGGCGCCATAGAGCTCGCGCGCAACAGCACAGGCGTCACCATCTCCAACTGCCACTTCGCCTCCAACCAGCAGGGCTTCGCGTTGCACCTTGGCCAATCCGACTCCGACAATATCAACTCCGGTATGAACGTTACGGTGTACCGTAACTGGTTTGACCGGTCCGCGGCACCTGCGTGGCAGCCCATGTGCCGGCTGGGGCTGTGCCACATGGCGAATAATCTGTACACGGGGTGGACGGGAGATGCCATGGAGGCGCGTGTGGCGGCGCAGGTGCTTCTAGAGCAGAACCAGTTTCAGGCAGGTGCGGCGTCGCGGCAAGTCGTGGCGAATACAACAGCGCCGGTTCCTGGGCTGGTGGCAGCTGTGAATAACACGCTGCTGCAGTGGACGGATGGAGGGGGAGCGGTGGCTCCAATGCCGGTCATATGGGGCCCGGTGTATGTGGCAGTGGAGGGCGGCGTGCAGGTGTTTGTGCCCCCGTATGGTCTGGACCTCATGCCTTTGGACCCCAACTTCACGGCGTTTGTCAAGGCCAATGCTGGCCCTCACGCCAAGTAGCATGTAGGTACGGTAGGATGATAATCTGACTGGAGCAGTGCAATGTGGGCTGAGGCCCGCCTTGCTGGTCGTCTGCTAGGACTGCTGTGTCGCTGAAGCTTCCAGATACTTGGAAGCAAAATGGATAGGATGTATGGGGGGACTAAGCCAGGCTCGTTTGATTAGCAAGGAGCAGTTGCTTACACATAGATACGGTACCATGATTTGAGTTTGCTTGTTTTGAAAGAACCTGTGGAACTGTGTATGACAAGTTTCTGGCGGATCTACTACCATTACTGTACTGTACGTACAGCATCTTATTGAACTTGGGACCAACGGTCTATGGCCTAATAGTATCATTCACACCTTCAACACGAAGACAATGACGGTACTCACTGGAGTCATGTACCGATCAGCACATGTGCACAATAGAGTAATCTACATTACCGATATGCGTGGCATGCTGATTACGCGTCCTACTGCTAATGTGTAAGCACTAGGAACAAGGGGGAGACATGGTAGGTGACACTTAGCGCTTGGCTTTACTTGATGGATGGAAAGCTCTGTGATCAGCTGAATGACTTGTTCAACCGATAATATTTATGTAGAAGGTGTGAGAACATTGGACTACCGTAATCACCCGGACATAACACCCGGGGGTATTATGATAACCACAGGGAAAAAAGGGGGGGGGGGTCCTCTCAACGGAAAATCCTATATAATACCCGGGTGGTTATATATGGCACTTTTTAGTGTAAGAAAAAAAATTAATTAGACAATTTGGGTGTTTCAATAGTCGTTATAACATCACAGGTTGAGGCGAGAATTCGAGTTTTGGCGAGAAAGCGAGTTTCACCTCTCGGGCCACGTGCAGCAAAAGATTCGCCAGCGTGGCGACAGCGAGATTGTGGAAGGGAGGGAATCTCGGTAGATTCGAAGTGAAAGTGCACGCGAAATTTCATTCAGGGAGCGATTTTCGTCATATCCTCCCGTAAAAAATCTGACTCGATAACAGCTATAATAGGGTTTCGTAAGAAAAGGGGGGTGTTATAAAGAATCGCCCCAAAAGGGGGGGTATAGTACAAACGAGGTCGGCTATAGCACCCCCCCCGCACAAGCTACCCGGGGGTGTACTATTACGGGGGGGTGTTTTGTCCGGGTGATTACGGTAGAGCCTTGTCAAGATACCGTAATATTGTACAAAAATGAGATGATGGGGGTCAAGCCTACGCAGCTGATTAACAAACATCAGTGAACTGTAGACGAAGGGCAGGATGCAGCGCACAAGTTGTTGCTACAAAGAAACACACACCTAGCCAGTTCCCCAAAGCTGTATGACAACGGCAGAATGGTCAAGGGGTGAGGAATGGTATAAACTATATAGGAAATGGGAATATATATGGTATTCATTGTATTTTTTCAAAGAGAATAATGCGTCGCTCAGTTCGGTCAGAATGCACATTTGTTTGTAGGTACAAGGCGGAGCTCAAACTCTGAAATCTCCCAAATTATGTGGATCGGAAAGGTTATAAGCTAGTGTTGTTGAAGTAGAAGGCATAATCAAGTAAACTGGTAAGAATATGGTACTAACTGCATCTCTAAAAACATCAGTAATGCGCTCGTCAGTTTGGTCGGTATGCGCGCCTGTAGTGTTTGTACCATGTACGACTGAAATGTCTATATCTGCTAAATTACATAGATCCAATAGATTAAAACATGGTCGAGGGGTGGGGAATAGTATAATTTCAAGGAAATGGGAATACATATGGAATTAATTGTATTTGTACAAAGAGAATAATGCGTCGGTCGGTTCGGTCAGAATGCACACTAGTGTGTAGGTACAAAGCGGAGCTCAAACTCTGAAATCTCCCAAATGATGTCGATCGGAAAGGTTATAAGCTAGTTTACCTGAAGAAGAAGGCCTAATCTACTAGACTGGTAAGAATATGGAACTCATTGCATCTCTAAAAACATCGGTGATGCTGTCAAACTATATGTACTGCATATTGTCTAGGCTGTAGTGGGGTAGCCCATATGGGGTACAACCCAATTAGGGTTTACTACTTGTACTCCTGCATCCTGTTAGTTCATCCATTCCTGCTGCTAGATTCTAACATGGTTTCAGAGCACTAAGGTCCGTTGGACCGTTTTTTTTTTTTTTTTCGGGCCCATTTACCGCTGCGGTTACCGCGCTACCCCACGTACCTGCCTGCCTTGCCTTGCCTTGTGACGTGCTGCACTACGCGCGCCGTCCAGCAGCCCTAGCGCTGCCTCCTGCTGCCCTAGGCCAGCGCGCTGCTTCTAGAGGCCCGTAAGGCCCGCGCGCCGCCCCTACACGCCGTTCAGGCCCGCGAACAGCCCCTGCAGACCGTTAGGCCCCTTGCTGCCGCGCGCTGCCCGCACCGAGCCCGCGCAGCCCGCACCGAGCCGCGCGCAGCCCGCTGCAGCCGCGCGCAGCCCGCACCGAGCCCGCGCAGCCCGCTGCAGCCGCGCGCAGCCCGCACCGAGCCGCGCGCAGCCCGCTGCAGCCGCGCGCAGCCCGCACCGAGCCGCGCGCAGCCCGCTGCTGCCGCGCGCAGCCCGCGCCGAGCCCACGCAGCCCGCGTCGAGCCGCGCGCGGCCTGCTACGGCCTCGCGAGGCCCGCGCGCGGCCCGCAGCAGCCCGCGCCGAGCCGCGCGCGGCCTGCTACTGCCTCGCGCGGCCCGCGCGCGGCCCGCAGCAGCCCGCGCCGAGCCGCGCGCGGCCCGCTACTGCCTAGCGCGGCCGCGCGCGGCCTGCAGCAGCCCAGCGCGCTGTCAGCGCAGCCCGCGCCGAGCCGCGCGCGGCCCTCTGCCTCGGCCCCGACCTGCCGCTGATGCGGCCCCGCCCTGCAGCTGCCACGGCCCCGACCTGCCGCTGATGCGGCCCCGCCCTACAGCTGCCGCGACCCCGACCTGCCGCTGACGCGGCCCCACCCTGCGACTGCCGCTGAAGCGGCCCCGCCCTGCAGCTGCCGCGGCCCTACTCTGCAGCCGTTGTTGCGGCCCCGACGTCGCCACTGTCGTGCGCCTACTCGGCCGCCGCCCGTCGAGCGCCGACCCTGCTCGCCCGGCGAGCGCCTGCTCTTCCAGCCTTTGGTGAGCACCTGCCTGCCTGCCTGCAGGCCTGCCTGTCTGCCTGCCTGCCTGCCTGCCTGCCTGCCGGCCTGCCTGTCTGCCTGCCTGTCTGTCTGCCTGCCTGCCTGCCTGCCTGCCGGCCTGCCTGCCTGCCTGCTTGCCTGCCTGCCTGTCTGCCTGCCGGCCTGTCTGCCTGCCTGCCTGCCTGCCTGCCGGCCTGTCTGCCTGCCTGCCTGCCGGCTTGTCTGCCTGCCTGCCTGCCTGCCTGCCTGTCGGCCTGCCTGCCTGCCTGCTTGCCTGCCTGTCGCGCCTGCCCTGCCCGCGCTACTGCTACTACTCCTGCTATTAGCAGGTGGCCAGATGCAGCTCCAGCGTCGTTCCTGCGTGTCTCTCACGCCCCAGCAGCTTGATGAGTGGTATAGGGTTTGGGGCTGTCGAGGTGGCCGTCGTAGCAGTCGCCCTGGAGCTGGTCAGTTGGGGGCGTCTGGCAGTGGCCAGCTGCAGCTGCAGGGGCGTCCTCGCGAGACACTTACGCCCCGGCAGCTCCAGGAGTGGTACACTCAGTGTAGCAGGTCTACGCGTACCGTTCGCTGCCCGTACGTCATTCGCACAGGTGTTAGGACTGGTCAGCCTTGCGGGACGCTTGGTCACACACAGTCCCGCTGCTTCGCCCGTCTGAGCGACGCCTGGCGTACCGTGTTTGGAGACGAGGCTGAGCTCCCTGCCTGGCCGGAGCTGCTTGGACAGAGGGTAGATATCTTTGCACTTGACTATGATGCTATTCTCACTGCCATGTATGCATTGCCTACTAGTGTCGACCGTGCCTGTTACCTGTGCGTCCCGCCTGACCCTGGTATAGCGCCTGCTGCTCTCGGTACTGGTGAGGCTGCTGCTCTAGGTGCTCGTGCGTCTCCTGCTCTAGGTGCTGGTGAGACTGCTGCTCTAGGTGCTGGTGAGTTTGCTCTTTCTGGTACTGCGCCTGCTGCGGCCTTGCACACCTTCACCCTTGACTCAGGAGCTTCTCGCTCTTTCTTTCGCGACTGCACCACACTCACGCCGCTCAGTCGGCCAGTTCCGGTCTCCCTGGCGGACCCCTCTGGGGGTCCAGTCCTTGCCCACTACTCCACGGTTCTGCCGTGTCCGGCCGTCCCGTCTGGCTTCCTGTCAGGTCTTTACCTCCCCTTGTTCTCTACGAACTTGGTGAGTGGAGCTGCCCTCCAGGATCACGGGGTTGACCAGTTCACTCCTGCGAGTCAGCGAGTGACTCACTGCACGTGTGCTAGGACGGGCCGGCACTTGGCCACGTTCACCCGTGCACCTGGCTCGAGTCTGTACACACTGACCACTGAGTCCCCTCAGGTAGCTGCGTCTGCGTCTACGTCTGGTCAGCTGGCGGCCCCCTGCGAGTGTCGCGCTTTGTCGCACGACACTCTCCTGTGGCACCACCGCCTTGGTCACCCCTCCTTGCCTCGCCTGCGTAGCATGCACTCTCGCTCCCTGGTCTCTGGTCTTCCCAGGTCTCTGCCTGCCCTCCCTCCCTCGCCTGCGCCGCCCTGCATTCCTTGCGTCGAGGGGCGGCAGCGCGCCGCTCCTCACTCCTCCTCGTTTCCTCCCACAGAGGCTCCCCTGCAGACGCTCCACCTGGACGTGTGGGGCCCAACCCGCGTCCAGGGACAGGGCCGCGAGCGGTACTTCCTGCTGGTCGTCGACGACTACACGCGTTACACCACGGTCTTCCCCTTGCAGAGCAAGGGGGACGTCCCTGATGTTTTGATCCCTTGGATCCGCACTGTTCGTCTCCAGCTCCGCGAGCGATTCCGGCGGGACTTTCCTGTCCTGCGTCTGCACTCTGACAGAGGTGGTGAGTTCTCCTCTGACCTCTTGGCAGCCTACTGTGCGGAGCACGGCATCACCCAGTCGTTCACGCTTCCGGCCTCTCCACAGCAGAATGGGGTTGCTGAGCGCCGCATTGGCTTAGTCATGGAGGTCGCTCGTACCTCCATGATCCATGCGGCTGCCCCCCATTTCCTGTGGCCGTTTGCGGTCCGGTACGCCGCGCATCAGCTCAACCTCTGGCCCCGTGTCTCCTTGCCGGAGACCTCGCCCACACTGCTGTGGACGGGGAAGGTTGGCGATGCGTCGCGTTTCCGGGTCTGGGGTGCTCGTGCATTTGTCCGCGATACCACCGCGGACAAGCTCTCCGCCCGCGCTGTTCCCTGTGTCTTCCTTGGCTTTGTCCCTGACGCGCCTGGTTGGCAGTTTTACCACCCCACCTCGCGCCGTGTCTTTGCGTCTCAGGACGTCACGTTCGACGAGTCGGTTCCCTTTTACCGTCTCTTCCCCTACCGCACTGCCCCGCTCCCCCCCCCGCCGCTCTTCCTCGCTCCAGGTGCTCCCCAGGTAGACCCCCTCCCCGCTCCAGGTCCTGCTCCTTCAGGTGTGTCTCAGGTAGACCCTCCTCCCTTGACTGCGCCGGTTGAGGTCACTGGTGACTCAGGTCCTACTGAGGGTGGTCCTGCTCGGGGTGCTACTTCTGGGGGTGCTGAGCCTTGGGGTGCGGAGCCTGGGGGTGCTGAGCCTGCGGGTGCGGAGCTTGAGGGTGTGGAGCTTGGTGGTGCTGAGCCTGAGTGTGAGGGGTCTGGGGGTGCTGAGCTTGGCGGTACTGACGCTGGAGGTTCTGGAGCTACTGAGGGTGCTGGCGCTGGAGGTTCGGGAGCTGCTGGAGGGCCTAGTACTGGTGGCGCTGGAGCTGGAGGTTCTGGAGCTGCTGAGGGTGCTCGCGCTGGAGGTTCTGGAGCCGCTGGAGGTACTGGTGCTGAGGGTACTGACACCGGAGGTTCTCGAGCCGTTGGGGGTGTCAGAATGAACGTACAGGAATGACTGTACTACAACAAAGTTGGATACAAGTAGGAAACCCTAATCTAGTGTACCCCCTAAGGTGTAACCCACTACAGCCTACAATCATATAAACATATAATGTTTGACACACCCCCATAGGCGCAGTGGGAGACAACCACAGGGTCACAAGACCAGTCAAAGCAAAGGAAGGCAAGCTCAGGGTGGATCTCAAGGATTCCACACAAATTCCGAGCACAAGCAAGCGGTCACAAGACCAGTCCACATGCAAGTTTATAATAGAGCAAGAGATACAGTGATCACAACCTAACAAGAGTGAACATGCAGGTATATATATATAGTGATCACAGTACAAGCATGGTCAAGAAGTAAGCAAATGAGGTCCAGTAGGCACAAGGCCTAACAGAGTGCAGAAGCGCTGATGGTCACAAGGCTGAAGCGCCTTGGTGAACACATCAGCAGTGTTGGCCTCAGTGGCCACGTAACGAATACAAAGCTGACCGCGCTGCTGCAGCTCTCGAGCAAGGAAGTACCGCAGGGCGATGTGCTTCGTTCTGTGCTCCAGTCTGTGCTCCTCACATGGCAGCCTTGTTGTCAACGTACAGCACTGGAGGAGAACAAGGCCGCTCTCCCAGGTCGGTCAGCAGGTAGGTCAGCCAGCGTAGCTCCTGGGCAGCCATGGCTGTGGCGTAGATCTCAGCCTCACAACTGGAGCTGAGAACAGAAGAAGAGCGTGTAGAACGCCAAGAAACTGAGCCAGAGCCAAGGCTGAAGGTGTAACCCTGAGACGACCGCTGAGTAGCCTGGTCGTCTGCCCAAGAAGCGTCTGAGTGTCCTGTGAGTACAACTCGGTCTCGCCCTCCAAGCACTAGCCCCATGCCCGACGTACTGCACAAGTAGCGCAACACCCTCTTAGCGGCATCCATGTGCTCCTTCCTGTGACGGCCAGGAGCGACATAGCGTGCAAGGATGCTAAGAGGGTATGCCAGGTCAGGTCGAGTGCAGGTCATCAGGTACATGAGGCAGCCCACAAGCTCTGGATACGGGCCACTCGGCTCTACGGACTCATCCGAAGGCAGAGCTGAGAGCGAGTGACCGGTAGGCAGAGGAGTGGACTGAGGCGAGGAGTACGTGAAGCGGAAGCGCTGGAGGATCTGCTGCACCATGTGTGACTGAGTCAAGGTGATGGTGCGCCGTGCTCTGTCCCGGGTGATCCGCAAGCCAAGATAGCTCGTCAGTTCACCCAGGTCTGTGCACGTGTGTCTCCTCTGCAGCTCCGACTTCACGTGGGCGAGTGCCGCGGTGTCAGCAGTGGCAAAGACCAAGTCGTCGACGTACACGAGGATGTAGAACGGCGGCAGCGAGGTGTCAGTGCGTAGAAACAGTGACGGGTCAGCAGTAGAGGGAGCGAACCCAAGAGCCGCAAGTGTCGTCTTCAGTGTGTCGTGCCACTCACGTGGTGCCTGGCGGAGACCGTAGACCGGCCGCTGGAGCCTCCACTGGGTACCAGGAGGAACCGACCCAGTGAAGCCAGGTGGGCGACGTAGCCAGATCTCCTCGTGCAGGCTGCCCTGTAAGAAAGCAGTGCTGAAGTCAAGTGAGTGAAGCTCGTAGTCGCGCTGAGCGGCTATGTGTAGCAGCACCCGAAGAGTGGTCATCTTCGGGGTGGGGGAGAAGGTCTGGAAGAAGTCTACTCCCTCTCGCTGACTGAAGCCTCGAGCAACGTAGCGCGCCTTGAAGACAGGCGGAGAACCCGGTGGCCGTTTCACCCTGAAAATCCACATGCCACTGACGATGTTCGCCCCAGGTGGGGGAACCTCGTCGACGTAGGTGCCTGTGGACTTCCAGGAAGCCATCTCTGCGTCCATGGCTGTCTGCCACTGAGAGGAGTAGGGACCCGCCATCGCCTCAGCATAAGTGCGCGGGGTCGGGATGTCAGGAGCATCCGGGTCTCCCTCAGGGGCAACTAGTAAGGACACGAGACGGGGCAAAACAGCAGCAAGGCACTGGAACTCCTCCTGTCTGTCCTCAAGGACGTCCGTGCCAAGAGCACACTCACCCCAGACGGACGGAGGACAGACAGACTCAGACTCAGACTCAGCGACAAGGCTAGCGGCGTAGTCTAGACGACAGCGGGCAGCAAAGTCAACCAGCTCAGCGACCAGCGCAGACGCAGCAGAGGACTCAAAGGTAGGGTCAGTGACAACAGTAGCAAGGAGGCGCATGACAGTGGGACTGGCAGCACGACGGGAGTCAGACTCCGGGTCAGGAAGAGTAGGAAGAGAGGACGCAGGAGGAGACGGTAGCGGGACACGCTGAGGAGCAGTGGAGGGACGCAGAGTCATGTAGTGAGTGCCAGGGACAAGAGGAGGACGCTCACGTGGGACACGACGACCAGTGCGAGCAGTACGAACAGGCGACGCAGGACGAGACTCAGGCTCACGACGCTCTGTAAGACCTCCCGTGGGACCAGTGTAAGGAGAGGGAGCAGGGAGAGGCGAGGCAGGTGGTAACTGTGACTGCGGCTGGATAGGCGGAGGACACTCTACGGAGGGAGGAGGACAAGGAGAAGGAGCCTGACCAAGAACCTGCTGAAGGAGCGGTACGAAGTACGGTCGCGGCCGCGCAGCGTCTCCAGAACCAGCAGAGACACCAGCAGCAGGGTCCTCAGCACCAGCAGAAGCTCCAACGTCCGGGTCCTCAGCACCAGCAGCAGCTCCAACGCCCGGGTCCTCAGCACCAGCAGCAGCGCCACCGCCCAGGTCCTCAGCACCAGCAGCAGCTCCAACGCCCGGGTCCGCAACACCAGCAGAAGCGCCACCGCTCGGATCCTCAGCACCCGCGGCAGCTCCAACGCCCGGGTCCTCAACAGCAGCAGTAGCGCCACCGCGCAGGTCCTCAGTACCAGTAGCAGCGCCACCCCCAGGGTCTGCAGCACCAGGAGCACCACTCCGAAGACTGCAGCGCCGCGCGTACCACTCTCGGATCTGCTGAATGGGGGGGAGCTCCTGGGCAGGAGGGGAAGTACTGGTACGAGCTCCAGCAGCACCTCTCCGGAGGCGGCAGTACTGTAGGTACCTCTCCTGCAGCTGCTGGGAGGAGAGGGCTCCTCCATGTGTAGCACGGTCAGGCTCAGCACCCCCAGGCTCAGCACCCCCAGACGCAGCACCCCCAGACGCAGCACCTCCAGGCTCAGCACCTCCAGACTCCGCACCCCCAGGCTCAGCACCTCCAGGCTCCGCACCCCCAGGCTCCGCACCCCCAGGCTCCGCACCCCCAGGCTCAGCACTCCCAGACTCCTCACGGTCAGGCTCAGCACCCCCAGCAGGACGAGAGTCAACAGCTACCTCGACAGGCTCAACCGGGTCTACCTGGGACACACCTGAGGGAGCGGCACCCTGAGGGGGGAGGGGGTCTGGTACCTCAGCACCTGGAGCGAGGAAGAGAGGCGGGGGGGGGAGCGGGGCAGTGCGGTAGGGGAAGAGGCGGTAGTAGGGGACGGACTCGTCAAAAGTGACGTCCTGAGAGGCCAGGACACGACGCGAGGTGGCGTGGTAGAACTGCCAACCAGGCGCGTCCGGGACAAAGCCAAGGAAGACACAGGGGACAGCTCGACGGGAGAGCTTGTCCGCGGACGTGTCGCGAACAAAAGCTCGAGATCCCCAGACCCGAAAACGCGACGCATCGCCAGCCTCTCCCGTCCAACGCAGTGTCGGAGAAGTCTCCGGTAAGGAGACACGGGGCCAGAGGTTGAGCTGATGCGCAGCGTATCGGACTGCAAACGGCCACAGAAAGTGGGGGGCAGCCGCATGAACCAAGGAGGTACGAGCGACCTCCATGACCAAGCCAATGCGACGCTCAGCAACCCCATTCTGCTGTGGAGAGGCCGGAAGCGTGAACGACTGCTCAATGCCCTCCTGCTGACAGAAGGCCTCCAAGAGGCCAGAGGAAAACTCCCCACCTCTGTCAGAGTGCAGACGCAGGACAGGGAAGTCGGAGCGGAAGCGCTCACTGAGCTGGAGACGAGATCTGCGGATCCAAGGGATCAAGACATCAGGGACGTCACCCTTGGTGCGCAAGGGGAAGACCGTGGTGTAGCGCGAGAAGTCGTCAACAACAATCAGGAAGTACCTCTCCTGACCCTGACCACGGACGCGGGCTGGGCCCCACACGTCCATGTGGAGCGTCTGCAAAGGAGCAGTCGTCGGGGGGAAGGAGGAGGAGTGAGGAGCGGCGCGCTGCCGCCCCTCAACACAGGGAAGACAGGGAGGAGCAGGCGAGGGTGGGAGGGGAGGTAGAACCCTGGGAAGACCAGCAACAAGGTCCCGTTTGTGCATGGCCCGAAGGCGCTGCACAGACGGGTGACCAAGGCGGTGGTGCCAGAGGACAGTCTCATGCGCTAGAGAGCGACACGAGCAGGGGGCGGACAGCTGACCTGACGCAGACGCAGACGCGGACGCAGCTACCTGAGGGGACGCAGTGGTCAGTGTGTACAGGTCCGACCCCGGCTGCCGAGTGAAGGTAGCCAGGTGACGGCCCGTCCGAGCACACGTGCAGTGTGTCACGCGCTCGTAAGCAGGGGTGAACTGGTGAACACCCCCGTCCTGGAGCGCACTACCTGCCACCAAGTTCGTAGAGAACGAGGGGAGGTAGAGACCTGACAGTGTGCCTGACGGGACCGCAGGACAAGGAAGGACAGTGGAGGAGGTCGCAATGACCGGACCCCCAGAGGGGTCAGCGAGGGAGACAGCAACTGGCCGAGCGAGTGGCTCAAGGACAGTGCGGTCACAAAAGAAACAGCGAGAAGCACCTGAGTCCAGGGTGAAGGTGTGCAGTGCCTCAGTCGACTCAGTACCAGGGGAGACAGACTCGCTAGCACCTAGAGCGACAGGCGCACCATCATCTGAGGTGGCAGATACGAGGGGACCTGCAGTGGCAGTCGCACTAGTACCTAGAGCAGTAGGCTCATCAGTAGCTGGAGTGGTAGACACGTGAGTACCGGGAGTGGTAGCCTCACCTGCACCTAGGGCAACAGACGTACTAGCACCTAGAGCGGCAGCCTCACTCACAGGACTCGGCAGCTGCACCTCTCCACTACCAGTAGCTCCCGAACGACGCACTCCAGAGGGACTACCACTACGGTCACTCCGACAGCCCAAACTGGCGTACCACTCACGAGCCTGCTGTAGCATAAGAGGGCACGGCTGCTGCACCTGGCCACGACTAGAGGCTCCCGAACGACGCACTCCAGAGCGACTACCACGACGGCCACCCCGACGTCCCAAGCCTGCGTACCACTCACGAGCCTGCTGGAGCATAAGAGGGCACGGCTGCTGCACCTGTCCACTAACAGAGGCTCCCGAACGACGCACTCCAGAGCGACGACCACTACGGCCACCCCAACTGCCCAAACTGGCGTACCACTCACGAGCCTGCTGGAGCTGCATCTGGCCACGTCAGGAGCAGCAGCAGTAGTGGTAGCAACAGCAGTGGCAGTGGGAGTAGTAAGGGCAGGAGCAGCAGTAGTAGCGGGAGTAGTGCTGGCAGGGCAAAGCTCACCAGTGGTAGGCGCGGCGGGCGCAAGACGGTGGTGACAGCGGGGCCGCTGCAACTGCGGGGCGGGGCCAGGTCGCAGCAGGGAGCTCCGCGGCAGCTGCTGCAGGGTCGGCGGCGGCAGCTGCTGTAAGGTCGACGGCGGCAGATGCTGCAGTCTCAGCGGCGGCAGCTGCTGTAGAGTCGGGGGCGGCTGCTGCTGGAGGTCCGGTGGCGGCAGCTGCTGCAGGTCGAGCGGCGGCTGCTGCTGCAGGCTCGGCGGCTGCAGCTGCTGAAGGTCCGGCGGCGGCCTCTGCTGCAGGCTCGGCGGCGGCAGCTGCGGTAGGCTCGGCGGCGGCAGCTGCTGCAGGTCCGGCGGCGGCTGCTGCTGCAGGCTCGGCGGTGACAGCTGCTGCAGGTCGAGCGGCGGCTGCTGTGGCAGGTTAGGCGGCGGTAGCTGCTGTAGGTCCGGCAGCGACGAAGCCGCGAAGGGGCGGCTGAGGGGTCGCGACGAGCAGGTAAGGGGCCGCGACTAGCGGGTAAGGGACCGCTACGGCGGCTAAGGGGCAGCAGTGAGCCGCGCGCAGGCTTAGAGCAGAGGCAGCGGCGCGCGGGCAGGGGCAGCAGCAGTGGCGCGCGGGTGCACAGGCGGCAGCTGGCGACGGGCGGCAGCAGCAGCGGGCGCGACAGCAGGAGCTGCAGCGGCGCGCGACCGCGGAGCAGGTTGCGGGCAGCGCGCGAGGCCGCGCGCGAAGAGACGGCCGCGCGCGGGCGGCTAGCGGGTCGCGCGCGAAAAATCGACCGCGCGCGGGCGGCTAGCGGGTCGCGCGCGAAAAAAAAAAAAGACGAGCCGCGCGCGGGTGGCTGGCAGGCTGCGCGCGCGCGGTAGGTAGAAGGCAAACGAGGGCGCGTAGGCGCACGAGGGCGCACGGTAGGTAGGTAGGTAGTTAACGGTGGGACCTAAGACGGTCCTAGCGATGGACCTGCTCTGAAACCATGTCAGAATGAACGGACAGGAATGACTGTACTAGCACAAAGTTGGATACAAGTAGGAAACCCTAATCTAGTGTACCCCCTAAGGTGTAACCCACTACAGCCTACAATCATATAAACATATAATGTTTGACAATATGTGGCACATTGTAGTAATATTGGAACATTGTAATATCGTGACAAACGAGCATCGTGATTAGCGAGCATTGTGACCAGCGAGCATCGTGACTAGCGAGCATCGTGACTACCGAGCATCGTGACTAGCGAGCATCGTGACTAGCGAGCATCGTGACCAGCGAGCATTGTGACTAGTGAGCATCGTAACCAACGGGCATCGTGACCAGCGAGCATCGTGACTAGCGAGCATCGTGACTAGCGAGCATCGTGACCAGCGAGCATCGTGATTAGCGAGCATCGTGATCAGCGAGCATCGTGACCAGCGAGCATCGTGACTACCGAGCATCGTGACTAGCGAGCATCGTGACCAGCGAGCATCGTGACTAGCGAGCATCGTGACCAGCGAGCATCGTGACTAGCGAGCATCGTGACCAGCGAGCATCGTGACTAGCGAGCATCGTGACTAGCATCGTGAGCATCGTGATTGACATCGTGAGAATATTAAACCGTTAAGAGGTATAAGTAAATTTCAAATAAATTCCCTTATCAATCCGTTAATATGATTGAAACCAATTAGTCTGAAAATAGATTGTTCAATGAGATCATAGAAAAACATATTAATACTAAGAGAAGCTAATCTAAAGAGTAAAAAAAAATGATAACCTAGTAGATTTAGCTAGCTTATGGATGTAATAAATCGCTACAACGGAATGGCGCAACGATCGAGAGGGGTAATGATTGCGCCGCAGCGACGCAACGACGCAACGAGGCAACAACGCAACGGCGCAACGATCCGACGGTGCAATGATGACATACGATGTAATAAATCGCAACAGCGCAACGACTCAATGGCGGATCTGCTTTTACTAGAAATACTACGTGTCATAATGTATGTACCATTTTAGACTAGCTAGTATATGTGGCACATTGTAATAATATTGGAACATTGTAATATCGTGACAAACGAGCATCGTGACTAGCGAGCATCGTGACCAGCGAGCATCGTGACAAGCGATTATCGTGACTAGCGAGCATCGTGACTACCGAGCATCGTGACTAGCGAGCATCGTGACCAGCGAGCATCGTGACTAGCGAGTACAAGACCAGCGAGCATCGTGACTAGCGAGCATCGTGACCAGCGAGCATCGTGACCAGCGAGCATCGTGACTAGCGAGCATCGTGACCAGCGAGCATCGTGACTAGCGAGCATCGTGACAAGCGATTATCGTGACTAGCGAGCATCGTGACCAGCGAGCATCGTGACCAGCGAGCATCGTGACTAGCGAGCATCGTGACTAGCGAGCATCGTGACTAGCGAGCATCGTGACCAGCGAGCATTGTGACTAGCGAGCATCGTAACCAACGGGCATCGTGACCAGCGAGCATCGTGACTAGCGAGCATCGTGACTAGCGAGCATCGTGACTAGCGAGCATCGTGACCAGCGAGCATCGTGACTAGCGAGCATCGTGACCAGCGAGCATCGTGACCAGCGAGTATCGTGACTAGCGAGCATCGTGACCAGCGAGCATCGTGACTAGCGAGCATCGTGACCAGCGAGCATCGTGACTACCAAGCATCGTGACTAGCGAGCATCGTGACCAGCGAGCATCGTGACTAGCGAGCATCGTGAGTAGCATCGTGAGCATCGTGATTGACATATAATAATGTATGTTCCATTTTAGACTAGCTAGTATATGTGGCACATTGTAGTAATATTGGAACATTGTAATATCGTGACAAACGAGCATCGTGACTAGCGAGCATCGTGACCAGCGAGCATCGTGACTAGCGAGCATCGTGACTACCGAGCATCGTGACAATCGAGCATCGTGACTAGCGAGCATCGTGACTACCGAGCATCGTGACCAGCGAGCATCGTGACTAGCGAGCATCGTGACCAGCGAGCATCGTGACTAGCGAGCATCGTGACCAGCTAGCATCGTGACTAGCGAGCATCGTGACCAGCGAGCATCGTGACTAGCGAGCATCGTGACCAGCGAGCATCGTGACCAGCGAGCATCGTGACCAGCGAGCATCGTGACTAGCGAGCATCGTGACTAGCGAGCATCGTGACTAGCGAGCATCATGACCAGCGAGCATCGTGATTAGCGAGTATCGTGATAAGCGAGCATCGTAACCAGCGAGCATCGTGACTACCGAGCATCGTGACTAGCGAGCATCGTGACCAGCGAGCATCGTGACTAGCGAGCATCGTGACTAGCATCGTGAGCATCGTGATTGACATTGTGAGAATATAATACCGTTAAGAGGTATAAGAAAATTTCAAATAAATTCCTAAATATTCCGTTAAAATGATTGAAACCAATTATTCTAAAAATAGATTGTTCAATGAGATCATAGAAAAACATAATAATACTAAGAGAAGCTAATCTAAAGATGAAAATAAAATTGATAACCTAGTAGATTTAGCTAGCTTATGGATGTAATAAATCGCTACAACGCAATGGCGCAACGATCGAGTGGCGTAACGATCGAGCGGCGCAGCGACGCAACGACGCAACGAGGCAACAACGCAACGGCGCAACGATCCGACGGTGCAATGATGACATACGATGTAATAAATCGCAACAGCGCAACGACTCAATGGCGGATCTGCATTTACTAGAAATACTACATATAATAATGTATGTTCCATTTTAGACTAGCTAGTATATGTGGCACATTGTAGTAATATTGGAACATTGTAATATCGTGACAAACGAGCATCGTGACTAGCGAGCATCGTGACCAGCGAGCATCGTGACCAGCGAGCATCGTGACTAGCGAGCATCGTGACTAGCGAGCATCGTGACCAGCGAGCATCGTGACTAGCGAGCATCGTGACCAGCGAGCATCGTGACCAGCGAGCATCGTGACCAGCGAGCATCGTGACCAGCGAGCATCGTGACCAGCGAGCATCGTGACCAGCGAGCATCGTGACTAGCGAGCATCGTGACCAGCGATTATCGTGACTAGCGATTATCGTGACCAGCGAGCATCGTGACTAGCGAGCATCGTGACCAGCGAGCATCGTGACCAGCGAGCATCGTGACTAGCGAGCATCGTGACTAGCGAGCATCGTGACCAGCGAGCATCGTGACTAGCGAGCATCGTGACCAGCGAGCATCGTGACCAGCGAGCATCGTGACCAGCGAGCATCGTGACCAGCGAGCATCGTGACTAGCGAGCATCGTGACTAGCGAGCATCGTGACTAGCGAGCATCGTGACTAGCGAGCATCGTGACTAGCGAGCATCGTGACCAGCGAGCATCGTGATCAGCGAGCATCGTGACCAGCGAGCATCGTGACCAGCGAGCATTGTAACTACTGAGCATCGTGACTAGCGAGCATCGTGACCAGCGAGCATCGTGACCAGCGAGCATCGTGACTAGCGTGTCAAACTATATGTGCTGCATATTGTCTAGGCTGTAGTGGGGTAGCCCATATGGGGTACAACCTAGTTAGGGTTTACTACTTGTACTCCTGCATCCTGTTAGTTCATTCATTCCTGCTGCTAGATTCTGACATGGTATCAGAGCACTAAGGTCCGTAGGACCGTTTTTTTTTCGGGCCCACCTACCGCTGCGGTTACCGCGCTACCCCACGTAGCCTTGCCTTGCCTTGTATGCCTTGCCTTGCCTTGCCTTGCCTGCGCGCTGCCCCTAGAGGCCCGCGCGCCGCCTCTACACGCCTGTCAGGCCCGTAAGACCCGCACACACGCTGCTACCGCGCGCTGCCCGCACCGAGACCGCGCAGCCCGCACCGAGTCGCGCGCAGCCCGCTGCAGCCGCGCGCAGCCCGCTGCAGCCGCGCGCAGCCCGCACCGAGTCGCGCGCAGCCCGCTGCAGCCACGCGCAGCCCGCACCGAGCCGCGCGCAGCTCGCAGCTGCCGCGCGCAGCCCGCGCCGAGCCCGCGCAGCCCGCGTCGAGCCGCGCGCGGCCTGCTACGGCCTCGCGAGGCCCGCGCGCGGCCCGCAGCAGCTCGTGCCGAGCCGCGCGAGGCCTGCTCCTGCCTCGCACGGCCCGCGCGCGGCCCTTTGCCTCGGCCCCGACCTGCCGCTGATGCGGCCCCGCCCAGCAGCTGCCATGGCCCCGACCTGCCGCTGATGCGGCCCCGCCCTGCAGCTGCCACGGCCCCGACCTGCCGCTGACGCGGCCCCACCCTGCTACTGCCGCTGACGCAGCCCCGCTCTACAGCTGTTTCGGCCCTGCTCTGCAGCCGGTTTTGCGGCCCCGACGTCGCCGCTGTCGTGCGCATACTCGAGCGCCGGCCCTGCTCTCCCAGCCTTTGGTGAGCGCCTGCCTGCCTGCCTGACGGCCTGCCTGTCTGCCTGCCTGCCTGCCGGCCTGGCTGCCTGCCTGCCTGCCGGCCTGCCTGCCTGCCTGCCTGCCTGCCTGCGTGTCTACTTGCCTGCCTGCCTGCCTGCCTACCTGCCTGTCTGCCTGCCTGCCTGCCTGCCTGCCTGGCTGCCTGCCTGCCTGCCGGCCTGCCTGCCTGCCTGCCTGCCTGCTTGCTTGCCTGCCTGCCGCGCCTGCCTTGCCTGCGCTACTGCTACTGGCAGGTGGCCAGATGCAGCTCCAGCGACATTCACGCGAGCCTCTGACGCCCCAGCAGCTTAGTGAGTGGTATACTAGCTGGGGTTGTCGCGGTAGCCGTCGTAGCTGTCGCCCTGGAGCTGGTCAGTTGGGAGCGTCTGGCAGTGGCCAGCTGCAGCTGCAGGGGCGTCCACGCGAGACACTTACGCCCCGGCAGCTCCAGGAGTGGTACGCTCAGTGTAGCAGGTCTACGCGTACAGTCCGCTGCCCGTACGTCATTCGCACAGGTGCTAGGACTGGTCAGCCTTGTGGGACGCTTGGTCACACACAGTCCCGCTGCTTCGCCCGTCTGAGCGACGACTGGCGCACAGTGTTTGGCGACGAGGCTGAGCTCCCCACCTGGCTGGAGCTGCATGGACAGAGGGTAGATATCTTTGCGCTTGACTATGATGCTATTCTCACTGCCATGTATGCATTGTCTACTAGTGCTGACCGTGCCTGTTGCCTGTGCGTACCGCCTGACCCTGGTGAGGCTGCTGCCCTAGGTGCTAGTGCGTCTCCTGCTCTAGGTGCTGGTGAGGCTGCTGCTCTCGGTGCTAGTACGTCTACTGCTCTAGGTACTGGTGAGGCCGTGGCTTCAGGTGCTGCTGTGTCTGCTCTCTCTGGTACTGCGCCCACTGCGGTCTCGCACACCTTCACCCTTGACTCAGGAGCTTCCCGCTCCTTCTTTCGCGACTGCACCGCACTCACGCCGCTCCGTCGGCCAGTCCCGGTCTCCCTGGCGGACCCCTCTGGGGGTCCAGTCCTTGCCCACTATTCCACGGTTCTGCCGTGTCCGGCCGTCCCGTCCGGCTCGCTGTCAGGTCTTTACCTCCCCTCGTTCTCTACGAACTTGGTGAGTGGAGCTGACCTCCAGGATGGGGGGGTTCACCAGTTCACTCCTGCGAGTCAGCGAGTGACTCACTGTACGTGTGCTAGGACGGGCCGGCACTTGGCCACGTTCACCCGTGCACCTGGCTCGAGTCTGTACACACTGACCACTGAGTCCCCTCAGGTAGCTGCGTCTGCGTCTGGTCAGCTGGCGGCCCCCTGCGAGTGTCGCGCTTTGTCGCACGACACTCTCCTGTGGCACCACCGCCTTGGTCACCCCTCCTTGCCTCGCCTGCGTAGCATGCACTCTCGCTCCCTGGTCTCTGGTCTTCCCAGGTCCCTGCCTGCCCTCCCTCCCTCGCCTGCGCCGCCCTGCATTCCTTGCGTCGAGGGGCGGCAGCGCGCCGCTCCTCACTCCTCCTCGTTTCCTCCCACAGAGGCTCCACTGCAGACGCTCCACCTGGACGTGTGGGGCCCAGCCCGCGTCCAGGGACAGGGCCGCGAGCGGTACTTCCTGCTGGTCGTCGACGACTACACGCGTTACACCACGGTCTTCCCCTTGCAGAGCAAGGGGGACGTCCCTGCTGTTTTGATCCCCTGGATCCGCGCTGTTCGTCTCCAGCTCCGCGAGCGGTTCCGGTCGGACTTTCCTGTCCTGCGTCTGCACTCTGACAGAGGTGGTGAGTTCTCCTCCGACCTCTTGGCAGCCTACTGTGCGGAGCACGGCATCACCCAGTCGTTCACGCTTCCGGCCTCTCCGCAGCAGAATGGGGTTGCTGAGCGCCGCATTGGCTTAGTCATGGAGGTCGCTCGTACCTCCATGATCCATGCGGCTGCCCCCCATTTTCTGTGGCCGTTTGCGGTCCGGTACGCCGCGCATCAGCTCAACCTCTGGCCCCGTGTCTCCTTGCCGGAGACCTCGCCCACACTGCTGTGGACGGGGAAGGTTGGCGATGCGTCGCGTTTCCGGGTCTGGGGTGCTCGTGCATTTGTCCGCGATACCACCGCGGACAAGCTCTCCGCCCGCGCTGTTCCCTGTGTCTTCCTTGGCTTTGTCCCTGACGCGCCTGGTTGGCAGTTTTACCACCCCACCTCGCGCCGTGTCTTTGCGTCTCAGGACGTCACGTTCGACGAGTCGGTTCCCTTTTACCGTCTCTTCCCCTACCGCACTGCCTCGCTCCCCCCCCCGCCGCTCTTCCTTGCTCCAGGTGCTCCCCAGGTAGACCCCCTCCTCGCTCCCGGTCCTGCTCCTTCAGGTGTTTCTCAGGTAGACCCTCCTCCCTTGACTGCGCCGGTTGAGGTCACTGGTGACTCAGGTCCTGCTGCGGGTGGTCCTGCTCGGGGTGCTGAGCCTGGGGGTGCGGAGCCTGGGGGTGCTGAGTCTGGGGGTACTGAGCCTGAGGGTGCGGAGCTTGAGGGTGTAGAGCCTGGTGGTGCTGAGCCTGCGTGTGAGGGGTCTGGGGGTGCTGAGCTTGGCGGTACTGACGCTGGAGGTTCTGGAGCTACTGAGGGTGCTGGCGCTGGAGGTTCAGGAGCTGCTGGAGGGCCTAGTCCTGGTGGCGCTGGAGCTGGAGGTCCTGGAGCTGTTGAGGGTGCTCGCGCTGGAGGTTCTGGAGTCGCTGGAGGTACTGGTGCTGAGGGTACTGACACCGGAGGTTCTGGAGCCGTTGGGGGTGCGGGCGCTGAGGGTTCTGAGTCTGCTGTTGCGCGGTCTCCTTGGAGTGGCCGCCTTCGTCCCCGTGTGCCTCTCACCCCACAGCAGCTGCAGGACTGGTACGGTCGCCGTCAGCGTCGCGCTGCTGGAGCTCGGAGTCGTGCTGGTCCTTTGTCTACTGGAGGTGCTGGAGTTGCTGGTTCTGGAGGGGCTCGTGCTGGAGACATTGAGGCTGGAGACCCTGGGACTGGAGGTGCTGGCTCTGGGGGTGCTGCTGCTGGAGACACTGAGGTTGGAGACCCTGGAGCTGGAGGTGCTGGTTCTGGGGGTGCTACTGCTGGAGACCCTGCGGTTGGAGACCCTGGGACTGGAGGTGCTGGTTCTGGGGGTGCTGCTGCTGGAGACACAGAGGTTGGAGACCCTGGGACTCGAGGTGTCGGCTCTGGGCCTGGAGCTTCTGGAGCTGCTGGAGGTACTGGAGCTGCTGGAGGTACTGGAGCTGCTGGAGGCACTGGAGCTGCTGGAGCTGCTGGTTCTGGTGCAGCTGCACCGACACGACTGTTCTTCGCTCCGCCGTCTCCGTCGTCTCTGCCGCCGTCTGCCTCTGTTCTTCGTCAGGTTCTTACTCTTCCGTCGTCTACTGGTCTTCCGTTACAGACTGGCTCGCCGCTGCCTGCTCCTTCTCCTTACGCTGAGCTGACTGGTAGTCCTGCTGTGCGTCGTGAGCCTGCGTCGCGTCCTGTCTCGCCTGCTCGTCCTGGTCGTACCGGTCCTCGTGTTCCTCGTTCGCGTCCGCCGGCTGTCCCCAGCGCACACCTCGTAGTCCGTCGTCCTTCCTCTGTTCCGCAGCCTGTTCCTCTGCCGTCTCCTCCTGCGTCCTCTTTGCCTGACGTTCCGGACCCTGCGTCTGACCGGTTTCGTGCTCAGCACCCTACTGTCACGCGTCTACTAGCCACAGTTGTCACTGACCCGTCGTTTGAGTCTGCTGCTGCGTCTGCTCTTGTTGCTGAGCTTGTTGACTTTGCTGCTGCCTGTCGTCTAGACTTCACTGCCAGTCTTGTTACTGAGTCTGAGTCTGTCTGTCCTCCGTCCGTCGGGGGTGAGTGTGCTCTTAGCACGGACGTCCTTGAGGACAGGCAGGAGGAGTTCCAGTGCCTTGCTGCTGCTTTACCTCATCTTGTGTCCTCGCTACTTGCCCCTGAGGGAGACCCGGATGCACCAGAGGCGATAGAGGGTCCCTACTCCTCTCAGTGGCAGGCAGCCATGGACGCAGAGATGGCTTCCTGGAAGTCCACAGGCACCTACGTTGACGAGGTTCCCCCACCTGGGGCGAACATCGTCAGTGGCATGTGGATTTTCAGGGTGAAGCGGCCGCCGGGTTCTCCGCCTGTCTTCAAGGCGCGTTACGTGGCTCGAGGCTTCAGTCAGCGAGAGGGAGTTGACTTCTTCCAGACCTTCTCCCCCACCCCGAAGATGACCACTCTTCGGGTGCTGCTGCACGTTGCTGCTCACCGTGACTACGAGCTTCACTCTCTTGACTTCAGCACAGCTTTCCTGCAGGGCAGCCAGCACGAGGAGATCTGGCTGCGCCGCCCCCCGGGCTTCACTGGGTCGTTCCCTCCTGGTACCCAGTGGAGCCTCCGGCGGCCGGTCTACGGTCTCCGCCAGGCGCCACGTGAGTGGCACAACACACTGAGGGTTACGCTTGCGGCTCTTGGGTTTGCGCCTTCTACTGCTGACCCGTCGCTGTTTCTGCGCACCGACACTTCCCTGCCGCCGTTCTACATCCTCGTGTACATCGACGACTTGGTTTTTGCCACTGCTGACACTGAGGCTCTCGCCCACGTGAAGTCGGAGCTGCAGAAGAGACACACGTGCACAGACTTGGGTGAGCTGCGCAGCTACCTTGGCTTGCAGATCACCCGAGACAGAGCACGTCGCACCATCACCTTGACTCAGTCACACATGGTGCAGCAGGTCCTTCAGCGCTTCGGCTTCACCTGGTCTTCAGCACAGGCCACTCCTCTGGCTACAGGTCACACGCTCTCAGCTCCACCTTCGGACGAGTCCGTAGAGCCGAGTGGTCCTTACCCAGAGCTAGTCGGCTGCCTCATGTACCTGATGACTTGCACTCGACCTGACCTCGCGTACCCTCTTGGTCTCCTGGCTCGCTACGTGGCTCCTGGTCGGCACCGACCTGAGCACATGGCTGCTGCTAAGAGGGTACTGCGTTACTTGTGCAGCACATCAGGCATGGGGCTAGTGCTTGGAGGGACGAGCCCAGTTGTCCTCACTGGGCACTCAGACGCTTCTTGGGTTGACGACCTGGCTACTCAGCGGTCGTCACAGGGTTACACCTTCAGCCTTGGCTCTGGTTCAGTTTCGTGGCGTTCTACACGCTCGACTTCGGCTCCAGTTGTGAGGCTGAGATCTACGCCACCGCCATGGCTGCACAGGAGTTACGCTGGCTCATCTACCTGCTGACTGACTTGGGAGAGCAGCCTCGTTCTCCTCCAGTGCTGTACGTTGACAACAAGGCCGCCATTGCCTTGTGTGAGGAGCACAGACTGGAGCACAGAACGAAGCACATTGCTCTGCGGTACTTCCTGGCTCGAGAGTTGCAGCAGCGAGGCCAGCTTCGTCTTCGCCACGTGGCCACTCGGGCCAACACTGCTGACATATTCACCAAGGCACTTCCGTCTGGTGATCATCAGCGCTTTTGTACTCTGTTAGGCCTTGTGCCTACGTTTCCACACTTGCTGTAGTCTCTGCTTGTACTGTGATCTGTACATATATATATATATATATATGCATGCTGGCTCTTGCTAGGTAGCCATCACTGTACTGTTATTGCTGCATATATATCTCTGCATGTGAACTGGCCCAGTGGCCCTTTGCTTGTGCTCAGAATGCGTGGTGACGTTGTGATCCACCCTGAGCTTGTTTTGCTTCTCTTGACTGGTCGTGTGACCCCTTGTTCTCCCCCACTTTGCCTATGGGGGTGTGTCAAACTATATGTGCTGCATATTGTCTAGGCTGTAGTGGGGTAGCCCATATGGGGTACAACCTAGTTAGGGTTTACTACTTGTACTCCTGCATCCTGTTAGTTCATTCATTCCTGCTGCTAGATTCTGACATGGTATCAGAGCGAAGGTCTCGGGTTCGATTCCCGGTGTGTGCACCTCGGGCATCCCAGTGCGGGGGGGTGTCAGAGGTCCACTGGTGATCCCCGATTGATCCTAGGGAAGGGTTACAGGCATGGCGGCCTGGGGGGTTATGGGCGCACTCACCCGCTACACAAACAAGCCCTTTTATCCCAGTGGTTAGTGACTGGGATTCTGACATAGCGAGCATCGTGACTAGCGAGCATCGTGACAAGCGATTATCGTGACTAGCGAGCATCGTGACTAGCGAGCATCGTGACCAGCGAGCATCGTGACTAGCGAGCATCGTGACCAGCGAGCATCGTGACTAGCGAGCATCGTGACCAGCGAGCATCGTGACTAGCGAGCATCGTGACCAGCGAGCATCGTGACTAGCGAGCATCGTGACCAGCGAGCATCGTGACCAGCGAGCATCGTGACCAGCGAGCATCGTGACCAGCGAGCATCGTGACCAGCGAGCATCGTGACTAGCGAGCATCGTGACTAGCGAGCATCGTGACCAGCGAGCATCGTGACTAGCGAGCATCGTGACCAGCGAGCATCGTGACTAGCGAGCATCGTGACCAGCGAGCATCGTGACCAGCGAGCATCGTGACTAGCGAGCATCGTGACTAGCGAGCATCGTGACTAGCGAGCATCGTGACCAGCGAGCATCGTGATTAGCGAGCATCGTGATCAGCGAGCATCGTGATCAGCGAGCATTGTGACCAGCGAGCATCGTAACTACTGAGTATCGTGACTAGCGAGCATCGTGACAAGCGATTATCGTGACTAGCGAGCATCGTGACTAGCATCGTGAGCATCGTGATTGACATCGTGAGAATATAAAACCATTAAGAGGTAAATTTCAAATAAATTCCTTTATCAATCCGTTAAAATGATTGAAACCAATTATTCTAAAAATAGATTGTTCAATGAGATCATAGAAAAACATAATAATACTAAGAGAAGCTAATCTAAAGATGAAAAAAAAATAATTGATAACCTAGTAGATTTAGCTAGCTTATGGATGTAATAAATCGCTACAACGCAATGGCGCAACGATCGAGCGGCGTAATGATTGAGCGGCGCAGCGACGCAACGACGCAACGAGGCAACAACGCAACGGCGCAACGATCCGACGGTGCAATGATGACATACGATGTAATAAATCGCAACAGCGCAACGACTCAATGGCGGATCTGCATTTACTAGAAATACTACATATAATAATGTATGTTCCATTTTAGACTAGCTAGTATATGTGGCACATTGTAGTAATATTGGAACATTGTAATATCATGGTAAACGAGCATCGTGACCAGCGAGCATCGTGACTAGCGAGCATCGTGACTAGCGAGCATCGTGACTACCGAGCATCGTGACTAGCGAGCATCGTGACTAGCGAGCATCGTGACAAGCGAGCATTGTGACCAGCGAGCATCGTCAATAGTGAGCATCGTGACCAGCGAGCATCGTGACTAGCGAGCATCGTGACTAGCGAGCATCGTGACCGGTGAGCATCGTGACTAGCGAGCATCGTGACTAGCGAGCATCATGACTAGCGAGCATCGTGACCAGCGAGCATCGTGACTAGCGAGCATCGTGACTACCGAGCATCGTGACCAGCGAGCATCGTGACTAGCGAGCATCGTGACCAGCGAGCATCGTGACTAGCGAGCATCGTGACCAGCGAGCATCGTGACTAGCGAGCATCGTGACCAGCGAGCATCGTGACTAGCGATTATCGTGACTAGCGAGCATCGTGACCAGCGATGACCAGCGAGCATCGTGACTAGCGAGCATCGTGACTAGCGAGCATCGTGACTAGCGAGCATCATGACCAGCGAGCATCGTGATTAGCGAGCATCGTGATCAGCGAGCATCGTGACCAGCGAGCATCGTGACTAGCGAGCATCGTGACCAGCGAGCATCGTGACTACTGAGCATCGTGACTAGCGAGCATCGTGACCAGCGAGCATCGTGACTAGCGAGCATCGTGAGTAGCATCGTGAGCATCGTGATTGACATCGTGAGAATATAAAACCGTTAAGAGGTATCTGTAAATTTCAAATAAATTCCTTTATCAATCCGTTAAATGATTGAAACCAATTATTCTAAAAATAGATTGTTCAATGAGATCATAGAAAAACATATTAATACTAAGAGAAGCTAATCTAAAGATGAAAAAAATAAATTGATAACCTAGTAGATTTAGCTAGCTTATGGATGTAATAAATCGCTACAACGCAATGGCGCAACGATCGAGCGGCGTAATGATTGAGCGGCGCAGCGACGCAACGACGCAACGAGGCAACAACACAACGGCGCAACGATCCGACGGTGCAATGATGACATACGATGTAATAAATCGCAACAGCGCAACGACTCAATGGCGGATCTGCATTTACTAGAAATACTACATATAATAATGTATGTTCCATTTTAGACTAGCTAGTATATGTGGCACATTGTAGTAATATTGGAACATTGTAATATCATGGTAAACGAGCATCGTGACCAGCGAGCATCGTGACTAGCGAGCATCGTGACTACCGAGCATCGTGACTAGCGAGCATCGTGACTAGCATCGTGACTAGCGAGCATCGTGACCAGCGAGCATCGTGACTAGCGAGCATCGTGACTAGCGAGCATCGTGACCAGCGAGCATCGTGACTAGCGTGCATCGTGACATGCGAGCATCGTGACCTGCGAGCATCGTGACTAGCGAGCATCGTGACCAGCGAGCATCGTGACTAGCGAGCATCGTGACCAGCGAGCATCGTGACTAGCAAGCATCGTGACTAGCGAGCATCGTGACCAGCGAGCATCGTGACTAGCGAGCATCGTGACCAGCGAGCATCGTGACTAGCGAGCATCGTGACCAGCGAGCATCGTGACTAGCGAGCATCATGACCAGCGAGCATCGTGACTAGCGAGCATCGTGACCAGCGAGCATCGTGATTAGCGAGCATCGTGATCAGCGAGCATCGTGACCAGCGAGCATCGTGACTACCGAGCATCGTGACTAGCGAGCATCGTGACCAGCGAGCATCGTGACTAGCGAGCATCGTGACTAGCATCGTGAGCATCGTGATTGACATCGTGAGAATATTAAACCGTTAAGAGGTATAAGTAAATTTCAAATAAATTCCCTTATCAATCCGTTAATATGATTGAAACCAATTAGTTTGAAAATAGATTGTTCAATGAGATCATAGAAAAACATATTAATACTAAGAGAAGCTAATCTAAAGAAAAAAAAAAATGATAACCTAGTAGATTTAGCTAGCTTATGGATGTAATAAATCGCTACAACGCAATGGCGCAACGATCGAGCGGCGTAATGATTGAGCGGCGCAGCGACGCAACGACGCAACGAGGCAACAACGCAACGGCGCAACGATCCGACGGTGCAATGATGACATACGATGTAATAAATCGCAACAGCACAACGACTCAATGGCGGATCTGCTTTTACTAGAAATCCTACATGTCATAATGTATGTACCATTTTAGACTAGCTAGTATATGTGGCACATTGTAATAATATTGGAACATTGTAATATCGTGACAAACGAGCATCGTGACTAGCGAGCATCGTGACCAGCGAGCATCGTGACCAGCGAGCATCGTGACTAGCGAGCATCGTGACTACCGAGCATCGTGACTAGCGAGCATCGTGACCAGCGAGCATCGTGACCAGCGAGCATCGTGACCGGTGAGCATCGTGACTAGCGAGCATCGTGACTAGCGAGCATCGTGACCAGCGAGCATCGTGACCAGCGAGCATCGTGACTAGCGAGCATCGTGACTAGCGAGCATCATGACTAGCGAGCATCGTGACCAGCGAGCATTGTGACTAGCGAGCATCGTAATCAACGGGCATCGTGACCAGCGAGCATCGTGACTAGCGAGCATCGTGACTAGCGAGCATCGTGACTAGCGAGCATCGTGACCAGCGAGCATCGTGATTAGCGAGCATCGTGACCAGCGAGCATCGTGACTAGCGAGCATCGTGACTACCGAGCATCGTGACCAGCGAGCATCGTGACTAGCGAGCATCGTGACTAGCGAGCATCGTGACCAGCGAGCATCGTGACTAGCGAGCATCGTGACCAGCGAGCATCGTGACCAGCGAGTATCGTGACTAGCGAGCATCGTGACTAGCGAGCATCGTGACTAGCGAGCATCGTGACCAGCGAGCATCGTGATTAGCGAGCATCGTGATCAGCGAGCATCGTGACCAGCGAGCATCGTGACTAGCGAGCATCGTGACCAGCGAGCATCGTGACTAGCGAGTGTCAAACTATATGTGCTGCATATTGTCTAGGCTGTAGTGGGGTAGCCCATATGGGGTACAACCCAATTAGGGTTTACTACTTGTACTCCTGCATCCTGTTAGTTCATCCATTCCTGCTGCTAGATTCTGACATGGTTTCAGAGCACTAAGGTCCGTAGGACCGTTTTTTTTCGGGCCCACCTACCGCTGCGGTTACCGCGCTACCCCACGTACCTGCCTGCCTTGCCTTGCCTTGTGACGTGCTGCACTATGCGCGCCGTCCAGCAGCCCTAGCGCTGCCTCCTGCTGCCTTAGGCCAGCGCGCTGCCCCTAGAGGCCCGTAAGGCCCACGCGCCGCCCCTAGAGGCCCGTAAGGCCCGCGCGCCGCCCCTAGAGGCCCGTAAGGCCCGCGCGCCCCCTCTACACGCCCGTCAGGCCCGCGCAGCCCGCTGCAGCCGCGCGCAGCCCGCACAGAGCCCACGCAGCCCGCGCCGAGCCGCGCGCAGCCCGCTGCAGCCGCGCGCAGCCCGCACCGAGCCGCGCGCAGCCCGCTGCAGCCGCGCGCAGCCCGCAGCTGCCGCGCGCAGCCCGCGCCGAGCCCACGCAGCCCGCGTCGAGCCGCGCGCGGCCTGCTACTGCCTCGCGCGGCCCGCGCGCGGCCCGCAACAGCCCGCGCCGAGCCGCGCGCGGCCCGCTACTGCCTAGCGCGGCCGCGCGCGGCCTGCAGCAGCTCAGCGCGCTGTCAGCACAGCCCGCGCCGAGCCGCGCGCGGCCCTCTGCCTCGGCCCCGACCTGCCGCTGATGCGGCCCCGCCCTGCAGCTGCCACGACCCCGACCTGCCGCTGACGCGGCCCCACCCTGCTACTGCCACTGAAGCGGCCCCGCCCTGCAGCTGCTTCGGCCCTACTCTGCAGCCGGTGTTGCGGCCCCGACGCCGCCGCTGTCGTGCGCCTACTCGGCCGCCGCCGTCGAGCGCCGGCCCTGCTCGCCCGGTGATCGCCTGCTCTCCCAGCCTTTGGTGAGCGCCTGCCTGCCTGCCTGACGGCCTGCCTGTCTGCCTGCCTGCCTGCCTGGCTGCCTGCCTGCCGGCCTGCCTGCCGGCCTGCCTGTCTGTCTGCCCGCCTGCCTGCCTGCCTGCCTGTCTGCTTGCCTGCCTGCCTGCCTGGCTGCCTGCCTGCCTGCCGGCCTGCCTGCCTGCCTGCCTGCTTGCCTGCCTGCCTGCCGCGCCTGCCCTGCCCGCGCTACTGCTACTGGCAGGTGGCCAGATGCAGCTCCAGCGACGTTCACGCGAGCCTCTCACGCCCCAGCAGCTTAGTGAGTGGTATACTAGCTGGGGTTGTCGCGGTAGCCGTCGTAGCTGTCGCCCTGGGGCTGGTCAGTTGGGAGCGTCTAGCAGTGGCCAGCTGCAGCTGCAGGGGCGTCCACGCGAGCCACTTACGCCTCGGCAGCTCCAGGAGTGGTACGCTCAGTGTAGCAGGTCTACGCGTACAGTTCGCTGCCCGTACGTCATTCGCACAGGTGCTAGGACTGGTCAGCCTTGTGGGACGCTTGGTCACACACAGTCCCGCTGCTTCGCCCGTCTGAGCGACGACTGGCGCACAGTGTTTGGCGACGAGGCTGAGCTCCCCACCTGGCTAGAGCTGCATGGACAGAGGGTAGATATCTTTGCGCTTGACTATGATGCTATTCTCACTGCCATGTATGCATTGCCTACTAGTGCTGACCGTGCCTGTTACCTGTGCGTACCGCCTGACCCTGGTATAGAGCCTGCTGCTCTCGGTGCTGGTGAGGCTGCTGCTCTCGGTGCTAGTACGTCTTCTGCTCTAGGTGCTGGTGAGGCCGTGGCTTCAGGTGCTGGTGAGTCTGCTCTCTCTGGTACTGCGCCCTCTGCGGTCTCGCACACCTTCACCCTTGACTCAGGAGCTTCCCGCTCCTTCTTTCGCGACTGCACCACACTCACGCCGCTCAGTCGGCCAGTTCCAGTCTCCCTGGCGGACCCCTCCGGGGGCCCAGTCCTTGCCCACTACTCCACGGTTCTGCCGTGTCCGGCCGTCCCGTCTGGCTTCCTGTCAGGTCTTTACCTCCCCTCGTTCTCTACGAACTTGGTGGCGGGAGCTGACCTCCAGGATGGAGGGGTTCACCAGTTCACTCCTGCGAGACAACGAGTGACCCGCTGTACGTGTGCTCGGACGGGCCGACACCTGGCCACGTTCACCCGTGCGCCTGGCTCGAGTCTGTACATATTCACCACTGAGTCCCCTCAGGTAGCTGCGTCTGCGTCTGTGTCTGGTCAGCTGGCGGCCCCCTGCGAGTGTCGCGCTTTGTCGCACGACACTCTCCTGTGGCACCACCGTCTTGGTCACCCCTCCTTGCCTCGCCTGCGTAGCATGCACTCTCGCTCCTTGGTCTCTGGTCTTCCCAGGTCTCTGCCTGCCCTCCCTCCCTCGCCTGCGCCGCCCTGCATTCCTTGCGTCGAGGGGCGGCAGCGCGCCGCTCCTCACTCCTCCTCGTTTCCTCCCACAGAGGCTCCACTGCAGACGCTCCACCTGGACGTGTGGGGCCCAGCCCGCGTCCAGGGACAGGGCCGCGAGCGGTACTTCCTGCTGGTCGTCGACGACTACACGCGTTACACCACGGTCTTCCCCTTGCAGAGCAAGGGGGACGTCCCTGATGTTTTGATCCCTTGGATCCGCACTGTTCGTCTCCAGCTCCGCGAGCGGTTCCGGCGGGACTTTCCTGTCCTCCGTCTGCACTCTGACAGAGGTGGTGAGTTCTCCTCAGACCTCTTGGCAGCCTACTGTGCGGAGCATGGCATCACCCAGTCGTTCACGCTTCCGGCCTCTCCACAGCAGAATGGGGTTGCTGAGCGCCGCATTGGCTTAGTCATGGAGGTCGCTCGTACCTCCATGATCCATGCGGCTGCCCCCCATTTTCTTTGGCCGTTTGCGGTCCGGTACGCCGCGCATCAGCTCAACCTCTGGCCCCGTGTCTCCTTGCCGGAGACCTCGCCCACACTGCTGTGGACGGGGAAGGTTGGCGATGCGTCGCGTTTCCGGGTCTGGGGTGCTCGTGCCTTTGTCCGCGATACCACCGCGGACAAGCTCTCCGCCCGCGCTGTTCCCTGTGTCTTCCTTGGCTTTGTCCCTGACGCGCCTGGTTGGCAGTTTTACCACCCCACCTCGCGCCGTGTCTTTGCGTCTCAGGACGTCACGTTCGACGAGTCGGTTCCCTTTTACCGTCTCTTCCCCTACCGCACTGCCCCGCTCCCCCCCCCCGCCGCTCTTCCTCGCTCCAGGTGCTCCCCAGGTAGACCCCCTCCCCGCTCCCGGTCCTGCTCCTTCAGGTGTTTCTCAGGTAGACCCTCCTCCCTTGACTGCGCCGGTTGAGGTCACTGGTGACTCAGGTCCTACTGAGGGTGGTCCTGCTCGGGGTGCTACTTCTGGGGGTGCTGAGCCTGGGGGTGCGGAGCCTGGGGGTGCTGAGCCTGGTGGTGCTGAGCCTGAGTGTGAGGGGTCTGGGGGTGCTGAGCTTGGCGGTACTGACGCTGGAGGTTCTGGAGCTACTGAGGGTGCTGGCGCTGGAGGTTCGGGAGCTGCTGGAGGGCCCAGTACTGGTGGCACTGGAGCTGGAGGTTCTGGAGCTGCTGAGGGTGCTCGCGCTGGAGGTTCTGGAGCCGCTGGAGGTACTGGTGCAAAGGGTTCTGACACCGGAGGTTCTGGAGCCGTTGGGGGTGCGGGCGCTGAGGGTTCTGAGTCTGCTGTTGCGCGGTCTCCTTGGAGTAGCCGCCTTCGTCCACGTGTGCCTCTCACCCCACAGCAGCTGCAGGACTGGTACGGTCGCCGTCAGCGTCGCGCTGCTGGAGCTAGGAGTGGTGCTGGTCCTTTGTCTACTGGAGGTGCTGGAGTCGCTGGTTCTGGAGGTGCTCGTACTGGAGACACTGAGGCTGGAGACCCTGGGACTGGAGGTGCTGGCTCTGGGGGTGCTGCTGCTGGAGACACTGAGGCTGGAGACCCTGGGACTGGAGGTGCTGGCTCTGGGGGTGCTGCTGCTGGAGACACTGAGGCTGGAGACCCTGGGACTGGAGGTGCTGGTTCTGGGGGTGCTGCTGCTAGAGACACAGAGGTTGGAGACCCTGGGACTGGAGGTGTCGGCTCTGGGACTGGAGCTTCTGGAGCTGCTGGAGGTACTGGAGCTGCTGGAGGTACTGGAGCTGCTGGAGGCACTGGAGCTGCTGGAGCTGCCGGTACTGGTGCAGCTGCGCCAACACGACTGTTCTTCGCTCCGCCGTCTCCGTCGTCTCTGCCGCCGTCTGACTCTGTTCTTCGTCAGGTTCTTACTCTCCCGTCGTCTACTGGTCTTCCGTTACAGCCTGGCTCACCGCTGCCTGCTCCTTCTCCTTACACTGAGCAGACTGGTAGTCCTGCTGAGCGTCGTGAGCCTGCGTCGCGTCCTGTTTCGCCTGTTCGTCCTGGTCGTACCGGTCGTCGTGTTCCTCGTTCGCGTCAGCCGGCTGTCCCCAGCGCACACCTCGTAGTCCGTCGTCCTTCCTCTGCTCCGCAGCCTGTTCCTCTGCCGTCTCCCCCTGCGTCCTCTCTGCCTGCCGTTCCGGACCCTGCGTCTGACCGGTTTCGTGCTGAGCACCCTACTGTCACGCGTCTACTAGCCACTGTTGTCACTGACCCTTCCTTTGAGTCTACTGCTGCGTCTGCTCTTGTCGCTGAGCTTGTTGACTTTGCTGCTGCCTGTCGTCTAGACTTCGCTACCAGTCTTGTTGCTGAGTCTGAGTCTGTCTGTCCTCCGTCCGTCGGGGGTGAGTGTGCTCTTAGCACGGACGTCCTTGAGGACAGGCACGAGGACCTTGAGTGTCTTGCAGCCGCTGCGCCTCATCTCGTTGCCATGCTGCTTGCCCCTGAGGGAGACCCGGATGCACCAGACATCCCGACCCCGCGCTCTTACGCTGAGGCGATCGCGGGTGAGTACTCCTCTCAGTGGCAGATAGCCATGGACGCAGAGATGGCATCCTGGAAGTCCACTGGCACTTACGTCGACGAGGTTCCCCCTCCTGGGGCGAACATCGTCAGTGGCATGTGGATTTTCAGGGTGAAACGGCCGCCAGGTTCTCCGCCTGTCTTCAAGGCTCATTACGTTGCTCGAGGCTTCAGTCAGCGAGAGGGAGTTGACTTCTTCCAGACCTTCTCCCCCACCCCGAAGATGACCACTCTTCGGGTGCTGCTGCACGTTGCTGCTCACCGTGACTACGAGCTTCACTCTCTTGACTTCAGCACAGCTTTCTTGCAGTGCAGCCTGCACGAGGAGATCTGGCTGCGCCGCCCCCCAGGCTTCACTGGGTCGTTCCCTCCTGGTACCCAGTGGAGCCTCCGGCGGCCGGTCTACGGTCTCCGCCAGGCGCCACGTGAGTGGCACGACACACTGAGGACTACGCTTGCGGCTCTTGGGTTCGCGCCTTCTACTGCTGACCCGTCGCTGTTTCTGCGCACTGACACTTCACTGCCGCCGTTCTACATCCTCGTGTACGTCGACGACTTGGTCTTTGCCACTGCTGACACTGAGGCTCTCGCCCACGTGAAGTCGGAGCTGCAGAAGAGACACACGTGCACAGACTTGGGTGAGCTGCGCAGCTACCTTGGCTTGCAGATCACCCGGGACAGAGCACGCCGCACCATCACCTTGACTCAGTCACACATGGTGCAGCAGGTCCTTCAGCGCTTCGGCTTCACCTGGTCTTCAGCACAGGCCACTCCTCTGGCTACAGGTCACACGCTCTCAGCTCCACCTTCGGACGAGTCCGTAGAGCCGAGTGGTCCTTACCCAGAGCTAGTCGGCTGCCTCATGTACCTGATGACTTGCACTCGACCTGACCTCGCGTACCCTCTTGGCCTTCTGGCTTGCTACGTGGCTCCTGGTCGGCACCGACCTGAGCACATGGCTGCTGCTAAGAGGGTACTGCGCTACTTGTGCAGCACATCAGGCATGGGGCTAGTGCTTGGAGGGACGAGCCCAGTTGTCCTCACTGGACACTCAGACGCTTCTTGGGTTGACGACCAGGCTACTCAGTGGTCGTCACAGGGTTACACCTTCAGCCTTGGCTCTGGTTCAGTTTCGTGGCGTTCTACACGTTCGTCTTCAGTTCTCAGCTCCAGTTGTGAGGCTGAGATCTACGCCACAGCCATGGCTGCACAGGAGTTACGCTGGCTCACCTACCTGCTGACTGACTTGGGAGAGCAGCCTCGTTCTCCTCCAGTGCTGTACGTCGACAACAAGGCCGCCATTGCCTTGTGTGAGGAGCACAGACTAGAGCACAGAACGAAGCACATTGCTCTACGTTACTTCCTGGCTCGAGAGTTGCAGCAGCGAGGCCAGCTTCGTCTTCGCCACGTGGCCACTCGGGCCAACACTGCTGATATATTCACCAAGGCACTTCCGTCTGGTGATTATCAGCGCTTTTGTACTCTGTTGGGCCTTGTGCCTACGTTTCCACACTTGCTGTAGTCTCTGCTTGTACTGTGATCTATATATATACCTGCATGCTGGCTCTTGCTAGGTAGTCATCACTGTACTGTTATTGCTGCATATATATCTCTGCATGTGAACTGGCCCTGTGGCCTTTTGCTTGTGCTCGGAATGCGTGGTGACGTTGTGATCCACCCTGAGCTTGTTTTGCTTCTCTTGACTGGTCGTGTGACCCCTTGTTCTCCCCCACTTTGCCTATGGGGGTGTGTCAAACTATATGTGCTGCATATTGTCTAGGCTGTAGTGGGGTAGCCCATATGGGGTACAACCCAATTAGGGTTTACTACTTGTACTCCTGCATCCTGTTAGTTCATCCATTCCTGTTGCTAGATTCTGACAGCGAGCATCGTGAGTAGCATCGTGAGCATCGTGATTGACATCGTGAGAATATGAAACCATTAAGAGGTATAAGTAAATTTCAAATAAATTCCTTTATCAATCCGTTAAAATGATTGAAACCAATTATTCTAAAAATAGATTGTTCAATGAGATCATAGAAAAACATATTAATACTATGAGAAGCTAATCTAAAGAGTTAAAAAAACAATTGAAAACCTAGTAGATTTAGCTAGCTTATGGATGTAATAAATCGCTACAACGCAATGGCGCAACGATCGAGCGGCGTAATGATTGAGCGGCGCAGCGACGCAACGACGCAACGAGGCAACAACGCAACGGCGCAACGATCCGACGGTGCAATGATGACATACAATGTAATAAATCGCAACAGTGCAACGACTCAATGGAGGATATGCTTTTACTAGAAATACTACATATAATAATGTATGTTCCATTTTAGACTAGCTAGTATATGTGGCACATTGTAGTAATATTGGAACATTGTAATATCGTGACAAACGAGCATCGTGACATCGTGACAAGCGATTATCGTGACTAGCGAGCATCGTGATACCGAGCATCGTGACCAGCGAGCATCGTGACTAGCGAGCATCGTGACCAGCGAGCATCGTGACTAGCGAGCATCGTGACCAGCGAGCTGTCAAATTATATGTTTAATATTATGTAGGCTGTAGTGGGTTTAGCCTTAGGGGGTACAGAAACTTGCTCGACACTTGTTTGTACCACCCTCCAAACCCTAATCCATCATACCTTCACACTATTCTGAGATGGTATTAAGAGCTTCGGTTCTAGACCTAGGACCACTTACCTAAGGGCCCACCATTCCGCTAGAGGCGCCCTCGTGCGCCTCTCTCTCTCTCACGCTGCCCGTGCGCAGCTCGCTAGCCGCCCGCGCGTGGCCCCTTTTCTTTTTTCTAGTGCGAGCAGCCCGCCAGCAGCCCGCGCGCGGCCCGAATCGCGCGCGCGACGACCGTAGGCCGCCCGCGCGACTAGCCCCGCCCACGAGCAGCCCGCTAGCCGCCCGTCGACCGGCCCGGCTGGCCTTCCAGCGCAACGCAGCCCCGCCCGTAGGCCGCCGCCCGCGCGCGACTGCAGCCCACGCTCGACCGCTCGCTCCTGGGACGGCGCTCGACCCACCGCCGCCCGCCCGCAAGTCACAGCCCGCGCGCAGTGACGATCGCGTGTAGGCTGCTGCAGCTCGTACTTAACTGCAGCTCGCGCTTGGCTGCAGCTCGCGCTTCGCTGCAGCACGAACCCAGCTGCGGCCTGCGCGCAGCTGCACCCTACGGCGCCGCCGCGCACCGTGCATAGGCCTGCCGTTGCGCCGCCCTACCTGCCCGAGCCACGCCGCCCTGACCTACTGCTTCTACTTGCTGCCACTGCTGCTACTTGCTGCAGCTGCTTCTACTTGCTGCCACTGCTGCTACTTGCTGCAGCTGCTTCTACTTGCTGCCACTGCTGCTACTTGCTGCAGCTGCTTCTACTTGCTGCCACTGCTGCTACTTGCTGCAGCTGCTTCTACTTGCTGCCACTGCTGCTACTTGCTGCAGCTGCTTCTACTTGCTGCCACTGCTGCTACTTATTGCAGCTGCTTCTACTTGCTGCCACTGCTGCTACTTGCTGCAGCTGCTGCTACTTGCTATCACTGCTGCTACTTGCTGCAGCTGCTGCTACTTGCTTGCTGTAGGAGCAGCCGCCCCTGGCCCCTGGAGCAGCCGCCCCTGGCCCCTGGAGCAGCTGCCTCTGCAGCAGCCGCCCCTGGCCCCTGGAGCAGCCGCCCCTGCTGCAGCCGCCCCTGGCCCCTGGAGCAGCCGCCCCTGCAGCAGCCGCCCCTGGCCCCTGGAGCAGCCGCCCCTGCAGCAGCCGCCCCTGGCCCCTGGAGCAGCCGCCCCTGCAGCAGCCGCCCCTGGCCCCTGGAGCAGCCGCCCCTGGCCCCTGGAGCAGCTGCCCCTGCAGCAGCCGCCCCTGGCCCCTGGAGCAGCCGCCCCTGCAGCAGCCGCCCCTGGCCCCTGGAGCAGCCGCCCCTGCAGCAGCCGCCCCTGGCCCCTGGAGCAGCCGCCCCTGCAGCAGCCGCCCCTGGTTTTTGGAGCAGCCGCCCCTGGAGCAGCTGCCCGCCCCCCCCCCCCCCCGGCAGCTGCCGCGGAGCCCTCGCTCTGCAGTGCTGCCGGCGTTGCCGTTGCCGCCGTCGTACGCCTGCCCTTCTTGCCACTGGTGAGCACTCTCCTGCTCCTGCTGCTACTGCTGCTACTGCTGCTCCTGCTGCTACTGCTGCTCGTGTTGCTCCTACTGCTCCTGCGCTTTCTACTGCTACTGCTGCTCCTGGCGTGGCCAGATGCAGCTCCAGCGCCGTCCGCGTGAGTCCCTCACGCCCCCACAGCTTCATGAGTGGTACGCTCGTTGGGGTTGTCGGGGTGGCCGTAGTGGGAGTCGTTCTGGCGTGAGTAGTGTCGGGGCTTCTTGTAGTGGCCAGGTGCAGCTGCAGCGTCGTGTGCGCGCGGTCCCTTCGCCCTCGCAGCTTCATGAGTGGTACTTTCAGCGGGGGGGGGTCACGGGGTTCTGCTCGCTGCCCGTACGTCATTCGCACTGGTGCTCGGACTGGCCAGCCTTGCGGGACGTTTGGTCACACAGAGTCCCGCTGCTTCGCCAGTCTGAGCGACGCCTGGCGTACAGAGTTTGGCGACGCGGCTGAGCTCCCCGACTGGGTGGAGCTGCTCCGGCAGAGGGTAGATATCTATGCTCTTGACTATGATGCTATCCTTACTGCCATGTATGCATTGTCTACTAGTGATGCCGGTGACTGTTCCCTGAGTGTTCCGCCCGACCCGGGCGGTGCAGCTGCTGCTCTAGGTGCTAGTGAGTCTGCTGCTCCAGGTGCTGGTGAGTCTGCTCTCTCAGGTACCACGTCTGCTCCGGCGTCGCACACTTTCACCCTTGACTCGGGTGCTTCCCGCTCCTTCTTTCGAGACCGCACCACTCTCACGCCGCTCAGTCGGCCGGTTGCGGTCTCCCTGGCAGACCCCTCTGGGGGTCCTGTTCTTGCCCACTACTCCACTGTACTACCGTGTCCAGCGGTCCCGTCTGGCTCCTTGTCGGGTCTTTACCTCCCCTCGTTCTCTACGAACTTGGTGGCGGGTGCTGACCTACAGGATGGGGGGGTTGACCAGTTCACCCCTGCGCGTCAGCGGGTGACCCACTGCACGTGTGCGGACACGGGCCGACACTTGGCCACGTTTACCCGTCGGCCGGGGTCGAGCCTGTACACCCTCACTACCGAGTCTCCTCCGGTTGCTGTGCCTGGTCAGGTAGCTGCGTCGGGTCAGGTGTTTGCTGCGGCGTCTCGGTCTGGTCCTGAGTCTGCCCCCTGCTCGTGTCGCCTCCTGTCCCACGAGACTCTTCTCTGGCACCACCGTCTTGGTCACCCCTCCCTGCCTCGTCTCCGAGGCATGGCCTCTCGTGTCCTGGTCTCTGGTCTCCCCCGGTCGCTCCCTCCCCTCCCCCCGGGGCCTGCCCCTACCTGTGTCCCCTGCGTCGAGGGGCGGCAGCGCGTCGCTCCTCACTCCTCCGAGTTTCCGCCGACAGAGGCTCCGCTGCAGACTCTTCACATGGACGTGTGGGGCCCAGCCCGCGTCCGTGGACAGGGTCACGAGCGCTACTTCCTGCTGGTGGTTGACGACTACTCGCGTTACACCACAGTCTTCCCCTTGCGCCGCAAGGATGAGGTCACTGAGGTGTTGATCGACTGGATCCGCGCAGCTCGTCTCCAGCTCAGGAAGAGTTTCGGCTCGGACTTTCCTGTTCTGCGTCTGCACTCTGACAGAGGTGGAGAGTTTTCCTCCGGCCCTCTGCGAGCCTTCTGTCGTGCGAGGGGCATCCGCCAGACGTTCACGCTTCCGGCCTCTCCACAGCAAAATGGGATTGCTGAGCGCCGCATTGGCATGGTCATGGATGTCGCTCGCACGTCCATGATCCATGCGGCTGCTCCCCATTTTCTGTGGCCGTTTGCGGTTCAGTACGCGGCGCGTCAGATCAACCTTCAGCCCCGGGTCTCCATGCCGGAGACCTCCCCCACTCTGAGGTGGACGGGGAAGGTTGGCGATGCGTCTGCGTTCCGTGTCTGGGGATCTCGGGCTTTTGTCCGAGACTTGTCTACGGACAAGCTGTCCTCCCGTGCTGTTCCCTGCGTCTTCCTTGGCTTCCCCCCTGACGCGCCTGGTTGGCAGTTTTACCACCCCACCTCGCGCCGTGTTCTGTCCTCCCAGGACGTCACGTTTGACGAGTCGGTTCCGTACTACCGTCTCTTCCCCTACCGCGCTGCCCCCCTTCCCCCCCCGCCGCTCTTCCTTACGCCAGGTCCCCCCCCGGTAGACCCCCTCCCCCCTCAGGGTCCTGCTCCTTCAGGTGTGTCTCAGGTAGACCCCCCCCCCTTGGCTGAGCCTTTGGAGGTCACTTCCGACACCTCTGGCCCACCTGAGGGGGGTGACGCTGCTGCTGACGCCCCGGCGGCCTACCGCCGTGCACCACGCTTGGAGACCCCTCCAGGGTTCCCTCCGCGACCTTCTTCGCCGCCTCTGCAGCCGGTGCGTGCCTCTCACCCCTCAGCAGCTGCACGACTGGTACGGTCGCCGTCAGCGTCGCGCTGCTGGAGCCCGGGGCTCTGCTGCTGGAGGTACTGGAGCTGCTGGGGCTGGGGGTGCTACGTCTGGAGGTGCCGTTTCTGGAGACACTGAGGCTGGAGACCCTGGGACTGGAGGTGCTGGTTCTGGGGGTGCTGCTGCGGGAGACAGTGCGGTTGGAGACCCTGGGACCGGAGGTGCTAGTTATGGGGGTGCTGCTACGGGAGACACTGCGGTTGGAGACCCTGGGACTGGAGGTGCTGGTTCTGGAGGTGCTGCTGCGGGAGACACTGCGGTTGGAGACCCTGGGACTGCAGGTGCCGGTTCTGGGGGTGCTGCTGCTGGTGATGCTAGTTCTGGAGCTGCTGGAGCTGCTGGTGCTGGTGCAGCTGCGCCGACACGACTGTTCTTCGCTCCACCGTCTCCGTCGTCTCTGCCGCCGCCTGACTCTGCTCTTCATCAGGTTGTTACTCTCCCGTCTTCTACTGGTCTTCCGTTACAGACTGGCTCACCGCTACCTGCTCCCTCTCCTTACACTGAGTAGACAGGCAGTCCTGCTGAGCATCGTGAGCCTGCGTCGCGTCCTGTCTCTCCTGTTCGTTCTGGTCGTACCGTTCGTCGTGTCGCTCGTGCGCGTCAGCCGGCTGTCCCCAGCGCACACCTTGTTGTCCGTCGTCCTTCCTCTGCTCCGCAGCCTGTTCCTCTGCCGTCTCCCCCTGCGTCCTCTCTGCCTGCCGTTCCGGACCCTGCGTCTGACCGGTTTCGTGCTGAGCACCCTACTGTCACGCGTCTCCTAGCCACTGTTGTCACTGACCCGTCGTTTGAGTCTACTGCTGCGTCTGCCTTGGTCGCTGAGCTTGTTGACTTTGCTGCTGCCTGTCGTCTAGACTACGCCACTAGTCTTGTTGATGAGTCTGAGTCTGTCTGTCCTCCGTCCGTCGGGGGTGAGTGTGCTCTTAGCACGGACGTCCTTGAGGACAGGCAGGAGGAGTTCCAGTGTCTTGCTCCTGCTTTACCTCATCTTGTGACCTCGCTGCTTGCTCCTGAGGGAGACCCGGATGCACCAGACATCCCGACTCCGCGTTCTTACGCGGAGGCGATAGAGGGTCCCTACTCCTCTCAGTGGCAGGCAGCCATGGACGCAGAGATGGCTTCCTGGAAGTCCACAGGCACCTACGTTGACGAGGTTCCCCCACCTGGGGCGAACATCGTCAGTGGCATGTGGATTTTCAGGGTGAAGCGGCCGCCGGGTTCTCCGCCTGTCTTCAAGGCGCGTTACGTGGCTCGAGGCTTCAGTCAGCGGCAGGGAGTTGACTACTTTCAGACCTTCTCTCCCACCCCGAAGATGACCACTCTTCGGGTGCTGCTACACATAGCCGCTCACCGTGACTACGAGCTTCACTCTCTGGACTTTAGCACAGCTTTCCTACAGGGTAGCCTGCACGAGGAGATCTGGCTGCGCCGCCCACCTGGCTTCACTGGGTCGTTTCCTCCTGGTACCCAGTGGAGCCTCCGGCGGCCAGTCTACGGTCTCCGCCAGGCGCCGCGTGAGTGGCACGACACACTGAGGACTACGCTTGCGGCTCTTGGGTTTGCTCCTTCTACAGCCGACCCGTCGCTGTTTCTGCGCACCGACACCTCTTTGCCGCCGTTCTACATCCTTGTGTACGTCGACGACTTGGTCTTCGCTACAGCTGACACTGCCGGACTTGCCCACGTGAAGTCCGAGCTGCAGAAGCAACACACGTGCAAAGAACTGGGTGAACTGCGCAGCTACCTCGGCTTGCAGATCACCCGGGACAGAGCACGGCGCACCATTACACTGTCTCAGTCACACATGGTGCAGCAGGTCCTTCAGCGCTTCGACTTCACGTACTCCTCGCCTCAGGCCACTCCTCTGTCTACTCGCCACTCGCTCTCAGCTCTGCCTTCGGATGAGTCCGTAGAGCCGAGTGGCCCGTACCCAGAGCTTGTTGGCTGCCTCATGTACCTGATGACCTGCACGCGACCTGACCTTGCATACCCTCTTAGCATCTTGGCACGCTATGTTGCTCCTGGGAGACACAGACCAGAGCACATGGCTGCAGCGAAGAGGGTGTTGCGCTACTTGTGCAGTACGTCGGGCATGGGGCTCGTGCTTGGAGGGCGGAGTCGAGTGGTTCTTACGGGTCACGCAGACGCGTCTTGGGTCGACGACCTGGCTACACAGCGGTCGTCACAGGGTTACACCTTCAGCCTTGGTTCCGGCTCTGTTTCGTGGCGGTCTACTCGCTCGTCTTCTGTTCTCAGCTCCAGCTGTGAGGCTGAGATCTACGCAGGAGCCATGGCTGCACAGGAGCTTCGCTGGCTGACCTACCTGCTGACTGACCTTGGAGAGCCGCCTCGTTCTCCTCCAGTTCTGTACGTAGACAACAAGGCCATGCTGGCCTTGTGTCGGGAGCACAGACTGGAGCACAGAACGAAGCACATTGCTCTTCGGTACTTCCTTGCTCGTGAGCTGCAGCAGCGTGGTCAGCTGCGCCTTGCTTACGTGGCCTCTCAGGCCAACACTGCTGATATCTTTACCAAGGCACTTCAGCCTTGTGATCATCAGCGCTTTTGTACTATGCTAGGTCTTGTGCCTACTTGGTCTCACTTGCTCACTTCTTGACCTTGCTTGTACTGTGATCTATATGTACCTCAGCTTGTGAACTGGCCTTGTGGCCTTGTGCTTGTGCTCAGAATGCGTGGTGACGTTGTGATCCACCCTGAGCTTGTTTTGCTTTGTTTCCTCTCTTGACTGGACTTGTGACCGTTTGTTTTGTTGGTATCCCCCACTTTGCCTATGGGGGTGTGTCAAATTATATGTTTAATATTATGTAGGCTGTAGTGGGTTTAGCCTTAGGGGGTACAGAAACTTGCTCGACACTTGTTTGTACCACCCTCCAAACCCTAATCCATCATACCTTCACACTATTCTGAGACGAGCATCGTGACTAGCGAGCATCGTGACCAGCGAGCATCGTGACTAGCGAGCATCGTGACCAGCGAGCATCGTGACTAGCGAGCATCGTGACCAGCGAGCATCGTGACTAGCGAGCATCGTGACTAGCGAGCATCGTGACTAGCGAGCATCGTGACTAGCGAGCATCGTGACTAGCGAGCATCATGACCAGCGAGCATCGTGATTAGCGAGCATCGTGATCAGCGAGCATCGTGACCAGCGAGCATCGTGACTAGCGAGCATCGTGACCAGCGAGCATCGTGACTACTGAGCATCGTGACTAGCGAGCATCGTGAGTAGCATCGTGAGCATCGTGATTGACATCGTGAGAATATAAAACCGTTAAGAGGTATCTGTAAATTTCAAATAAATTCCTTTATCAATCCGTTAAATGATTGAAACCAATTATTCTAAAAATAGATTGTTCAATGAGATCATAGAAAAACATATTAATACTAAGAGAAGCTAATCTAAAGATGAAAAAAATAAATTGATAACCTAGTAGATTTAGCTAGCTTATGGATGTAATAAATCGCTACAACGCAATGGCGCAACGATCGAGCGGCGTAATGATTGAGCGACGCAGCGACGCAACGACGCAACGAGGCAACAACACAACGGCGCAACGATCCGACGGTGCAATGATGACATACGATGTAATAAATCGCAACAGCGCAACGACTCAATGGCGGATCTGCATTTACTAGAAATACTACATATAATAATGTATGTTCCATTTTAGACTAGCTAGTATATGTGGCACATTGTAGTAATATTGGAACATTGTAATATCGTGACAAACGAGCATCGTGACTAGCGAGCATCGTGACCAGCAAGCATCGTGACTAGCGAGCATCGTGACTACCGAGCATCGTGACCAGCGAGCATCGTGACTAGCGAGCATCGTGACCAGCGAGCATCGTGACTAGCGAGCATCGTGACCAGCGAGCATCGTGACTAGCGAGCATCGTGACCAGCGAGCATCGTGACTAGCGAGCATCGTGACCAGCGAGCATCGTGACTAGTGAGCATCGTGACTAGCGAGCATCGTGAGTAGCATCGTGAGCATCGTGATTGACATCGTGAGAATATAAAACCGTTAAGAGGTATCTTTAAATTTCAAATAAATTCCTTTTTGAATCCGTTAAATGATTGAAACCAATTATTCTAAAAATAGATTGTTCAATGAGATCATAGAAAAACATATTATGTCAACAGAACTAGGCAAGAATGATTGAAAGGAGAGGGGTTTCACTAGCAGCAGTTGGGGTACATATAGCAAACCCTAACTGGGTTGTACTCGCTATAGAGCACCCCACTACAGGCTAGACAATAATAACATTCTGACACACCCCCATAGCCAAAGTGGGGTGTAATCAGTACAATGAGCAGGCATAGCAATAGTTCACAATTATAAGCAAAGCTAGAGGTGATCATAGAGGGCAAGTGAGGAGGAGGAGAAACTGTGAGGGCGAGAAGATGAAAGGCGCCGACTGAAGCTGCAGACACACGGGCAACAGGAGCGGCGCGCACAGTGGCTACCGAGCGCACGAGGGCACCGGACTACGGGAGTATCTGGCTCCGCGGCTACGACGAGCACACACAGGAGCAACGGACCCACAGGCGACTGGCGAAGCAGGCTCGCTGGGCTACCGAAACGCGCGAGGGCATCCGGACTACTGGCGCTGCTGGCGTCACGACGGCTACCTCCACGCAACCTCCCCCGACCGTCCCACGCCCCTCTCACACACCCCCTGCTGACACCCTAGCTCCACTTCCACGGCACCCCCCTTAAACCCTAAACCCTCGGCTCCCACACACCCACCCCCCTCAGCGGCAGCTGCAGCAGTGGGAGACGGAGGAGGAGGAGGAGCCGCAGGTTACCCACACCGGTCACCCCCATGCCCGCCACCCCCAAACCCTAACGCAGGCAGGAGCACGGGAAACAGCAGGGGCGGGGCACGGAGGGGAAGGGAGGCAGCGGGGTGGCTCTTGGGCGCCACGAAGAAGCAGGGCGCGGGCCCCCCGAGGGCGCCACGGCGGGTGACGGGAGGGGGGCCGCGCACGGGCCCCCGAGGGCGGCTCGACGGGCGACGGGAGGGGCCGCGCGCGGGCCCCCTAGGCGCCGCGACGAGGCGACGGGAGGGGGCGGCGCGCGGGCCCCCAAGGTGCCGCGACGAGGCGACGGGAGGGGGCGGCGCGCGGGCCCCCAAGGTGCCGCGACGAGGCGACGGGAGGGGGGGGACGCGCGGGCCCCCAGGGCGCCGCGACGAGGCGACGGGAGGAGGACGACGGGGGGCAGCGCGCAGGTCCTCGGGGGCGCCACGACGGGCAGGAAACCGCCGCGCGCCTCGGGGCGCACGGCGGGCAGAAAACCGCCGTACGCCCTGAGCGCACGGCAGGAAGAAGACGGCGCGCGCCCGAGGCGTGCGAGAAGCAGAATAGCAGCGGAAGCAGTTAGGTGGCGGGCCCACCCACAGGATCGACCCAAGGGGGTCGACCTGCTCTGATAGCATGTCAACAGAACTAGGCAAGAATGATTGAAAGGAGAGGGGTTTCACTAGCAGCAGTTGGGGTACATATAGCAAACCCTAACTGGGTTGTACTCGCTATAGAGCACCCCACTACAGGCTAGACAATAATAACATTCTGACATATTAATACTAAGAGAAGCTAATCTAAAGATGAACAAGAGGCGACAATGTCGTCCTAAGGGTTGCGAAGCAATTTACAAAAAGTTGTATGGTATGTATTTCAACTACAAACTGTAGATGCAAAAGCGAATGTGAATGTAGCCTTGAGCACTCTTTGAAGCAATCTGACAAGATTTGAACCCGGCCTTTCTCATTGCAATTTTCACTTTCTACCGACTGGGCCAAATCAACCGAGACAAAAAATCGTCCTAAATTATCAACGACTTGTCTTTGCGACGAAATTGAAACCATCCTAGGGTTTGCGTCTCTCTTTCCCCTCCCTCGTTTTTCTCGCTGGTGGAGCTGGTTTGGTGCCCACCTGCAAGCCATACTCTTACCTACCACTCTAAGGTGAGAGGATTCAATGCCATTCTCTAGAGCTAGCTTAGATTATGCTAGTCTACGGTTTCGTAATATCGTATCCTAGTCGCCTATTTCTAGTTTGTTGGCCGTTCTAGAGGTATGCAGGTTGTTTAAACTTCAAAACTTGTCCTTTGTAAGACGGCAGCTTTCCCTTCTGTTTTTTAGGTCATTCATGGTCCAGCATCCTTACTTCATTTCTTCTATTGCTTAGCTTATTCCTTTCTCCTCTAGTGCTTGTCGTATTATTCTCTTTCCTTTCATCGTCGTCTCTGTACTCGTTTTAGATCATCGTTGTTTCTGCTAAGCTTCTCTAATTTTGTATGTTATTAGTAGTTGTTCATCCTGTTTCTTATGCTTGTACCGTCTTCTCTCCGTTCATTCTGTTTCTTTTTACGATTTTCTGTTTTCCATCACATTTTATTCACATACTTTATTATCTAATCACTTGTTACGTGCTCCTACTTTTGGAGATTATTAGTACGTTGGTCATTCTGTTTCTTATGGTTGTACCTTCTTCTCTCCATTCAATTTGTTTCATTGATTGATTTTCTGTTTTTCGTCACATCTTATTTTCAGAATAGCTAGGCAAGAATGATTGAACTAGCAGAAGTTTGGGTACAAATATGAAACCCTAGTTGGGGTTGTACCCCATATTGGCTACCCCACTACAGCCTACAAGCATAATACAGTTTAACACACCCCCATAGGCAAAGTGGGGGAGAACAAAGGGTCACAAGACCAGTCCAGCAAAGCAAAGCAAAGCCCAGGGTGGATCACAACGTCACCACACTCCGAGCACAAGTAAAGGCCACAAGGCCAGTTCACATGCAGTGCTAGATATAGTACAAGACAAGCAACACAGTGATCAAAACCTAGCAAGCAAGCAACAAGATATATATAAAGTACAGTACAAAGAATGTCAAGCAGTGAGCAAGTGAGGAAACGTGGACACAAGGCCTAAAGAAGTACAGTGCCGCTGATGATCACTAGGCGGGAGCGCCTTGGTGAAGATATCAGCAGTGTTGGCCTTCGAGTCCACGTACACAAGCCGAAGCTGACCGCGCTGCTGAAGCTCTCGAGCAAGAAAGTAGCGAAGAGCAATGTGCTTCGTCCTGTGCTCCAGTCTGTGCTCCTGACACAAGGCAATGGCCGCCTTGTTGTCACCGTACAGAACTGGAGGAGAACTAGGCCGCTCTCCCAAGTCAGTCAGCAGGTAGGTGAGCCAGCGTAACTCCTGTGCAGCCATGGCTGTGGCGTAGATCTCAGCCTCACAACTAGAGCCGAGAACAGAGGAAGAGCGGGTGGACCGCCACGAGACAGAACCAGAGCCAAGGCTGAAGGTGTAGCCCTGTGACGACCGCTGCGTAGCCAGGTCGTCCACCCAAGAAGCGTCCGAGTGACCAGTGAGGACAACTCTGTCACGTCCTCCAAGCACCAGCCCCATGCCTGGTGATGTACTCACGTCACAACTCTGTGACCAGTAATGTACTGCACAGGTAACGCAGCACCCTCTTAGCAGCCTCCCAGTGCTCTCGCCTGTGTCTCCCAGGCGCAACGTAACGAGCAAGGATGCTAAGAGGGTACGCGAGGTCAGGTCGCGTGCAAGTCATCAGGTACATGAGGCAGCCTACAAGCTCTGGGTACGGGCCACTCGGCTCTACGGACTCGTCCGAAGGTGGAGCTGAGAGCGAGTGGCTGGTAGCCAGAGGTGTGGCCTGTGGTGAGGAGAACTGGAAGCCGAAGCGCTGAAGGACCTGCTGCACCATGTGTGACTGAGTCAGGGTGATGGTGCGGCGAGCTCTGTCCCGGGTGATCTGCAAGCCAAGGTAGCTACGTAGTTCACCCAGGTCAGTGCAGGTGTGTCTCTTCTGCAGCTCCGACTTCACACGAGCGAGTGCCTCAGTGTCAGAAGTAGCAAAGACCAAGTCGTCGACGTACACGAGAATGTAGAACGGCGGCAGCGACGTGTCTGTGCGCAGAAACAGCGACGGGTCAGCAGTAGACGGCGCGAACCCAAGAGCCGCAAGTGTAGTCCTCAGATTGTCGTGCCACTCACGTGGCGCCTGGCGGAGACCGTAGACTGGCCGGCGGAGACTCCACTGGGTACCAGGGGGAAACGACCCAGTAAAGCCAGGTGGGCGGCGCAGCCAGATCTCCTCGTGCAGGCTGCCCTGCAGGAACGCTGTGCTGAAGTCAAGAGAGTGAAGCTCGTAGTCACGCTGAGCAGCAACGTGCAGCAGAACCCGAAGAGTGGTCATCTTCGGGGTGGGGGAGAAGGTCTGGAAGAAGTCGACCCCCTGACGCTGACTGAAGCCTCTAGCAACGTAACGAGCCTTGAAGACAGGCGGAGAACCTGGCGGCCGCTTCACCCTGAAAATCCACATGCCATCGACGATGTTCGCCCCAGGAGGGGGAACGTCGTCGACGTAGGTGCCTGTGGACTTCCAGGATGCCATCTCTGCGTCCATGGCTGTCTGCCACTGAGAGGAGTAGGGACCCGAGATCGCCTCTGCGTAAGTGCGCGGAGTGGGGATGTCTAGTGCATCCGGGTCTCCCTCAGGGGCAAGCAACCAGGCCACGAGATGAGGTACAGCAGCCGCAAGAGAGTCAAAGTCCTCCTGCCTGTCCTCAAGGACGTCCGTGCCAAGAGCACACTCACCCCCGACGGACGGAGGACAGACAGACGCAGACTCTGACTCAGCAACAAGGCTAGCAGCGTAGTCTAGACGACAGGCAGCAGCAAAGTCAACCAACTCAGCGACCAGAGCAGACGCAGCCGAGGACTCAAAGGTAGGGTCAGTGACAACAGTAGCGAGGAGACGCGTGACTGTAGGGTGCTCAGCGTGATACCGGTCAGACTCAGGGTCCGGAACGGTAGGCAAAGAGGACGCAGGAGGAGACGGTAGAGGGACACGCCGAGGAGCAGTACGCAGAGTCATGTAGTGAGTGCCTGGGACAGGAGGAGGACGCTCACGACGGACACGACTACCAGTGCGAGCAGGACGAACAGGCGACACAGGACGAGACTCAGGCTCACGACGCTCTGTAAGACCTCCTGTGGGACCAGCGTAAGGAGAGGGAGCAGGGAGAGGCGAGGCAGGCGGTAACTGTGACTGCGGCTGGACAGGCGGAGGACACTCTACGGAGGGAGGAGGACAAGGAGGAGGAGCCTGCCCAAGAACCTGCTGAAGGAGCGGTACGAAGTACGGTCGCGGCCGCGCAGCGTCTCCAGAAGCAGAAGAGACTCCAGCGGCCGGGTCCTCAGGACCAGCAGGAGCTCCAACGTCCGGGTCCCCAGCACCAGCAGCAGCGCCACCGCTCGGGTCCTCAGCTCCAGCAGCAGCTCCACCAGGCGGGTCCGCAGCACCAGCAGCAGCGCCACCCCCAGAGTCGGCAGCTCCAACTCCGCTAGCACCGCCAGCGCCAGAGTCCCCAGCTCCAGCAGCTCCAGTCGCAGTGCTCCCAGAACAACCAGTCCCGGCAGCTCCAGTACCCCCAGTACGAGCACCCCCAGGACGAGCAGCCCCAGCACCCCCAACTCCAGCCGAGCCACTAGGACGGCGAAAGCGCCGGACGTACCAGTCACGAAGCTGCTGCGGTGTGAGAGACTGCTCAGCACCCCGAACCGGAGCACCCCCAGACGCAGTAACCCGAGGCTCCGTAGGCTCAGTAGCAGCACCCCCAGGCTCAGTACCCGCAGGCTCAGTACCCGCAGGCTCAGCACCCCCAGTCGCAGCACCCCCAGGCTCAGCACCCCCAGGCGGCAAACTCTCAGGCACAGTACCCTCAGCTCCAGCACCCGTAGTCCCAGCACTCCCAGGCCCCGCACCCGCAGGCTCAGCACCCCCAGGCTCAGCACCCCCAGGCTCCGTACTCTCAGGCACCGTACCCTCAGCTCCAGCACCCTCAGTCCCAGCACCTGCAGCCCCAGCACCCCCAGGCCCAGCACCCCCAGGCTCAGCACCCCCAGGCTCAGCACTCCCAGCAGCACCACCCGCAGCAGCACCTGAGTCACCTGTGAACTCGACAGGCTCAGCGACGGGAGGAGGGTCTACCTGAGAGACACCTGAAGGAGCAGGACCCTGAGGGGGAAGGGGGTCTACCGGAGGGGGACCAGGAGCAAGGAAAAGCGGCGGGGGAGGGAGGGGGGCAGTGCGGTAGGGGAAGAGACGGTAAAAAGGGACCGACTCGTCAAAGGTGACATCCTGAGAGGCGAAGACCCGGCGCGAGGTGGGGTGGTAAAACTGCCAGCCAGGCGCGTCAGGGACAAAGCCAAGGAAGACACAGGGAAGCGTGCGGGAGGAGAGCTTGTCCGCGGACGTATCGCGGACAAGGGCACGAGCACCCCACACCCGGAAGCGCGACGCATCGCCAACCTCCCCCGTCCAACGCAGTGTGGGCGAGGTCTCCGGCAAGGAGACACGGGGCCAGAGGTTGAGCTGATGCGCGGCGTACCGGACAGCAAACGGCCACAGAAAATGGGGAGCCGCCGCGTGGACCAAGGAGGTACGAGCGACCTCCATGACCAGGCCAATGCGGCGCTCAGCAACCCCATTCTGCTGTGGGGAGTCCGGAAGCGTGAAGGTCTGCTCGATGCCCTCCGCCTGACAGAAGGTCCTCAAGAGATCGGAGGAAAACTCACCACCTCTGTCAGAGTGCAGACGCAGGACAGGAAGATCCGTCCGGAAACGGCGGCGGAGCTGGAGACGAACCGTGCGGATCCAAGGGATCAGAACAGCAGGGACCTCACCCTTGGTGCGCAAGGGGAAGACCGTGGTGTAACGCGAGTAGTCGTCGACAACCAGCAAAAAGTACCGCTCACCGCCCTGACCACGAACGCGGGCTGGGCCCCACACGTCCAGGTGGAGGGTCTGCAGAGGAGCCTCTGTCGGGGGGAACGAGGAGGAGTGAGGAGCGGCGCGCTGCCGCCCCTCGACGCAAGGAAGGCAAGGCGGCGCAGGCGAGGCAGGGAGGGGAGGGAGGGACCTGGGAAGACCAGACACAAGGTGGCGACGGTGCATGCCACGAAGGCGTGGCAAGGAGGGGTGACCCAGGCGGTGGTGCCAGAGAAGAGTCTGGTGCGACAGGGAACGACACTCACAGGCGTGGGCTACCAGACCTGACGCAGACACCTGACCGACAGCAGCGACCTGAGGAGACGCAGTGGTCAGTGTGTAGAGACTCGACCCCGGCCGACGGGTAAACGTAGCCAGGTGACGGCCGGTCCTGGAGCACGTGCAGATCGCCACACGCTGTCCGCCAGGGGTAAAGGTGTCAACCCACTGATCCTGGAGGACAGCGTTGCTCACCAGGTTCGTCGAGAACGAGGGGAGGTGGAAACCCGACAACGAGCCAGACGGAACCGCCGGACAAGGGAGGACAGTGGTGGACTGGGCAAGGACTGGGCCCCCAGAGGGGTCAGCCAAGGAGACTGGGACCGGTGCAGGAAGCGGTGTGAGCTCAGTACTGTCACGAAAGAAGCAACGGGAAGCACCTGAGTCAAGGGTGAAGGTGTGACAGGCCTCAGCCGGTGCGGTACCTGAGAGAGCAGTCTCTGTGGGTGCTGTACCTGAGAGAGCAGACTCGAAACCAGCCAGGACAGCACTGGGGGGAGCAAGTACAGGGGGCACCATACCAGAGAGAGCAGACTCACTAGTACCCAGGGCAGCGGGCTCTATACCTGGGTCAGGCGGCACACACAAGTAACAGTCTCCCTCGGCACTAACAGTCAATGCATACATGGCAGCAATAATAGCATCATAGTCAAGAGCAAAGACATCAACACCAGCCCTCATGAGCTCAGCCCAGCGGGGGCGCTCAACATCCGCGCCCATCTCCTCACGCCAAGCGTCGTCAAGGCGGGAGAAGCAGCGGTACGGGGTGTGGAACCTCCCACACGTCTGTCCCTTGCGGTCACCTGTGCGAATGACATAAGAACAGCGGCCACTGCCCCCCGACGTCCCACGCTGAGCAAGCCACTCACGAAGCTGCTGGGTCGTCTGGGGACGCTGCTGCTGCTGGGAGCTCTGGCCCGAGCCAGTGCCTCCACTCCGACCGCCGCCGCCACCACTACCACCGCTCCGACCGCCACCGCCACCGCCACCACCGCCACCACCGCCACCGCCGCCACCGCCGCCGCCGCCACTACTGCCACTGCTTCCGCCGCCGCCCCCGCCTCCACCACCGACCCCACTCCCACCAGCGCTCCCGCCACCGCTCCCTCCAGCACCGCCTCCCCCCCCACCTCCCCCACCTCCTCCCCCCCCAGCGCCACCACCACCACCCTTGCCCCCCTTGCCCTTGCCGGTGCGGCGCCTCCCACCAGGAGCAGAAGCAGCGCCAACAGACTCAGCACCAAGGAAGTCAACAGCAGCAGCAGCAGCGTAGGAGGGAGCGAGGGGAGAGGGAGAACACCCCTCAAAGATGGGGGTGCGAGGAGCGCCACGAGCAGCACCAACAGCTACAATGCTCTTTTCGGCCGCGAGCAGCTGCTCCTCTAGGAGGGCGACTGTGAGCTCAGTGGGACAGCGAGCAAGGAAGTGGTCTCGAACTGAGCGGAGGGTGTCAGGGAGACGGGTGACTATGAAGTGGAGTGTCCAGTACAGTGGAGGGGGGTTCTTAGCGCAGAACTCGGTGGGAAGGGCGGCACGCAGGCGAGCATCACTAGTGCGAAGGTGGGTGATAAGATCGGCGACTGTAGTAAAGGTGGACAGATCGGGGAACAGGTACGGCAGCATGAGGCGGCTAAGCTCGGCTGTGGCAGGCGAGGAGTAGCGAGCAACGACAGCATCGTACAGGGCCTTAGCGGATTTGCAGTCGCCAAAATGCTCGAGCTCAGCTAGCGGCAGGTGACTACGAATGGCTAGGCGAGCAGCTGCGTCACGAGTCTGCCAGTGGGAACGAATACTAAGTTCGGCTGTGGCAGCAGGAGCAGCGGCAGCACCAGACGCGTAGTCATAGAGGGAGATGTGGTCCGTGCTATTGCTCATAAGATACAACTGCAGGTCGTCGAGCCAGGAAGTGAACTGCACGGGACGGCCCTCAGCATCGAAGGAAAGAACGCGAATAGAGGCCATAGCTCAGGCGTGAGGGCACAGCAGAGCAGCGGCAGCAGCAGAGGGGACGCAGCAAGCGGGCAGTGAGGCAGCGGGCGGCGCTGCGAAGCAGGTAGCGGGCGGGCGGGCGGCGCTGCGAGCGGGCAGCGAAGCGGGCGGGCCGCGAAGCGGGCAGCGAGCGGGCGGGCGGGCTGCGAAGCGGGCAGCGGGGCGAGCGGGCTGCGAAGCGGGCGGGCCGCGAAGCGGGCAGCGAGCGGGCGGGCGGGCTGCGAAGTGGGCGGGCCGCGAAGCGGGCAGCGGGGCGAGCGGGCTGCGAGGCGGGCGGGCCGCGAAGCGGGCAGCGAGCGGGCGGGCGGGCTGCGAAGCGGGCGGGCCGCGAAGCGGGCAGCGAGCGAGCGGGCTGCGAAGCGGGCGGGCCGCGAAGCGGGCAGCGAGCGGGCGGGCGGGCCGCGAAGCGGGCAGCGAGCGGGCGAGCGGGCTGCGAAGCGGGCGGGCCGCGGAGCGGGCAGCGAGCGAGCGGGCTGCGAAGCGGGCGGGCCGCGAAGCGGGCAGCGAGCGGGCGGGCGGGCTGCGTGGCGGGCGGGCCGCGAAGCGGGCAGCGAGCGGGCGGCTCGGCGGGCGGGCGACACTGCGAGGGGCGCGCGAGGGCGCTAGTGAGGGGCGCGCGAGGGCGCTAGCAAGGGGCGCGCGAGGGCGCTAACGAGGGGCGCGCGAGGGCGCTAACGAGGGTGCGCGCGAGGGCGCTAACGAGGGGCGCGCGAGGGCGCTAACGAGGGCGCACGAGGGCGCTACGAGGCTAGGGTACGGGGTAGCGTGGTAACCGCATGCGAGCGGTGGTGGGCCCTTAAAAAAAAAACGGTCGGTAGGTCCTAGGGACCTCCTGCTCTGATACCATTTCAGAATAGCTAGGCAAGAATGATTGAACTAGCAGAAGTTTGGGTACAAATATGAAACCCTAGTTGGGGTTGTACCCCATATTGGCTACCCCACTACAGCCTACAAGCATAATACAGTTTAACACTTATTCTTATTTATTCACGTGTGCTGTGTTTGTCTCTTTCCGCTTCCTTAATCTTGTATAATCATAGTACGTTGTTCATTCTATTTCTTATGCTTGTACCGTCTTCTCTCCGTTCATTCTGTTTCGTTTGGTAATTTTCGTTTTTCATCACACCATTCTGGTTCTTATGCTTGTACAGTCATCTATCCGTTCTTTTTGTTTCGTTTATTGATTTTCTGTTTTCCTATCTGTTCAATTCTGGTTCTTATGATTGTACCGTCATCTATCCGTTCTTTCTGTTTTGTTGATTGATTTTCTGTTTTCCTATCTGTTCTTGTTGCTTTTTAACACGAGGCTCAACAATTTCATATGTTATTGGTTAGTTTTGAGTTTGATGCATTCCTGTATTGATTGGTGTTGTACCAACTGTAAGGCAATAATAACATAATGCATGTATGTCCTCCCCTTTTCTCCCATTATGCCTTGTTATTTCCCATTTGCTTTCCCTTCCGTAACCCTGTTTTGTCTTACCCTCCAGGCAGTCGAGCTCAATATGAGAAGTAGACTGATATTGCTTGTGACTTATGGTGTAGGATACATGATGTCTTGGTAATTTAGGTTTTTATTTCATCTTCGGTTAATATGCTTTGTTCGACTTCGTGCATGCGCGTATGTATGAATGTGTATGATCATGTGTATGCGTTGTGTTATGTGCGCTTTCATTCATGTTTCCATTGCATTAATAACACATGTCTGTGGGTTTTAAAAATTGGGATCAAACTATCATTTCCGAGAAGGTTCTTTGCGCACTCAGTGAGTGTGTTCATTTGAACTGGATTTGATAGAATTGACCTTTTTTTTAGATCACACAGATTGTGTTGTTTCTTGTGACAGTTGGTGTCAGAGGTCCACTGGAGATCCCCGATGATCCTAGGGAAGGGTTACAGGCACGTCGGCCTGGGGGGTTATGGGCGCACTCACCCGCTACTTAAACAAGCCCTTTTATCCCAGTGGTTAGTGGCTGGGATTCTGACATGGTATCAGAGCGAAGGTCTCGGGTTCGATTCCCGGTGTGTGCACTTCGGGCATCCCAGTGGGGGGGTGTCAGAGGTCCACTGGAGATCCCCGATGATCCTAGGGAAGGGTTACAGGCACGTCGGCCTGGGGGGTTATGGGCGCACTCACCCGCTACTTAAACAAGCCCTTTTATCCCAGTGGTTAGTGGCTGGGATTCTGACAGTTGGATGATTAAGAAACTATGCTATTGAGCTCCTCCCCATGCTAGGCAGAGGATGCGGTAGCATAGAGTCTTGGTCAATTAACTGTTACGCATTTTCATCATGCTATGCATTCATTTCACTACCACAGTAGCATATGCATTGTAATTATGCATTTTGCATTTACGCATAACAACATCCCGCATATGCATCACGGAATAAACAGTTACGCATTCACAGTACATCATTTTGGCAACTCATGAAAATAGGTTCAGTCAAACCAAACTAGGAAATGAGAAGTAATGTGGTTGGGCACGTGGTAAATTGACGTGGCAAATACATCAGCCAGTCACTTAGCTACCGTTCACTAGATTTTTTTCATCCTTTATTTTTTGAAGTAAAGAGGATGAAAAAAAAATTGTACATAACGATTGTAATAGGTTGCTTCGCAACCAAAAAAAATAAATTGATAACCTAGTAGATTTAGCTAGCTTATGGATGTAATAAATCGCTACAACGCAATGGCGCAACGATCGAGCGGCGTAATGATTGAGCGGCGCAGCGACGCAACGACGCAACGAGGCAACAACACAACGGCGCAACGATCCGACGGTGCAATGATGACATACGATGTAATAAATCGCAACAGCGCAACGACTCAATGGCGGATCTGCATTTACTAGAAATACTACATATAATAATGTATGTTCCATTTTAGACTAGCTAGTATATGTGGCACATTGTAGTAATATTGGAACATTGTAATATCGTGACAAACAAGCATCGTGACTAGCGAGCATCGTGACCAGCAAGCATCGTGACTAGCGAGCATCGTGACTAGCGAGCATCGTGACTACCGAGCATCGTGACTAGCGAGCATCGTGACCAGCGAGCATCGTGACTAGCGAGCATCGTGACCAGCGAGCATCGTGACTAGCGAGCATCGTGACCAGCGAGCATCGTGACTAGCGAGCATCGTGACCAGCGAGCATCGTGACTAGCGAGCATCGTGACAAGCGATTATCGTGACTAGCGAGCATCGTGACTAGCATCGTGAGCATCGTGATTGACATTGTGATAATATAAAACCGTTAAGAGGTATAAGTAAATTTCAAATAAATTCCTTTATCAATCCGTTAAAATGATTGAAACCAATTATTCTAAAAATAGATTGTTCAATGAGATCATAGAAAAACATAATAATACTAAGAGAAGCTAATCTAAAGATGAAAATAAAATTGATAACCTAGTAGATTTAGCTAGCTTATGGATGTAATAAATCGCTACAACGCAATGGCGCAACGATCGAGCGGCGTAATGATTGAGCGGCGCAGCGACGCAACGACGCAACGAGGCAACAACGCAACGGCGCAACGATCCGACGGTGCAATGATGACATACGATGTAATAAATCGCAACAGCGCAACGACTCAATGGCGGATCTGCATTTACTAGAAATACTACATATAATAATGTATGTTCCATTTTAGACTAGCTAGTATATGTGGCACATTGTAGTAATATTGGAACATTGTAATATCGTGACAAACGAGCATCGTGACTAGCGAGCATCGTGACCAGCGAGCATCGTGACCAGCGAGCATCGTGACTAGCGAGCATCGTGACCAGCGAGCATCGTGACTAGCGAGCATCGTGACCAGCGAGCATCGTGACTAGCGAGCATCGTGACCAGCGAGCATCGTGACTAGCGAGCATTGTGACCAGCGAGCATCGTGACTAGCGAGCATCGTGACCAGCGAGCATCGTGACTAGCGAGCATCGTGACCAGCGAGCATCGTGACTAGCGAGCATCATGACCAGCGAGCATCGTGACTAGCGAGCATCGTGACCAGCGAGCATCGTGACTAGCGAGCATCGTGACCAGCGAGCATCGTGACTAGCGAGCATCGTGACCAGCGAGCATCGTGACTAGCGAGCATCGTGACTAGCGAGCATCGTGACCAGCGAGCATCGTGACTAGCGAGCATCGTGACTAGCGAGCATCGTGACTAGCGAGCATCGTGATCAGCGAGCATCGTGACCAGCGATTATCGTAACTACTGAGCATCGTGACTAGCGAGCATCGTGACCAGCGAGCATCGTGACTAGCGAGCATCGTGACTAGCATCGTGAGCATCGTGATTGACATCGTGAGAATATAAAAACATTAAGAGGTATAAGTAAATTTCAAATAAATTCCTTTATCAATCCGTTAAAATGATTGAAACCAATTATTCTAAAAATAGATTGTTCAATGAGATCATAGAAAAACATAATAATACTAAGAGAAGCTAATCTAAAGTTAAAAAAAAAAATTGATAACCTAGTAGATTTAGCTAGCTTATGGATGTAATAAATCGCTACAACGCAATGGCGCAACGATCGAGCGGCGTAATGATTGAGCGGCGCAGCGACGCAACGACGCAACGAGGCAACAACGCAACGGCGCAACGATCCGACGGTGCAATGATGACATACGATGTAATAAATCGCAACAGCGCAACGACTCAATGGCGGATCTGCATTTACTAGAAATACTACATATAATAATGTATGTTCCATTTTAGACTAGCTAGTATATGTGGCACATTGTAGTAATATTGGAACATTGTAATATCGTGACAAACGAGCATCGTGACTAGCGAGCATCGTGACCAGCAACCATCGTGAATAGCGACAATCGTGACTACCGAGCATCGTGACCAGCGAGCATCGTGACTAGCGAGCATCGTGACCAGCGAGCATCGTGACTAGCGAGCATCGTGACCAGCGAGCATCGTGACTAGCGAGCATCGTGACAATCGAGCATCGTGACTAGCGAGCATCGTGACCAGCGAGCATCGTGACTAGCGAGCATCGTGACCAGCGAGCATCGTGACTAGCGAGCATCGTGACTAGCGAGCATCGTGACTAGCGAGCATCGTGACTAGCGAGCATCATGACCAGCGAGCATCGTGATTAGCGAGCATCGTGATCAGCGAGCATCGTGACCAGCGAGCATCGTGACTAGCGAGCATCGTGACCAGCGAGCATCGTGACTAGCGAGCATCATGAGTTGCATCGTGAGCATCGTGATTGACATCGTGAGAATATAAAACAGTTAAGAGGTGTCTATACATTTCAAATAAATTCCTTTATCAATCCGTTAAATGATTGAAACCAATTATTCTAAAAATAGATTGTTCAATGAGATCATAGAAAAACATATTAATACTAAGAGAAGCTAATCTAAAGATGAAAAAAATAAATTGATAACCTAGTAGATTTAGCTAGCTTATGGATGTAATAAATCGCTACAACGCAATGGCGCAACGATCGAGCGGCGTAATGATTGAGCGGCGCAGCGACGCAACGACGCAACGAGGCAACAACACAACGGCGCAACGATCCGACGGTGCAATGATGACATACGATGTAATAAATCGCAACAGCGCAACGACTCAATGGCGGATCTGCATTTACTAGAAATACTACATGTTATAATGTATGTACCATTTTAGACTAGCTAGTATATGTGGCACATTGTAGTAATATTGGAACATTGTAATATCGTGACAAACGAGCATCGTGACTAGCGAGCATCGTGACCAGCAAGCATCGTGAATAGCGACAATCGTGACTACCGAGCATCGTGACCAGCGAGCATCGTGACTAGCGAGCATCGTGACCAGCGAGCATCGTGACTAGCGAGCATCGTGACCAGCGAGCATCGTGACTAGCGAGCATCGTGACCAGCGAGCATCATGACTAGCGAGCATCGTGACCAGCGAGCATCGTGACTAGCGAGCATCGTGACCAGCGAGCATCGTGACTAGCGAGCATCGTGACTAGCGAGCATCGTGACTAGCGAGCATCGTGACTAGCGAGCATCGTGACTAGCGAGCATCATGACCAGCGAGCATCGTGATTAGCGAGCATCGTGATCAGCGAGCATCGTGACCAGCGAGCATCGTGACTAGCGAGCATCGTGACCAGCGAGCATCGTGACTAGCGAGCATCATGAGCTGCATCGTGAGCATCGTGATTGACATCGTGAGAATATAAAACCGTTAAGAGGTATCTGTAAATTTCAAATAAATTCCTTTATCAATCCGTTAAATGATTGAAACCAATTATTCTAAAAATAGATTGTTCAATGAGATCATAGAAAAACATAATAATACTAAGAGAAGCTAATCTAAAGATGAAAAAATTTTTGATAACCTAGTAGATTTAGCTAGCTTATGGATGTAATAAATCGCTACAACGCAATGGCGCAACGATCGAGCGGCGTAATGATTGAGCGGCGCAGCGACGCAACGACGCAACGAGGCAACAACGCAACGGCGCAACGATCCGACGGTGCAATGATGACATACGATGTAATAAATCGCAACAGCGCAACGACTCAATGGCGGATCTGCATTTACTAGAAATACTACATATTATAATGTATGTACCATTTTAGACTAGCTAGTATATGTGGCACATTGTAATAATATTGGAACATTGTAATATCGTGACAAACGAGCATCGTGACTAGCGAGCATCGTGACCAGCGAGCATCGTGACCAGCGAGCATCGTGACTAGCGAGCATCGTGACTACCGAGCATCGTGACTAGCGAGCATCGTGACTAGCGAGCATCGTAACCAACGGGCATCGTGACCAGCGAGCATCGTGACTAGCGAGCATCGTGACTAGCGAGCATCGTGACCAGCGAGCATCGTGATTAGCGAGCATCGTGATCAGCGAGCATCGTGACCAGCGAGCATCGTGACTACCGAGCATCGTGACTAGCGAGCATCGTGACTAGCGAGCATCGTCACTAATGAGCATCGTGACTAGCGAGCATCGTGACCAGCGAGCATCGTCACTAGCGAGCATCGTGACAAACGAGCATCGTGACTAGCGAGCATCGTGACTAGCGAGCATCGTGACTAGCGAGCATCGTGACCAGCGAGCATCGTGACCAGCGAGCATCGTAACCAACGGGCATCGTGACCAGCGAGCATCGTGACTAGCGAGCATCGTGACTAGCGAGCATCGTGACTAGCGAGCATCGTGACCAGCGAGCATCGTGATTAGCGAGCATCGTGATCAGCGAGCATCGTGACCAGCGAGCATCGTGACTACCGAGCATCGTGACTAGCGAGCATCGTGACCAGCAAGCATCGTGACTAGCGAGCATCGTGACTAGCGAGCATCGTGACTAGCGAGCATCGTGACTAGCGAGCATCGTGACCAGCGAGCATCGTGACTAGCGAGCATCGTGACCAGCGAGCATCGTGACCAGCGAGTATCGTGACTTGCGAGCATCGTGACTAGCGAGCATCGTGACTAGCGAGCATCGTGACCAGCGAGCATCGTGATTAGCGAGCATCGTGATCAGCGAGCATCGTGACCAGCGAGCATCGTGACTACCGAGCATCGTGACTAGCGAGCATCGTGACCAGCGAGCATCGTGACTAGCGAGCATCGTGAGTAGCATCGTGAGCATCGTGATTGACATCGTGAGAATATAAAACCGTTAAGAGGTATAAGTAAATTTCAAATTTATTCCTTTTTCTATCCGTTAAAATGATTGAAACCAATTATTCTAAAAATAGATTGTTCAATGAGATCATAGAAAAACATATTAATACTAAGAGAGGCTAATCTAAAGAGTTAAAAAAACAATTGAAAACCTAGTAGATTTAGCTAGCTTATGGATGTAATAAATCGCTACAATGCAATGGCGCAACGATTGAGCGGCGTAATGATTGAGTGGCGTAGCGACGCAACGACGCAACGAGGCAACAACGCAACGGCGCAACGATCCGACGGTGCAATGATGACATACGATGTAATAAATCGCAACAGCGCAACGACTCAATGGCGGATCTGCATTTACTAGAAATACTACATATTATAATGTATGTACCATTTTAGACTAGCTAGTATATGTGGCACATTGTAGTAATATTGGAACATTGTAATATCGTGACAAACGAGCATTGTGACTAGCGAGCATCGTGGCCAGCGAGCATTGTGACCAGCGAGCATCGTGACTAGCGAGCATCGTGACTACCGAGCATCGTGACTAGCGAGCATCGTGACTAGCGAGCATCGTGACCAGCGAGCATCGTGACTAGCGAGCATCGTGACTACCGAGCATCGTGACTAGCGAGCATCGTGACTAGCGAGCATCGTGACTAGCGAGCATCGTGACCAGCGAGCATCGTGACTAGCGAGCATCGTGACCAGCGAGCATCATGACTAGCGAGCATCGTGACCAGCGAGCATCGTGACCAGCGAGCATCGTGACCAGCGAGCATCGTGACCAGCGAGCATCGTGACTAACAAGCATCGTGACCAGCGAGCATCGTGACCAGCGAGCATCGTGACCAGCGAGCATCGTGACCAGCGAGCATCGTGACTAGCGAGCATCGAGATTAGCGAGCATCGTGACTAGCGAGCATCGTGACTAGCGAGCATCGTGACTAGCGAGCATCGTGACCAGCGAGCATCGTGACCAGTGAGCATCGTGACTAGTGATCATCGTGACCAGCGAGCATCATGACCAGCGAGCATCATGACTAGCGAGCATCGTGACCAGCGAGCATCGTGATCAGCGAGCATCGTGACCAGCGAGCATCGTGACTAGCGAGCATCGTGACCAGCGAGCATCGTGACTAGCAAGCATCGTGATTGTTGCATCATGAAAGGCGGGGTGATGAAAGGCGGGAGAATTGGGCGGGGTGATGGAAAGCGGGAGAATGGGACGGGGTGATGGAAAGTGGGAGAATGGGGCGGGGTGATGGAAAGCGGGAAAATGGGGCGGGGTGATGGAATGCGGGAGAATGGGGCGGGGTGATGGAAAGAGGGAGAATGGGGCGGGGTGATGGAAAGAGGGAGAATGGGGCGAGGTGATGGAAAGCGGGAGAACGGGGCGGGGTGATGGAAAGCGGGAGAATGGAGCGGGGTGATGGAAAGCGGGAGAATGGAGTGGATGATAGAAAGCGGGAGAATGGGGCGGGGTGATAGAAAGCGGGAGAATGGGGCAGGGTGATGGAAAGAGCGAGAATGGGGCGGTGATGGAAAGCGGGAGAATGGGGCGGGGTGATGGAAAGCGGGAGAATGGGGCGGGGTGATGGAAAGCTAGAGATTGGGGCGGGGTGATGGAAAGAGGGAGAATGGGGCGGGGTGATGGAAAGAGGGAGAATGGGGCGGGGTGATGGAAAGAGGGAGAATGGTGCGGGGTGATGGAAAGCGGGAGAATGGGGCGGGGTGATGGAAAGCGGGAGAATGGGGCGGGGTGATAGAAAGCGGGAGAATGGGGCGGGGTGGTGGAAAGCGGGAGAATGGGGCGGGGTGATGGAAAGCGGGAGAATGGGGCGGGGTGATGGAGAGCGGGAGAATGGGGCGGGGTGATGGAAAGCGGGAAAATGGGGCGGGGTGATGGAAAGCGGGAGAATGGGGCGAGGTGATGGAAAGCGGGAGAATGGGGCGGGGTGATGGAAAGCGGGAGAATGGGGCGGGGTGATGGAAAGCGGGAGAATGGGGCGAGGTGATGGAAAGCGGGAGAATGGGGCGGGGTGATGGAAAGCGGGAGAATGGGGCGGGGTGATGGAAAGCGGGAGAATGGGGCGGGGTGATGGAAAGCGGGAGAATGGGGCGAGGTGATGGAAAGCGGGAGAACGGGGCGAGGCGATGGAAAGCGGGAGAACGGGGCGGGGCGATGGAAAGAGGGAGAATGGGGCGGGGTGATGGAAAGAGGGAGAATGGGGCGGGGTGATGGAAAGCGGGAGAATGGGGCGGGGTGATGGATAGAGGGAGAATGGGGCGGGGTGATGGAAAGAGGGAGAATGGGGCAGGGTGATGGAAAGCGGGAGAATGAGGCGGGGTGATGGAAAGCGGGAGAACGGGGCGGGGTGATGGAAAGCGGAAGAATGGGGCGGGGTGATGGAAAGAGGGAGAATGGGGCAGGGTGATGGAAAGCTGGAGAATGGGGCGGGGTGATGGAAAGCGGGAGAATGAGGCGGGGTGATGGAAAGCGGGAGAATGAGACAGGGTGATGGAAATCGGGAGAATGGGGCGGGGTGATGGAAAGAGGGAGAATGGAGCGGGGTGATGGAAAGAGGGAGAATGGGGCGGGGTGATGGAAAACGGGAGAATGGGGCGAGGTGATGGAAAGAGGGAGAATGGGGCGGGGTGATGGAAAGAGGGAGAATGGGGCGGGGTGATGGAAAGAGGGAGAATGGGGCGGGGTGATGAAAAGCGGGAGAATGGGGCGGGGTGATGGAAAGAGGGAGAATGGGGCGGGGTGATGGAAAGCGGGAGAATGGGGCGGGGTGATGGAAAGCGGGAGAATGGGGCGGGGTGATGGAAAGAGGGAGAATGGGGCGGGGTGATGGAATGCGGGAGAATGGGGCGGGGTGATGGAAAGAGGGAGAATGGGACGGGGTGATTGAAAGAGGGAGAATGGGGCGGGTGATGGAAAGGTGGAGAATGGGGCGGGGTGATTAAATGCAGGAAAATGGGGCGAGGTGATGGAAAGCGGGAGAATGGGGCGGGGTGATGGAAAGCGGGAGAATGGGGCGGGGTGATGGAAAGCGGGAGAATGGGGCGGGGTGATGGAAAGCGGGAGAATGGGGCGGGGTGATGGAAAGCGGGAGAATGGGGCGGGGTGACGGAAAGCGGGAGAATGGGGCGGGGTGATGGAAAGCGGGAGAACGGGGCGGGGTGATGGAAAGCGGGAGAATGGGGCGGGGTGATGGAAAGCGGGAGAATGGGGCGGGGCGATGGAAAGCGGGAGAATGGGGCGGGGTGATGGAAAGAGGGAGAATTGCGGAGATAACTACTACAACGGGAGCTAGACTACGGGCTAGGCACGGGTGCTCGTGTGATCTCTGCGTTCGTTGGTCCTTAGTCGTTTTCCTAGTGCACACACTGCTTGCTAGTTCACAAGGCAATTTGGCAAGAGTTTTACTAGAGAAAGTTGACAACAATGATACAAAGAAGTTGGCAAGGCAAGACTACATCAGAGCTAGCATGCAAGCTGGTCGACTGCCAGCGCAGCACGGTCGACCGCGCGCCAGCACAACTTGGTCGACCGCGCTCCAGCAGCGCAGAGTCGCGGCTTGCCAACACTGCAGGTCGACGGCGTGCCAACGTCGCAGGTTGACGGCGCGCCAACGTTGCTCCCGCAGGACAGCAGCGCACCTACTTCGCAGGTGCTCGCAGACGATTGGCGTGCAGTGCCTCGTCACCTGCACAACGCACACACCACATCAACTTCGTGCCGCCGACTGCTCCTGATGCACCACGTCGACCTCGGGATACCAGTACCAAGGTCGTCCTCGCCAAAACCACCTGGGCGACCATCGCAAGCCTTCGCAGCACCTCGTCACCCAGGTAACCTGGTCGACCGGGCAACCAGGTCGACCAGAGGCTCCAGTGCATGCCCGTCGACCACCCAGGTCGACGACCACTTCCAGTCGACCTCCCAGGTCGACCACTCCCTCTAGTACGTGCCAGTCGACCTCCCAAGTCGACGGCCACCTCCAGTCGACCACTATCCCCTGGTCGACCAGCTCCAAGTCGACGTCACTCCTGGTCGACCAGAAGGCCTGGTCGACGTCTTAGGTCGACCAGAAGGGCTGGTCGACGTCCCAGGTCGACCAGCCGAAGTTGGCGCCCTCCCGAAGTGGGCGCACATGCAGTGGCTCCCCGTGCAGGTCGACCAACCTCGTCGACCAACTCGCCCACTGCTGCAGGTCGGCTGCACCCTACACCCGACCACGAAGTCGGCTCCGCCCAAGCGAGGACGGGGCCAACACCCAACTCCCGTTGACACTCCCCTGCCGCGTTCACGCTTGGGCCCCCAGCCCACACGGCAGTACTTCTCGGAGAAAAGCTCGTCGACGTGCATCTAACACACAGCACGTCGTTCACCGCACCAGCCATGCAGAAGGGCATGGCACCTACTGCTGCACGTCGTCGTCGCCGTCGCCCACGTCGGCCAGACGCACTTGGCCGATGGCGACGGAGCACCGGTTGAAGGCCGGATAGTGCAGCGCCTTCGTCAGGAAGTCGGCCGGCTGCTCAGCGGTCGGGATGTACTGCAGCGCAAACTTCCCCCGCTTCACCATGTGCTGCAGCCAGGCCTGTCGCCGCTCCATGTGCTTGAGGTTGCCTGTCAACCCCATGCCCTCGGCGACTGTGATGGCCGACTTGTTGTCCACCCGAAGGACGGTCGGCTTCCCAGCATCGAGCTGCTGAAACTCGGCCAGGAGGAAACGAAGTCGGCGTCCCTCCTTGCCGGCTTCGACGGCCGCCACGTACTCCGACTCGGTCGACGACAGCGTCGCGCACTTGATGCGCTGACTCGACCAGGAGACCGCGGCCCCTCCGTAGACGAACACGTAGCCGCCCGTGCTCGTCCTGTTCTGCTTGTCGCCGGCGTCGTCGGCGTCAACGTAGCCGACCAGCTCCAGCGACTCCGGACCACCGCCGAACTCCAAGGCGGTGTCGCGCGTGTTGGCGAGGTAGGCGAGGCAGCGGTCGACCTCGCGCCAGTGCTGGTCGCTCCTCACCGTGAGGCCGCTCCCCAGCTTGCTGCAGGCGAAGGCGATGTCCGGCCTCGTCGTCGTCGCCGCGAACTGCAGCGAGCCGACCTTCTGCCGGTACTCCTCCTCCTGACGCTCCTGCGCCTCCTCGTCGTCGAAGGTGAGCTCGGCGTAGGCGTCGACCGAGACCGGCGTCTTCGGAGTCCGTCCGCCCTGCTCTTCGTCGATGAAGCGCCTACGCAGCTTGTCGGCGTAGCCCTGCTGATGCAGCCACAGCTTCCCCGCCGACCTGTCGCGGACGATCTCCAGCCCGAAGTACTTCTGCACCGGCAAAATCTCGCGCAGCTCGAAGGCGGCCTCCAGCAGCTCCTTCAGCTCCTTCAACATCGCGCGGCTGCTGCTGGCGGCGAGCAAGTCGTCGACGTAGACCAGCACCCAGCAAGTCGCTTCGTCGTCGCCGACCTTGAAGTAGAGAGCCTCGTCGACCTGGCTCTTCTTCCACCCAGCGCCGACCAGCACGTCGTTGAGCGCCAAGTACCACAGCAGCGGCGACTGCTTCAGCCCGTACAGGCTCTTCAGCAGCTTGCACACCCGGCCAGTTCCGTCGTTGAAGTAGTCCGGCTGCGACATGTACAGCACCCGGTCAAGCTTGCTCTGCAGGAAGGCGTTCTTCATGTCAAGCTGCATCAGGTTGAGGTCGAGGACGGTGACGATGCTGAGGAAGATCCTCAGCGTCACGTAGCTGCCCACCGACGCGAAAGTCTCGTCGTAGTCGGCGCCGTACACCTGCGTGAAGCCCTTCACGACCAGCCTCGCCTTCTCCCGCTCGACGGTGTCGTCGATGTTGTACTTCGTCGTCAGCACCCACCGGTTCTTCATGACATTCACTCCCGGCGGGCGTTCGACCAGCTCCCACGTGCCCATGGCGAGGAGACTGCGGATCTCCTCCTCCATGGCGGCCTTCACCGCCGGGCCCTTCCAGCTTGCCAACGCCTCCTTCACCGTCATCGTCGAGATGTCCCAACGGTGGTCGGGGTCGGCCAGCATGTCGGGGTCGAGCTCCGGAAACTCCTCGTCCTCGTCGGCGTCGTCGTACAGGATGTCGTCGTCGTCCTCCACGTCGTACACCGTGGTGAAGGCAGCAGGGATAAGAAGTCGGGCGGCCGCCGAAGTCGACCAGACTTTCGGGGTGCAGGCGGAGCCCCCGCCACATCACGGTCGGTGGACTGGTCGGCCACCTCCTGGTCGACCAGCTCCTCGTCGCCCAACTGCTCCCCTTCATCTTCACCGCCGTCCTCGTCGTCCTGCTGCACCTCAGTCGGCTTCCCAACCGACTTCTCCCCTGCGGTCAGCTCCCCTGCCGACTGCCAGGTCGCCGACTGTTCTTTGGTCGACCTCGTCGCTGTCTGCTCCCCCGTCAGCGGCGTCTGCTCAGCCTGCTGCTTCCCCGCCTGCCCCCCGGTCGACTTCACGTCCAGGCCGACCTTCTGGGCGTCACGTTGGCCACCGGCGATGCCCTTGGTCGGCGCCACAGGCGACGCCCCACTGCTCCCCTCATCGCCGGAGGCCGACACCGGAGTCAGCCCACTCAGGTCGGCGACGAGGGGAGGAGGAGGGGAAGGAGACAGGACGACCTCGTCATCCTCAGCAGCAAGCGCACCGACCTCGGCGAGCAAAGGCAGCGTCGCCTTGGAGATGTCGGTGGGCGAGGTGATCGGCTTCCGTCCTGACACCGGCCCGTGCGCCGACTTCCACTCCTCCAGCGACATGTCCTCATAGAACACCACGTCCGACGTGGTGACCACCCGGTTGTCGGCAATGTCGAGGAGCTCCCATCCCTTGCTCGCCTCCGACACGCCGAGGTGAAGGCCCCACTTGGCTTACGGCTTCAGCTTCCCACCACGCTGCTGCTCGGGGACGAGGAACTGCGCCATGCAGCCCCACACGCGCGCCAGCGACAAGTTAGGCTTCTCCCCGGTCAGCATCTGGTACGGCGTTGTCCGCGGCGTAGCCGACCGCTCCAGGCAGTTGCGGACCCAGACGGTCTGCTACAGGGCGAGGTGCCACTAGTGGTGCTGCACGCCCATGTGCAGCAGCATCGTCCGCACCGACTCCACCACCGTCCGCATCTCCCGCTCCGCCATGCCGTTCTGCTGCGGGGTGTAGGGGCAGGTGAGGTCGTGGACGATCCCCTTGCCGTCCACGAAGGCGGTGAAGGCCTTGCCGAGGAACTCCCCTCCTCGGTCAGAGCGTAGCTGCAACACCGACTTCTTCGTCTGCCGCTCCACCAGCACCAGCCACTTCTGGAACTCCAGCAGCACATCCGACTTCTTGGCGACCGGCCTCACCCACACGTAGCGGGACTTACGGTCCTTCAGCAGCAAGAAGTACAGGCTGCCATCCTTGGCAGCCACCCGGAATGGCCCGCACAAGTCGATGTGGACGACGGCTAGCACGTCGGCGGCGTCGGAGCCTTGGTCAGGGAAGGTGTGCCGCGCCAGCTTCCCGCCGACGCACGAGACACACGGTGAGTCGGCGCCCGTCGCCGACTTGAGGTCCAGCCCAATGGCGACCTCGTTCTTCGCCGAGCTCCGGATGGTGTCCATGCCGACGTGCGCAAGCCGAGCGTGCATCCTGTCCGGCGTCGACTTCGTCTTGGAGACGATCGCCCGCAGGGCCACAACCTCCGGCGTGGGCGACGGCGACCTCGTTGAGCAGGGACACAGATCGGTGCAGAGGACTCGCCCGGAGTACGTCGCCCGACCAAGCACCTCTCCTGCTGCCGAGACGAGCAGCACCCCGTCGCCGTCCTCCCGAAACTTCACGCCATGCTCCTTCAGCTGGCCGGACGACAACAGGTTGGCCCGCACACCCGGGACGTACAGCACGTCGGGGATGAGAACCTGCTTCCCGGCCTCGCCTTGCAAGGCGACCGTGCCCAGGCCCTGGACATCTTGCTGCGCCCCATTTGTTGGTGCAACCCTACGGTTTGCACTCGGCTTGTTGTCCGTGTGCGTGTGCGTGCATGCGTGTGTGCATGGAGTGGCATGAGTGCATGAAATAAATATATATTTCATGCTTATAATGGTGTGTGAATGATGGGTCATGATGTCGAGTGTGTGTGTCGAGTCAATAGCGAGTTATCGCTAGCCGCGTATTACGCGGTTATTTTGTGTGTCCCGCGCGGTTTCTATTTTGTCGTGCGCGGTTTCTATTTTGTCACTTGTCGAACGTTCGGCGTGTCGCAGGTGTGTGCAGCAGACCCATCAAGAACTCAAGGATGAGTTTTGTGATGAAGAACCCGAGCCTTGGTTCAAGCTTCAAGTGTTTTCAAGGCTCGCCAAAAGGCTACACCTCAAGATATTGAAGATAGTTACATTACAATGTGTAGTGTAACATTTCTATGGGTGTAGGCCCTTGTGGAGGGTAGTTTCGAGACCCTTCTTGGTTGGGGACAGTGTGGCACTGTTCCCCATCACTGTACCTCGGCTCTTGGGGTTTGTAGGAGCTGGGAGTCCTTCCCAACTCGCAACTCTTCCTAGTTGTTCGTAATTGTGTTTCTAAGACTATGTTGCTGCCATAGTGCCGTTCCTTCAATCTGACGCTGTGTCGTCAATTCTTTATGAAATCGTGCGATCTAAATTGCCTATTGTAAAGCACGTTAAGTCGCTCCAGATCCAAGTTGAATGAGGTCAATTGGAGTTGTGAGCAGATCGCTATGAACGTTTGAAGCTGCTGTGCAGAAATCTGACTGCGCACTCTATCTTTGGTTCTAGGCACATTGAAGCCTATTGAAGCCTACTGTGACTATAACAAGTGGTATCAGAGCGCCTTGGAGCAGCTACGACGATGGCTGGACCTGAAGAGAGGGGTGGCAGAGGTGCTGGAGGCAATGGAGAAGCCCAAGCACAAGGCCAAGCCCGTGATTCAGCCGTGGCGCCCGTACAATCTACTCTTGGGCCTTCACGGGATGATGTGAGAGGACGTCCCCGTTATAATATTTTCTCATTATTATATTTTTCCTTTATCTTATTCTCCTTTTTCTCCTCTTTATTTTGGTCTTTATTTCATCTCAATCGGCCTACTATTCTATTTTCTAGAGCCTTCTCTTTATTTCACTTATTTCCTATTTTTCCCACCGACATATTTATTATACGGCACCGACAGCGCCGACAGTGGTGTATACGGTGTAATCTGGGCGTAATCCCAAGTGCCAATAGCCTTGCGTGCTTGTGCGCACTTGTGATTGTAGCATCGGGAAGGGCATGTTCCCGAATGTTCGTGTTATCTATTTTATCCTTGTAATTCCGAGTATAAAAACTGTCAGAATGTTGTATTTGTCTAGCCTGCAGTGGGGTACTCTATAGCGAGTACAGCCCAATCTAGGGTTTGCTATTTGTATCTCAACTGCTGCTAGTCCAAACCCTCTTTCTGCTTCTAAACTTTCTCCTACTACTTCTGACATGGTATCAGAGCAGGTCGATCCTGTGGGTGGGCCCACCACCTAATGCTTCCGCTGCTGTTCTACTTGTCGCGCGCCTCGGTCGCGCGACGCCTCCTTCCTGCCGTACGCTCCGCGCGGCGAAATTTTTTTAAGGTTTTCATCCCGCCGTACGCTCGGGGCGTGCGGCGGTTTTCTGCCTACCGTGCGCCCCGAGGCGCGCGGCGGTTTCCCACCGTCGAAGTGCCCCCCGTCGCCCGTCGAAGCGCCCCCGTCGCCCGTCGGAGCGCCCCCCGTCGCCCGTCGAAACGTCCCCGTCGCCCGTCGAAGCGCCCCTGGGACCCGCGCGCGGCCCGTACGGGCTGCGCCAGGCCCGCGCGCGGCCCGTACGGGCTGCGCCAGGCCCGCGCGCGGCCCGTACAGCCCGCGCGCGGCCCGTACGGGCTGCGCCAGGCCCGCGCGCGGCCCGTACGGGCTGCGCCAGGCCCGCGCGCGGCCCGGGCAGCCCGCGCGCGCCTCGTCCCGCCTGCGGCAGACCCGTGCGCGCGCCTCGTCCGTCCCCCAAGCTTCTGTCGGCGCCCCACCCCCGCTACTGCCCGCGTTCCTGTGTTAGGGTTTGGGGGTGGCGGGTGTGGGGGTGCCGGTTGTGTGCCCCGTCCCCTCCTTCTCCTCCTCCTCCGTCTCCCGCTGCTGCAGCTGCCGCTCAGGGGGGTGGGTGTGTGGGGAGCCGACGGAGTGGTACTAGGGGGGTGAAAGGGGAGTGGAGCTAGGGGCGAAGCAGAGGGTGTGTGTCGAGGGGTGTGGGACTGTTGGGGGAGGTTGAGCGGAGGCCGCCGTCGTGTCGTCTGCAGCGCCTGTATTCCGGGGTTCTGATAGCCACCGGTAGCTCAGAGAGCCGGTTGCACCTGTCGCCCGTGGGTCCGTTGCTCCTGTCGCTGCTGATCAGACGCAGAGCCTGTTACTCCTGTATTCCGGGGCCCTTGCTCCCGGTAGCCACTAGAGCTGCACCAGAGCCGTCTGTTGCCCTTGCCCTCTGCGGGTTGACGACTTGCTTGATCAACTCCGCGATGCTACTGTGTTTTCTAAGCTCGACCTCAGATCGGGATACTGGCAAATTCGAATGGCGGACAACTCTATCCATAAAACTGCCTTCCGAACTCGGTACGGGTCGTACGAGTATCTCGTGATGCCGTTTGGACTCACCAACGCACCTGCCACATTTCAGGCGGAAATGAACCACATCCTTCGCCCCCTTTTGGACGAGTGCGTGGTGGTATACTTGGACGACATCCTGATCTACTCGAAAGACATGAAGCAGCACGTTGAGCATCTGCGATGCGTCTTCGAGATTCTCCGACGGGAACGCTTCTACGTGAAACTATCTAAGAGCGAGTTCGCATTGAAGAAGGTCCAATTCCTCGGACATATGGTGAGCGCTCAAGGAGTTCACGTGGATCCCAAGAAGATTGAAGCAGTGCGAACGTGGAAGACCCCCGAGAACGTGAAGGAGTTGCAGCAGTTCCTCGGATTCGCTAACTACTACAACCGGTTCGTACCAAACTACGCCAAGATCGCCGCACCACTGACTAACCTGTTGAAGAAGAATACACCATTCCAGTGGGAGGCGAAACACCAGGAAGCCGTGGAACAGCTGAAAACCGCACTCACGTCCGCACCTGTACTCATCCTGCCAGACCCCGAACTTGACTATGTCATCGAGGCCGATGCTCGCGATCAAGCAGTGGGCGCAGTACTCATGCAAGATCAATGGAAAGGACTGCAACCCATTGCATACCTTAGTAAAAGACTTCATGGGGCGGAACTCAATTATCCTATCCATGACAAAGAGGTCATCGCCATCGTCAACGCGTTCAAGGCATGGAGGTGTTATCTTTAAGGAAGAAAAACGACCGTCTACACCGACCACTGCAGCCTCAAATACCTAAAAACTCAACCAACACTCTCTAGGCGACAGGTCCGGTGGATTGACTTCCTCGAAACCCACTTCCATTATGATATCGTGTATAAGCCGGGGCACAAGAACAAAGCCGACGCACTCAGCCGCCCTGCATACGTTGCCGCCTTACAAGTCGATGGCATGAACCCATTGTTGAAGGGACTCTTCACGCATGGATACACCATAGACCCCGAAGTTTCCATAGCAGAAAAGCGCCATCTTCTGCACTGGGATCAAGACATCGCATACCGCAAGGGATCCACAAAAATATGGGTACCTAATTACCCTCCTTTACGTCAGCTACTACCCGAAGAATATCACGACGTTCTGTACGCGGGCCACTTCGGTAGTATTCCGGGGCCCTTGCTCCCGGTAGCCACTAGAGCTGCACCAGAGCCGTCTGTTGCGCTTGCCCTCTGTGACTGCCTCTAGCTTTGCTCATAAAATGTGAACTACTATTATGACTGCTTGTTGTGCTGATTACACCCCACTTTGGCTATGGGGGTGTGTCAGAATGTTGTATTTGTCTAGCCTGCAGTGGGGTACTCTATAGCGAGTACAACCCAATCTAGGGTTTGCTATTTGTATCTCAACTGCTGCTAGTCCAAACCCTCTTTCTGCTTCTAAACTTTCTCCTACTACTTCTGACAAAAATGCCTTGTATTCAATTTTAGTGACACGTTTTCGAATGAGAATTCGATCCTGTGACACTTGGTAATCAGAGCCGTTCTCACTCGACAACTCTCGGCTAAGTAGCGGTCGCAGAAAAAATCGCCTCGAAAAACCGCCGGGGGCGACCAATTCGACGCCGATTTCTGGTAAGCACCAGTTCCGCGATTTCGAATTAACCCCCTCGCGTGGTTTTTGAACAGGATGGGTTCGCCGGCGACTAACGACGTTACGCAGCAGCTCTTCGCGCAAATCGCCAAAATGGAAGCGGAGATGCGAGCTACGACGGAGCAGTCGCGATTGGAGAACGAGCAGCTGCGAAATGAACTCCAGCGTGTTACACAGCTTCTCTCGAGCATGAACTTTCCTGCTTCGGTGAATTCGCAGCAGTCGCAGCGTCAATTTGAGGTTCCGAAACTTCGCTCGCCTGAATCGTTCGACCCTAGCGATCGAAAATCCGACGTCAGGCGGTGGCTTGCGACGATCGAAATTTATTTCGCGGCGATCGGATGGTCGACGACAGAGTACGACGGCGAAAAAATTCGTCTCGCGACAACATTGATGCGCGGTCCAGCTCTCGAGTGGCTCGGAAGCAACAGTAGAATTTTCCAGGGTGAAGCCACGTGGCAGCAGTTTCGGGCAGACCTTCTTAAACGTTTTGAGCCGATTAATTCCACCTATATCGCGCGCGAAAATTTACATCACCATCGGCAATTCGGGGGAGAGTGTCGCGCAATACACGCAGCAGATGGAGGAATTCTATAATCGCATTCCCGACATTTCCGAGGGCGAAAAAATTCAGTCCTACATAGCAGGACTGAAAAACGACATTCGTCGCCAGGTTGCAGCAGCGAATTGCAGCAGCTACAGTGAGATCGTATCGGCCGCAGAACGATTTGACCTGGTCAACAACGGAACACGACGATCCCATGTCGTCGGTTCGTGACAAGGAGATTGCTCGGCTTCAACCACGTTCGCCGACCCCATGGAAGTCGACAAATTCGATGCGAAGGCGCGCTCGGCAAAAAACAAAGCAATGTGCGATTTTTGCGGCGCAAACGGACATCGCATTTCCGACTGTTTTCACATGAAATCTGCACGTGCGGCATTCCGAGCTCGAGGGAGTGGCGAAACTAAGAGCGTGGTACACCTAGGTAAAGATCGTGACAAATGAAGGATCGTCTCGGCGATCCTTGCAGAACAGTACCCTACCCACCGCTGTATAGTGATTACTGTACCAGGTGTTGTACCAACAGAGCGAGGATCGAGATCATGAGTAGTCTACGCTACCCAATCTTTGCGTTTCCGAAAATATCATGGTGACTACCAATCTCACGGCGATCTTTGCATCTCTGTACCACTCGGAGGGTGATCCTTGTTGACGAAAAAGCAGGCTGTCGCGATGGTATTGCACAGCGGTAACACTTTCGCAACTAATCAAAACGTTTTGAAAAGGAGATTCGAGCCAATGAAGCGGTTGCGTCCTGGTCAGTAACACGGTCAAAATGGTCAATGCTAATTTCTAGAGCTCGCGACGTCGCGTAATTTCCGGCGACGTCGCCTCGTCGCAGAGGATCACCACCTCAAATTTGCAGATGGTACACCCGCAAGGATCGTCATGTGCCCTAAAAACTTGTTGTTTGACCACCCATAAACCTGGGTTTGGGGTGATGGTGATCTCAAAACGTGATCTTTGAAAATAGGGCAGGTGTAACACGCTCTAAGGACAAAAAGTCAAAAAACGGATCTCGTCAGTGATTGCGGATCCTGCTGGCGAGGAAAAACAGATCCGAAAGCGTCAGCGCAATCTTGACCAAATCGAAATTCGAGAACAGCATTGGGCACGAGATTTGGAGAATCCAGGGCGAAATCCCAAGCCCTTGGACCGAAATTTGTCAGAGGGATTCGCTGAGGAAAAGAAAACCTCCGCGAAAACAGACTCGACCAAGACGGGAACTCTCCAATTCGACACCAGGAAAAAACAGAATTCGTTAAAGTTATCTTTCAAAGATGCTTTAATGAAGACTGCTGATTTTCGCGGGTCCGGAGCCATAAAAAAATTCCGGGAAGAACTCCAGAGGAAGCAGATAATTAAAGAAGTGGTACCGGTGCCTACGGAGCTGGGGAAAAAATTAAGGAGTGTGGAAAGGAGCAGGCCTTTCCACGGCGTCAACGTCTTCTCCCGGAACCAGCCCAAGACGACTCTCCACTCCCCAGGGAAGAAGTCTATGGAGCTGAAGCAGCTGAGGAGGCAGCTGGGAGTTAGAATGAAGTTGAAAAAACTCCAAAAACCCCTCCAGGATGCATCCAGTGGATCGCAGGCATCGACCGGATCCACCCCCTCACGGTCAAACACCACCGTGACTACCTCTACTCCTGGCGTTGGAGAGGAGCCTTTCTCCACGCAGCCCAGGCCAGCTGTTAGTCCAGGAGCAAGCAGTGGAACCACGGTGTGTACTGAATATTGGGATGTACCCTATGATCCTATTAATGAAACTATTTTTGGGTACTCCGAGCAACGCTCACCACTCCTGCTCGAGGTGATCTGCAACGGACAGCGCCTCCAAGCACTCGTGGACAGCGGAGCGTCGCACAGCGTCTGCGACAAAAAGACAATCGATCGCCTCGGAGGTGAAATCAAGTCCTCAAGCTTCTCGGCAACGATGGTGGACGGCAGTAAGCTACCGATCTACGGGGAAACACGGTTACTGCTACAGATTGGACCCCTGCGATGGAAGCCTGCCCTCCCCGTCACAAATATTAAAGGACTCGACATAATCTTCGGGAGAGACTTTCTGAAGCAATTCAACCCCGAGATCAACTGGGTTAACCAGACGGCCCACATCAATAACAACAGGCGGAAAATCAGCCTTCCCAAATGGGACGACACGGGAAATATTCCAGTCGAGACACTCGCACGCTTTGAGAAGGACGTCAAACGGACCACGGCGGGATTTATGGCGATAGTCAGTGAAGCAGACAAGGGAGAGAACCAGACCCAGGAACTTCCTCCAGCAATCAAGAAAATTCTTGAAGAATTCCAGGACGTGACGATTTGCCTGATCAACTACCGCCATACAGGATACACCAACACGAGATCGTGGAAGAGCCGGGATCCAAGCCGACGTTCCGAGCACCATATCGGCTGAGTCCAACGGAGCTTGCCGATATGAAAAACCAAATCGAGTATCTCCTGGAGAAAGGGCTGATTCGACCTTCTACTTCGCCGTACGGAGCTCCAATTCTCTTCACCCCGAAGCCCGACGGAAGTCTGCGAATGTGCATCGACTACCGTGCACTTAACAAACAGACCATAAAAAATAAATACCCAATACCACGGATTGACGACTTGCTTGATCAACTCCGCGATGCTACGGTGTTTTCTAAGCTCGACCTCAGATCGGGATACTGGCAAATTCGAATGGCGGACAACTCTATCCATAAAACTGCCTTCCGAACTCGGTACGGGTCGTACGAGTATCTCGTGATGCCGTTTGGACTCACCAACGCACCTGCCACATTTCAGGCGGAAATGAACCACATCCTTCGCCCCCTTTTGGACGAGTGCGTGGTGGTATACTTGGACGACATCCTGATCTACTCGAAAGACATGAAGCAGCACGTTGAGCATCTGCGATGCGTCTTCGAGATTCTCCGACGGGAACGCTTCTACGTGAAACTATCTAAGAGCGAGTTCGCATTGAAGAAGGTCCAATTCCTCGGACATATGGTGAGCGCTCAAGGAGTTCACGTGGATCCCAAGAAGATTGAAGCAGTGCGAACGTGGAAGACCCCCGAGAACGTGAAGGAGTTGCAGCAGTTCCTCGGATTCGCTAACTACTACAACCGGTTCGTACCAAACTACGCCAAGATCGCCGCACCACTGACTAACCTGTTGAAGAAGAATACACCATTCCAGTGGGAGGCGAAACACCAGGAAGCCGTGGAACAGCTGAAAACCGCACTCACGTCCGCACCTGTACTCATCCTGCCAGACCCCGAACTTGACTATGTCATCGAGGCCGATGCTCGCGATCAAGCAGTGGGCGCAGTACTCATGCAAGATCAATGGAAAGGACTGCAACCCATTGCATACCTTAGTAAAAGACTTCATGGGGCGGAACTCAATTATCCTATCCATGACAAAGAGGTCATCGCCATCGTCAACGCGTTCAAGGCATGGAGGTGTTATCTTTAAGGAAGAAAAACGACCGTCTACACCGACCACTGCAGCCTCAAATACCTAAAAACTCAACCAACACTCTCTAGGCGACAGGTCCGGTGGATTGACTTCCTCGAAACCCACTTCCATTATGATATCGTGTATAAGCCGGGGCACAAGAACAAAGCCGACGCACTCAGCCGCCCTGCATACGTTGCCGCCTTACAAGTCGATGGCATGAACCCATTGTTGAAGGGACTCTTCACGCATGGATACACCATAGACCCCGAAGTTTCCATAGCAGAAAAGCGCCATCTTCTGCACTGGGATCAAGACATCGCATACCGCAAGGGATCCACAAAAATATGGGTACCTAATTACCCTCCTTTACGTCAGCTACTACTAGAAGAATATCACGACGTTCTGTACGCGGGCCACTTCGGTAGTAACAAGACGCTTGCCGGTATTGCGAAGCATTATTATTGGCCCCACATGGCGGATGCCGTACAAAAAATAGTTCGTCACTTCGTGCGACACATGCCAGCGGATGAAGAGCAGCAAGCAGAAGAAAGCAGGATTACTCCAGCCTCTTCCAGTCCCTGAACAGCCTTGGCAAGTGGTTAGCTTGGACTTCATTACTGGGTTACCACCTACCAAATCTGGACACGATGCCATCCTGGTTGTCATCGATAAAATCTAAAAAATGGGACACTTCATTCCGACACACACGACAGCTCGCACAGAGGAGACAGCTCAATTATTCTTCCGCTACGTCATCTCGCAGCATGGCATTCCAACCACGCTGATCTCCGACAGAGATCCAAAATTTACAAGCAAATTCTGGAAGGAGCTCATGTCGCTCATGGGGACCAAACTTGCTATGTCATCAGCTTATCATCCCCAAACGGATGGACAGACAGAGCGCCTCAACCAGATTGTTGAACAGCTTCTAAGAGCAGCATGTAAGGATGATATCTCCAAATGGGATGCGCACCTGCCGGTTCTCGAGTTTGCGTACAACAACGCAACGCACGCCGCAACGGGACAGACCCCTTTCTTTCTCTGTTACGGTCGCAATCCGCTCACGCCTCAGAAACCGACAGTACCCGCCACGGTGCAACCCGCACATGACTTCATTACCACTATGCACCAGTTGTGGGAGCGCACTCATAAACGCCTTTTGACTATCCAGCAGCAGCAAAAGAAGCTCGCTGATCGGAGTCGCATCGATCATTCAATCAAGATCGGCGATCAAGTGCTTCTGGATACACGCAATCTCGACATCAGCCATCTTCCGTCTAAGCTCCAACCTCGCTTCTGCGGACCTTTTCTCGTCGAGGCGCAGGTCACTCCAGTAACCTTCCGCTTGCGTTTACCAGCTACCTGGAAGATTCACAATGCCTTCCATGTTCAACTTCTCAAGCCATATCGGGACCCAAACACGGTCTTCAAAGGTCGCCAACCGCCGCCGCCACCGCCAGTGATCGTTAATGGGGAACCTGAGTACGAAGTCGAAGCTGTTCTGGCGCATCGACGACGACGTAACGGCACCTTGGAGCTCTTGATTCGTTGGAAAGGCTATGATCCTTCCGAGGATAGCTGGGTACCTGAACACGACATGGATAACGCCCGTCGTCCTCTCCAGGACTACCTTGTCAAGCAGGGTGTTACTTCTACCACCCAGCTTTGAGGGGGGGAAGTGTGAGAGGACGTCCCCGTTATAATATTTTCTCATTATTATATTTTTCCTTTATCTTATTCTCCTTTTTCTCCTCTTTATTTTGGTCTTTATTTCATCTCAATCGGCCTACTATTCTATTTTCTAGAGCCTTCTCTTTATTTCACTTATTTCCTATTTTTCCCACCGACATATTTATTATACGGCACCGACAGCGCCGACAGTGGTGTATACGGTGTAATCTGGGCGTAATCCCAAGTGCCAATAGCCTTGCGTGCTTGTGCGCACTTGTGATTGTAGTATCGGGAAGGGCATGTTCCCGAATGTTCGTGTTATCTATTTTATCCTTGTAATTTCCGAGTATAAAAACGCCTTGTATTCAATTTTAGTGACACGTTTTTTAATGAGAATTCGATCCTGTGACAGATGAGCCAAGAGTGTTCGGGCTTGAAAAGTTCAACGGCGACAACTTTGCTGAGTGGTCCTTCAGAATGGAGAACGTGTTTGACCACTATGATCTGCTGGAGGTGATGGAAGGAACGGAGAAGCGTCCCGAGAATGACCCGGAGAAGAGCTCGTGGCCGTGGAAGAGCGCACAAGGCTATCTCCTACTTGGGCAAGCGTTGGGGAGCAGTCAAATCCGTCACATCAAGCCTTTCCAGCGTGAACCAGAGAAGGGACCAAAGGCATGGGCTGCTCTCAAGGGTGTACACGCTCCTGCAACAGCGGCGGTAGCTGTGGTGTTGGAACGGCAAATGGCGACGCTACGAATTGAGGAAGATGAACCCGTGGAAGACGGGGTGCAGAAATTCTTCGACTTGTTGACGCGGCTTGAGGGAGCTGATTTGAACTATAGTGAGCTCCAGAAGAAGACCAAGTTGCTGGCCCTTCTCCACGAGTCGTGGTCCTTGTCAGAATATTATGCTCTGATACCATGTCGTGATAGTAGGTATACTGAGGAGCCATAGCTAGGGTTGACCTAGCTAGGCAAGAGAGAATGAAGGCAAAAGAGAGGGCTGAACTAGCAAGAATGGGGATACAAATAGCAAACCCTAGAAGGGTTGTACTCGCTACAGAGCACCCCACTACAGGCTAAGGGGTTTGGGGTCTAAGGGGGGTACCGTCGGAGTGGAGCTAGGGTTTGAAGCAGGGGGTGTGTGTCGAGGGGTGTGGGACAGTTGGAGGAGGTTGAGCGGAGGCCGCCGTCGTGTCGTCCGCAGCGCCTGTATTCCGGGGTTCGATTAGCCACCGGTAGCTCAGAGAGCCGGTTGCGCCGTCGCCTGTGGGTCCGTTGCTCCTGCCGCGCATATTAGCCGCGGAGCCTGTTACTCCTGTACTCCGGGGCACTCATTCCCGGTAGCCACGTTGTCGCACCAGAGCCGTCTGTTGCCCGTGTGTCTGCAGCTTCAGTCGTCGCCTCCTATCTACTCTCCTCTCGCCAGCCCTCCTCCTCCTCACTTGACCCCTTGTGACTGCCTCTAGCTTTGCTCATAATTGTGAACCTTAAACTATTGCTTCTTGCTTGTGCTCAGAATGAGTGGTGACATCGTGATCCACCCTGAGCTTGTACTGCTTTGTTTCCTCTGCTGATTACACCCCACTTTGGCTATGGGGGTGTGTCAGAATATTATGCTCTAGCCTGTAGTGGGGTGCTCTGTAGCGAGTACAACCCTTCTAGGGTTTGCTATTTGTATCCCCATTCTTGCTAGTTCAGCCCTCTCTTTTGCCTTCATTCTCTCTTGCCTAGCTAGGTCAACCCTAGCTATGGCTCCTCAGTATACCTACTATCACGACAGTCCTCGCTCATCATTAACCTCAACCGTGATCTGCCCCGTCTCTCGCTTGAAGACGTGAAGCGCGCGATTCTCCAAGAGGACTTCCGCCGCCGTGAGTTGGCGAGTGCGGATGGCGCTGGTGCAGCGAGCATCGGCCGAGGGTACGGCCGTGGAAGAGGCAGAGGACGAGGGGGAGGAAGGTTTGGTGGCAGCAACTTCGGCGGAGGCCGCGGAAGTGGCGGTTACGGCAGCGACGACAAGAGCTACGGTCGCGGTCGCGGACGATTTGACGGCGAATGTCATTATTGCGGCAAGAGCGGGCATATGTGGCGCGATTGCTTCAAACTCCCTGAAGGATGGACCCCTGCTCAAGGCCAAGAGGGTGGAGGAGCAGGAGGAGGGAGAGGCAGAGGCCGTGGAGGCCGTGGCGGTCGCGGAGGTGGAGCCGCGAACATGAAGAGTGGAGACAACGACAAGGACCCGAGCGACGATCGGTACCCGGGTCTTTTCTACTTCGTGTCGACGCAAGTACCGGCTGGTCCAGAGAAGGATGAAGACCTTGAGGAGCCAGCAGCTGTGGGGAAGGTGACCCTACACCCCCTGGACTTTTGGGTGATTGATAGCGGCGCTACCTATAGCATGACACCTCGCCCCGACTTGCTCACCGAACTCGAACCGTCACCGGTGAAGCACGTCACATCGGCTTTGGGGCAGCGAGCAGAGGTGAAAGGCATGGGCAAGGCCATGTTCAAGGGTGCTGATGGGAAGATGGTGGGCCTCAAGAACGTGCTTTGGGTGCCCAGCCTTGCTGCGAATCTGATTTCCGTGCGGCGGTTGGCGAAGGCCGGCATGGACACGAACTCAAAGGGAGCCAAGACCTACACCGCGAGGATTGGCGACCGGATTCTTTGGGACCTTCATGAGGATAGGGACGTCTACAACGAGATGTGGCAGATCCCTGTGGTCCCCATGCCTAAGGAGAGGCAAGTGGCAGCAAGCGTCAGCGCCAAGGATGACGCGGTTGGTAGCGGCGATAGCGCGGACGGTCGCGCTAAGGAGAACGAGCTCAAGAAGAGCAATCCTGGAGGGACCAACAAGCTGTGTGACCATAAGGAGAGTGGTGCAGCAGCCAAGGAGCAGCACAAGGGTGAGGAGAACCCCGAGGCAGCAGCGAAGGAGGACTACGGAGAGAGTATGTGGGGCGCTATTGCGAGCGCGGCATTCTCCAATCCGACTTCGGCTACGGGGGAGTGTGATTGGCTCACCTTGCATCGGCGAATGGGGCATGTGGCCCTACCCATCTTGCAGCAGCTAGTGAAGAATGAGATGGTTGCTGGCATACGTGTGAAGGGGGAGCCCGATGAGGTGCTTGGCTGCCCAACGTGCTTGCAAGCCAAGTTCACCCGATTTCCGTTCCCTAGTTCGGAGGCAACGGCAAAGGCACCACTTGATGAGGTGGTGATGGACGTGGTGGGCCCCCTGAAGCTTGGAGCTGCTGGAGCTGAATATTTCCTCACCATGACTTGGGTGTACGTGCTGGCTAAGAAGAGCGACGTTGCTGAAACGTTGAAGACCGACTTTTTGCCGATGGTGGAGCGGCAACAAGACCGACTTGTGAAGTCGATCCGCACCGATCGAGGGGGAGAGTTCCTGGGCAAGGAGTTTGGGTTGTGGCTGAAGAAGAATGGTATTCGGCACTCCCTCACCATGCCATACTCCCCTGCAATGAACGGCATCGCCGAGAGGGCGAACCGCACGATCACGGAGGCGGCACGCGGGTTGCTCATTGAAGCCGGGCTACCCGACTATTTCTGGCCTGATGCGGTGCGGAGCGCGTGTGTGGCCAAGAACAGAGTTTTGACTCATGTGGGAGCAGATAAATGGGTGCCCTATGTGGAGTGGCTTGGAAGGAAGCCAAAGGTGGATATGCTTCGGGTGTTCGGGTGCATATGCATGGCGCTCGTGCCCAAGCATCTTCGGCACAACAAGCTTGGTGCCAAGGCGATATGGGCCGTGCACTTGGGCATGGCTCAAAACAGCAAGGGGTGGCTTCTTTGGGACCCATTCACCAAGAAGTTCATGGTGAGCAAGGACTGCAAGTTCATGGAGAACTTCATGTACAAGGATTGGAAGGCGGAGAATGAGGCGAAGATAGGCGTGCGGTTTGGGGAGGTGAAGAGTTCCGGGCTGGAGCACGTGGAGCTGCCTTTGGAGCTGAGCAGCGGCAGCACCACCACAAGGCAATCTTCCCTTGTGAATGGGGGAGAGGAGGCCAAGGATGCAGAGGAAGAAGAGGAGGAGGTGCAGCAAGTGAGCGAGCGTGCACCGACACTCCCTTCCCGCACTACTAGTGCTCCACGGAACCGCACCACACCGCAGCAACGCCAAGGCCTTCAAGTCCCTGCAGCTGAGGAGGAAGGAAGGGGGAAGAGGAGAGTTCACCCCCCTAGCAGGCTGACCTACGATGCGCCGGGGAAGCAGGGCAAGACGGCCCTAGCTGGAGCGGCAATGATGGTCGGAGACGACGAGGAGAGTGACTACGAGGAGTGTGCCTTCGCATTCTTCTCTCCGGTGGAGATGCCGGGAGAACCAGCAACTCTCAAGGAGGCCTTGGAGAGTGATGATGCTGAGGAGTGGAAGAAGGCAATGGAGAGTGAGCTAAAGAGCATTGAGGAGAACGACACGTACGAGTTGGTGGAGCTACCGGAGGGGCGTACGGCGATAACGTCCAAGTGGCTCTTCAAAGTCAAGTCGGATGCCAATGGGAAGATCGAGCGTTACAAGTCTAGGCTGGTGGCCAAGGGGTACCAGCAGAAGGAGAATGTGGACTACAAGGAGCTGTTTGCTCCTATGGTGAAGCCGACGACGCTGCGAACCCTACTCGTGGGAGCTGCGATCAAAGGATGGGTGGTGAAGCAGCTAGACATCGTCACGGCGTTTCTCAACGGAATCCTCGAGGAGGAGATTTTTATGGCGCAGCCAGAGGGGTTTGACGATGGCAGCGGCAGAGTGTGGAAGCTGAAGAAGGCCCTCTATGGGCTGAAGCAGGCCCCTAGGCAGTGGTACCTGAAGCTGCGCGAGGTGTTGGAGGAGATCGGCTTCACTCCCTCAACGGCCGATCACTCCTTGTTCATGCTTGGCGAGGGGGAGCAGAGGAGCTTCATGGTGGTGTACGTGGATGACATCCTGATCTTCTCACCCTCCTCTGACCTTGTGAAGGAGGTGATGCTGAAGCTGCAAGACAAATTCAAGTGCAAGTCCCTTGGGGACGTGAATTTCTACCTCGGGCTTCACATCGAGCGTGATGTGGAGAAGCGGTGCATGCGGGTGCACCAACGCAAGTACCTGGAGGCATTGGCTGCCAACTTTGGGCAGAATGAAGGCCATGTGGCTACACCCTTTCCTTCTGGGTTCAAGTGTGTGAAGGGACCAGAGGAGGAGAGCGTGGGTGAAGAGGAGAGGCGCCGTTTTCACTCGTTGGTGGGCAGCCTCATGTACGCGGCAGTCAACACTCGACCGGATGTCGCGTTTGCTACCGGGCAGCTGGCTAGGGTGGTGCAATGCCCTAATGAGGAGCAGGTAGCAGCTGGAATGAGGGTGGCCAAGTACCTTGGCCAAACACCGACCGTTGGGCTGCAATACTCGGCGGCGGCACAAAGGCGCCAAAAGGGCGCGGATGGTGTGGAACCCGGGCGTTTGTTCCTCACCGCATTCTCGGATGCCTCCTATGCATCAGAACCAGAGGACATGACAAGTATTGAAGGGTTCATATGCTGTGTTGGTGGAGGCCCAACTGCTTGGGAGAGCAAGAAGCAGGTGGACCAAGCATTGAGCTCGGTGGAGTCCGAGTACATGGCACTCTTCCGTGCGGTACGGGAGATTGTGTGGCAGCGGCATTTGTTGGCTGAATTGGGGGAGGAGCAGCAAGGACCTACCCCTCTGTACTGTGATAGCCATGGAGCCATTGCTCTAGCCAAGAACCCTGTGCTACACGGCCTGACCAAGCACATGAGGGTGAAGTGGCATTGGACGAGGAGCATGGTGGCCGCGGGTGAAGTTGAGTTGCGTTACGTGAAGACGACGGGGCAGCCAGCTGACATGATGACCAAGAGGCTGGTGGAGCAGCAGCATTGGAAGTGTTGCAAGCTGGCTGGGATGGCTCTGAACTGAGAGAGCAAGTTCCTGAGGCCAACAACCCGAGGGGGAGTTTGTTGGTGCAACCCTACGGTTTGCACTCGGCTTGTTGTCCGTGTGCGTGTGCGTGCATGCGTGTGTGCATGGAGTGGCATGAGTGCATGAAATAAATATATATTTCATGCTTATAATGGTGTGTGAATGATGGGTCATGATGTCGAGTGTGTGTGTCGAGTCAATAGCGAGTTATCGCTAGCCGCGTATTACGCGGTTATTTTGTGTGTCCCGCGCGGTTTCTATTTTGTCGTGCGCGGTTTCTATTTTGTCGCTTGTCGAACGTTCGGCGTGTCGCAGGTGTGTGCAGCAGACCCATCAAGAACTCAAGGATGAGTTTTGTGATGAAGAACCCGAGCCTTGGTTCAAGCTTCAAGTGTTTTCAAGGCTCGCCAAAAGGCTACACCTCAAGATATTGAAGATAGTTACATTACAATGTGTAGTGTAACATTTCTATGGGTGTAGGCCCTTGTGGAGGGTAGTTTCGAGACCCTTCTTGGTTGGGGACAGTGTGGCACTGTTCCCCATCACTGTACCTCGGCTCTTGGGGTTTGTAGGAGCTGGGAGTCCTTCCCAACTCGCAACTCTTCCTAGTTGTTCGTAATTGTGTTTCTAAGACTATGTTGCTGCCATAGTGCCGTTCCTTCAATCTGACGCTGTGTCGTCAATTCTTTATGAAATCGTGCGATCTAAATTGCCTATTGTAGGGCACGTTAAGACGCTCCAGATCCAAGTTGAATGAGGTCAATTGGAGCTGTGACCAGATCGCTATGATCGTTTGAAGCCGCTGTGCAGAAATCTGACTGCGCACTCTATCTTTGGTTCTAGGCACATTGAAGCCTATTGAAGCCTACTGTGATCTATAACACCATTGAAGCCACGCACGTGCTTCAAGTCGCCGCTCGGCCCCAGGTCGACGAAGGCGTCCTTTGTCCCCATCAGGTGGTGTGAGCAGCCGCTATCCAGCAGGACGACCGTCGGGTTCGCCTGCACGGCTGCCGCCACCGCCTGGAAGTCCTCTCCGGCCTCCGGTGCCAGCGAGACGGTCGGCTCCACGACCCCGACCAGCGAGCACGACGCCGACTTGTCGTTGCTCCCCTTGCCGCTAGCAGAGGAGTCGGCGTCCTTCGCCGTGGTCGACGTGGTCGACTGCTTCTCCTTGCGCGGCTTCTCCTTTCCTCCACGACGTGGACGATGACTTCCAGATCTCCCACGGCCGCCCTTGTCGTCGTTGCGTCAGAGTCACTGCGGTCGGGGCACTCAAAGGAGAGATGGTCGGGGCTGTGACAGATCCAGCACTCCCGACGTCGACCTCCTCCTCCTCGACTGTCCTTGGTCGACTTCTTCTTGTCGACCTCCTTGGTTGACTTCGAGCCACTGCTACCACTGCCGCCGGACTGTCCGCGCTGCCCCGGTCGACCGCCTTGCTTCGCCGGGGCGACGAAGTTCGCCTGCGCCAAGAGCTCCTGGGACCGCTCAGCCTCCTGCATCGCCTCGTCCTGCAGGATGTACGAGGTCAGCGTGTCCTCGTTGAGCGTTGCCCGCGTGCTCGGCGCCATCGACAGCCGCTTCAGCAGGTTGTAGCTGCTCGGAAGTCCCTGCATGACATGGGTGATGTACGACGCCGTCGAATACTCCGCACCGGCCATCCTGATGGTGGCGAGAATTCGCCGGGCCCGGTTGCAGTAGTCGGTCGCCGTCTCCTCGTCGCCCATGCGCAGGTGCGTCAGCTGCCCCTCCAGCTGGGCGATGAACAGGTCGTCGGTGACCTGGTACGTCGACTCAATGAAGTGCCACGCCTGGTGGCCGGCGTCGAGGTACTCCCTGCACCACTTCAGGGCGATCTGCACGCCCGGCGTGCAGCACCGCGAGATGACCGTGAAGGTCAACAGCTGCACGGCGCGGAACTCCGCTCGCAAGTCGGGGTCGTCCGGCGTCTCCACGGTGCCTCGAGCGAAGCTGATCAGCCCGGCCATCTCCAGCTGGGGCTCGATGGCCTCCTTCCAGGTGAGGATGTCTGGTCGACCGACCAGCGGGGGAGTCACCGAGATCCTGTCCGGCGTGAACTTGTAGTAGCCGTAGCTCGGTGCAATTCCGCCCGCCGTCACCTGGGACGCCGCCATCGGCATCAACCCGCTTCGTCGACCTCCGACATCGCCCTGCGAGGTGCCTGCAGCCGCAGTCGACCGCATCCCTCGCGCCTGAACGCCGCCGACTTCATCGGCGTGAATCACACCACGCAGCCTCGACGACGTGCCTCCCGCACTGCTGCCGACTTGGCCACCACCGGCGTTGACGCCCATGTCGACGCCGCCCTGGGTGTTCGCCGGTCGAGGAGACGCAGGCCGAGAAGGGTGCTCCGTCGCCCACAAGGAACGGATGCCAGCCTCAACGACCGCCCACGGCAGGTCGCCATACTCGTTGGCCTCGTGCTTCCTCCTCGCGTTTTCCAGCCGTGCCTCCAGGGTGTCCACCACCCCCGTGTCACCTAAGGCTCCTACCATGGTGACTACCACACAGCTGCCGGCCTACGAACAACTTAGGTAAGTGACCTCTACGTCGACCTGACTGAAAGGTAAGTCGGGTGCCGTCCACGCTCACCGCACCATGCGGAGATAACTACTACAACGGGAGCTAGACTACGGGCTAGGCACGGGTGCTCGTGCGATCTTTGCGTTCGTTGGTCCTTAGTCGTTTTCCTAGTGCACACACTGCTTGCTAGTTCACAAGGCAATTTGGCAAGAGTTTTACTAGAGAAAGTTGACAACAATGATACAAAGAAGTTGGCAAGGCAAGACTACATCAGAGCTAGCATGCAAGCAGGTCGACTGCCAGCGCAGCACGGTCGACCGCGCGCCAGCACAACTTGGTCGACCGCGCTCCAGCAGCGCAGAGTCGCGGCTTGCCAACACTGCAGGTCGACGGCGTGCCAACGTCGCAGGTTGACGGCGCGCCAACGTTGCTCCCGCAGGACAGCAGCGCACCTACTTCGCAGGTGCTCGCAGACGATTGGCGTGCAGTGCCTCGTCACCTGCACAACGCACACACCACATCAACTTCGTGCCGCCGACTGCTCCTGATGCACCACGTCGACCTCGGGATACCATTACCGAGGTCGTCCTCGCCAAAACCACCTGGGCGACCATCGCAAGCCTTCGCAGCACCTCGTCACCCAGGTAACCTGGTCGACCGGGCAACCAGGTCGACCAGAGGCTCCAGTGCATGCCCGTCGACCACCCAGGTCGACGACCACTTCCGGTCGACCTCCCAGGTCGACCACTCCCTCTAGTACGTGCCAGTCGACCTCCTAAGTCGACGGCCACCTCCAGTCGACCTCCCCAGGTCGACCACTATCCCCTGGTCGACCAGCTCCAAGTCGACGTCACTCCTGGTCGACCAGAAGGCCTGGTCGACTTACCAGGTCGACCAGAAGGTCTGGTCGACGTCTTAGGTCGACCAGAAGGGCTGGTCGACGTCCCAGGTCGACCAGCCGAAGTTGGCGCCCTCCCAAAGTGGGCGCACATGTAGTGGCTCCCTGTGCAGGTCGACCAACCTCGTCGACCAACTCGCCCACTGCTGCAGGTCGGCTGCACCCTACACCCGACCACGAAGTCGGCTCCGCCCAAGCGAGGACGGGGCCAACACCCAACTCCCGTTGACAAGAATAGGGCGGGGTGATGGAAAGCGGTAGAATGGGGCGGGGTGATGGAAAGCGGGAGAATGGGGCGGGGTGATGGAAAGCGGGAGAATGGGGCGGGGTGATAGAAAGCGGGAGAATGGGGCGGGGTGATGGAAAGAGGGAGAATGGGGCGGGGTGATGGAAAACGGGAGAATGGGGCGAGGTGATGGAAAGAGGGAGAATGGGGCGGGGTGATGGAAAGAGGGAGAATGGGGCGGGGTGATGGAAAGAGGGAGAATGGGACGGGGTGATGGAAAGCGGGAGAACGGGGCGGGGTGATGGAAAGAGGGAGAACGGGGCGGGGTGATGGAAAGCGGGAGAACGGGGCGGGGTGATGGAAAGAGGGAGAATGGGGAGGGGTGATGGAAAGAGGGAGAATGGGGCGGGGTGATGGAAAGCGGGAGAATGAGGCGGGGTGATGGAAAGCGGGAGAATGGGGCGGGGTGATGGAAAGAGGGAGAATGGGGCGGGGTGATGGAAAGCGGAAGAATGGGGCGGGGTGATGGAAAGCGGGAGAATGGGGCGGGGTGATAGAAAGCGGGAGAATGGGGCGGGGTGATGGAAAGCGGAAGAATGGGGCGATTTGATGGAAAGCGGGAGAATGGGGCGGGGTGATGGAAAGAGGGAGAATGGGGCAGGGTGATGGAAAGCGGGAGAATGGGTCGGGGTGATGGAAAGCGGGAGAATGGGGCGGGGTGATGGAAATCGGGAGAATGGGGTGGGGTGATGGAAAGCGGGAGAATGGGGCGGGGTGATGGAAAGCGGGAGAATGGGGCGGGGTGATGGAAGGGGAAAATGGGGCGGGGTGATGGAAAGCGGGAGAATGGGGAGGGGTGATGGAAAGCAGGAGAATGGGGCGGGGTGATGGAAAGCGGGAGAACGGGGCGGGGTGATGGAAAGCGGGAGAATAGGGCGGGGTGATGGAAAGCAGGAGAATGGGGCGGGGTGATGGAAAGCTGGAGAATGGGGCGGGGTGATGGAAAGAGGGAGAATGGGGAGGGGTGATGGAAAGCGGGAGAATGGGGCGGGGTGATGGAAAGCGGGAGAACGGGGCGGGGTGATGGAAAGCGGGAGAATGGGGCGGGGTGATGGAAAGAGGGAGAATGGGGCGGGGTGATGGAGAGCGGGAGAATGGGGCGGGGTGATGGAAAGCGGGAAAATGGGGTGGGTGATGGAAAGCGGGAGAATGGGGCGGAGTGATGGAAAGCTGGAGAATGGGGCGATTTGATGGAAAGCGGGAGAATGGGGCGGGGTGATGGAAAGAGGGAGAATGGGGCAGGGTGATGGAAAGCAAGAGAATGGGGCGGGGTGATGGAAAGCGGGAGAATGGGGCGGGGTGATGGAAATTTGGAGAATGGGGCGGGGTGAATGAAAGCGGGAGAATGGGGCAGGGTGATGGAAAGCGGGAGAATGGGGCGAGGTGATGGAAAGCGGGAAAATGGGGCGGGGTGATGGAAAGCGGGAGAATGGGGAGGGGTGATGGAAAGCAGGAGAATGGGGCGGGGTGATGGAAAGCGGGAGAATGGGGCGGGGTGATGGAAAGCTGGAGAATGGGGCGGGGTGATGGAAAGAGGGAGAATGGGGAGGGGTGATGGAAAGCGGAGAATGGGGCGGGGTGATGGAAAGCGGGAGAACGGGGCGGGGTGATGGAAAGCGGAGAATGGGGCGGGGTGATGGAAAGAGGGAGAATGGGGCGGGGTGGTGGAAAGCGGGAGAATGGGGCGGGTGATGGAAAGCGGGAGAATGGGGCGGAGTGATGGAAAGCGGGAGAATGGGGCGGGGTGATGGAAAGCGGGAGAATGGGGCGATTTGATAGAAAGCGGGAGAATGAGGCGGGGTGATGGAAAGAGGGAGAATGGGGCAGGGTGATGGAAAGCGGGAGAATGGGGCGGGGTGATGGAAAGCGGGAGAATGGGGCGGGGTGATGGAAATCGGGAGAATGGGGCGGGGTGATGGAAAGCGGGAGAATGGGGCGGGGTGATGGAAAGCGGGAGAATGGGGAGGGGTGATGGAAAAGCAGAGAATGGGGCGGGGTGATGGAAAGCGGGAGAACGGGGCGGGGTGATGGAAAGCGGGAGAATGAGGCGGGGTGATGGAAAGCGGGAGAATGGGGCGAGGTGATGGAACATGGAGAATGGGGCGGGTGATGGAAAGAGGGAGAATGGGGTGGGGTGATGGAAAGCGGGAGAATGGGGCGGGGTGATGGAAAGCGGGAGAACGGGGCGGGGTGATGGAAAGCGGGAGAATGGGGCGGGGTGATGGAAAGAGGGAGAATGGGGCGGGGTGGTGGAAAGCGGGAGAATGGAGCGGGGTGATGGAAAGCGGGAGAATGGGGTGGGGTGATGGAAAGCGGGAGAATGGGGCGGGGTGATGGAAAGCGGGAGAATGGGGCGGGGTGATGGAAAGCGGGAGAATGGGGCGGGGTGATTGAAAGAGGAGAATGGGGCAGGGTGATGGAAAGGGAGAAGACTGGGGGCGGGGTGATGGAAAACGGGAGAATGGGGCGGGGTGATGGAAATTGGGAGAATGGGGCGGGGTGAATGAAAGCGGGAGAATGGGGCGGGGTGATGGAAAGCGGAGAATGGGGCGGGGTGATGGAAAGCGGGAAAATGGGGCGGGGTGATGGAAAGCGGGAGAATGGGGAGGGGTGATGGAAAGCAGGAGAATGGGGCGGGGTGATGGAAAGCATGAAATGGGGCGGGGTGATGGAAAGAGGGAGAATGGGGCGAGGTGATGGAAAGTGGGAGAATGGGGCGGGGTGATGGAAAGCGGGAGAATGGAGCGGGGTGATGGAAAGCGGGAGAATGGAGTGGATGATAGAAAGCGGGAGAATGGGGCGGGGTGATAGAAAGCGGGAGAATGGGGCAGGGTGATGGAAAGAGCGAGAATGGGGCGGTGATGGAAAGCGGGAGAATGGGGCGGGGTGATGGAAAGCGGGAGAATGGGGCGGGGTGATAGAAAGCTAGAGATGGGGCGGGTGATGGAAAGAGGGAGAATGGGGCGGGGTGATGGAAAGAGGGAAGGGGCGGGTGATGGAAAGAGGGAGAATAGTGCGCGGGTGATGGAAAGCGGGAGAATGGGGCGGGGTGATGGAAAGCGGGAGAATTGGGCGGGGTGATAGAAAGCGGGAGAATGGGGCGGGGTGGTGGAAAGCGGGAGAATGGGGCGGGGTGATGGAAAGCGGGAGAATGGGGCGGGGTGATGGAAAGCGGGAGAACGGGGCGGGGTGATGGAAAGCGGGAGAACGGGGCGGGGTGATGGAAAGCGGGAGAATGGGGGGGGTGATGGAAAGTGATAGAATGGGGCGGGGTGATGGAAAGTGGGAGAATGGGGCGGGGTGAGGGAAAGTGGGAGAATGGGGCGGGGTGATGGAAAGCGGGAGAATGGGGCGGGGTGATAAAAGCGGAGAATGGGCGGGGCGATGTAAAGTGGGAGAATGGGGCGGGGTGAGGGAAAGTGGGAGAATGGGGCGGGGTGATGGAAAGCGGGAGAATGGGGCGGGGTGATGGAAAGCGGGAGAATGGGGCGGGGTGATGGAAGGCGGGAGAATGGGGCGGGGTGATGGAAAGCGAGAGAATGGGGCGGGGTGATGGAAAGCGGGAGAATGGGGCGGGGTGATGGAAAGCGGGAGAATGGGGCGGGGTGATAGAAAGCGGGAGAATGGGGCGGGGTGATGGAAAGTGGGAGAATGGGGCGGGGTGATGGAAAGTGGGAGAATGGGGCGGGGTGAGGAAAGCGCGGGAGAATGGGGCGAGGTGATGGAAAGCGGGAGAATAGGGCGGGGTGATGGAAAGCGGGAGAATGGGGCGGGGTGATGGAAAGTGGGAGAATGGGGCGGGGTGATGGAAAGCGGGAGAATTGGGCGGGGTGATGGAAAGCGGGAGAAAGGGGCGGGGTGATGGAAAGCGGGAGAATGGGGCGGGGTGATGGAAAGCGGGAGAATGAGGCGGGGTGATGGAAAGCGGGAGAAAGGGGCGGGGTGATGGAAAGCGGGAGAATGGGGTGGGGTGATGGAAAGCGGAGAGTGCGGAGGCGGGGTGATGGAAAGCGGGAGAATGGGGCGGGGTGATGGAAAGTGGAAGAATGGGGTGGGGTGAGCGAAAGCGGGAGAATGGGGTGGGTTGAGGGAAAGCGCGGGAGAATGGGGCGAGGTGATGGAAAGCGGGAGAATGGGGCGGGTGATGGAAAGAGGGAGAATGGGGCGGGGTGATGGAAAGTAAGAGAATGGGGGGGGGAGGGGTGATGGAAAGCGGGAGAATGGGGCGGGGTGATGGAAAGCGGGAGAAAGGGGCGGGGTGATGGAAAGCGGGAGAATGGGGCGGGATGATGGAAAGCGGGAGAATTGGGCGGGGTGATGGAAGGAGGGAGAATGGGGCGGGGTGATGGAAGGAGGGAGAATGAGGCGGGGTGATGGAAAGCGGGAGAATGGGGCGGGTGATGGAAAGCGGGAGAACGGGGCGGGGTGATGGAAAGCGGGAGAACGGGGCGGGGTGATGGAAAGCGGGAGAACGGGGCGGGGTGATGGAAAGCGGGAGAATGGGGCGGGGTGATGGAAAGCGGGAGAACGGGGCGGGTTGATAAAAAGCGGGAGAATGGGGCAGGGTGATGGAAAGCGGGAGAATGGGGTAGGGTGATGGAAGCGAGAGAATGGGGCGGAGTGATGGAAGGAGGGAGAATGGGGCGAGGTGATGGAAAGAGGGAGAATGGGGCGGGGTGATGGAAAGCGGGAGAATTGGGCGGGGTGATGGAAAGCGGGAGAATGGGGCGGGTGATGGAAAGCGGGAGAATGGGGCGGGTGATGGAAAGCGGGAGCACGGGCCGGGTGATGTAAAGCGGGAGAACGAGACAGGGTGATGGAAAGCGGGAGAAGGGGGCGGGGTGATGGAAGGAGGGAGAATGGGGCAGGGTGATGGAAAGCGGGAGAATGGGGCAGGGTGATGGAAAGCGGGAGAATGGGGCGGAGTGATGGAAGGAGGGAGAATGGGGCGGGGTGATGGAAGGAGGGAGAATGGGGCGGGGTGATGGAAAGCTGGAGAATGGGGTCGGTGATGGAAAGTGCCATTATGGGGCGGGGTGATGGAAAGCGGGAGAAGGGGGCGGGGTGATGGAAAGCGGGAGAATGGGGCGGGGTGATGGAAAGCGGCAGAATGGGGCGGGGTGATGGAAGGAGGCAGAATGGGGCAGGGTGATGGAAGGAGGGAGAATGGGGCGGGTTGATGGAAAGCGAGAGAATGGGGCGGGGTGATGGAACCGGGAGAATGGGGCGGGGTGATGGAAAGCGGGAGAATGGGGCGGGGTGATAGAAAGCGGGAGAATGGGGCGGGGTGATGGAAAGCGGGAGAATGGGGCAGGGTGATGGAAAGCGGGAGAATGGGGCGGGGTGATGGAAAGCGGGAGAATAGGGCGGGGTGATGGAAAGCGGGAGAATGGAGCGGGGTGATGGAAAGCGGGAGAATGGGGCGGGGTGATGGAAAGAGGGAGAATGGGGCGGGTGATGGAAAATAAGAGAATGGGGCGGGGTGATAGAAAGAGGGAGAATGGGGCGGGGTGATAGAAAGAGGGAGAATGGGGCGGGGTGATGGAAAGTGGGAGAATGGGGCGGGGTGATGGAAAGTGGGAGAATGGGGCGGGGTGATGGAGAGCGGGAGAATGGGGCGGGGAGATGGAAAGAGAGAGAATGGGGCGGGAGATGGAAAGCGGGAGAATGGGGCGGTGTGATGGAAAGCGGGAGAATGGGGCGGGGTGATGGAAAGTGAGAGAATGGGGCGCGGTGAGTGATGGAAAGTGGGAGAATGGGGCGGGGTGAGGGAAAGTGGGAGAATGGGGCGGGGTGATGGAAAGCGGGAGAATGGGGCGGGGTGATGGAAAGCGGGAGAATGGGGCGGGTGATGGAAAGCGGGAGAATGGGGCAGGGTGAGGGAAAGTGGAGAGGGGGCGGGGTGATGGAAAGCGGGAGAATGGGGCGGGGTGATGGAAAGCGGGAGAATGGGGCGGGGTGATGGAAGGCGGGAGAATGGGGCGGGGTGATGGAAAGCGAGAGAATGGGGCGGGGTGATGGAAAGCGGGAGAATGGAGCGGGGTGATGGAAAGCGGGAGAATGGGGCGGGGTGATAGAAAGCGGGAGAATGGGGCGGGGTGATGGAAAGTGGGAGAATGGGGCGGGGTGATGGAAAGTGGGAGAATGGGGCGGGGTGAGGGAAAGCGCGGGAGAATGGGGCGAGGTGATGGAAAGCGGGAGAATGGGGCGGGGTGATAGAAAGCGGGAGAATGGGGCGGGGTGATGGAAAGTGGGAGAATGGGGCGGGGTGATGGAAAGCGGGAGAATTGGGCGGGGTGATGGAAAGCGGGAGAAAGGGGCGGGGTGATGGAAAGCGGGAGAATGGGGCGGGGTGATGGAAAGCGGGAGAATGAGGCGGGGTGATGGAAAGCGGGAGAAAGGGGCGGGGTGATGGAAAGCGGGAGAGTGCGGCGGGGTGATGGAAAGCGGGTATGGGGGGCGGGGTGATGGAAATGGGAGAATGGGGTGGGGTGAGCGAAAGCGGGAGAATGGGGTGGGGTGATGGAAAGCGGGAGAATGGGGCGAGGTGATGGAAAGCGGGAGAATGGGGCGGGGTGATGGAAAGAGGGAGAATGGGGCGGGGTGATGGAAAGTAAGAGAATGGGGCGGGGTGATGGAAAGTGGGAGAATGGGGCGGGGTGATGGAAAGCGGGAGAAAGGGGCGGGGTGATGGAAAGCGGGAGAATGGGGCGGGATGATGGAAAGCGGGAGAATTGGGCGGGGTGATGGAAAGAGGGAGAATGGGGCGGGGTGATGGAAGGAGGGAGAATGGGGCGGGGTGAGGGAAGGGGAGAATGGGGCGGGGTGATGGAAAGCGGGAGAACGGGGCGGGGTGATGGAAAGCGGGAGAACGGGGCAGGGTGATGGAAAGCGGGAGAACGGGGCGGGGTGATGGAAAGCGGGAGAAGGGGGCGGGGTGATGGAAAGCGGGAGAACGGGGCGGGGTGATGGAAAGCGGGAGAACGGGGCGGGGTGATGGAAAGCGGGAGAACGGGGCGGGGTGATGGAAAGCGGGAGAATGGGGCAGGGTGATGGAAAGCGGGAGAATGGGGCAGGGTGATGGAAAGCGAGAGAATGGGGGGGGAGTGATGGAAGGAGGGAGAATGGGGCGGGGTGATGGAAGGAGGGAGAATGGGGCGGGGTGATGGAAAGCGGGAGAATGGAGCGGGGTGATGGAAAGCGGGAGAATGGGGCGGGGTGATGGAAAGAAGGAGAATGGGGCGGGGTGATGGAAAATAAGAGAATGGGGCGGGGTGATGGAAAGAGGGAGAATGGGGCGGGGTGATAGAAAGAGGGAGAATGGGGCGGGGTGATGGAATGTGGAGAATGGGGCAGGGTGATGGAAAGTGGGAGAATGGGGCGGGGTGATGGAGAGCGGGAGAATGGGGCGGGGAGATGGAAAGAGAGAGAATGGGGCGAGAGATGGAAAGCAGGAGAATGGGGCGGGGTGATGGAAAGCGGGAGAATGGGGCGGGGTGATAGAAAGCGGGAGAATGGGGCGGGGTGATGGAAAGCGGGAGAATGGGGCGGGGTGATGGAAAGTGGGAGAATGGGGCGGGGTGATGGAAAGTGGGAGAATGGGGCGGGGTGATGGAAAGTGGGAGAATGGGGCAGGGTGATGGAAAGCGGGAGAATGGGGCGGGGTGATGAAAAG